>CM067216.1:61745253-62945253 GCA_034190945.1 Octodonta nipae | reverse complement strand
TGTATACCAACTTTTAAATAACGTAATACACCTAATGCTCGTTAATTTTCATCGCAAGAACACTGCCGCTCTAAAATCAATATTAGTTCTGTTTTAAATGACACCGAGATTTTCGTTTACATCGTCGTCGTTTTCAGGCAACCAGCGACAAACTACCTAACGAGATTAATCACAAGAAATGATTGTTTCCTACGATCAAGGTAGTAAAATAAAAAAGTTATTTTAACAATACTGGAAAGAAATTCAAGTAACTGACTAGATGGAAAAAGCGCGCGCACCTAAGAACAATCATCACAAACATTTTATTGATCAATCGCAGCTTGTTTGCGTCTGTGTTGAGTTTCGATCGAAAATGACGACTGGGTTGGCATAAAAATCGCGAATACAAGAATCACAATAACAAAGGTGAAAGATGTGGAAGGAAAACAACATTGCTATGGATCAAATACGTTATAGATATCAAAATACAAGTTCGCATCGTTCTAAGAATTTACAACAAACGTGATACGTTATGTGAATAAATTAACAATAAAAATTTGGCTACACCATGCGACTATAAAATAATGCATCAAGATTCGCTGGCCAACCATCGCGTTTTTCCCAAACAATGGCCTATGTTAAAGATCATCCAACATGCAAATTATTATATTTATTTGTATTGATCTTGTTTTCGAATTTACGAAGTTTGTATTCATGGCATCCAAAGCATCTTAATTGGGGATTCTCATTTATACACGCGAAAATTGACAATTGTTGCTAAATGAGAATTTTCGACACCATCATTTCGATATGAACTATGTCGAGTAAGTAAATGTACTGTTGACTGCTTTTAATTTTTAATTTTCTTTATCAGTTGTGTTAAGTTTTACTACCATTGAAACCTGGTTTAGACCTTGAAACCTTTGGACTAGTTGAAATATACAGAGTTTCAGTTTATGTGGTGTTATTTCCAAAAAGACTCAGAAAAATAAAATAATTTGGTCAAGTGCGAGTTGGACCCGCATACTAAGGGTTCCGTACCACCTTCAAGATTCTAATATTCCAGTTTCATACAAGCAAAGAATGAGTGCATTTTCTTATATTTACCCTAATATATTTTAAAGAAGGCGTTTTAAATTTATAAAGAATATACACTTTCATTTTCCACCCATAGGCTTTTTATTTTATCTGCTTCAGAATTCACTTGATTTTTATAAGAACACATATGTATTTAATTTTCTAATATGGCCAACAAAAATTAACATTAATGGTTTATTTTACTAATAAACTTGCAGGGAAGCCTTTTATAATCTACTGTCTGAATTTTGAGGCTCTGTAGATTGGAAGATAAAGGGCAAAATAGGTCGTTTTAAATTATAAATTATTAAATCTGTTATTCAAATTATTTAAAAATACAAATAAAATATATTATTCAAAATTTAAATAGTGTAGTTTCTAAAGTGGGAATTAAGTCGATGTTTAATATTTTTGTTAATATCTTTTAAACAGATGATTTAAAAATATGATATATTTGTAATTCACATAATGAGCCTTTTATCTGATATATTCCATGACACGTTTGAAAATTGATTTTTTATTTTCCATTTAATTGTATAATTTGTCCCTAAAATTACTATGGGGGTTTTCTAATATTTTTTCTTATACATTTCAAGTGAGCCCCAGTACCCCTAATTATTTTAAAAATTTTAGGTAATATAGTTTCGGAAATAAGTTTTTTAATCTATATGTTAATATCTTGTAAACAATTAATTTTAAAAATATGAAAAATATATATTTGTATTCCTCATAATGAGCCCTTTCATTTGATGTATTGCATGATGCATTAAAAAATACTTTTTATTTTCTGTTTAATTCGATAATTTGGTCCCAATATTAATATTGGGGATTTCTTCGTATTTTTCCTGTAAACAAAAAAAATAGGTCTTATAGTTTGGGGAATAAAGGGGGGAATTAGTAGTTTTTTCAAACATTGTCTTAAATATATTTTAAAATATTCATTTTAAAAAAATTAAAAAAAAATATATATTTGTATTCGTCGTAATGAGCCCTGTGATTTGATATATTACTTCATCCGTTAGAAAGAATTATATTTTTTTATTTTCCATTTAATTCTACAATTTGCCACCCAAAATGAATATTAAGGGGTTCCCCTTATTTTTCCAATAAAGTTCAGGTGAGGCGCTATACCTCTATTGTTTTCAAAATTTGAGAACTTATGGTTTCGGAGATAAGTGGGGGGAATGGGTATTTTTTATATTTTCTTAATTCTTTTAATGTATTTATTTTAAATATATGAAAGAAATATATTTGTGTTCGCCATAATGAGCCCTTTCATTTGATATATAACATGATGCGTTAGAAACAATTTTAATTTTATATTTTCCATTTAATTCTGTAATTTGCCCCCAAAATTAAAAGTAGGGATTTCTCCTTATTTTTCCAGTATACTTCAGGTCGGACCCTATTCCTCTAATTTTTTGCAATACTTTAAAATTTATAGTTTCAGAGATAAGTGGGGGGGACAATGGGTAAATTTTGATATATTTTCGTTAATATCTTTTTATTTAATTTTTTTTTAATATGAAAAAAATATATTTGTGTTCCTCAAAATGGGACCTTTCATTTGATGTATTACATGATGCGTTTGAAAAAAAAATTGATTTATAAATTTTCATTTAATTCTATAATTTACCCTCCAAAATTGATATTAATGGTTTCTCCTTATTTTTCCTGTAAAGTTCGGGCAACGTTCTATATTTCTTTTTTTTTTCAAAATTTTAGACTTAGTAGTTTCGGAGATCAGGGAGGGGAACGGTCGTTTTTTTTAACTTCTCCCCCTCCTCCCCCCCCAAAAAAAAAGTACCCCTGAAATCAAAATTTCTTCTATTGGGATATGTACTCTTGATCGGGTCACCAAACTATACATTGATGCCAAATTTCAACCTCTTCCGTCCAGTAGTTTAGGAGAAAATTGCTGTGATGCTGTGATAAGGGTATCCGTATATTGTATTTACGGAACCCTAAAAAAGAGATGCCGCAACTATCTTTCAGAAAATAAGTAGGTGAGGAGGGTTCTCTCCACGTATAGCAAGCAGGGGCACTCTGCGCTGAACCACCAAATTTAATAAGCTTTTAATGAGTTTAAAAATAACACAAAATGTTTAATAAAAAAATTATTTCAATACCAAGGAATTTATCAAAAAAAATTAAGCTCTAATCCACACTATTAAGACATATTCGTTGTAAAGAATTTTCAGCGTGCACTTCGACTAGCGCACGGTCAAACTTACATAGCTTCTATGAGATCCGATATAACACGCTTAAAGCGTGAGGTAGAAGATATCTAATGCAAACTATATGGAGTAATTGGCTGATTCTCGTACGCCGCACGGAAACACCGAACTCTGCCGATATTGAGGGATCCTACCCGAACGTATCAATACTTCAAATTTTTGTTTACGTATACGTGATTTAATTAGTTGTTGCTTTGTTTTTATTCTCGTAGTCTATGAAAGAATATTTAATATAAAGATTCGGACATAGTCTCTGTGTGTTTAAATAACTGTGAAAATGAGTATCAATTTTAATTGACTATATTAAAAACAATAATAAATCGTTCCCAAACAAATTAGATATAAAAGTGGCTCCTCCACCTACGCCATATCTTAATTTAAAACAAGAGTGCAAAACGAAAAATAAAGTATTTAAGCGAAGTTTTAAAAATGAAGTTGATAATAAAAAGAAATGTTTGTGTGGATGTGATCGCTTCAAATAATTGTTTTCTTTTCATAGCATTATTTATGACGGGGAATCAACTCTGACGGAAACAGGAGTGAAGGGTTAAAACGTTTCTTAGAAATACCATGTTTCACGACCGGCTAAATGCTCTTTCTGTGCACAGTATTGAAAAAAAATTATTTAATCAATGCGAGACTTTAATACAAAGGTTACTGAACATTTTGCTTACGAAAAAATTGACGAATATTTCAATTTATAAACAAATATAAATACAATATTAGCAGATCTATATTTTGTGTTATTGTATCTTTGAATCCTAATATTTGACAAGTAAAGTGCACCACCAGTTTCATAACCCATCAGCCGTCACTGATAGCAAGTGTCCATAGACGGGAATAAATAAACTAGTATAATAACAAACCCAATTTACAATATTAGTAGATGTACAAAAACAAATGTTAATACTAAAGCCAGTCATATATTGGATTTCGGTAGAGTAAGGAAACCATAGAGGTAATACTTAAGATAGAGTGCTGAGATATGGGCTCTGTACTGTACAAGTAAAATCCTAAACCTGGGTGAGAAAGTAAGGGAAGCGAGTGGACGTATCTTTCTCTCTTTAGTGTTGTTAGCAAGCACCAATCACAAGCGGGCTTAGACAGAAATAGATACCTCCATTCGGTTTTCCTTCTCTATCAGCGCGCGTTTTTATTTTTTGAACACGCAATAAAGGATACAACGGATGGTATTAGGTCAAGGGCAAAACGCTTTACAACCTCAGATATGCTGATGACACCACGATAACGGCTGATTGCCAAGAGACACTGCAAAGCTTAATTGGTAAACCAACTCACTGCAGTCTAAGATCAATATGGTCTTAAAGTAAATATACTAAACAAAAATACTTTAATTTGATTCGTATAGGGTGATTCATGATTAGGTCACTTAACCCTCATGAATGGTCATTGAATGCATGGTTAGTAATGTACGTTTGCTACTTTGATCAAAACATGAATTTTGTGGATAGGCCGAAGTGGACCAGTGAATTGGCCGGCTAGATCTCCTTATCTAACTAAAATAAATTTCTTTGTATAGAAAGATAGTAGATACGTAAGATCAAGACTCCATTACACAAGTAGAAGTTTGTTGTGGAATATGCAATAGGAAAGATTGATAAATAAACTTGGGCGCCGAGGCTCACCTCCTTTCACTTTGATGCGCATATTAGCCATGCAACCGCAAATTGTAATCTGACAGTTAAGAAACCCCATACCCCAGCTGTAAACCTTAAAAAATCGTTTTACTGTACAGTTACAAATTAAGAATCAATACTTAACCTACAAAAAAGAAATAAACATCAACAGTTTTAATAAAATAAACTACCTGAAGACAATACGAGGTAGAGCTTCTAAATAGCGAGACTGCGGGGCGGAAGACGTCCTAGTGGGGCAGGGAGGAAAACGAATGCAGCGTTGGATAGCTGGGAGTATTTTCTATTTCAGTAAGAATACACGTTTTCGTCGCTGCGGTAGTTTTTTTTTTCTATAGAGGTTAGAAACAAACTGGTTTTATCCTCAAGTCCTTGAAAGAGGTGAAGCAAAAATCGGCGGTGCTCCACGAAATGTTCTTACAAAAGAAGACTTCTAGCATTGCTTTGACCAGTAGAAAAAACGAATAGAATGGTGTGTGACGAGGGGAGGAGAGCATTCGATTGTAGAATAATTTTTAAAATAGAATTCTTATTCATAAGCAATCTCGGTGTTTAACAACCAGAGCTCGTCCACAAGAACATCTTACGACTACGTCATTACAACATTTACAAGTATTGAGGGTAATATAGCGGATCAACTTGTGCAGGTTGTTCCCAGATAGAGAAATCAAATAATCTGCTGCGCCCCTGTATCTGTATGTCACTGAAGAGAAGTTTCAGTATAATGAGAATAAAAAGTGTGAGTTCATTAAGATGAACCATGACCAGATGTCTGATCTCAACATCTTGGCTATGAAATTTTGCATTGACAATTACTAGTCGAGCTATATTCTATACTAACTTTTCTTTTGACAGGTTTTAGTAAACCTATGAATTATTTCGTGTGATTTCTATCCTAGTTATCATAGGGAAACGGCGTTTCACATAGTGCGCCTCCCGATTTGGAGTCTCTGTTGAGCTAGATTTTCCTGAAACTCCTAGATGTTGGAATTCTTTTCGCAATAACATATTGAGCTATATTCTCATAAGATAAAAAAAATACATTTTATTATGGCTTTATAGAATGGTCAGGTTTTGATTACTATGCAAGTAATAAAACTAAAAAATTTATAAGATTTGTTAAGAAAAACTTGATAATCAAATGAGTCTTGGTTATAAAATATTCGAGACAAGTTCACAGATCTGGTCTAAATTAGGTGAAGTGGTGGATGGAGTATACAGGGTATAGGGGCCCAGACCGCTGAAGTCTCCTGGACCCTAGATATCTTGACACCGGGCCTGGTTACAGGAAATTATTACTTATAATTACTTTCCAAGCTTCGCTCTTAACATAGGACCGAAAACACCGGCCAAAAAGAGTTTATTATAGCCTAAAATGCACAAAATCGTGGCAATGCTAGAAAGAGAGAGCAATAGAGACAGTAACGGCTATTTCACTTTGTTGGTAGAAGCAGCCAATGAACAACATGCCGATCGTATTTCATTGGAAGCCCCAACCGAGTGAAATAGACTCTTGCTCTCTTTATTGCCCTCTCTCTTTAGACTTACAACATTTATGCACTGCAGGCTATCTCTAGGAAGTAGATTACACCTTAGATCATTTACCATCTAGATATAGCCTGTCAAGCATAAAATCGTGGCAACGCTAGAAAGAGAGGGCAATAGAGACAGTAAGAGGCTATTTCACTTAGTGAGTGGAAGCAGCCAATGAACAACATGCTGAACGTATTTCATTGGAAGCAGCTCCCAACCGAGAGAAATAGCATCTTGCCCTCTCTCTCCTTAGTCTTACCACGACATTTGTGCACTGCAGGCTATCTCTAGAAAGTAAATGCTCTAAGACTTACACACAAACTAATATTTATTCATATATAGTTCCATGCCAAAAAAGTCACGTTCCATGTCAGAATTGAGAGTAAACATAACCCTACTTATCTTAGAGAAAAATGAAAATATGTAATTTCAAATTAAGAATTATCAATATTTCAAGTATAAAATGGTTCCATAGAATTCAATGAACTTTAAAAATGAAACACCGCATTACACCTTTGCATTTTTTAAGAAAGAATTGGCTACTAGTAGGAATTCTTGGATGTATATTTGTTGCTGGCATATATCCTAGGTTGGGATCAAGAGAGGGTATTTTAATTATTAATCATAATCTAAAATTACTAAGATATGCATTTTTAGGTCCCCTCTATACTAAATACACCGTAAAATATGGAGCTGTGTTCATCATATTCCTTATTAGTGGTTTAACGTTAAAAACTGAAAATATTTTTCATACATTCCAACAATATAAATTGCATTTATTTATTCAATTATTTACATTTATCTTCATTCCTATTTTTACACAAGTAGTTGTTCAACTGTTGGTGAAATTTAGGATTAATATATGGATTTTGAAAGGGTGAATATATTTCTACAATTATTACATTATAATTTAATTCAAACATTTCCATTTCAGCTTAATTACTGTTGCATGTATGCCACCACCTGTTTCAAGTGCAGTAATTTTAACTAGAGCGGCTCAGGGAAATGAGACTGCAGCAATTTTTAATTCAATTCTGGGAAGTTTTTTGGGAATAATTATAACTCCAATCTTGTTGCTAGTAAATGTATGTTTTATGCAATTTATTTTTATGTATTTTAATTCCTTTAATTTGCAGTTGGGATCAACAACAGTAGTACCTTTAATAGGAACCATCATACATTTAGTAACTACAGTTCTCATGCCCCTGGTTGTTGGTCAAATTATAAAAAATTTCACCAACTTTCGAACTCACCTCTTACCATTAAGTAGCATCAGTCAATGTGCACTAATTTTTGTTATTTACACAACATTTTGTGATACATTTTTGGTACCAGAAACTGGTTTATCAGCAGTAGATGTGCTTTTTACAGTATTTTCAGGTATGTTTTAGTATGTTTATGGTGTCTTAGTTATATTTAAAAAAAATTACTTACTTTTGTTAAGTCTAAAATACTGAATTTTATTTCTTCAGTAATTTCTTATTGAGTTATCAAGTTGATTTGTTAATTTAGATATAGTGTAAAAGTTCAACTCTTACTGTTATTGTGGGACAGTGTTAATTTTTGATTATTTTAATCCACTTATACCTAAAAACTAAAATACATGCTTTTGTCAGCTCACTTTATAGTCTGCCAAACATACTTTCTGTCTTGTAACTTATAGTCTGATATGAGCATATTAAAATAGACTTCCTAGATTGTCCGTAGGTGCATAGTTTGTTATAGATTACATAACAGCAAAGTTAATATAAAGCATGAATAAGTCACATAAATACAAATTTCTTCAAACAAAGAAGACACTTTGTTTCAGAATCAAAGGTTAAAGTTGAAATGTTTCATCAGTTTCATTAGTACTTGAACATTCTAATTCATAACTGAATAGGTGCTTGAGCACATAAACAGATAACTAAATCATAATTTATTGATTATGATAATAATTTATATAGGTATATTAATAATTTCAATATGTTCCTTTCATACATTTACCTAATTTATATAAAATTTTCAGTTTTGCTGTTACAAATTGGCTTGATGGTAATCAACTTTAGAGTAGTATCGTCCAAACATTTCCATAGATATTTTGATGCCCAAGATGTAGTTGCCATTGTATTTTGTTCAACGCACAAGTCACTTACTTTGGGTAAGCATTAACTGATAATTGATAATTATCAACAAAAACACTCACCTAAATATAATTGTTACAGGAATTCCCATTCTTCGTATAATGTTTCATGGTTATGCACATCTGAGCCAAATCAGTTTACCTTTATTGGTCTATCATCCTACACAAATTATACTTGGAGGACTTGTAGTTTCACAAATTAAAGATTGGATGCATTCCCAAAAACATAAAAGACCTCCTGTTTAATTTCTTGTGTTTAATAGAAAACAATTTTAAACAAACTATAAGTGTACAATTTATAACAAGCTTAATGTGTTTTTAATTTATTTACTAGCTACTTGTCCCAGTGTGTATTATCAAACCAAAGTTATATTCGACCCACTTCCTCACATTCAATTAAGCTGAAATTTTACATACATATTTAAATTGAATTAATGGTGATGCCAGAATTCTATTATAGAGCAATGCAAACCCAATAAAAAGAATGTATTTTAAAGGTTTTATTTTACATCCACTAAAAAATAAATGAATCTATGAATCATTATTTTCAACAAACTTGTATTTGGGGCTTTGTGTATATCATGTGTATAACAATGTTCTCCAAAAATATTAATCAGCTATGCAGTGTTGGACAAAGAAGTATGAACTTTAATGGCAGTAAAAAGAATAGAATGTTGAAAATGACAAATTTTCTGTTAAAAAACTATTTTCACAATTTACTACTTGTATAACTAAACTATGCAAGTAATAAAACTTTATGTATTTATATAAGTGTATATATAATGTGGAAGCCTCTTAATGAAGCAATGCATTAGAAGAAAAATTTGATAAATGACCATGAATCCAATGCACCTACAACTGCATGGTACCTTGTCTACACTTTTGGCGCCTCTATCGAAATGTCAGCAGTCGTTTCTTCGATTTCCATTCTTATTGGGAAGGAAAATTGCTTTTTGTCATACTAGTTGGGACCTACTGTTTTAGTTAGTATCTGGTTAGTAGGTTAAAAAAAAGTGACATTTCCCCCTACTTGTAGGGCCCCAAAGCATGACTGCTGTCGGACGTTCAACAGCCAAATCGAAAGCTAACGCTAGACATTTTAGGTTAGATACAAAACAGAGATCCTACTTCTATTATCACGTGGTAGGATGTAACACCTGACAATAAAAGTTGAGGTTGAATATATGACACAAACAACTAATATCATCTGCAATAAGGTAAACAGTTTGAACAGATTATCAATAGAATGTACAGTTCATGCTGTCACAGAAACAATCGTTTAAATTCTTACGCCTTGTGAACATTATTAAGAATTTTTAAGTAGGTATCTTGTTAAATCTGTTCTGTGTACCATTAACAAGTTTCGTATCAAAAATGGAAATTGAGTTTTCTCTGCTATATTAGATGCAAAGTCTATCTAGGAACCTCTACCGCGTTATATTAGTGAAGAACTTGAGTGGAAATAGCAATTTATTTTTTGCTTATAGTGTAAAAAGGAAGGATCTGTTCATAATAGTGTCAATAGAAAAATTGTATAGAATCAGAAAATCTTCAAAATGAGTGTTTATAAATTTTGATCTCAGTATTTTTCTTAAAGAAAACTGAAAAAAACCGGTATAAACTGAGTGATTTAAAAAAACTTGGTTGTAATAACAGCTGGAACATTAATCTGCCTTCTAATCACAACTTTAAGTAATTTGTAGAAATATTTTGCAGAACGTATCGTAAAAACCACCATAGTTCGTTAGCCATATGCAAAATATACTTTGCAAACTCATAAAATCTTGGATTTTTGTTATGGTGCCGTAAAATACATTAATACTGCTTGTAAAATTTGGCTTTAAAGACGAACCCGTAATTTTCCTCCGATGTCTTGACAGTGGCGCATCCAGTCAGTGGAGAAAAATAACTTAATATAAACTGTAGATAGGTAACTATTAACTTAATAAACCATTGGAAAAATATACCAATATGGGCAGGTAATAGTTATGTAAATAAAAACGTAATAAACTGCTGAGAAAAAGCATATAAAATAATACAATTTACCATGTTTATCTCGTGCCCCCACTTAAAATATGGCATATTCGTAGTAAATGTATTTACTGCAATGTTTAACATTATTTTAAAGCAATTTCCCCGCATTATAGCGAAAATCAAAGACTGACAAATTGAAGTGGACTAAATGAACTTTGAAAATATATTTTTAGTATATGACTGGCGGACTATTCTCTTTAATACGGTGGGATGTGCAAAATTCCTATCTAAATTATTTAAATTCCAATCCCTCAAAAACTACTTATTCAATAGTATCGTGAGCCCATATAAACTTAACATCATAAACTATCGTTTTGACGATTATTAATATTCCAGTATTAATTACCAGAAAGTTTTTGAAAAAAATCCACTTTTGACCAGTTTTACTTGGTAATTTTTTTCTTTAGACGGCATTACGAATCCTTCATTACTTTTCATTATATAAGCAAAAAACTAAAGAAATTCTTATTTTTGCGAGTTTTTATTATTTAAATAGGTCATTTCCTTGGACTTTGCTCTTCAAATCTTAACATTAATTATCTATAAACTGTAACTGAGGTGATGGTATAAGCGAATTGCTGTTGAATTTTATGTCCGAAAATGAGGTCAATTTTGCTCTATAAACTGGGTTAATTTGGGTGTTACAACGCACGACTTCAGTGGGTTGTAACTTTAAACTTTGGACCCGAGTTTTAGAGTATAGCGCCTATTAACTTTTTTCTATTAGAACGGGTGATTTGACTTATTTTTGTACTACAGTAAGGATTAAACAATTAATTTAATATTAAAACAACAAAAAGTGATTAAAACAATATCTATGGAAAGTAGAACAGTATATTAATAAGAAAGCAATGACTACTAGTCTTCTTTGCGGTATGTTGGTCCTGTTAAGTCTTTTTCTGTGCGATATTTAATTTTATGATCTTTATCCTTTGGGCAAATATCATGTTTTTCCTCCGGTTTACGTGGGCATTGTGGCTTCTCTTTTTTCTTGTTTTTCTCACAAGGGTTAGGGTCCCCGGTACCAGTACTGAGTTCCATGATCTGAAACTATAAAATCAAAAGAATTTATGCTGATGTTTTATTTCCATTTCAGACATATGCACAAGTAAAAGTCAGACTATGAAACTATTTTTATTGAATCTTTCTGTACAAATCTATAATTTCTATTTTATTATTTCTCAGGCACGTAAACCTTTGGTTTCTTCCGACTCTTCTTCTCGGAAATTTTTATTCCCTTTTTGGCTTTCTCACAACATGGATCACTAGGTTTGTACTTATCCTATAAAAAGAAATATTGATACATAACATGATTCGTTAATATTTATGATCTAATGGGGAACTTGCATTTTAATATTTAAAAACGAATTCCAGGTCTTTCAAGAATAATTTCTGTTATTTAATCATGAACATATTTATGCTTATTTAAATACTACAGTGTTATATTAAAACGCGAGTTCCCTCTGCAATATAATTTCTTTAAGGCAACTTACCTCCTCATAATTTATCACTAATTTTTTTAACTACATTCTCATTGGGAACTGGAATTAATGTTATTGCAAAAATCTATTAAAATACAAATTCCCCGACGTTTTGCTTGTGTTGTCTTTGTTTCTAGTTCAATTCACAAGTTCAAAATGATTTTATTTCGAGCTACTGCTAGTAAGTAAATGCGTCAATTCCCTATGACGATGCCCAAATTGTACAAAAATTTTAAATTCGCACACAAGCAATTGCAAAAGTTGTTAAAAGGCAAAAATGAAAATAGAAATTTATTTTTTGTATAATTAATTATGAAGAAATTTCCATTAAAACACTATATCGTAAAAAGCAAACAAATATTTTTAAGCCACTAAATATTAACTTTAGCATTAAAAAATAAAGTTCTGAATTTATCATAAAAGTAACTTGTCCATTCTATTATCATTTTTAGTTTATATTTTATGTTGATAATTGTTTAAAAACCTTAAAATTATTGTAGAAGCGTTATGGGGTCTTTTTAAGAGTTGTAATCTATCATGAATTATAGATAGTAACAAAATACTGAAAAGTTAGAAAATGACTTCTTTTTTGTTACTATTCTAAATTAACATTAAACTATAATTTGTAAAAATACTATTACATTAAATTTTTTCAGTTATAGTACTATTTGTGTAAACTAAGAGATTAATTTATTACATATTTTTGTGACAAATGTACTGTCAAAAAATGTTTAATGGACTAGATTTTGTGGGCTTTGTTGGTAGATACGTAATCGAAAGTGCCCCAAAGGATAGGGTAAGGGTTGAAAGTTTGCAAAGAAGAATAAGTATGAAATAGTTTTTGGTTGGTTTGATCTAGTTGGTAAGCCCAACACCTACCCCAAAAGAAAACAGCCACCTAAATATAAAAACTGACACAACTCATAACAAAAACGGAAGCCCAACATCATTTCATTCTCAGACAACTTGTACACAACGTTTCAGACTTTCCCTTAGGCTATGTCTAACGTAAGCGCGGTGCGTTACGTCAATGTGACAGCCCCAAGCTGTCAAACACATAAAAAGCATAGAAAATAAATTCCTGCTATTGTAGCGATTTTGTCTTGTCGCATCGTTTATTTGGCTTGTTTTCGTCTGCAGTTGAAGTTGTGGCTGTCACTTTGACGATCGAACCTCTTACTCGCCATTACGTCTGGCATAGACTCCACGAGTATGCAAGTCCTATCCAATGCTTCAATTTCTCAGTAAAAAAATCAAAAACTATCCCAATCGAAAGTATCATTTCCCAAGTAGAGGTAGCTATGGCTGGTCTGTCTGACATTGCTCAACACATCAAAACTTCCTGAATCGAACTTAAGGTGTCATATTAGACTCAAATTGAAACACTTCGTGATAACAAGAACGTTTTCGTTCTTCCTTCTGATAAAGGATTATATATACTTACACAAAATGAATAGGCAAATGGCTAGGGAAATTATTGTCAGATCCCATCTTCCAACTGAAGTCAAAGGGATCATCATCCCAGTAAAAAATCTTTTCAAGTTATAAAAATATATGGACTGCCCAAAATTCAAGGCAGACGTTCCTCTTAGGCACATTGTCAGATCGATACATTCTCCTAGCCAGATATCTGGCCAAAACTCTTCAATCCATCACCGAGTAAACGTCTTCATACTTTAAGAACTCTTTTTCCCTCTTAGATGCATTAAGCTCTTATAGAATATCGGAACATTTAAATCGGGTTAATTTCAATGTCATATCTCCCTTCACTAATGCTCCTATTCAAGAAATACTAATTCTAAAGGCCAAACACAATATTTCTTAGGTCATTATCCATCTGGTGCAACACTGCTGTTCCAATACCTATTTTTCATTTCAAAATACTTTATACAAACAAGTTCGTGGTGCCCCGTTTGGCTAACCTCTTTCCCCAGCATCTGCTAATATATTTATGAAGCAAGTCGAAACTCATCCTCACTTTAACCCTTCCTGTTGACTTAGATATGTTTATGAAAGTTTTGTCATTTGGCGTCACTGCAAAAGTTCACTAGACCCAGTTCACTATGGAAATAGAGCCCAATTCTTCTCTTCTCTTTCTCGATATCCTCGTAACTAAAACTGATAATAGAATGTGGAAACCAACCCACACAAATCGATACCTTAATACCTAATCACTCCATGATGCGAATCGTATCGTATTGCCTACTGTTGACTAATAGGGATACAGAAAATATATTTTAAAAGATCATGACATGTACTTTACATATATTGGATTTTTGTTTATACGCTATAACAATGGTTTAAAATGCTTCTTAATATTGCATTTAACTTGAGAATACGCGACAGAATGAGACAGAAGTAATAGCGGTGGGCAAGGGCGTACCCATCTTTTGGTTTAGGGCAGGGCAAAATTGGAAGAGAACTTGTCCTAGAGGGGGACAAATCGGAAAAAAATGTCCTAGAGAGAGGGACAAATCAGAAATTTCTTGGGCCAGGGGGGGAGCCAGCAATTTTATAGGAAGCTTTAATAGCAGGTTTTTCAGGTCCCCCGGGGAACTCATGGCGGTGGAAGTGGTGAAGCTGATGTAGGGGGAATCACTCTTCGCGACATGGGTTGCCGACTATTGGATGGAGTATGAAAAATTAGTGATTTGTTTCTTCGATTGCCTAGAAAATATCATACTTTTTTAAATATAGTAAGCTAATATTTAATAGTATAAAATATGTGACGCTCACTATTGTAACTCCATAACGACTTTATTTATTTATTAATACCAAATAGTGTTAGAGTTTAGTAAGTTATAATTCTTCCTTCTTAAGAATTTTTTCGTGTTTTTTGCATAAAACTAAATTCCTATTTTTAATAACATTTCTAGTTAATTATGTGTAGGTTTGAGAGTATAATATATTTTTCTAGACGTAATTCTAAATTCTTGCTATTTATTAAGTTTAGCAGGAATAATAAGTATTTTGAACTTGCGAATTTGACAAATCAGAACAATTCTCTCTCTCCATTAATGAGGCAATTAAAAAAACTCACGTCAATAGACAAGTCACCAGGTGCAGGTGAAATTTTAATGGGAGGGCAATCTTCTTTGGGATTTTTACTTTTGCATTTATAATTTAGGAAAGCCATTATAGATTGTTCCCTTTGACTGCATTTTTTGCAGTCGTCCGAATAGCAATGGTCGGGTACTATTTTTCGTTTTTCCTTTTCGCATTTAGATCTATCGATACTACATCTGCGTTTTCTTACATATTCATAGTCGCCCAAATTTTTGTCAAAGGGTAACTACAATGTTGAGAATATTGTAAACTATGATTTCACCATTCAGTTGATAGAAATTTTATAAGTGATACAAAATTTAACAATAATCCCATATTCCATCAATTAAGTAACAGTATGTAGGCCATAACTGAGAAAAAAATCGTAGAAGTAAATTATTTAAGCCATACAACATGCAATAATTTGGATTGCTCCACTTTTTGTAATAAAGTCAATCATTCTTCGAAACAAACTTATACATATCCTATGTTAGTATTTATAGGCGAAAAAGAAACGGTAAACGGATAAAAAGTTTTTTTTTAATTCATAAATTTTTGTAATAAAAACTGGAACTTTTATCTTCATGAAAATGAAGACTTGTGATGCTTAGATTAATTGGGCGCAATATCGATATTGTCGGTTAAGCACTTTTTACAGATTTATCTACAATATAAATGTAGAGAAATATTTTACAAAACGCGTCTTATTAAACATTTAATCGAGATGTTTGGAAAGTAATTAGAAATGGTTGTAAATATTGCATTAAACTTGTGCTCTTACTTTCTCTCAAATGACTTGACAGCAACTGTCATTGGTCTCCTGACCTTCACATGTTTAATAAAATATTCACTATAATTTTTAATTAACTTCACGCTATGTAACGAAATTCCAAGATATAGAAATTGAAGTGCACATTGTGTGATTAAAATATCTTTGGTATATCCCGATCGGATGATCGTGGTTAATACGGTTCGTTTTACGAAATATCGCTATAAATTATTGAAATTACAATTATTCAAAAACTTCTTCAACAATATCAATGTTGATCCCAAGTGAACTTAACATCATAAGCTATCAATCAGTTTGACGGATATTAATGTTCCAGACTTCAGTGCATCATATTTATATTGTTTCGTTTTTATCTTTTCTCGCTGATAACTGCTGCAATCAGCAGTTATAATCACTCATTTAAAAGGTCTTCTAAATTTCTACAACTTTACCATTGACATTATTCCGTCACAATCATATTAATTATCGCTTATAATAAACTAATATTGAAATAATTGCGTAAACGAATTGCTGTTAAATTAGGTCTAAAATGCCTTCGGTTTTACTCTATTGTCGGTAAAAATTGGATTCTTTCATTTAAAAAAAAAACATAAGAACGGTCATTCCCTCCCAGACCAGTCGTAACATGGGTCTTTTAATAGTCTACTAAAAACCTTACAACTTTTATCTGAAACTTTTCTCGGAATAATGGAATTCACTCGAAATATTACCTTGCCTCAAGGTAAATGCCCCACTCGCTATATATAGGGTGTACCTGTGTACCATGAAAAATATATACATTAAGTATAGTAGCTTTTCAAGAATATTGAAAAAGTTTTTAGAGATAGGACAGAAAGCAATAAATAAATTCTCATAGAAACTCAGTTTCGTCAACCAACTACGCTCCACTGACCAACAAAATACAATATTTCACTGAAAAACTTTCATGGCTTCCAACTAGTAGTGTAGGTAGGAAACGAATCCCTTGTTGGAGTGCACCTTACTCAATGAAGGAATAAGATACGACTTTTTGGAGAAAAAATAATACATTTTTAATTAAATTTTCAGTCAACTTGGATTTTTGGAAAAATTTGGAGCTCTACTTCAAAAGTTATATATGCTCAGTATTGGTTTTTGTAGGTAACAATTTAAATAAACTCCGACGGAAAAAACCTTATAAAAAGTAAAAAATATTCAAATTCCGGAATTGTGAGATTTGCAATCTTATAACTAAGACTAGTAGGTAGGTACTCATATTTTTCAAAAAAGTTTCCCTAGCACCCGATTGTTGCGTCACCTACCTGGTCGAATTGTAAATGTAAACTATCCAGGGACCCACTCAACACACAACTAATTTCAAAAAAACGTTCCACTTATTTAGGAACAGCAAGCCCGTAGCCAGCGGGGGGGGTCTGGGGTTCAAACCCCCCCCCCCCGAAATTTTGGAATGTTTGGTTTCAAGATTCAATTTTTACCAATTAATCATGTTTTTCACAAAATAAATTTTATATATTCTTGAAATACATATACATTTTGCAGTCCTAATTAGCCCATTACCAATCAAAAAAATTATCCAACCCCTTGGATGTGGTTATATTGACAAAATTGATAAAATGACTTTTTTACAGGTGAAACCAACAATTCATGCTATAATTTATTATTTATTGCAAATTGTGTGAATTATTGCTGTAGCCAGTTTTTGGTTTAAAATCAATATAATAGAATTCTGAAATAAAGTATTATTTTTGAACCCTATAATCGATATCTGCAGTTATTTTGAATATTGCATTTTCCATCCATCCCCAGGAACGGTAGACATTCATTTCAAGGGAGTGAAATCCACACACAAGGCAGAAACATCTATCCACACTATATAACTTTTCTGTCTCTTGCGTTAAGTTCATGTCAATAGGTCTTGAACAAAGATTTCTGAGGTATTACTGTCAGTGAGAGGCACCGAAATATAATTGAGAAGCTGTATTATTGTATAATGTAAAATGAAAGCCATATGGGCCAGTTTCCCATTCACTGACAACAAATAATTCGATAAAGTAAGCTACAACTTGTATAAACAGCAGATATGTTGAAATTTAAATGTTCTTGCAGCCATTTTAGAGAAAATTTATAAATATACCAGTCAATAGAGATTTTTAGGTTACATAAAATTCAATAGCAAAACGCACAAACTATCACGTAAATAATAGTTCATAAGTCATAACTGTCATAATTTTAACAGCAAACTCGTAGAAGTAAATTATTTGAGCCTTAAAAAACCCCAAAAATATGGGGTATTTTCGGTTTTTGTTTATAGTGTAAAAGACCTGTTCATAATGCCATCAATAGAAAAATTGCCCCCGCCTTAAGGTAATTTTAGATCCGTCCATGTGCCTTGACAACTATTGGGTGCATTCAGGGAATTATAGCATTCAAGCGCTGAAGCGCCAAAGCGCTTTGCTTCCGCTGAATGAAAACTTTATTATGTTTACTTGTTGGCGACACTTGTGCGTAATATCAACACAAAATTTGACAGCTAATTTAGTTATAAAGCGGTAAAGCGGAGAATTTATATGCTTTACTGCTTTAGTAAAGCGCTGCAGCGCTGTGGGTAAAGCAGACACTCTTTAGTACACCGCTTTAACAAAGCGCTGCATCGGTACAATTCCCTGAATGCACCCATTGTCAGTGCATCGCTGACTGGCTGTCGCATATTCGTACATTTAATGCAATGTTTACTATTATTTAACACCAACTTCTCGGCATTATAGCGAAAAACCAAGAAAGACAAATTGAAGTGGAATTTATGAGCTTTCAAAATCTCTTTAGTATATCCTGGTCAGACTAGTCGTTAATACGGTGGTATGTGCAAAATATCTCTCTAAATTATTCAAAAACTACTTATTCAATATTATACATCGTGAGCCCATATAAACATCATACACTTTCGTTTTGACTAATAGTATTAGTTACCAAAAAATATAATTTTTTGAAAAAAATGCACCTTTTGACCAGTTTTACTGAGTTTACACGGTAAAAAATCATCCAACTACGATATATGAACACTCATTAAGCAGGATTTCTTATTCTCTACAACTTTCATGTAGACGGCATTACGATTCCTCCATTACTTTTCATTATATAAGCAAAAACAAAAGAAATTCATATTGTTGTGGGTTTTTATTATTTAAATCGTTTACTTCTACGATTTTGCTGTTAAAATCTTAGCAATAATTATCTTTAAACTGTAACTGACGTGATGGTATAAGCGAATTGCTGTTGAATTTTATGTCCGAAAATGAGTTAAATTTTGCTCTATAAACTGGTGTAAAAATAAAGTTTCTATCTTTGTTTGTAGGACAGTCATGCAGTGAATTTGACCGAAAAAGAGTAAATCTCAATAGGAATTGTAAAATTTCCAGTTATTGAGCCATTAAAATCTTTGATTAAACAATTACCTAATGGTGCGCCAAATCTCGATGAAAAAATCAAAAAATACTACAACAAAATATCACAACTGCATACAGAACATACATACTATCCATCGCATATACTTAGAGGCGGCGCAAGAAGTGGGCAAAATACATGTCGCGAGGCCCTCTGATGGTGCAAGAAGAAGGGACTATAAAATCAAAAATCATTTGAAATTAAGATTCGAGGCCCTTTCCCCGCGATAAATGAAGAATTTGAGTGTTTTGTAACTGCAAGTAAAAAAATATTACAAAAAATTCAAGATCGGAATGGTACAAACACCTGAAATGTTTTCTAGTCGAGACGGGATATGTTTTGGGATGGGCGTTTTTGATCGAATCTGAAATATTATAGGATTGTCTCCCGGGGATTGTTAGCAGGGGCGGGGGGGGCAGGAAACATAGAATACTATGTAGGTGCATTCCTTTTTCGTATATGCTTTCATTTCAAATAAATAGGGGGGGGGTATTAGTAATAAGAATTTTTATATGCTCCAGTTCAAAAACATGTGTTAAACACCGGAAAAATAGTTTGCAAAAATCATTTTTTCGCGGCATAATAGTGACAATTCGCAAAAAAATAACAATTGATTCATCTAAAGAAAAACTTTAGTTATTTCAATAATAGCGGGGTAAAGAGTTACTGGATATCACTTTCCGTTTTTGTACTAAGTTTTGCAATCCAGCCATCTCTGAAAAATCTGCAAATTAATTCAGTTTTTCCAGTTGGCCAAGTAAAATATTCTAATCAATGCTGATTGGAGGTTTCAAGATTTCAAATCCATTTTGACATATTTCAGTCAGTTGATTAGAATAGCTTGGAGATGTCAACGTGGGTTTTCGCGGCCAGAGTCATAGCCGATTCTGCTTTTTCCGGATTTGGATCGCAGCATTTTTTCGAATTAATTTATTTATATATCTGAAACTAGCATATAAACAAAGTTTTCCGACGTTTCGCCCACACTTATAAGGGTATTTTTCGACGACGAGGAAACAACAAATGTTACTTTGTCTCACAAACACACTTTGAAACTTCACTTTATTAAACTTGTCCCACTGACGCACAAATTGTAAATGAGCTAATACTTTGGATCTAGACAACGAAGAAATAATACTTGCCCCCCCCCGAAATTTCAAGTAGAAGAAGGGTAAGAGGCATTTAATGAGATTATTTTAGATTGTTTTATGGAGGATTAGGTGGCCCGTTTCGTGATGATGTTCAGCTACTGCGGATATTGATAGCAGGCCCGTTTTTAAACATCGTTTGTGCTCACATAGACGGGTGTTTATAGATCGACCTGTTTCACTGATGTATACTGCCCCAAACGAGCATGGAATGGAATAAACACCCTGGGATGAAAGAGGATTTTATTTTGTTTATCGTTTGGAGAGGGTAACATTTGTTAGATTTTGGATAGTGGTTTGTAAACTGTTTTTACCTCGTACTTATGGAGAAGCTTCCCAATCCTATTCGTGACCAGGGTGGATTAAGGATAATCAATATCATTACATTGATTATGCAGTGACACTAATTTTGATTATCTCACTGATTATGTGAAAGAGGGCGCTACCAAAAGGGAAAATGTCGTTTTGATGTTTTTACAGGGTGTTCGTAATGGTTTCATTTTGATTAATTTGAAGTCAGTTTCTGAGATAATTTAATTTATAGGAAAAGATCTCAGTGACACTGCAACTAAGAAATTCATAAAATTTTAAAATTCTATCAGCTATGTTTGAGACTGAAGGATATTTTTTTCTTATAAATTATCTGGGAAACTGTGAGTTATAGAGATAGGATGGTTATAAAACATACCTTAAATTTTTGAGTTTAAACGAATTCATCTCAAATATTGTGCAATTCCAGTTACAATAACAAAATTATAGTCAACCACTAGTATAACTGGAAAGGGCCGACAATTTGAAATTAATTTAAAGAAAAAGACTTTCTGGAAAACACCCTTAAAAAAACATTTCAAATCTTAAACATTTGTTTATACAAGAATAGCTGGGTGACCAAGCTTCACTCATGATTTCAATGTTGCGCCAATCTGTTGATGATATATATACATATGAAAATAGTTTATTTATTGCCGCTAAAAACTCTGATTTATCTACCAGAGAATGAAGCTATCAATTGGTGAGCCATTTATTTTTAAAGTTACAAATATACAATCAATACATAAAAACTGCTGAAATTTATTTACTATAATAGTAACTTGTTTAAAATTGTATAACCCCCTGTAATGTCTTATTAAGTTGTATATATGAAAACAAACCTTGTATTTATTTATTGCATTTCATTTTCTCTGTCAGTTATTGTATAATATTTGTTACCAATTAAAATATATTAGATTTAAACCTTTTAGACTGATTCATTGTAAATTTTTATATTCGAATAAACTATGAGTTTTCGAAAATAGAATGTTCTGCAGGTTTAGGTTTTTTTTTAATTCTGTTGAATTGTTGTGTTGAATGTAATACACCACTGTGGCTTGAAGCCTGTCGCTATATCAATCATTATTTGGGCATGTTCAACCTACAATTATAAACAACATTTACAACTTTTGTAATTATTTGGTGATTATTTAACTTGCCTATTTCTTCTGATCCTATATTAATGTATTTTCTAGTTAACGGCACGTTTTTTGGTATATAAACTGCCTGTTAACGCCAAATACGTCCATTGTGACACTTTGATTCTCAATATGTTATGCATGCCAGTATTTTTCTCTGCTGTGAATACAGTCATTATAATTGTCCGTGATTTGTTTAACACAAAAAATAATAGTAATTCACTTGAACGCACAGATCTGTTCAATCATTTTTAGTGAAATTTATGAGCTCATTACCGGCGTGGCTTACTTTAGTGTCAGCCGTTAGGCAACGATTTCCGTGTAAATTGTCAATTTAATAAATACATTTTTTTGGGTTCTGAGGAGCGAGTCCGAATTACATAAAGTTATCTGACCAAATAGATAATCAATATGATAGATATAATCTCTCAAATCTCCCTGTGACATTTTTTATACCATTCACTTCGTACGGCGTTATAATATTAATTTAATACAACCCTCGTCCGTTATTACCGTATTTGGGGCGTCATCTCTTGGTCGTTTACAGTACTAGTCACAATTAGTGTTCCACCTTAAACCGTGACTTTGCTGATATATGGCAAATATGCTACTGATTTACTAGGTAACAATTCTTTCTTAGGAAGGGGATTTTGGTGTCGAGAAATGGAATTGCGAATCTCTCGTTTACTGTAGCCTTTGTTTAGTAGGCTACCCACTACCCAAGCTAATTTCCTTCTCAAACATTTAGGTTCAGAAATTGATATAGCTCGATGCACCAGGGAGTACACGACTGACCGTTTCTGAAGTGGATGATGATGGGATCAAAAATATCATCACAACCATAAGACAATCCAAAACAATCCCATTAAGTGCCTCCTACCCTTCTTACACCTGAAATTTCAGGGAGACAATTATTATTTCTTCGTTGGCTAGAACCAAAGTATTAGTTCATTTACTATTTGTGCGTCTGTGAGACAAGTTTAATAAAGTGAAGTTTCAAGTGTGTTTGTGAGAAAAAGGCGAAACGAATGGACTCGCCGCAAGGTAAGTAATATTTGTTTTGTCCAAATCCGGAGAAAGCAGAATCAGCTTGGAGATGTTATTAGATTTTCAAAACGCTGTAATTGACATCAGAAAAAATTGCAGAGAATTCTTATACCTGCCGGGCGAAAATTTGGTAGGAACTGGTGGTGCAAGATACTTTTCGAATGGGGTCTTGAACGTCAAAGGGTCCAAATATGTAACTGCAACAACCAATTGTTATAACACATTTTTAAAACATTGAACAATTCTCTAATCTTAAAGTTCTTTAAATTAATTGTTTCTTTTGGCTTCTGTTGGGCAATATCCCAAAACATTTTGAAAAATTCTCACTATTAATGTCAAAAAGGGGTGTCTAAGATTATCATTTTTTTCCGATCACAGCCCATGCTATTATATTGGGAATTGAATTTCAACATCTAGGAGTTTTAGAAAAGCGCAACTGATGAAGCTCCTCGAGAAAATAGTATCATAATTGATCTGACAGAAGTTAGTTAACCTACGAATTCTTTCGTTTGATTTCTATCTTAAGAATCACAAGGACATGGTGCGGTTTCGTTATATGCTAAATACATAAATAATTATTCGTGATTTTAATCAGTTGAGGAAGCGCAATTGTCGAAGGTTCTGAACTAGAAACAATAATTGATTTATAAATATATCGAAATTCTTATTCTTACTCCTGAAAGCATTCTCACAAAAGGTCTGACCTAGAACAACCAAACGAAGGCAATTCTGAATAGATAACGCCTAGACATTCTTCTTACCTACAAATAAATAAAATTTCCCAATCTCACCTTTCCTTTTGGAACATTACTCTTTTTTTCCGACGCGAACAAACCGTCGACAATATCAAAGCGATCCGGTTCTTTTTTTTGATGTCTGCTTCTTTCCACTCTTCTATCCTCTTTTTGTGCTTTTTCTCGTCTTCGCACTTCTTCCTCTTGTTCGCATTTTCCGGGAGGTCTCTTACACGGATTGTTCTGTTTGATAATTAATTTCAAGGTGTTAGAATTTTCTCGTTAGTTTCGAAACTACGATTTACTTACTTTTCTGCAAGTCAAATCCATATCAAGCTAAAAAATATATCATACCGTCAAAAAAACTGAAAATCTTGGCATTGTCCGAAAAAGATTTCAACTCGATTTTCCAGCATACTCTCTTTCGTAAGTTGCCCCAGAATACACTGTTTATAATTATTTTTTATATTGTTTATAAGCTTTGTCAATAATAGAGAAAATTTTCTCACGACCTTTTGTTGTTCAGGCTCAACAAAAGTCTCCAAACACATTTTTCGAATACCAAAAAAGCCGATTAGCAATTTATTTCAAAATTATTTAAGCAAATTGTAACCAAGTTGCACGTTGTCAAGCTCCTTTCAAGATGAATATAGGTATTTCAAAGATCCCATTAAAGTCATAAGGAAATCTTATTCACTATTCCGATATAGAATTGTTCAAAATAACAATTACTACATTCATCGTTAATTGTCGATGAATAGGAACGGCTGAATGCTACAGAAGTACTAGCGATACATTTTCTCTCATAATAAAATTAAAGCAGACTCTTTCAGCTTTCGTTTTGTATTGTTTCTTTGTCTAATATGATTAAATGTAATGATCAAAATTCCAAAAGTAAAAATAAATGAACAATTTATTTTTACTTTTAGGATTGTTACTTCTTTATCTAATTTGTATGACCATTTATTCGAACATTTAAAGGTCTGTAGGTTTTCCCAATATAAAAATTTATAATGCAATTTATTGACTTGTGATGTTTTTTGGTTTTGTTTCTGATTTAAATGATTTCTTGTTTTAAAAATGGTTTTAAAATTAATACTTTTGCTTACTATTTTTAATCTTTCTGAAGGACTGTGTATGGCTTACTCAGTAGTAATATTGCAAAATGAGAACCCGGAACAGCAAATGAAAGAAAATGGTTTCAATATACAAGTCTCAATTCTCTGTTTACAACTAGATGTTTTTCGATACCTTTTAACTGGATTGTTAAAGAATTGTCATTTACTTCTTACACTTTTCGACATGAAATACATAAACAATCCATACAATCATGAATTTTAAATGCAACTTACGAGATCTGGGGAATACAATGACGTAATTGAAGGAGGAATCTGGAACGGAATTATCCCAGGGGACACCATGTGATGGAATTTCCTTTTTTGAGGTTTAATAGCTTCGACTCCTCCGCATTTTTGCCATGGACATTGCATACATTCAGACGGATCTTCTTCCAACCTTTCGGCACACGACTCACTGTAGCTGGGATACGGAGCGTTTTTCTTTCTGCATTTTGGCTAAAAATTTGAAATACTATAAGAAACCGGAATTACAATGATTAATAATGAAAATGAAGTGTTGTAATCTTTTGTGCAGTTTGTGCGGTAAAGATCACAATACAAAATACAAAAATTGTATTATATTGGTCGGAATAAATTATTAAATCCCAAATACCCTCATTAAAATTTTCATATTTTAGAAATTAGCTTCAAGAGAAGAGAGCAAAATAGCGTGATGAAAAATGAAATTATTACACTAACAAAAAAGAAGATGTGACTCAAACCAAAAAGCTAAAGTTTAAAGATTGATACGAGTACACTTGAGACAACCGCATACCACCGACAGGTAGACATTCCGAAATGGAAAAGATATATAGGGAATCGACACGGACAAATGACAGAAGCATGGATTTTTTACGCTGTAGTTGCTGGGCAACACCATTTCAAAAGGGACTATAGTTTAGGCTGCCACAATGTTCGCCATCTAGAGAGAGCAAATTTAATGATAAATATGTCAGGGACGTACTTTCCAAGGGCATCAATTGCAAAGACCCTGACATTCGTATCTGGTTGCTGATTTAACCATTTTTGAGGATATCCCAAATCCAGTAAATTTTCGACTACACATATATGAAATTATTGGACAGTTGCAGTTACCATTAAAACTAGTTAGTGAGAAAACCTTCTGTATTGAAAATAGGTAGGTTGTAAATAAGCTTTGACGTTATGCCTGGTTAGGTTTTTCATACTAATGACAATGTTCTAAACAGAATTGATGTGATTGCTATTTACATCCAGAATAAATCAAAATACTATGTACTAAAAGATTAGAGAACAAGCCTACTAATTCCGTTATTCAAATAAACGTGACAGGAAACAACCGTAAGAACAACAGGGACATGGTTCATTTTCTGTAGAATTTCTACAGCAAGACAAATGAAGAAATATACAAGAACAGGAGATAGAAACAGGCACAGTTGGCATATTCTGTAACTCGTTATGATCGAAACGGAACGTAATAAGTTTGTTCGTACAGACCAGTTGCCAATAATTCTAACAGAAAAATTCTCCACCAATCGATGTTGGCACAGCCAACTGTCGAGATCGTTGATTCGCTGAAATGTTTTCAAATAGTTGCCAACTAGTCTCTTCGAACAAACCATATGTCATTATAAGGCAAAGATCGATTTGGAGTCATAAAACATTCAATAATTTAGCGTTCTATCGTTATTTTATAACGTTAACGACTTACAGAATACGGCTACAGGCATCAGACAGGGACCCTCCTAAAGCCCACTTCTCATCAATATCATAATGGATGAGATATTAAAGGCCGTGAAGATAGGTAAAGGTTATAAAATGGGAAACGAACGAATAAAAATCCTCTGTTAGGACTCTCCTTCTAATAGAGCAAGAGAGGGAAACATTCATTATGAAGTTTTCGCATCCATCAGTCAGTCCCAATGTGTGCCATTCTTATTCTTTTCTTCAGAAAGCATTCCGTCGAGATGAAATCTTAGAAAACTACAAATAATAACTTACATCAACGTAATGATGGTTACAATCCGATCCCTTGCTTTGTACGCATTCACGCAAAACGATTCTAGGACACCCCGTTCTTTTAGCTGTATCGCAGTCTATTTTAGCTGCATCATTGTCACAATGAGCTCGGCTGTTGTAGCCTCCGCTGTTATTCTTGTTTTTATGGGAATCATTGCATTTGTGAGGATGGCATTCATTCTTGGATGTCATCGAACGTTCCGGAACCCAAAACGGTAACGTGCTAAAACTCCTGTTAGTATTAGTGAAACACACTCGTACTGTACTCGGCATTTTCATTTCGGCTTTTTGCTTATCTGATACTCTTATAGTTTCGGTACGCAGTTCTTTGATTGGTTCTGGGAACGGACAATCTATGGCCCTGAAAGTAGTCAAATATTTTATGAATTTGGAATACTGGAAAAGGTTAAAATTTAGAATCAGAACATTATTACTAGTACTCTAAAGTTCAATAACCTTTTTTCTGTTGATTAATAACATGCTAAAACCACTGGTGAAACTTTCTGTCGACAAGAACACCAATTTTGTCCTCTAAGAAAACAGACCAAGTGCACCAAACGTTGATTTTGTGCGGGTAATTTTTTTAACAGTTAGTTCGGTGAGCAATATATAGATCTATTAGCAGTCTTCTCCAAGCCCAGAAGCATATAAGAAAAACGAGAAGAGACTGAACCAGTGTGGATCGCGCCACAATGTAGTTTCGTCATGGCTACTCGCGATACTGGCATTTGATGCCTCATCTCATTTTAACAGCTGTTGGAATTTTCGATCTGGGAACCCCGATATACAAAGCTCTGGACCCTTTATCTCGGGATGAATATCATGTTCCCCGTCTGCAATCATAACCTTATGTATTTTAATACTAAGTCCGAAGACTGTAAAAGAACAGGTAACTAAGCCAAAATTCAAAACTCGATAGAAATGTCTAAAAACGGGAAAATCACAATATGTTCCAAAAGCTGTTAAAAGTACATAAAGAGGATGTACCTTTAAGAATAATAGTAAGGCTCAATTGACTAACCAAAAAAACAGCTAACTAAAGACATATTTGGATATAAACCTAGAAACATATCAATACCCTCATCATCTTGTGGATACAATATCTGGAAAATACCGACATTTTCTAAGGTAACCTA
Source organism: Octodonta nipae (assembly GCA_034190945.1). Classification (NCBI taxonomy): domain Eukaryota; kingdom Metazoa; phylum Arthropoda; class Insecta; order Coleoptera; family Chrysomelidae; genus Octodonta; species Octodonta nipae. Next base: position 62,917,251 of record CM067216.1, on the reverse strand, counting down.
AACCATAAACAAACAGCGGCTCCAAGGGGCAGTCATAGAAAATTTTGAGGAGCTAATACTAACTAAAACTATGTTATGGCTACGTTAAACGAGTGATAACTTTGTAATTTGGCATTACTGGAGAGAACATTTTCTTATATCACTTGAATGTAGAAACAATAAATAATTTATTTTTTGCCAGTCAAAGACGCCAGAATCCTTAGTATATAGAAAAGCAGCTCACACCAACCGTGGCCCCCATGCTAGTTATCATCATCTAGCTCCACGCCGATCAGAGAGTCTAACTGCCAAGACTAATATTAAACAGAAAATAAACAGACAGACATAGAATTAGTGCTAGAGGGGATGAGCACGAGAACGCTTAGGAAAGGAAAAACAACAACAGTAGCACAACAAGTCACCACGATGCCACACCGATAAGACTTTGAAAACAGAAAAGTAGAAACATAGAACACTCTAAATCAGGTCTGGTTAGCGTACAAATTGTGATCGACAAATGGCATACAGTCATAAACGAACCCGACGAAACCCATAAATTACCGCACTAAATTATATTAACCATCTTATTATCCCCTCCCCTTATAACAAAACAACCACCAAATAATAATTAGCGAAAGGTGGGCGAGGTTACATAGTGGCAAGGTCCAGTTATACGGGAAAGTAGTTGAACAACCCCGAAATACGATCATTTAACAGCGCGCAAGTTGCCGTAAGCGTCTGACAAATGCCTGCTAAGCCCAAAAAAAATATAACATTTCAATGGACTATTTAGCGCTTAAGAATTATTGCATTTATAATGAAATGGCACACTCAATTGTCCTACAAATTGATCTGTAAGTTTGTCCAGTCCTACTCGTGGAACTTGTCAATTTGTCGGTCATTTTAATTTTAAAGTCATAACCTCAGAAAATGTTCTAAGAGGAAAAAATTGGGGGTCCTATCGAAAGGAAGCTGCACAAGAATTTAATTAGTTATTACGGTGGACTAGAATATTGGCGGTAGAGTTTTCTGTCTAACCAAACGATGCAATATTGCATATACATTATACATATATATATAGAGCAATAATAAAAATAATGCTAGAATCCGCTGAAATGGAAACATAAAAGGATTTGATCGTAAAACATGGAGAGATAGAACCAGGTGCACAGAGTCAAAGACAGACTAGACTAATCAAATTTACTAGTGGCATCCCTCAATAAGATGAAACAAAATGCAGGTATGTCAACAAGAATAAAAAGTGCAATTAAGAACAAATAAGGAGCATTCAAAGGTTACATCACCCTGAAAAATAATTTGCTTTGGCTTAATTAACTAAAAACATTCGATTTCTAACCCAAAATTAGCTCTTAAACAAACAACCACTCCCCGTTTAGAGTTCCAGCCGGATTTCTAATGTCAAAATCATTTCGCGCTCATGTATCGGTTTTTTGTCAGAAATACTTAATAAGGTCTCGATTGCGCGCAAAAATACATCGTAATCACGAAAACTGTCTTCCAAAAAGTATACACCATACGTTGTAGAATAAAAATATAACCAAGTTTTTGGATATTTTTTGAAAGTTTCGAGCTTTTTTAGGATAATAATATTTGAGCAACGGTTATCGTATGATTTAAAAAAATATAGAAATGAAATCCAAATTTGTTTCTGGGGCCACGTGATTTGAAATTTTTTCTAGCTGAAAAATTAACAACTCGCTCAGATATCTGAGTTTAGTAATCTTTCCATAGTGATAGTAAAATGATCTTACTTGGCAATATTTTCTCTAACCTCCCATTTGGTATTTTCGGGATCTTCCCGTAATTCCATGAATTTCGGCAGCATTGCTGGCTGCAAATATCGCATTTCTGGTGGTATTAGCTGCTCTGGGTTCTTTGGAAATTCAATTTTCGGTAGTATTTCTGGTTTTTCGGTGTTGGTTACTACGTACCGTAAACCACCGGTGTTGTTCTCATCGGCATACGATATAGCTTCATCATCTACTTCTGTTGATCTACTTGCTTGTCTTTTGCTGCATGATATGGTGGCGATGTCTGGTTTATGTGCTATGAGTTGCTTATACTGAAACCAAGGCAAATTTTAAGGGATTCGTCATAAAGAAATTACATTAATGACAGTGACATATAATATTTAACATTAAAATTTCGATAAAATCATGATGAACTTATTCATTTGAACAGAAAAATATCTTACTGAATTAAGTACTTCACGGGAAATTTTTGTGCTTTTTAAAGCCATTTTGACGTTTATATGTTTTTGAAGAATGAAACAACACAAATGTTTTAAATAAATTTTGTCATGGTTATTGCGGATTAATGCCATCAGGCCACCATCATAGCATGCTTACATCAGTGCAAACATTTGGATTTCTCCATACAGGGTGTATATAAATCCACTAGAATGCTTTCTGGAACGTAACTTCATATATGATTGATGTCATTGTAAATTCCTTCTTCACTCGCATCAATGAAGTCATTTTCTAGGAAGTCTTCAATTACGGCTCTTATTTTGATGATACAATGGACTCACAACCCAAGAAAGTTGTCTTTACTGTTAATGAGACACATCTTTGAATCTTAATCTGAAGTCAGAAAATTTTTTTTGTTTTTATGTTTTTTGGAATTTAAAAAAAAAACATCGAAAATCATCAATTTATTTTTTTCAAGTAATTCAATGCTATTATACGATTTAAATTTCTACAAACTTACACCTTTATACACTATGGAACAGCCAAATGGAATAAATTCGGATAACGAATAAAGGAGTGTTTGTAGGGAAAACACTTCGATTTGTATTTTTAAATTCGCATTTATTCAACAAAAAAATATAGTGTGTCATGTGACAGTGGCCAATACCAACTTTCTTATTTTAAATGCAAGCCCCTGTATATTATTATTTTTTTTTATTCTAAAGAAAATTCTACACCTATCTTCAACTGTTTTGGAAATATTAAGTGTTTTCAGATTTATTACAAAAATTAACATTAAAAAAGATAATTATTTTATTTCACAAGTTCGCTACATTACACTCAATACTTAATTCCATTTAGCTCTTGATACCGATTTGAAAAAAAAAGTTTTGTTTATTTTCATCAAAATTCATAGCCTTAGCATCTTGTTGCCTGCCTGCATGACAATAGTGATCAGTGTCAGTGCTATTGCCGTTTGAATTTCGTTAACTGTACGTTATAATATCAGAAAAATAGTTCATTTAACAGAAACAAATTATGGAGGTAACACACGGACACAAATGGAAGTTTCTCGCTTATTTTACGAACATTTTCCATATTTGCCGCCTGTATCCCAAAGAACAATTAGCAAAATAGAAAAGCAATTTCGCGAGTTTGGTCATGTAAAACAGATAAAAAAAAGTAGCTGCCAATACCAAAGTGATAAGACGAAATTGGATATCATGCTTGAGTTTCAAGAAACCCACATAATTCTGGTCGAAAAGCAGCCCCACTGTTCACCTTTAGCCACACATCAATTTTTCGAATATTAAAGGAAAGTAAAATGCATCCCTATCAAATGATGCTGACTCAGGATCTCATCAAAGATGATTTCGATAGGAGAACTTATTTCTGTGAACAAATGATGGCAAGGTTAGATAACAATGTGATCCAATTAGAAGATATTTTGTTTTTTGATGAGAGCACATTTACACTTCACGTTAACCGTAATTGTCGCTATTGGTCTAATGAGAATCATCACTGGATGACAGAGAAACGCACGCAATATCCTGAAACAGTTAATGTTTGGGCAAGAATTGTTGGAAATCATATCGCAGGTCCCTTTTTTTATAGATAGATGAATGGAGATAAATATTTAGAACTGCTATAAATAAAAAATAATGGCTTGCCAACTTTGACAAACATATGTCCTGATCCAGTAAACCCACAAGTTCCTGCCAATACAATATGGTTTCAGCAAGATGGAGCATCACCTCATTACGAAATTAATGTCCGGCAGTACCTGAACCAAATTTTTCCAAATTGGTGGGTGGGAGGCGCAAAACGATAGGATGGCCAGCACCATCTCCTGACTTGACGCCATTGGACTACTTTTTGTGGAGATATGTCAAGAGTACTGTACACAAAACTAAACCCCTTAACTTAGATTATCTAAAAAGACGAATCACACTTGCTATTAGATCAGTCACGCCTGAATTGTTGAGTAACGTTAGAAGACATTTCTATACCAGATTAGCATGTTGCCAAGACGTTCGCAGCAAGCATTTTGAACATTTCCTCTATTGTCATCAACGTTTTTTGTTTTTTTATATATATTATTAAGAAGTAATCAGTATTACTTATTAGATTTTTAGTGTAATGCAACGAATTTGTGAAATAAAATAATTTTCTTTTTTAATGTTAATTTTTGTATTAAATCTGAAAACACTTAATAATTCCGAAAGAGTTGAAAATAGGTGTAGGCCATTGTACATGAATCATGTCGAGAATTTTCTGGAGAATCCAAAAAATAAATAATATACAGGGGCTTGCATGTAAAATAAGAAAGTTTGTATTTGCCACTGTCACATGGCACACCCTATATATTTTTTTTTGTTGGAAAATGCGCATTTAAAAATATAAACCGACGTGTCCAAGCTTTTTTCCTAACACGCCCTCCTTTATTCGTTATCGAATTTATTCCATTTAGCTGTTCCACACTGTATACAATGTATATGTCACTGTTTGTAAACTTATTCAAATATACACTTACTTTCAAATGTCATGTGACCAACCAATAAAATACCCCCGCCTTTTTCTGGTAGACTTATACTAAAAAAGTGAACAGTAAAACCAACGCTATTTCTACTATAAATGTAATTAATCGTATTCTCTCCACACTTTATTTTAATATTATTTATGTGATATAAAAGTTTGAACGGATTATAATGCTCATTTCTGTAACCAAATCTATTTTTGTGAAAAAAATATTTTCACAAGTTTGCAAAAAATTTTTATTTTGTCGAAATTACTTGAAAACTAAGCATCTCATGTAACACACACAAGACAAGAAGATATTTTCTTTGACTGTGTTTTTCCAGTATAAAAATTACTTACGGTATTACTACCTATGACATCAATCAATTGTGAGTAATTTTGTCTTTTCCAGTGTATTTTATGCAAAAGGTGAATAAAACGATAATTTTTATTAATCAACAATATTAGCTGCATCGAAATAAAAGTAAGCAGTAATCAGGAAGCAATATTAAACAATCCATTATAGGCTTATAGGATTTTGTCTTTTTGTGTAATTACTTTTTAATACAATTTTCAATATAAAAAGTGATTACATTAATTTTCCGCAAACTCACATCGGTCTTTAAGAAAAAGAGAGAGAGGAGAGGGAGGGTCAGGTTGCTAGAAGGGGATACATCTTCTCAAGTAGACTTCCCTTCCACATAACAGAGAGAAGTCGCTTCTACAGGGCTCCATTCACTTTTTGTTGAACTACATATTTCAATTGTTTTTTTTTTGTATTTATGTCGGTATGCTAAATAATTAAAAATTGCAAAGTAAACTGTATACTACGGGTGACCCAATGGTCGAAATTTGTTGGAAATTAGTTTGAGTATTGTAAAGCTTTATGTAAGGGTATTTGGAACAATGGTGCCCTCTAAAGACCAGACGTTTGTCAGAGCTATTACTGAAAAGATTATACAATCGTCCAAAATCGGCTGCAGTAATTTCTAATATTAATTACTGAATACATTAAATCAGATAATTTTTTTTAATTGAGAGCGCTAAAGTTCGTCTGTAGTTATATCTGTACTTTTCATAAAAATAATAATACAAATAATGTAACACTATTATTGAGATGATACACATGAATATCTGGAATGTGTATAATTGGTTTCATAATCTGCAGGAAAATGTTGAACTTTAACATTAAATAATTATGTCTAGCAAATTGAGATTATCAAATACATCCTTGAAATCATTTTATATCGTTAATTCGTTAGTAAGTAATTCAGCAGGTGTTCCGTACACTTGAAATCTTTAGACACTACAATGTTTTTCGATATTAATCTTTAATATAAGATAAATGATAAGCAATGTTTGATAATAGTTACAGCTATGAAATCATTTAAGGAAATCAGATTTATGTTCATTAAGTAGGTTTTCGGCAATGGATTTTGTGTACGATACAGTGTACTACAGTGCTTTCGCATTTGTCCCATTTATTTTATATTTTATATTCTTTAAGAGGAGGAATGAGGATGGTTCATATATCGGCGCAGGTAATATACTTTACTTTTATTTTGTGTATGGATATTTGTTTATATATTTTTATTTTCAGATTGGTTTTATCCCGTCAAGTATATTGCTGCGAAGAATGAAGTGAAACTTTATATTAAAAAATCCATAAAGTTAGTTGAGACCTTGAAAGACAAGTTAGAAAATGAAATTGATATACCATCTGTTGATGTAAGTCATCTCAGCAATAGAAAAATTATAGATAAATTTATAATTTAGTAAAACTTAAATAATATCTATGCCTGACATCTAGTAGTAAAATTCAGAAACATAAAGTAGAAAAAATTAAATACGTTCTTCACATTTTAAATTACTTGTGTCGTTGCTCAAGTTTGTGTAGGTTTAGACTGAAAACTACCACACATTGACTGAATCATTTCAGTACATATGGGCGTACTGTATTACTTTCGGTTCCCGACAAATATTGTTTTTTTCTTAAAAAATACCCCGCTTACCCCCTATCGGGTAACTAAATGTTCACAAATTGATAAAACCGCTTCTGTTTATTTCAGAAGAGTATGTATATCAAGATTCACACCAGTATTACTTCCTATTTGGGATATCGAATTCTTTCTAAAACAATACTGACCTCCTTTTTCATCCATTTAATATTTCGATTTTGACAAAATGACGACTAACGTATAACTTCACTTAAAAAAGGAATCAACCTCTTAATTCTTATGACCATATTACTTTAAGTTCTGGAAAAATAGACAATTTTTCAAAAAACATTTTCCCACCTGTCCCCCATAATTAAATTTGTATAAAATCATAATATTTCTTATTATTTGTTTGGCGAGAGGAGTATATAATATAACACCAATTTTCGCCTTTGTGTCACTTTATGTTTTCGAGATATAATTTTTTTTTATTTTAATTTTTTTTCTGGATAGAGACACCTAGCGGTATGACATATTCTATATACGACGTACTCTCATACATATCAAATATATACATGAATTTATTAAATAATGTTTAAAATTTTGCTTCCTTACCTTTTGATAACTCTATTTTTTTCTTTTCTCAGGACTTGGGTTCGGGACTTCACTTATAACATATATGTATTATTTTATTAATAACATTTATTGAAACCTAATTTTCTCAGATTATTAATATGTTATTTTGTAATGATTGCCACTGTATTGTCAGTATAATTTATTTTAACAAGACTGGCCAAAATATTTTTTTAAATTATATTTACCAAACAATTTTTTTCTGAATATGGACACCCTAATCACCTAGCGGTATGAAATATACTTTCCGACCTATTCTCATACCTATCAAATATATATAAAAAATTTCATAAAAATCAGTCGAGCCATTTCGGAGGAGTTCGACCACTAACAGAGACGAGATTTTTATATATTAGATTAATCTATGAATTTGCTAGCTTAGGCAGTGCAAACAACCCATTATTATGTCAATTGTAATCAATCCTCTAAATGTCCAAATGTTTCAAACTATATTATTTGTGAAATGTGAAAACGATGATAACATTCTATGATTTACAAACTTTTGCCTGATGTATTTATTTACCTTCCAAACAACCCCCTTTTTTTGTTTTAACTTCGATCATTCTACAATTTAAAAACTACCAAAATAAAATATAATTTACTACCTTTAGAATGGTCATACATATGAAGGGATAACATTGCTATCTAAAAAACGGTAAGAGATACGCGATTAAAAGGAGAAAATGTTGAATGTTTTAGAGCCCATTCGATTACACAAAAAAGAATATGTATCTCATACCGTTCTCAAGTTATATGAGGAAAACCAAAAATTTTTAAAAATGGTAATGGAAAAATTTTGTACACTCATTGTTTTACACAATTCTTCACTGCAACGTTTCGTTTATTCCGGGCCATTATCAACTATTTTTTAAAATACGAACCAGTACTTTTTTGTTAAAATATCGATCAATGATTAATACACCAATACATTGATATTCATTTATTAAGTTTCATACAACGTTCTGGAAGAAGAAATATAATCATCAAAGTAAAAAGTTTAGTACGGTCCTGGGTATAGCTAAAATAGTCCAATAAAATACTTTTTTGCAAACAAGAAAACCCATATATTTTTTGTTTGATGTTCTTTCATGGTAAATGTAAATGAAAAAATCTAAAATATAAAAAATAATAATTAGTAAATTAACCAAAAATTAGTGAGATCAGAAAAATCATGGTTTCCCATTACGAATTCAAACAAAATTGATTACCCAATTTTTCCATTTTGTGATTAGCGAAGTTACAAGCTTTCCAACTATTTATAGCAAGAGCTTAAAGTCTTATAAGATTATTTTTCTAAAATAAATTTCCTCGTCCCGCCATGTAATGATTTAGATGTTCTGTTTCAATTTCAATTTTTTTTAACTATAAGAGATAAAAAGTTTCGAAATAAATCGTGTTATAGAAATTTAATTTTTTCCAAGTGGAGAAAGTTTTTCTTTAAATTTGCTTGACACAATAATAGGGATGGTGCATTTCAAACACTTCCACTCATTTTAAAATAATGAAAAAATATTCAAATCATGTGTTTTCATAGTGGAGAAAGTCCTATAAAAAATTCATTATTGTACTGCTTTTTGTTTTTAAGATAAAAATAAAATAAATATTTTTGCGCAATCTTTGAATCGCGATATCTCCCTAATTTTTTTATGACCTAACTTTTATACAACAAACTATCCTTTATTTTTAAGTTTAAGTCGCTCCTTAAAATGTTCGCATTTGTTTTGAAATATATTAAAAGCCTGTTTTTTACAAAATTAAAGCACTGGTGCAAGATCATTATAAACGAGATTTGGATCAGTTAATACTACTAGTTTTTATGGTTTTTCAGAAAGCAAACTGGCAAACATTCTTTGGTACTGACCAACTTGGTAACAATTTATCTATCTCAGTTACAATCAGGATAGACAAAATAATTGAAGCAAGGCTATGTCTAAGGTCAGCTAACGGAAATATATACGTTCTGACAGGTAAAGGATTTAAGCATTCTTATACAATAAATTCAAAACTTTAAAAATAAGACTAATTCTAGTAATGATTTCCTCTGATCCTAATGCACTGCTCCCAGCAATGCGGTAACATTTGAATAGCGTCACGGTAAAAAAAATCAAAGCTCATTTACAACTGACATTAGATCACTTTAACTTTGCCCACCAAAATTTTCTTTCATTTTGGGAAGGAAGGGACCAAGCCTGGAAAATATTGTATTTGTTTTATTAATATATTAATTGGAATTACTCGAGTTTTCCTTGGACTTCCATCGTCTTGAAACGTTGTGAGATCGACCACTTCAATACGATGGAAGTCCAAGGAAACTTCCAGGAACGAGTTAGAGTTACATTGTCTACCAACTTCAGACCTTAATTGGAATTAATTTTCTGTAATAGTGGCTTGTTTCCACAGATAATCAACTAATTTTAGACCATGTAAAAGCTGAAAGAATAAAATAAACTGTCATTCCTTACTTTTTACTTCGGTTTCAGGTTCTTTTTCTTACTTTGATACTTTTCACCGAACGTTGGTGAACAGTCAACGTGCAGGCACCCGTACTAAACTTTTTGTCACGTTCTCTTCTCAGAATGTTAGTAACTGCATATTATGAAAAGCCTTAACAATTTTTCCAGTATGTACACATGGATTTTCAAGTATTTTTTAAATGTTTTCATCCGCAATTACCCTGATCAGTGGTCCTCCAGCATAAAAAGTTTCACATTCAGTTTACCACATTTAAATTCTCGCTATTGAGATTTAACACAGAGGCAGAATTTAGCTGTAAGAATGGCAATATAACCGATTTAAAAAGGACGTCAGCTTTAATTTGCATTAAGTTTAATGAAATTTATGAAACTGTTAGAAAAATATCTGAGACTAGGCAGCTGAAAATCTTTCCCCAAGAAGTTACATAGAATGTGAACGAGATTTAGAACAATACATATCATATAATTCGGAATAAGTGAAGTTAATAGTAATAGGGTTGCAAGCGTTCTAACATTGTGTTTACAAACAACAAACTTGAGAGACCTCACGAAATAAAAATTGAAGTAATGTCAGGAGATAAATAAATGTACAAAACAAAAATCTAATTTTAGTAATTAGTTTCTTATTTCTTTGTGACTTTTGACTTAACAGTTAGCAAATTGGTTATGTGAATTACGTTCCTAATCCTCCTAGTTTCATTGCCGACCCCGATTTACACCTGAAGACTCCTATGGAAAAATTCAAGGTATACGCTAACACCATGAAGCCTATCAGAGCAAGAGCACCTCATCAATTTCCTACGGTACGCAAGGAATCTTTCATCATTCCAAATGGTTTCAAACTAAAGACCATCTAGAACCTAGTGAGGTCACAAATTAACCGCCATCCATGGAAGAAGTCTCAGTTCCAAAAGACAGCATTGGATTACGAAGTTCAGCCTGAAACAATATATTCTCCCGATCTGGATCTTAGTGATACATTTTTGTTCTCGAAACTGACTTGATGATAAATTAAGGCTATTTCGCTAAGCTTACAAAAAATTAAATTTAGATTATTAAATAAGTGGATACTAAATTGCAAGGGAATCATGCTGAAAATTATTATTATTTACTGGAAAATAAATTTTTTACTGAAACACAATCTCTCTCTGTCAACTCACCTTCGTATATATGCAGTCTAAAACTTTTAGATCCTGGTCACATTGCTCTAACAAATCTTGCGAAGGACCAATGGAAAGTACAGGGGCTAAGCATTGAAATTTTAGAACCATACCGAAGATTGAGGATTATATTTAATGGAATGTTAAAAAATATCGCATCAAAAGGCAAACAAAATGTTGAACATGTACAATTTCATTTCATGTAAGTCGTTACAGTAACGATTAAAGTGAAATAAGATCATTCTAATAATTCAATTAATATTTTAGATTTAATTCGGCAGCTTCACCTGTTTTCGTACCACAAGATCTTGATGAAAGTCTTTTAGCATCGTGTTTAGCCAATGATGTATGGAAAGACGGGTCATGGAGAAAAAACCTGTAAGTGATATAGAAAATGACGAAATTTTTAGAAATGGTACAATAAATTACTATCTTCATTTGATTGCTGATTCTAATGTAGATCAGTTGAATTTTTTAATAAAAAATAAAACCTTGAAATTTTTTTAATAGAAATTTGTTACAAGCAATAATTATCTTTAACTCATTTAGGAAAAGAAACTGATCGAAAATAACCTAAATTTAATTGTCTTCTAAATGTTATTTGTGGCATATTCTTGATTATTTTTAAGGTTTCTTGGGAATAACACCTCAATTGAATTAAAAAAGCTGTATATTGAAAGAAAATACCAAACGTTTCAAAGTCGATTCTGACTTCGTTACCAATAGCTTTACAATATGTAATGAAAATGTAAATTGCAAATTGAAAGTTTAAAAAATCACAATCATTCAGGTTGTATTTAACATAAAAACCGTAAGAAGATATTTTTCCCTCATAACCTCCTATTAGTTTAGGCTGATTATTGGAGGACTTTCACTTGGAACAAAAATTATAAATTGTATATTGTCTCAAGTTATTCATAAAGTTTAACTTCTGTCATTGCAATAAATTTGAAGAAAAGAACATAGTTTTTTTTCATCCTGTTGTGATGGTAGAATTTAAATGTAAACTGTTGTCTAAGATAATATTTTATTTGGTGTATAATAGAACTGTCTTCTTAACGAAAAATAAAAACACATTATATCCGTAGTAAACTGTATTGAAAACAACATTCACTAAGTTATACCTTATAAGTGTTAAATAAATTTCTCAGCCTTCTAACTAATTGTTCCTAATCAAAACTTCCTAGATTATGTACTGTACCTAAAGCTTTTGCATCAAGTAGAGTTGTTTCAAAAATGTTGTAAAATTTATAAATCTATTAATACTTCACTGAAGACTCCTTTAAATAATACGTTTACTGTTTTACGTATTTAATTTATTTTGAATCGACAAATTTTGTTTTCGATGTTTACATTCTACAATATTTCAAAGATAGACAAAACCAATCTGGCTGTATACAAATTTTTAATAGTTAATTTGAATATATTAATGCAAAAATGATTCTAAAAAATCTTTTTAAAATTGATTCGTTTAGATCCACATGACTGCGCCAGTTATGATATTTTTTTGAAGTTCATTCTAGATAAATTATATTTGATTTGAATTTTAACACTACTTTCAGCGTTGACCAAATCGGATTTTATCAATATGGTGCTTTGAAAGGATTTCTCAAAACAGGTACGAGTACAGATGAAATCCCCTTAAATCTCGCCACTTGTAGATCAAGGTTTAATGGCCAAGACGACAGACTAATTTTAACTAGATCTTTGAGATTATTTATAGTTGACAAATATGGAAATGTGTTTAATATAGTTTTAAGATCGTTAAAGAATGGTTGTTCGCAGTAAGTATATATTATTTCTTCATTTATTTGTATTTATATAGGAATTTGTTTTTTTTTTTCAGAATGAATTATGGGAATGTATATTTAAGCACTAATAGATCAGTTCAGTTAAAAGGTACCGATATAAGATTGGATGATATGGTAAAAAATAAAAGTTTTCCCGAGCATTTTGTTCTCCATATTACCATAAAAGGAAAAGTTTTTCGATGCGTAATTGATTTTGAAAAATCGAAAGAAGTAACTTTTACAAATAATTATAATTTTATTGGATATGATTGTAAAAATATTCCCGCACAATGTGATGTAAACTCGAAGCCTGGAATTGCTGTTGTAGAATTCTGCCAGAATAATCCAGGTAATCTAATATCGAGGGTAAAATTTATATATATTTGAAGATTATCATAAATATAGTCCTATTTTAATGTCACTGATTGTACAAGAATTTGGTTTATTGCAACTTTGTTGAACTGAGAACTCTAGAAGAATGTGAAGGAAAATATCTACATATTTTTATCAAATAGGAAGACGCACTGATTGAACGTTTTTCTCTTTAGAGTTACTGGCACACCTCCCTTGAAGGCATCCATGTTACTTTGTTGATGTTGATTGATAATATGATTTAGTATATAGGTGCAGTTGGTAAAATTGGAGAATGGAAAAATGATACAAATAGTGTTCGTCATTAGAGATCAGTAACAATGGAAAATAATTATTCGACACTTTGATGAAACGCACAAGAATACATGATATACGGTGAGGAATATGCATTAGTATATGCACAAATTGCGCTAAAGCTATCTCGTGGAGACATTATTTCGTATATCGAGAAGTTCTTCCGTTAAGATGTTTAGATTCAGCTGTAAAACTCCATTAACGGAAACCTAGGTGCCTTTTTCAACATCTTTTTGTTACAAGACACTGAAGTGACTTGAAAAGAGGATTTAACTAAAGAGAAGAGATGTTTGATATATTATACTTGCGAGCTGACAAGTACCCTTGTCAAAATCTATTTTCCGACCCGCTTTGGAAACCCAGTTGTCTTACAGATATTTCCAAACAATTAAATATTTTGAATAGTAATTTCAAAACTAGCCACTAAATTATTTTTAAAATATTTTTAAAAGAAAAAGACAAAAACCGTTAATTTATATTTAGGGGAGAGGGGTGGGGCATTTCACCCGTATCGGTCACCCTGCAGTTTCAACCCGGGGGTGAATATCACTTCTTTAAGTTTAAATACAAAGGGCTTTCATGTGATACCTCTTTTTAATGGTCTCTTTTTACCAATCTTTTAAAACGTAATTTTTAAAAATCAGATTATTTTTTAGAGTAATGACCTAGAAAACGTAAAAAAAATAAATTTTTGAAGATAATTGCCAATTACATCAAAATTGCTTTAGGGTGGTTTTTAGAGTTTTCAAAGAAAATTATCTACGAGACGAAAATTTCGTCCGCCATCTTGAATTTTGTAAATTGCGGACTCATGTCAGAGACCCCAAAAACCCCTATATACCAATTTTGGTGTATATCAGTTGAATTGATAAAATTTCATCCGCCTCTTGGATCCGCTATTTTGAATTTTGCAAGTCTGCCCTAATAATTTTGGTGTAATTGGCAATTATTTAATTTTTGACGGTCATCAAAATAATCTGGTTTTGAAAAATGATGTGTCAAAAGATTGGCAAAAGAAGATTGACTTTTCCTATTAAAGTTATTTTGGGTGGCTAGTTTTGAAATGAAGACCCCGTATAATTGCAGCTGCAGATAAAACTAAGGGATTCTTAAGACAAGTGCAGTTAAAAAAATATGGCAGATGCACCCGGGAATGGTGATATAAATTTTGAACCAGTTTTTGACAAGTTGCTTTGTAATATTAAAAGTAGTAAAAATAAAAATATTAAAGTAATTAGGACACATATTTACCGAATTCCCATTTAGACAATTCCTTTTAACAAGCTCAGATACCTATAAATGTGGAAGAATGTTAATGCTTGCATTTTTACCTTTGACTCGGACGAGTTTTGATTCAAGTTTTTGCTTACATCATATATATGTGAAATAAGTTTCTCTTCTAACTATGATTGTCACCTAAACAAAAGTGAAAAATAGTCTCACAAATAAAAAATTGTATTTGTCTCAAATACAAAGCCTAGATCTGAATAACAGATGTCAAAAATTCAGACGCATAGATCTCATTCACAAGAATTTGTCTTTATTTTTATCTGAAAAAAAATCATTGTTTAATACAATTCCATCAGTTTGGCATATTCTTCTTCAAATTCGGGTTAAAAAAAGCTAAATATTGTATTTGAAAGTTGGTATATGATCTGTTAAATTTTTCTCAATTCTTAGAGAGAAAAAACATATATAATTGTATCTTTAAAATATTCGATGCATACGTTTCAGAGTTCATAAAGGTTCAAAAATTTTATTTATTTTATTTTGTTAGACAACCAAAAAAAGCATGTGGCACTCAGAGAGTGACCAATAAAAGGTCAGGCTGATCTTGCTGCGAAGAGGGACAAGCAATATTAGTGTAAATAACAAATGTTTTGACCGTCACGCCCGTCACATATTTTTCGTCCCTGTTGTTTTATTTCTGCTCACTCATTTGTTTACACACACAATTTCAGTTATTAATTTTACAGGGGAAAACAACATACCGGTTAAACATCGAATATGCGAATTATCAGTCGATATTTTGCCAACAATTCTAGTAGCAGATATCAAAAGTAAAGAAGCGGAAATCTTGCAAATATCTGGAGGCAAAGGAAATAGCTTAGCTTTAATAGCATCTCTCGATAGTAGAGAAGTACAGTATAAGTAATAATCATTTTATGTTTTTAATTATATTATTTTAGTTTCAAATTCCTGACGGATTCATAGTAACAGTCAACGCCTATCAACTACAAATCAACTCCAATCCGGATATAAAAAATGCAATTAAAGAACTAAATAATATCTATTGCGGAATATCATCTGGAAATGGAGAAAATCAAAGCAAAACGTAGTATACTTCCTGCAAATGTTAAATTTTTTCAAAATCTGTTTTGTCATCTTTTAGAGTCACCGATTTATTTGAACGCACGCAATTACAATTAGAAATAAGAAATGCTATTACCAGATATTTTGATAAATATAACGATGAGAAAACATTTGGTTGGGCAGTCAGATCTTCTGCTATTGGAGAAGATTCGGAAGAATTATCTGCAGCAGGACAAAACGAGACGTTCTTAGGTTGTAGAACACTGGAAGAGGTTTTAGACTCAGTAAAAAAATGCTGGGCATCTTTATTTAAATCTCAAAGTGTTACATATCGATGGTAAGTTTTTGAAATAGCAATTTATTATACAAGGTTCCAGTAAAAAGTAATTATTTTTTGCTGTACAATTATTAGAATGGTGCATCTTTTTACATACGCATTTTTTTAAATATGTATTAAGTTATCGAATTGGGCTCCCATATTTTATATCTTGTAAATTTGCTGGTCGAGCCAAATATGCTTTATTGTTAACGTATCCTCACAACAAAAATCGAGAGGATTGAAATCGGGCTATCTGGCTGGCCAGATTCTCCTCGAATAAAGGTACAGGTATCTAATGTCAAAAATATAGTAAAATAATGCGCAGGTTGAGGTATAGATATATATTTCTCTCCAAGGCCGTCATAGCAAGGTAGAACCAACCTCCTTTTGGGATTTTCAGTTCGAAAATTTAATTGTAACCATTTTATTTTATATAATTTTTATATACTGAAAATAGATGAATAGAATAAAATTTGCGGTCCTAATCAATACATTCTCCTTCAGAATAAATTATGCTAAACTCTTCAATTTCTCCCCCCACTTCTTGCTATAACCTTGATGTTTTTAGCGTCAAAAGATATCAGGTGTCATCTTACACATTCATAATCAGGAGAACCTTCCGGACATTTTACAAAAAAAATTATGAATTAAAACAATTTTGCAAACGAATGCGCCGCTATGCTCTGGTCTACATGTCGCGGCTGAAATCTACAACAATTTTATAATTTTTTGGATTGTCCATAGACAATACAATGGTCTAATTATATTAATATTTTTTAACAAAAAATAAAATAGTAGTTTACAGTTTGGCAACCAGGATCGTTCACGCTGGCAATTATTACAAATTATCTTATCGAGGTATTTCAATCCATTGAACTCAAGAGACTAGGAGTTTTAGGCGAGTGGTACTGTGTGTAATGCCGTTTCCCTGTGAGTCCTAGGATAGGAATCACATGCAAGAATTCGTAGGTTTTGGTGATTTTTTAATCTATTGAACGCAAGACAATATATTGTTTCAAATCGAGAACATTCATCAGTCAGCCTAAGAATTTCGTTATAAACAGTATTACTCCTGATTTGAAATCTATGTGGGCTACTTTTGTCTGAAACTCCTAGATGTCGAAATCCATCTATAAATATAATATAGTTAATATAAAATTATTAATATAGCTTTTTCACTGTAAATAAAATTATATCAATTTAATTCACAAGATAAAATTATCAAATAATTAGGCAACATGGTTTACCGATAGAGGCAGATATGGCTGTCGTTATCCAGCAAATGGTACCTTCTGAAAGTGCTGGAGTTTTGTTTACTTGTCATCCAACGACCTCAAACCCTTCCGAAATGGTGATAACATCGAATTTTGGAATCGGTGAGGTAAAAGTTGTTTTTTCACATTATAAATAACACCATAGACTTCACCTTCTATCTTTTAGACTGTGGTTTCTGGAGATATAGATCCTGATACTATTGTTATACGCCGAAATGACTCTGAATTCGAAATCACTGAGAAAATCAAAGGGATTAAAGGGAAAAAGTTAGCAATTAACAATAGTGTTCTGGAAATGGTGTCTGACGATGCAGATGAATACAGTCTTAGCGAAGAGCAAATAATAGAATTAGCCAGAGTCGGTAGTTTTATTGAAGACGTGTTTGGAAATCCCCGAGATATTGAGTGGGCTATTTACCAGGTATGACGTTTTTTAACAACCTTACAACTCCGTTCAAAATATTAATTTCAGAATAACGTATATTTGTTACAATCACGACCGATAACAACTCTGAACACCTGGACAGATTTTGAGTTAACACACGAACTGGATTTTCCACTACTGACAGATCAATCTTTATTCACAGTAGCAAATATAAGAGAAGTTATGCCCAATGCTGTGACCGTTCTGTCATACAGTACCAGTGTACTTGCCGTCGAGAGGTCGTTACAACAGTATGCACAACAAAATTACGATCCAATGTCAATGAAAGGGTTATGTTTCTTTGGGCATAATCCTTTCATTGATACCATTAACGTAAGTAAGAAAAATAACACTGTTATGAATGTTTATACATGATTATTGCCTTCTTCTCCTTCGTATAACTAAATACCTATCATTCCTTTTCATAGCCTGCTTCGCATTCTGTGTTATTATGTATACGTTTCAGTTTTTAAAATGCCTCCGATATTATCCAGTGTCTTATTGTCATTCTTCCACTGTTCTTTTGTACATGTCCATACTAGAGTAATTGTTTTTTCTCGCTGTGTTCGTTCTATAACTGTTTCTTTCAAGCTCAATTCTCCTACATTGATCCAAAATATTTTTTAAATATTTTTCAATGACATGGAATATTCCTTTATTCAGAATTCAATATTAAATGAAAATAAATACCATTATTCCAAATCGGCGATGAAATTAATTAAAAAATGGATTGGAATTAACTCAAAATATATGTTAATTAATCCCCTTCAAGATGATGTTTCTCAATTCTTCTGCATATATAGTGTGTCCACTTAAGTTGGAAACATATGGAAGATTTTCTTATTAATAACATTTAGAAAAAAAATTCTGCATAAAAATCTCCATGATATGGTTTCATATCACGAAGTCATCACATGTCACTTGTATCAATTGTATACGAGTTTTCTCAAAAGTATTAATTTTTCTTAAAAGTCAATTACCTACTTATAATTTTGTCAATATCGATTCTGGTTAATGTAAGATAATTAGAATTCAAAACTACATCTAAGTGTGTCATTATATTAGTAAAAACTGCAAAACACATAAAGTTTTAAGTATTAAATGAATATAATTATCATATTTCAAAATCTACGATCAAATTGACAATTATTGACTGACTGCCTTCGGAAAAAAAGATTCTATGGAAACTTAACCACAGATCATACTATATATTTAATACTGATATACTGCTAGCAGAGTCTAGAGGTAGGCGCAAACATCACAGTCCAGACGTATATATGTCTATAACGTTTTACTGTACTTCCGGTCTTATGCGCATGTTCGAAAATGCCCTAATTGGCTCTTCTGTTGTGGGTTATGTTTTCTCTATGTTTGATTCTTGGCAACGCTTGCGCAAAACGGTTTAGGTACAGTAGCAAGGTATAATTTGCTGTCTCTCTTAGTCGGTGACCCTTCCGCTTACGGGCGATAGCAGTATATCAGTATTAAGTATATGGATCATACAACTTAACCGCATAGTAACGCCAAGGGCATAATGGTCGCCACGTATACAATCTTATGCATGTTAGTCTTAAGTTGGCAGACAATGTAACTCGTTCCTCGAAGTTTCCTTGGACTTCCATCGTCTTGAAGTGGATGATCTCACAACGTTTCAATAGCTGTGTATCTGCTATCGTCATCAGGTGAATGAAAGCTATACCGCGAAATTTAAATGATTTGTCGAAAAAAATATTAGTGAATATAGTTGTTAGGTCATAGCCGAACATTAAAAGTTTTTAAAAAATATTTATTTTATTTAACTGAAAGTTTAAACATTGAAATAAATTGAAGATTAAAATATACTTGGTGACTACTGTTCTAGAACGAGAAGTGACCAAGCTTACATGTTTGGAAGTATTTATAACATCTGAAAAAAATTACAATTTAGCGGAAAGATAAGCTCGTGCAGGTGGCTGCTGAAAAGTCATTTTAATGAACAAGTCTTTGTTTTCTAGTTCCTGTTGCTCACGAGGTTACCTTGGAAATCATATTAATTTTCATGTAAGCTTTGACATTGTTTACTACGAACTTGACTTTGAATACAAAACAATGAGGCCTCTATTCTAATGAATCTTAACACGTCCCTTTCATATAAAAAATGGTGCGTAAACTGCTGATTAATTGAATTTGTAATTATGATAGGGAAATGTTAGCTTTGCAGTTGAAAATTATAATATTGAATAAAATAAGCAATTAATTAAATATATAATGCATATGAATATTTTGAAAAATTAAAATTATGATTACAATAAATTGAAAATTCAAAATTATATAATGTTTAACAAAGATAAATTTTTTACATACATGTTTCTTTCACGAAATGTCTTTTAATTGGACGTCTTCTTCGATTGGTTCTCCCAGGTGGATGCTTTCGCGTCGTCTTGGAACGAGGCGTCTGAGGCGTCTTTGAAATAGGCCTGGTGAAAAGGTTGGTGGAATCGGAGGGTCATCACCGGAACTTTGGATGGCTATAAGGGCTCGTCTTCTTCGTCTTCGGCATTTGCAGTAGACATATAAAATGATTAGACAAATTATTAGTAATATTGTCAAAATTGTGAACCAGGATAGACTTTTGGTTACGTATGGTTGATTTATCAAATCATCTAGTTGGTCAGAATATTGCGATAATTTGTGTTCTGCTATACTGAGGTCTTCGGTATTTAATTTGTTCAATTTTAAGGGCTTCAAATTTGGGAAATGAACATTTGAAGGCATGTTCTCACAGCAACTGTATGGTACGTCTACTGGATGAATTTTATATGAAATATTTTGATAAGTATCAATTATCCTTTTTGCGAGGACTCGGGTTGAGCCTATGAAAGCACTGCATTGAGTTTGGAGTTTTAGTATGAAGTTTGTCGGCATTATTTTGGTAACGATGTTTCGACTTTCGCATGTAATAGTCACAGGTAACGGGTCTGATACTGAAACTAACCAGTAGTTTGTGGAAAGTTCTTGAATGTTATATTCTTTTGCGTAGATTACGACTGTATGACATGTTTTTGGAAGGCTGCTGATTGGTTTGAAGAATTGAGCTTCACATAAAGCTTCACTATCAATAGGATAGGGTAAAATGTCAGAACATATTTCGTTCTTCTATCAATGTCTTTACAATTTTGTAATGAATCCATAGTTACGTAGAGCAAGGAATCATCATTTCTAGCGATGAATTTATGATTTATTGGAATTAAATGATGAAATCCAGTATGATTGTCTAATATCGGTAAGGGGTATAGACGATAGAGAATATAATTTTCTGGGTCAACTAAAGGGATTTTTAGGACAAATATTATTTTCGAATCTATTTGAAAAGCTTGTAATTCAATGATGTCAACATATTGTGCAACAGTGGAAGTATATATGGGAATTGGAAGTTCGTTCTTTTGCAAAGATTCTGAGACTGTCTGAATCGATTTCATCAAATCGTTCGGGGTAATTATAGAACTGTGTAATACTTTTAGCTTAGCAAAGGAAATTGAATTTAAGACATCGTCTAGAGTTTCCTCTATAAAAACATAGCTTGCCATAACAGATTCGCATATTTCTAAGGTTCTAATTTGAGCCTGGTAAAATGCAAGATCATCAGTGAGATCTGAATTTGATTTTTGAATTTCAACAATATCGTTATTAAATGTTTCTTCATCTACTTGAAGTTTTTGAATAGTTGAATTAAAATTCTTTATTACTGAAGTTGTTACGGAGATTTGATTTTTTAATAGATTTTCAATCTGATGTTCATCCTGAGTGATTTTATTTATACAATTATTAAAATATTCGCCATCAGATGCGTCAAGGTTGCCTGAGATGGTTTTCCATATAGTTCCTAAGCCGTTTAATATACCGCGTTTGCGTCTACTTGAAATATAGCTTCTAGTGTCTGCGAAAATATCTCTATATTTTTCATTAACATTTTTTGAAATTTGCCTAAGAAGACTTACGTGTGTCACAATTTCTGTTTTGAAAGCCACCATACGATTAGTTTCTTCACTAAGAACATCTAACATATGATCTAAAATATTGTCATTATTGTCTATGGCAGATTTGATTGAATTAAGTTCTTTATAAACAAGGAGCGTCCACTTAGTATTTGAAATTTTCATATTTCCTTCTTCTTGAAAATAAATCCCTATTGTGTTGTTCACAGGATTTAAGGAATATTGGGAGCTTGCAATTTCGCATAATCCGAGAAATGCGAGGAATCTGTAAAGAAAGAAAGTTCTAATCAGAATACGGCTTTAGCCTATCAAAGTTTACTTTAGTAATTTGATTTGTTGCAAGATTTATTAGTTTAGCTGAATTTTGGAAAATTTCTTTTATTTCAAATGGGCCGTTAAATTTATTTTCTGCTTTACTTTTTATTTGACTTTCCTTTACATAGATTTTGATTTACATTTTTATCAAATCGCGTTTTTGATTTTTGTTTGTGAAGATCTGTTTTTGCCCTTGCGATTTTATAATAATGTTCCATTTTGTTATTTAAGTCGCGTATATATTTTGAAATCAGTTCTTTTTGATTGTAGAGTGTTTCAGGTGGTCTACCTGCTGTATGGCCAAATATTAACTCGTACGGGGTGAAACCGTGAGTTTGATTTCTTGTGTTATTATAACAAATAACCGCATATGGAAGTACATTGAAAGGATGTTCATTGGGATTTTCTGCGGTGTTTGCTCTTATCATTTCTGATAAAGTAGCGTGAAAACGTTCTATCGATCCGTTCGATTCAGGGTGGTTGACACTGGAGAAAGTTAATTTAATATTGTTCGCATAAGTCTTTCATGAGTGTGTTTTCAAATTCTTTTCCATAATCAGAGTGTATACGTAGGGGGGTGCCGTAATGTTGAAAAAAGACTAAAAGTGTATTTATAACTGATGAAGCCTTTTTGTCTGAAAGGGGGTAAGCTTGGGTGAATTTTGTTAACTCATCTCTGATGGTTAAAGCATAGTTCTTTTCGGGGTATTCAAAAATATCTATATTGATTCTTTCAAATGGGGTTTTAGGGGTTTCAGTAACAATGAAAGGAGCACTTAAATTTTTGCGACAAAATTTTACTTTTTGACATATTTCACACGAGTTAATGTATTTTTCTACGCTTTTAACTAAACCGGGCCAATTGTATTTTTCTTTTATTCTTCTAATTGTTTCATTAATTCCTCTATGGAGATTACTTTTTCCATAGTGATACTGTTCTAAGATAATTGGAATTTGGTCTTCATTTGGGGTAGTAATAAGATTTTGACAGATTTTAAATTTTATAT
The DNA here is from genome assembly GCA_034190945.1 of Octodonta nipae. Taxonomy (NCBI): domain Eukaryota; kingdom Metazoa; phylum Arthropoda; class Insecta; order Coleoptera; family Chrysomelidae; genus Octodonta; species Octodonta nipae. The sequence goes on along the minus strand of CM067216.1, from coordinate 62,894,259 downwards.
CTTTGTCAGCAAAGATATATGAAAATATTTCTAGGGTTGGAAGTTCAACATTATTTTCAACATAATAAGTTTGTGAAGGTTCAAAGTAATTTTGGCATCTATATAATATATAAAATAAGTGCGGAGCTACTTTTTCTGGGTCGAAGGGTATGGGAATTATGAAGTATTTTCTATCTTTTAAAGATTTACTTGAAAGTATATTAATTCTGTCTGTATTGAAGTCAGGATTTATTTCAAAAAAGTCATCGATTATTTTATCATGTAGTTCGGTTAGCTTATTTTGCCAGAAGAAAGTTATGATGGGTTTATGGGTTTTGTCTAGGAGTTGTGAGTTTGAAGTTTCAATTTTGGAATAGTCTATCAAAGATTTTGTTTTATATAGTTCTGCGAATCTATTAAATTCAGAAATCATTTTTTCTTCGTCGTCAAAATTTTGAATATCAGGATTTTCGGGAATTGAGTCTTCATCTTCATTTGAAGCATGAATTTTGGAATGTAGGTTTATACAATCTTGAAAGTGATTTATTCTGATGCGGGATAGTGCATCTGCGTTCTTATTTTGCTTTCCAGGTTTGTATACTATTCTGTAATTATATTCCTCTAATTTTAAACGCCATCTGGCAAGTCTGCTGCCAGGGTCTTTTATTGAAAATAACCAGGTTAACGGGCGGTGATCGGTCCAAATTACAAAACATCGGCCAAAAATTTGACCTCGAAATGTCTTGACTGCCCACACAATGGCAAGGAGTTCTCTCTCAATTGTGGAATATTTGGTTTCTGCTGAACATAGGGTCCGAGAAGCATACGCGATAGGAAGATCCTTCCCTATGGGTCCTTGTGAGAGTACTGCACCAATAGCGAATGAACTAGCATCAGTGGTTAAAATAAACTCTTCATCATAATTTGGGTATCTTTGAATAGGTTCAGTTGTTAGAATTTCTTTGAGATGTTTAAACGAATTTTTACAATCATTATCGAATAGAAAGTTGACATTCTTTTGCAGAAGTCTAGTAAGAGGTTAAGCAATTTTTGCGAAATTTGGGATGAAGCGGCGATAATATCCTGTTAAGCTAAGAAAAGATTTTACTTCTTTAGGATTTTTGGGTTCTGGAAAATTAAGAATGCATTCGACTTTTTTAGGATTAGGTTTAACACCTTCGGGAGTAACTATATGTCCGAGATATGCTACTTCATGTCTTAGAAATTCACACTTGTCAGGTTGTATTTTAAAATTTGAATTCCTGAGCCTTTTGAAAACTTCTTTAAGTCGAGAAATCTGATCATGAATTGTAGGGGAATAAACTATTATATCGTCCATATAAATAAGAGCTCGTTCATTTTGGATACCTAATAAGATGTTATCCATAACTCTTTGAAATATGGATGGGGCATTTTTGAGTCCGAATGGCATACGAATGAACTCGTAATGACCATTTTCTACTGAAAAAGCAGTTTTTTGAATATCATTTTTATCAATCTCAATTTGGTGAAAGCCTGACGCAAGATCTAATGTTGAAAAATATTGGCATTTGCCTAATTGTTCTAAGAGGTCAGAAATATTTGGAAGTGGGTATTTATCATCAACGGTTAATTCATTGAGTTTTCTGTAATCAATAACGATGTGCCATTTTTGTTTACCGGAAGCGTCTAATTTCTTTGGTACAACCCAAACTGGTCATGACCATGGAGAGGTTGAATGTTGAATTATACCTTGATTTAACATTTTGGATATTTGAGTTTTGACTTCTTGACGATGAATTTGGGGATATTTATATGATTTGGTATAGACTGGTTTAGCATTGTTTGTTTGAATGGAATGTTTTATTTCGTTGGTAAAAGTTAGTTTATCACCTTCTAGATAGAATATATCAGCAAATTCTAAACATAGTTCGGTTATTAATTCTCGTTCTTCTTCATTAAGGTGGTCTAAACGGAATTGTTGTTGAATGATATAGTTTCTGTCTATTTGTGAGGGTTCATATAAATCAGTTATCCACAGGTTCAATTGAAATATCAGAAAAATCGATAATTTTGGGAATTGCGTTGGGATTAATGATAGTGGTTAGAAATTCACCTTTTTGATTTACTTTTACTAATGCATTTGGAAGTCTAACTTTTTCTTTTTCTTGAGCGTAAAGTATCGCTTCAGTATTTGAAAGGTTACATTTTAATTTGAATATTTTTTCAGTTCTACCTTCAATAGATACTTTATTTGAAATAGGTGTCTTAGAATTTATTGGATTTTGAATGGGCATTTGAATTTGATTTTCCTTTTGAAGAGGGGTTTGAATTGAATTGAAATTTTCAGTGGAATGTTCTTCGAAATTAAGGGCTTTGAATAGGGGTACTGTTTTGAAATTTGTTATTAATTTCCTTGATTTTAAGTCGACAACACAGTCGTAGTGTTCTAAAAAGTCTGTTCATAGAATTCCGTCGAATTCAATGTCTAAATCATGAATGTACACTTTATGAGGATCGTTTGGAGCGAAAGGGACAAGAGTTGACTCTGTAATTAGAACTTTTTCTTTCGTTATACCTTGAACTGATTTATTTTCTGGAAATTTGGGGTAATTTTGGACAGTTTTTCTTTTAAAAATTGAGATACCTGCACCAGTATCAATTAGGATTTTGAAAGTTTTAGTGAGGTCGTAGATGTAATATAAATTTTTACAGCTTACAGTCAAAAGTGGGTTTACATAAAAGTTTGTTCTGGGAATTGGTTTTGATGTACATTGTCGGTTAAAGACAAATGCTGAATTTGTTCTTGTAATTGGTCTGTGTCTGGGGGATGGTCTTGGAAAGGAGTTTCTTGAAAATTTTCAGGAAAATTTTCGTTTTGGAAATTTTCATTTTGGTAATTTTCATTTGAAAAAATTTCATTTTGGAAATTTTCATTTGGATATTCGTCTGGATTTGAATAGAAAGTTGAATATTGGTTATCATCAGGATAATAGTTATTTTCAGCGTTAAATTCATTAAAGTTCTCATAATTATATGAATCGGAATATTCATTTTCATTTAAATGATGTGCTCTGGGTTGATTATAGGATTCTTTTGAATCACGGGAGGCCTGTTCTGAAATTGACCTGTACGTTGTTGCGTATCATTTCAAGGTCTTTGTTGGAAATTAAATTGAGGTCTTTGTTGAGGTGTAAATTGTGGTCTTTGTTGAGGTGTAAATTGTGGTCTTTGGAGATTTGTTTGATTCTGTGGGAATCTATTGTAGTTAGAAGTATTTTGAGTTTGTGTATAAGGTTGTCTGGAACGACACTGATTTGATGTGTGTCCATTTCGACCACAAGAATTACATTTTAAAATTGGACTTGGTTTCTTTATTTGAATTGGGTCTTGCCGTTTATGATTTTCGAAATATGATAATTGTAACTCTCTTTTAATTCTAATGTTTGCTTCTAGTAGGTCTTTGGGGTTGCCTGCTCGAACGATCTGCCCGAGGCGTGGTTCTAGACCTGTTAATAACGTGTTTAGGGTCATGGTATCGATTAATGAGCATTGAGCATTTCTTTGCTCTGGGGTTAAATTTGCAGATTTTTGTATGTTTGCGTGCATTTTCGCGTTTAAGACTTGTAGTCTATTAAAGAAAGTTAATGGTGATTCATTTGGAAGTTGTTTCGATCTTTGAAGATCTTGGATTAGGGACGGTAAATCACGGGAGTCTCCGAAATGAAGATTTAAAAGGGTTTTTATTTCGGGGTAAGTTGAAGGGTTTCGTGAGCTAATTAATTGTGCTGCTCTACCTTTTAATTTATTTTTTATGTGAATCGTTAGCAAGAATATTTGATCACCGATTGCCATATTATGTGCACTATCGCAAGCATTTAAAAATGTACCGAGAAAGATTTGATCTCCCTCGAATTCGGGTACGATTGAGAAAATCTCAGAAAGTTTGTAGGCTTCTTCTTGAGCTTCAGCCATTTTTTGAAATTGGGAATAAAATTGAAATTGGAATTTGTTAAGATTGGGAAATTGAAAATTGAATAAATTTGAAAATATTTCACTTGAATATTTAAATGGGATTTAGAGACGAAAATGTGTATCTCTAAGTGTTATAAAATTCTTAAATATAATTTGTTAAAATAGAACAATCGTTCTGGTTTTCAACATATAAAAATATATATAAATGTTTCAATAAAAATAAAATTGTTGCAATAATATCAAAATTAAATATCAGTTTCAAAAATTCAAAAAAAATTAGATGATTCGTTACTCACGCTTTTACGTGGTTCATTTTCTTTGGTTCCCAGCAGTGAGGCAGTTCCGTGTTCTACCATGAGTTGTTTTTGAATTGTCTGGTTCCAAGCAGTGAGGCAGTTCCGTGTTCTACCTGGAGTTGTCAGCAATTCGGTTTTTGATTGTAGGTTTATTTTTCGTCAAAGGACTGGAATCCACCGTTCTCTGTGAGCGTAATCTTGGGTTTGCGTGTTCGAAAAACGTACGAAAATACTACTGAAGTAGTTAAACAAAGCGGTTTCTGGGGCGGAAGTGGTCATAAAGGTAACCAGTCATCGAGTTCTCGCCGGGAGCTGCTGCCGAGCTGTTGGTAGTTGTTGTTTGGATAAGAAGAAGAAGACATTGGGGGTGGTCGTAGGGGTGCGCGAAAGACATTTGGGTGTGTCGCAGAGGTGCGCGCCATCTGTTGTTAATAAATGAAAGCCATTGTATTGTGGGTTGCGTGTGTTGCAGAGGTGCACGCCATCTGTTGTTAATAATTGAAAGTCATTGTATTGTGGGTTGCAGGGTGCACGCCATCTGTTGTTGGTTGTGGTGGTTAGAGAGAAATAAAGCTAAATACTTGGCCGGGTATCGAACGCGGCTTGCCTGATTACAAAGTCAGGTGTCCAACGAGCTGCGCTAATGCGGTTAATCGAGAAATGTTTATTTGAAAAGGTATAGTACATGCCCGTTGCACGGGCGCGTGTTTTTGGGCGTTGTTCGGTTAGATATTTGGGGGCTGGATGGGGGGATATAGTTGGCTGTAAAAAGGCGCAAGTCCGTGGCGCGGCAACTTTCGTCGGACGTCGAGCTTTGAGAATTTTTTTTAATGTTTCAAGCGTCTGAAAGATATGGTGTGTTGTTGTCTGTAAAAAAAATTAAAATCTTAAGCCTGCATGCGCGAGAACGTCCACTCCTTCGAGTCTATAGTTTTCGTAAGCGAGCGCCTACCTGCGCAAGAACGGCAACTCCTTCGAGTCTCTGATTTTGTCGGATGATTCAAGGCCGAGCGTGATAATATTGAGACTTAATGATGAATGAAGAATTTGATGTTATGGTTTCTAGTAGCCTGCTAATAATTTTTAGGATAAAGTAACGAAAGAGGTGCAAGATGAGCATAGTGTCTCACCAACTACTGTTGAATGCAGATCGATAAAAATGACTTTACTTAAATCAAGCTTTATAATATTCATATTAATTTTGAAAAATGTCTTGTATGTTAATATACCTTATGGAACCAAGCACATGGCTGTATGCCCTTCAGGGAACTGTTTGAACCGCTCCAACTATACATTGATGGCTCGAGATAGATTAAACGATGGACAGCTGCCTGTATATTTTGCTCGCCTGTCAAACACAACAAAAAATTTCAAACTGAAGCTGATATTTTCTGATGACACTGAAGGTGACACTGACTGGATTTCAGCAGCTTCTTGCCAAGATGAAAAAACTTTACTGTCGAACAGCTCAATGACTATACGTGATGCCAACCTACAAGAGGAGCTCCACAAAGTGCTAATTCTTATTTGTGTAACGCTCTCTACAATTACAATATTATTACTTAAATTAATTGTGAAATGTATAAGGAAAAGAATGAATAATTAAAACACATAGTTATATACAATGTTTTATTTATGCAAAACACTATTCAGAAGCCAATAATAAACTACATCAACATTTTCTTTTGCACATCGTACTGGATCATTGCAGCGGCAGTGAAAAATGCATGGAGAGTCAGAAGGTTTTAGTTCAACAGCGCCATTGAAGTTCTGCAGATTGATTAGGTGATAGTGTGATTCCCCATCTTCGTTAAGCAGTTTTCTTAAATTGTGAATTTTCAGCTCTTCAAATAACTTGATAAATAAAAAGTCATATTTCTGATGGCCTCGTACATATATGTGCGTGCATTTGGTTAGGAAAATTCTCAAAATGTCGTTCATAGTATTCAAATCATAGTGGCCATCAGAGTAGTGGAGTCCATGTAGCCGTTGTTCCAAATATCGTACTTGTCTTTTGTCTGCTGCTGATAGATAGTTAAACGGTTTGGGTGGTTTAAACAAAAACACCCCTGTGCGTTTACGTGTCTTGATAACCAATTCCTTGGAAACAAATCTTCCCTCGATTTCGAAACCTTGAATGTCGACAATTGCAATTTCCATGGTGAACCGTTGAAAAGCTGTACCGAAACTGATTTTCTAAACAGCTGAGTGATCTAATATAAGCTTCGAACAATTTCGCTGAGTGGGAGAAATTCCATTAGACAATCGTGGATAATTATGCAGAAGGCTCGGGTCTTATCGGGAAATCCCGTCTGGCTTTCAATATCCAAGCGAATATCTACCGTCGAGGATTTCATGGTGTCCTCACGTCGGGAGCAATCGATGACGAATAGGGTGTGCGTCTTGAATGCAACATAATCCAGTAGAGGGTGTTTGCCGCCGCCAAAGCTGGGATAAAAGTCCGTATACCTTTTGTACGCCTCACCGTACTCACTCTTTGAAAAATCTAAATCAAATCTCTCCATAGGCCAAAATTCGCTGTTTAACTTTAGACGAATATTGGAAATGTGAATATTATCAAATTCCGTGGGATCTTCTTTGATGTTGGTGTGGCGATCCGTTTGGAAGGCTAAGATAACGTAACGAGGGCTTTCCAGTGCGGCACACGTCTTCACAGCCCAAATTTCACGAGTAGCACCTGTTTTGAGAGCAGGCAACTCATTTAGCTCCCATTTACGAAACGGTAAAATTATACTGGAATCCGCTTTGACGGCTTGCAGTAAATCCAATTTAACGTCATCGTTTGGAAAAATGTGACGGACTTTGAGTTCGATGTTGTTTATTGCCACTTTGCCCTTGGTTGCAGCATCCGTGATTATAAGGCAATCATCATCGCTACGGCTTCGCACCAGACGAATTGTTTGTTTACCACACATCACCTGCTTGTAGTCGTTGAAGATGGAAAACAAATGTCCCAATGGAATGTACATGTGAAAAGTTTTATCGGCGGCATTCATATACGCTTTATGTGGAAAATTCCACCCGGCTATGAATAGGTCCTTTGAACTGTTGGGGTCGTAGCACAAGTATCCACGAATTGTACTCACGCGACCAGGGTCTCTCACGGTTTCAATTTCCTTGCCGCACAACTCGTACGTGACGCTGTCAAAGAAGAAAGCTCCAGCATTTGGTGATAGAGAAACATCTCCATTGCCTGCTGTCTTCACCACTTGTCCCTGGATTGAGATGCAGGAATCAGCCATGGAAAACCAACAATCTGTTTGATTGACGGTGATTTCAACGATATCATTGTTGTCGAATGACTTGACGTATGGATAGTAGGTTCGCAACTTCTCGCGTCTTACACTATCATCAAAATTTGGTTTGCGGAAGATATCGAACATTTGAGGAGTTGATATGGTAGCCGAGCGTTTGTAGAAACAATCTGTTTGAGAGCGTGAGTGATCTCTTGAAAGGTTTCATAGAAACTGATGGTGGTCGAGGAGCGGTTGACCTCTTATATGGTTCTTCATCAAATACAAGTCGACCCATTATTATTGTAGTTGTTTCAGCTCAAGTCGAATGATGATTTCTTCACCACGAAAATTCACAAGTTCAGAGTCTTGATTCAAAATTTGTAATGTGAGGTTATGTATTTCGCTTCTGTTAATCGGCAAATAGATTAAATGCTGAGGTGTTTCGTCGATGGCAAAACCAGGATCAACTGCAACGGCAAACTCGTAAATGGTGTGTGAAGGAGTGTTGTTGTAGAAGGCTCCCGATGTGATGTTGCTATCAATGTGGATGGTACGCACCTTGATAATGTTCACTGGTAAATCGGAACTGTGAACTTGATTGCGTGGTAGCAGCTGTTTAGAGAAGCCCAGAATATCACCGATGCTGTCTTGCGGTTGAAAGTCCACAGCATACTTGCTGCTGAAAAGCTCACACTTGAGAGTATTGTTGTTGGGTTTCAATGAGAAAATATTCTCAACGTCCTTTGCGAAATGAATGCCAAGTGCCTTTCTAATATAAGCTTCGATGTCACCAATTTCGTATGAACCTTCGGGCAAGTCGATGAATGTTTGCGTGATTTGATCGTCAAACAGGTAGATCTTGTCACCTCTCTCAATGTTTGGAATGCTGTTGTACGAGTGAAAACTTAATAAAGCTAGTCCGTAGTTGTAGTTGGGATCCAACTGAATAGGTGGTTGAAAATCAATCGACAGTATTGGGCTGCGACCTTTCAATGTGATGATCACAGACATGACTGAAAATTGGATGCTTGTTAGTTGCTAATATAGGTAAAGGTAAAACAACAATAATGCAAAATATTTATTTTTTATTATAGAGAAATTTCAAGCATAAATGGCCACAATTTGATTGATTGTACGTCTGATAAGAGTCATTGTTGTAGAGGATTTTCACTCCACTGCCAAAGTAGTTGGCTAATTCTCGGGGTGGTTTCAAACATCCAAAGCTATCAAAGTATTGAACGGTGTTTCCATTTCGCACATAAGCTATCCAATGCGTACCGTGATGACTGCTGGTATCCAAGTTAACAATGGCAGATTCCCTTGTTTGTGAATGTTTAGGTAAGGCGTCTCGCATAAATACTCCCCTAAAGTGGGGGATCTTCAAATGTTTGGCATATTGCTCAAGCTCGTGATTGTAAAGTGCTCGATTGGGTAGCTTTATTGGGAGTTTTTTTGCTTCTTTAAGTAAAGCCCGAAGCCGTTGCGGGACTTTTTAAGAAAAATACCGCTTCTTTCTTCGCAAGCTCTTCCATGGCTTGATTATGGCGCTGGTCATCCTCCAACTTCTTGCGGGCGTTCTTTGCATCTATAATGGCTTTGGCTACTCCACTGGCACCCCCGGCAAGAGCTCCAAGTGCTGACAACCCCGCAAATAGGGGTATTAGTGGGAGAAAACCACCAATTTTCGACTCAAAAGGAATGACTCGATGTACACGGATTTTCTTGCGACCACCTGCCTTCTTAATGACTGCTCGGGCTGCTCTCAACGCCAATAACGATGTCTTACGGACATCACTTCCAGATCCGGCAATAGCTCTCTTGATTGGTAGAACCACATTCTGTCGAAAAGATTTTTTTCCACATCGTATTTTGATTCCAAGCCCCATCTTGCTTTTAGCCTTCATGCCTGCAGTTATAAGCCAAGAAGCTGCTTTTTCTCCAAGTGAAGCGTCCTTTGACATGAATCTCTCCCAGGTTCGATTTTCCAACTCGTAATCAGCCTTATGACGATCCGCCAAAGACTTGTATTTACTGTAGACGAAATCGTGCGCTCGACAAGCAGCGTCTGTCTTATTGATTCCCTGCTGATCCTTGGAGAGACGGTCCTGAAGTTTTGTACCGGGTCCACAAATCTGATAACCAGGTAGATGTAGTTCAAATGGTAATTTATTGATTGCGCTATTCAGTAGACTACCTCCTTTGGGAGTTAGCATGATACTGATTGAAACTGAGATAGACTGCTGTATTTAATTAGTATCCGCAATAAGGATGATGTCAGTATATCGTAAGATGTATATGAAGCAACAAGATGTCCAACTGCCTATCGAAAATTTCGACTTTGTTGAAGAATCACCATCATCAGCAAGTCGTCACGGACAATTGTTACCAAATTCCCTACGAGCAGCATTGGGAACTTCCTGCAAAAGTTTGTTGCTGCAAACAACATGATAACCTTATCAAACCACAGCTTCCTGTAAATTTATTTAGCTCGGTTTCAATTAGCGTAAACAAGATATCACAGTTTCCTTTCACTGCGGTCATCATTTCCGGTTACCAGATATAATGTGAATTTTTAAATAATCACGGATTCATGATTTATATTATTTTTCGATTTTATTAACATTACTTTTAAATAAATACAGATTTATGATTTGAGAATTTATTATCAGGAATTTTTAAATACATTTATGATTTTATTGGCATGAATTTTTGAATAAATACAGATTTTTATTCATCTCTCAAGACGTAAAAAATTCCTGGTTCCACCAGGAGTAAACTAATAGTATCTGGGAGTCCTCTTATTGCTGGACGCTGAGTTCTACCTCCTCCACGGGTGAACTGAGCCTCTATGAAATCAGTACGACCGCCCATACCTGCACGTTTCATTTGGGGTGGCCCTATATCTATTTCTACCCCATTTGGTAATCGATGGCTAAACAAGCAAGTGTTTCCAAACGGACATTTGGGTTTGCTTTTTCGGAAATACCTACATCGCATTTTCTTCATTTTTTCGTTTTTCTCAGCTATATAACGATCTTTTTCCGCTTTCTGGTAATAAACCTCAGATTGATAGACATAAGAAGACACAATACGGCATTCTGGACAGCCTCTGCGAATATTCAATTCAAAGTCTTTATTTTGATGCCATCTTTTTACGCATGGGAAGCAGAAACAATGGTTACAATTTGGCAATAGCCAAAAATTATTAGTGATCTCTTCCAAACATATTCCACACCTTTTATTCATAGTGAATTGAATAAGACTGCACCTATAGCCACAAAAATCTAATATTTGTAGTGTTTTCTGTCGTCACACACTCACGACAATAAGTTAAAAGAGTTTATTTCTTTTATTCAGTCTTGAGTTGAAGCTGTAACAATTCAGTCATGAATTTGGAAAGTTTACTTGATGACCAAGTAAGATTTAATATGAGTGCAGTGCCAACGAGAACTATACAACCGAAAGATTTAACTGGAAAGCTAAATCCCAAAAATGGATGTTACGTGGTACCAGACGTTTTAACAACTGTGATTACCTACAACGGACGCACTTGCATATATGCGGCAGTACCAGAAATTTTAACAATTAATATTACCGATACCGAGACCACTCTCAAAATTGGTGAAACAATTATACATTTAACGGTGGAGAGTTACACGGTGCTTAAAAAATACTTGGAATTTGCATATGGTTTCCATAACGATCCTTCACATGGAAATGATGAACCTGACACTGTATGGGATGATTGCCAGCTTTGTTCTGATGGTATTTCTTTGGATTTGACTATGTGGTTGGATGATGGCGGCCTTACTATATAGTGTACAAAGACAAAACAAAATATAGCTTTAATTATTAAGGATGCTCTGAAAATTCATAATATACTATATGCTAATAAACATATTTAAACAGTTGTCTAGTTTTAATATATCCATTTTTTTCCACCTTGATTAAATTTTAGACGCTTGAAACAAATTTTTCCAAGTCTCAAAATTATTACGCTCGGCCTTGAGTCATCCGACAAAATCAGAGACTCGAAGGAGTTGCCGTTCTTGCGCAGGTAGGCGCTCGCTTACGAAAACTATAGACTCGAAGGAGTGGACGTTCTCGCGCATGCAGGCGTTCAATGCCTTGAATCATCCGACAAAATCAGAGTCTCGAAGGAGTTGCCGTTCTTGCGCAGGTAGGCGGTCGCTTACGAAAACTATAGACTCGAAGGAGTGAACGTTCTCGCGCATGCAGGCTTAAGCAAAAGATTTTAATTTTTTTACAGACAACAAAATACCAAGATTTTAATTTTTTTTACAGACAACAAAATATCATATCCCCCCATCCAGCCCCCAAATATCTAACCGAACAACGCCCAAAAACCCGCGCCCGCGCAACGGGCATGTACTATACCTTTTCAAATAAACATTTCTAGATTAACCCTATTAGCACAGCTCGTTGGACACCTGACTTTGTAATCAGGCAAGCCGCGTTCGATACCCGGCCAAGTATTTAGCTTTTTTTCTTTGTAACCACCACAACCAACAACAGATGGCGTGCACCCTGCAACCCACAATACAATTGCTTTCATTTATTAACAACAGATGGCGCGCACCTCTGCGACACACCCAAATGTCTTTCGCGCACCCCTACGACCACCCCCAATGTCTCCTTCTTCCCAATCAATGTCTTCTTCTTCTTATCCAAACAACAACTACCAACAGCTCGGCAGCAGCTCCCGGCGAGAACTCGATGACTGGTTACCTTTATGCCCACTTCCGGTCCAGAAACCGCTTTGTTTAACTACTTACTGAGCTGCGCCAAATGTTAGGTCATAGCCGAACATTAAAAGTTTTTAAAAAATATTTATTTTATTTAACTGAAAGTTTAAACATTGAAATAAATTGAAGATTAAAATATACTTGGTGACTACTGTTCTAGAACGAGAAGTGATCAAGCTTACATGTTTGGAAGTATTTATAACATCTGAAAAAAATTACAATTTAGCGGAAAGATAAGCTCGTGCAGGTGGCTGCTGAAAAGTCATTTTAATGAACAAGTCTTTGTTTTCTATTTCCTGTTGCTCACGAGGTTACCTTGAAAATCATGTCAATTTTCATGTAAGCTTTGACATTGTTTACTACGAACTTGACTTTGAATACAAAACAATGAAGCCTCTATTCTAATGAATCGTAACATAGTAAAGGAACTAATAACTGAATTGAAAAAAATAAAAAAGTCAACAGAAAAAAGCTAAACCTGTTATGACGTAGTAGATATTTTTATAAAGATATAAATAATTCCTTGGAGCATAAATGTACCTGGTCGAAGAATAATCCATGGTAATAGTTATTTATATAATTTTGTAGGTCACAACATTACCATAAGTAATTTATAATAACCATGCAGAACAGAGGAAAATGAAGTATTTATCTTAAATGATCTTATCAATTATAAAAATTTCAATGCATCTCATCTCTTTTAAATGAAGATTCTGAAACCGTATGTTTTCAAGCTGTTGTGGGAAAATACACAAAAAGGCAGGGGGAAAATGTACAAAGAATAAAAATAATTGCCATTCTATATTCAAAGCTACAAGCCCATGTAAATAAGTCACGCCATCGATACAAGCCTTTCTCAAACTGAATAAGAACAGTTCGTACATTTTCCCCCTTTTTGTGTATTTTTACCCCAACAGCTTGACAAAATAGTGTTCCAGAAGCATCATCCAAAAGGTTGGCATGAAATGCATTGAAATTTTTATAATTGATAAGAGCAAGTAAAACTACGTAATTTTCGTCTGTTCTGCATGGTTATTAATAAATAACTTATCGTAATTGTGTAACCTATAAAATTATATAAATAAGTAATACCTTGGAATTATTTATATCTTTATAAAAATATTTAGGTACTACCTCGTAACAAGTTTAGCTTTTTTCCTGTTGACTTTTTTGTTATTTTTTTCAGTTCCGTTATTAGTTCCTTTCATGTCTAACATAAGCAATAATATTTTTGCCACATGTCATTTAAATTTCGCGGAATCATACCCCTTGGCCCACTAGCGGCACCAAACGACGGAATTGTATGCATTGGCGCCACCATGCGGTTAAGCTTCCATTGAATCTTTGTCACTTAATTCAATTGTATACGAGGTTCGTCGAAAAATATTAATATTGTCTAAAAGTAAACGAGGTACATACCTTTGTTTTGCCATTATCGAAAATTGTTGTGAAAGTTAATCCGAATTGAAAACCATTTTATTACTAAAAATTGTAAAATAATTAAGTTTATAAATAATTAACTTTAAAAAACTAACAGAACATAATACCATCAATGACACTAATAACTAAAAAATAATTCAGTTGGATATTTTACACAAAAAATATTATATGTACTATAAGATTGTGTTTGTAGATGGTGCCAAGCCTGAGATATACAGGTAGAGCTTTCTAAATTTAAAAATTGTCTGTTATTAATTAAGAAAGCTAATTATATTGCTATGTTAAACATATATTTTTCAGGCATTAACGTCAAACACAGTTTTATAGTACAATTAAATTATTTTTGACTTTTTAGTGTCATTATTATTATTATGCCTTGAAATCAGTTATTTTTTTAAATAGTTATTTATTTAATTGATTAGCTCTTAACGCGTTCTAACTTTTTATTTACTTTTTTCGGGACATCCATGTCAGTTGCTTCTATTTTTTTCTTTATTCTTTGTTTTAGTTGTTTCATTCTCCAAATTCAGATCCAAACACCAACTTCAATAGATTCTCATTTCATCTTCTAGAACATTCCTTCTTTTATTATTAATTTCTTACTTTTATTATATTATTATAGTTAACTATGTTCATTTTTATTTCTCAGTAATTTATTATTTCCTAGTATAATTATTATATGACCTTTTTGTTGTATCTTGCATATTGTCAGTATCTATATTATATCGTGAACCAAAGGTGTTTATTATGTTTGTCAAACATTTATAATATCTCAGAAATATATACACACTCTAACAATATTTAAGGGAATCTTTGACTGGCTACGCGTAATTTTCAAGTCGTCTTTGACGATATTCCGATATTTTACAACAACAGATATCAAGAGTTTTGGCAAGCCTCCACATACTTTAGACCAAATGAAATTGCAGAAAAATTCTATAACAAATTCATGTGCAAATAATTTTAACGTCTTACTTAAAAATGTATTTATTAGCAAAAATAAAATAAACTACCTTTTTTGTTTTTTTGTAGTCACTTCATCAGAATGCAACAGAAGATATAAAAACAGTTTCGCTTGTTCTCGATCTCGCCATATTCGGCCATCCAGTACTCAATGAAGAAATTAATGACATAACTTTGAATCGTAGAGGTGGTCCAGCTTCTGGATTATTCAGAGGCGCCCAATCGTTGAGAGTTGTAAAGTCAGCATGGCAGAATACCAAAACGATGGAAAGAGCAAAAAATTTGGTGTATGGCTTAACGTTTGAATTAAATGAAGACAGCTCGCTTGAAAAAATGCTTGAGAAAATCGATCAAAACATAAATACTATTACTGAAGTCAGTTTATGTCATTCGAAAACCACATCTGCCTCAGTTTTTTATCAAGTAGTTGCCATTAATATTCTATTGGAAGGAGGAAATGGTGAGAAACATCCTTCTAATTAGGCTTAATTTATATTTATCTTCTGTTATTTTGGGAAACTAATATATTAATCCAATCTACAGATATATTCATACATATATCTTAAGTTAATCTGAAGGTGATAAACAATTTAATCTGGTGTTAGGAGATTCTTTGGACTTCCGCCGTCGTCAGTATGATTAATAACACAAACTGTCGATAGCTTTGGATCTGCTATCGAAACCAAATTCAAGACGATGTAAGAAACTCCAAACATATATTTCAAGTATGAGTTGTAAACTATTCCACATTTGGTATCTGAAAAGTCTCTTGGCATTGTACTCCAATGAGTATGCTTCCACGTCAATAGAAAACACTCATGTCGCATTGTTACAGTTAAGTTACAATACAACTTATATTGGAAAATAGTTGCGTCCTGCTGGTTGACGGAGGCAAATGTGTTGAAAGAGAAACACGTCGAGCTATCAAAGTTCTCAATTGGTTTACCGAAGTTCGAGTAAGATTACTGTTACTTCAAAAAATATAACACTCGATACACTGCAATGAGCCGCTAGTTTAACATTTTCACTTACGAGAAGATACTCTATTAAAATAATACAAATCTACACCCCAACAATAAGTCATACCGTCAAAAAAATGGAAGGATTACACAACGAAATCAAAGGGACACTAACTACTACTATTAAAGAGTTCAAATAAATAAAAAAAAACAAACAGTATCCATGCGTAACTACAGTTTGCCCACTAACAAAAAATTAAATATTAAACTAGTTCTATAGTTAACACTTCAATATGAACTTGGGGGGCCCCAAATAGGTAAGCCAAGAATGAAATTGACATTATATTGACAGAAAAGAAGCGATAATAGACTTTTTAAAGCATCAATTGTTCTAAAGATTTAAACTCACCAGGAAAACCCCAACAAAGCATAGATAATAACAAACTCTAAGAAATATCTGAACAATATCAAATACTACTAGAAGGAAAACTACAATACAAGATAACACGCAAATAATGAAAAGAATATTGATGCTACCGAACAGAAGAGAATTGAATAGGACAACAGACCATTGGAAATAGTCGCAAAGGGCTACACAACATCATGGATAGGCTAAGCAGTCCATAATTCATTTTATGGATTTTTGTCTACACCCATGAATTATTTTGATGGAAAAGCACTTTTTTCGATAAATGTGTTTTTTTCTGCTTCATATTAATATCAACTCTGTCCAAAGGCTCGTAATAATATTGGATAGTCATAACCTTTACAAGGTAGTTGATGTGAATGACATCACGTGTCTCCCAATAAAACTGTTGACCGGCAGACCCACCTTTACTTTCTTTGGAATAGGTTCCTGATCTCAGGTGTGTTCTGATGAATCCGCGTTTCATTCAATGTAATGAAAGTCGTTAAGATTGCTTATGGTCAAATGTGAGCAACCGTGGCACACATCTCTTTCTTGCCCCATTACTCATGTAAAAGATAATGTACACGCTGTATAAGTACCACACTTACAGTCTCAGCCACTTAACGCACCTTTATTATCCAATCGTCCAATATCTTTCCGTGGATTTTGTAGACGATTTCTGGCGTGACGACCTCGTTTTAATCTCCGGAACGTTCGGAATCACTTGAGCAGGTATAACCATAATGGTTAACTCAGTGAACCACTTCTTAACGATTGAAACTGCTGGTACAAAGTCCACAAAGTATTAATCAAGCCTGTTCCTGGTTTTGATGATGCTTTTTTAGGCAAAAAAATATGCTTTATCAGCACACGAAATTCAGTTTTCCATTTTGGTTAAAATTCACGAACCAATTGACGCAGTTGCTCAAACTTTTACAGTAGTCTATTCCTACATAGCAGTTGGCTGAAACAGTGCGCCGGAAATTTAAAAGTCACTGACTTATCAAACTATTCTCGTAGGGCACCTTTTACACGTGTCTGAATGAACCCTTAAAATTCAAAAAGACATCCGAAATTACAGACGGATAAGGGTCAAAAAATACTACACAAAACACAGAATTTGCAGTTATAATATTCCTTGCGAGTTTATTAAAGTTATATTGGATAAACATGCAGAACTCTAAGTGTGCGAATAAATGAACATCGAAAATATGTAAATTGTAAACTATAATAATAAATTGTACTTTGACAATTGAACAATATTACGCCAAGAAGAACGCAACAAACTACAAATTTTAAAAAGTGCCTTAATTATAATAAATGAAGGCGAATGTATAGCTTCTACCTCCAAACAATTTAATAGTGCCTTGTTGGTGATTTAGTTAAAAATGTAATTAATAAGGATTATCACCTTTTGAATGGCCCTATAAAGGGATATTTCTGGAAGTTTTTGCCTTACCTTTACTTTAATGAATTACTGAAACTACAGAATTCTTTGATAGCATTTTTGCCTAATGCATAAAGTCACCAGTATGAGCGCTACATAATCTGAGGCCAAATCTCAAGCTCTTCCAACTTAGTATGGAGGGTAGACATACCACGAAACCACGGTGTAAGATTACACCGTTACCGCGACTTGGAAACAACTATATATATGATTTTATGAATTTTGGTGCTAATCTCTTTAATTATGTTACTGTCAAGCATTCAATTTCAAATTTATTTAAATTTCGTTAGTCAGTTAATTAGACACAGACTTGGAAAACGTCTGAATTTTTGAATTTTTAAATGTACTGTTTATTATCAAAATGGTGTTATTTCCCAAGAAATCCTTAAAATCAAACTCCAGGGTGCCACAAATAACCTCCAGTGGTGATTGTATAGTATTATTTCTGTAAAGTTCTCCTTAGAAAAATACAGTTGTTTTAATAATTAATTCCACCATTATTATTATAGATATCACTCCGGATCATTATACAGATTTCGCCATAATTTTGTCTTCCTGTGAAGATGTCATATCAGCTGAGGTTCCTTTATATTTGGAAAAAATCGCTTCAGAAATTAAAAATAATTGCGCAGTTGATGCATTTTGCCAACTTAATGAGCAGGAAGGAATTGAATGGATAAAAAACAACCCAAAAGTAAAAAGCATTGTCGATGAATTCTTGAACAAGCATGGACACAGGAGTTTAAATGAAGTAAGTATATATCTTTCAGTTTTAATTTTGGCAATATAAAACCAAACGTTTCTTTAAATCTTTAACTATCTGCAAGCGTCCGTTGTCCTTAAATAAATTTAATGTCCTGTTACAGGTTTCACCCAGATACTTTATTATTATGGCTTCAGATTTCATTAAGATTTATTTCACCTGTTTCATTTTTCTGAATCCTTTGTAAGTAGACATTTTTTTAAAGACTGTTGTGGGCATGAGTACGACGTATATTCTTTAGTTGTATAAAAGAATCGTGTGTTACCCTTTGATTCCTATGTTAGAAATGGCGTGGTTAACTGAACTTTATAAGTTTTATATCGTTTCCAGACAGAACCTGTTCTCAGTTGTTACTCTTAAAGAACCAAAACTATTTTTCCTTGTGTAAAACCAATTTCAGCAAAATATCTTGTTATTTCTGAATGATACATGTGGGATTTATAGCTTGTATTTTTTAATTTCCTGGGAATAACACCATATATAAAGAAAACTCTGTATATTTCAAACATTTCAAACGTTTCAGAGTGTAAATCAGTTCCCATTTTCAATGACAATAAAAGAACAGAATTAAATTAAAGCAATCTAAAAAGTGTACAGTTGTCATTAAAATGTGTAACAACATGAATTGACAACAGAGAGAATTTCCTTGCATATTGATATACGTATAATACTGAATTGATTCGGCCGATACTTGTTGGAAATTCATTTAATAATTAACTGATACTACAATTGCAATTTCCACAATTTACGTTTTTTAAAAAAACTGTATTAACAGCATTAGAAACATGCCTTAAACAAAATTATTTTCAATTCAATGATGTTTTTTACACAAGTCACGAAGGATTGATTATGGGGAACCCTATGAGTTCCATACTCGCAGAAATCTTCATGGCTAATATTGAAAACAAAGTTCACCAAAACGTATTGGCTAAAAATTTTATTTATTGGTATAGATATGTAGACGATATTTTAGCTTGTTTCGTAGGGACGAACAGACAACTAGAAACGTTTCTCAATTTTATAAACAATATCCATCCAAATATTAAATTTACGATAGAGTGTGAATAAGATGATAAAATAAATTTCCTAGATCTAATAGTTAACAAGGTAAATGGCAAACACGAATTTTCAATATTTCACAAGCCATCTCAAACCGATCTAACGATTCACCGCACTTCTATACACGCATATCAACAACAACTTTCCGCTTACAATAGTATGGTTCATAGATTACTTTCCATAAAACAATCACCAGATAATTTTCAGAAAGAATTCAACATAATCAAACAGATAGCAGTAAAAAAATGTATCAAAAATAACAAATCAAAAATCGATCCAAAAAATAAATCTGGAGTCTATAAATTATCATGTGGATCATGCCCTAAAGCCATATTGGTCAAAGCGGCAGAGCGTGTAAAAAACATATCTATGAGAACCGTAATTCTTTCATTAATCAAAAAACAGATTCCAATTATGCTGAACATTTAGTAACAGAAAATCATCTTTTCCAGGAAAATTTTACATTATTACATTCAGAAAATAAAGGCAATAAATTAAACCTTTTAGAATCATTGGAGATAATAAACTTAAAAATACTGGTAATTTGCTAAACGACCAGACAGAAATAAATAATTCCCCCTTAATAAACCTCTTTAGTTAATCCTTTTACCTATAACAAAATTATATAATCCTGTTCAAAATTAAGTACCTGGTAATTATATCACTCCTTGAATATAAATACAACTTCCTCAAGAAATACCCAGTTAGTCTAGTTCCTTGACAAAGACATTAGTCGGAACGCGTCGGACAGTTTAAAAAAAAACGTAAATTGTGGAAATTGCAATTGTAGTATCAGTTAATTATTATACGCATAATAGCAGAAAAAAATTTAAAGATCATATGAAAATAACAAAGCATCTTAAAAATTAAAAATTTGAATGAGTTATCTTCAGAATTTTATATCGCGCTCCTAGGTACGAATGGATTGCATTGTTTCGTTACAATATTTTTGCTTCATTTTGTTATTTTGTTTTTGCCCAAAAACAGTCTCCTGTAACAATTCTTGCAAACATAATGTATATCTCTAAGTTCAAAGTCGTCACATCCCTTTGCATCATTGTGTGAATCAGCTTATTTTTCTGACACATAAGTAAAATCAGTAGGATCCTGTTCATGCTCAGAACAGATCTACAGTAATGAGTTCTGATGCTACAAATTCTTCGTCATTAGGATTAATCAACTCATTCCTTGATAACTCCTCGTGGAGAACCCCACCATACATTCCTCCAACTATCAAGTAGAGTACAAAAGTTGAATTACGTTAACGAACTTGGAGCACAGTGTCCAGTTCTTATACAGAAACAAATTACTTTGAATTATACACAGAGCAGGACCAAAAGCATCCTGCAAACTTTACGTATGGATTGTCAAATATCTGGTGAAAAAAATACCTAGTGAAACAGTGAAAGAGTAAAAGCTCTTGTGTGCTCTAAAAAGGAGTGCCGTTGGAGCATTCAATTTAGCAGAGCGCTCTCTCCAATTATCGCTCTATTTTCCTGTAATATACAATTTGTGCTGAATTTCAACACTGTTTTATTTTCATTTTGCGTACACATAATGCAGCTAAAACTGTATTAACAGCAGTGTATTTAATTTCTTTAAGCATTATTATCTTCTAGTTTGAAGTCCTAGAAAAATCGTGGCGTGAAGATCAAACTAGGTTAATACCAATGATACAAGCCAATGTAAAACATGGAATAATTTCTACAAAGAAACATCAGTCAGTTGAGGAAATTATCAGTAATCTTAAAACACCTAAAAAGTCCGCGACTCGGTAAGTGATCTAAAAAAATAAGACAAATTTCTATTAATAATAGATGTTATATTTCAGTAAGGTATTGAAATTTCTATTGCAAAAGATAAGAAAAGCAGTTAGTGTTAGAGAACAAACAAAATCAGAAATTGTACGAGCAGTGGACAAGCTAAGGCAAGCATATAGAGTGTTGGGAACAAAACTAGTAAAAGAAGGATTCATACCGAAACCGAGCTTGATCTATCACTTAACACAATACGAAATTCGACAACTAGTGCAATACAGGAATTCTAACTTAGTTACAAAGTATGATTCTATAAAAAACATATTCCAAAATCACTCCTACATAAGTTTTATGAAATACATAAAAAATAGCAACCGATCGTGAGATGGTTTAATACTTCTTCTTCCTCGCTTCAGACGTAATGTCTGTTATGATAACCATCTTTTCTTTAGATCTCCTACACAACTTCCCTTTCATTTATAATTGTGTATTTTAACTGAAAGGTAATCTTCTTTAATCCTGTTCTTTCTATTTATTCCTTTATCAATGTTTTTTTTAAGACGGAATAGTCCCTATTCGTTTCACTTCGATTGTTGGTCTGGCTAATATTTTATTGTTAAGTGTTTTACTTATTGTTTTATTTATATTTAGTTTCATTTCATTGCTATAACTATAGGATATTTTGAATTATTCAGCAGTTAGTTTTGTTTTTAAATCTCGTGCTTATCTTTTTGTAAAGCGTCTTTTTTCGTATGAACGCCATAGACCGGGCGCTGGTTACAGAAAAAACTGGACAATTTTTTCAAGGTTGCCTTTGATAGGAGACATATTTACAGCCGCAAGACGTAGATAAGTATACTTTAGAATCATCGAAACCTACAAAATCATTTTTAAACAAGTTTATTTTGCATTTAAAAGTGGGTTCTAGGAACAATGTTTTATAGTTTGCCATTTATTGAAATACATGGCAGGATTGTGTGATTCATAAAATCTCATTGGCAGAGACTTACTCGAGTAAAAGGGTGAAATATAATAATATGAGTGTGCCATAACAGTCGTGTAACTAAAACCAATTTTTTCAAGTCTCCCAATGACATTATAGTCTATCCTTACTCTAAAATTGACGAAGTATCACAAGGCAGTCGATTTGCAGTGATATAAACATTACTAACGTATTTGTCAATTAGCATTTTTGTTACAATAACTCGGAACAATTTTTACAAGTCTGCCTCTTCAATAATTATCAACTTTGACAATACATATTCCATATAAAACTATTGACATACGAATTCATTTATATTGAAGTGTAGGCAGACGCAGTTCAACTTGCAAAAAAAGTAAATAAAGTTGAACTGCGTCTGCCTACACTTCAATATATATGAATTCGTATGTCAATAGTTTTATATGGAATATTTATTGTCAAAGTTGATAATTATTGAAGAGGCAGACTTTAAAAAAATTGTTCGGAGTTATTGTAACAAAAATGCTAATTGACAAATACGGTAGTAATGTTTATATAACTGCAAATCGACAGCCTTGTGATGTTTCGTCAATTTTAGGCTAAGTATAGACTACAATGTCATTGGCAGACTTGAAAAAATTGGTTTTAGTTACACGACTGTTATTGCAAACTAATATTATTATATTTCACCCTTGTACTCGAGTAAATCGTCTGCCAATGAGATTTTATGAATCATACAATGCTGCCTTGTATTTCAATAAATGGCAGACTATAAAACTTTGTTCCGAGAAGCCACTTTTAAATGCATAATAAAGTCATTGTTTAAATATAATATGAGTTTGTAGGTTTCGATGATTCTAAAGTATACTTATCTACGACTTGCGGCTATAAATATGTCTCCTATCAAAGGCAGCCTTGAAAAAATTGTCCAGTTTTTTCTGTCACCAGCGCCCGGTCTACCAGGTCGTCGTATTGCAGTGAGTTAAATAACTTGTTTTTGTCAACCAGCTATGTTTTATGATATGAAACTAACAAGAAATTAAAAAAAGAGGCTGATCTCTGCTAATAATGTTCATTATTATTACTGTTTTAATTTACATACAAAGATACTGATAGACTATGTTCATTTTATTTTTTTACTGTAATATTTTTCAACAAATTTTGTGAACAAAAAGAACACATTTGTTTTTATTTTACCATTTTCTTACTTTTTATTATTTAAATAAAACATTAACAATTAGTTTTTGTTCACAGAATTAATCATCTAGAATTCTCGGCAATGGTCATGTTTTGTTTATAATTTATTTCATTTTTAAAGCTATAATTTTATTTTATATATTTTTATTAGCAATATATTTTTTATATTTTTACCTACTCGATTGTGTCCTATGACCAGGAATATAAAGGCGTTCGGCAGTTGTTTCTAACGGATTGTTTGTTTAATGTACAGATAAATTATAAACAAAAAATCATCTTTTATACAATCGAAAATGGTTAAATTTAGATTTTTAAATTTTTAAATTTTAAATCATGTTTGTAAAGAAAATAAATGGCAAAATAGTATTTTCAACCAATAGCACCAGATATAACACACAGTTTTAAATTAATATTTAATATTATAAAATTAATATTTTCCTAATTAAGGGGCGTTTGAATTTTCATAATCGCTTAGCTAGTTTACCTTTAGATGATTTTACTAGAAATGTGTTTTCTGTAAGAATATTTTCTTAAACTAATCTTCGAATATTAAAAAAGTAAACTCACTTTTTTATTCATGATTTGCTGATGTTGTTGGAGATTGTCTTCAATTTATTTCAACTTTAAATTACTTTAAAACTTGTTCAGTATTTTACGTCACGTTTCAGAGCTGTACGCCGAGAAAAACTATACCCGTCATGGTGTCAATTTAAATTTCCTGAGATATCATTTGGAGAACCTGTTCCTGAAAAGTCTGAAGATGATATCACCAAATATGACAAAACAAATTGTGTAACAGGAACACCTGTATGTTCGGGAATTATTAAGGCTAGAGCTTGCGTTATCGATAATTTGACAGAAATATCACAACTTCAAAAAGGTAAATCAATTCTCAGTATATATTTTACATTCATTATTGATATAGAAAAAACTACTGGCATGCGTATAATAATAACAAACTACTATAGTAAACGAACATAAATACCAAATTCATGCCTAAATATTTTGGGAAAAGAAATGTTCTAAAGTAGATATATATATACTTGGTACATTAAAATGGAAAAAGCCTTGGAATTTAAAGTCAGGAGTGGTAACAGCCAAAAATTTTGGGGGTCAGGCATTTTTCAAAATGATTTTAAATACATATTTTGATAAAATTTTCGTATTTCTTTAATTTACAAGATTTTTCAATTTGACTTGTATAATTTTTTTGCTCCTGTCCCCCGTGACCTCCCCCTCGCACCGTCGATAGTTACAGTACAGTAAACTCACATAGACAATAATAATATATACACTCCTTTTTGACAATCACATAACGACTTTTAATTATTTTAGGGGATATTTTGATAACATACAGCACTGATATTGGCTGGTCTCCATATTTTCCAATGATTTCTGGTATTGTGACGGAATTAGGTGGCCTTGTTTCTCATGGTAAGTAAATAAATTCAGAATAGAAAAAGTGTTCCCTATTCCAGGAATCATTTTATTTTATAAGTACTAGTTTTGGAGTCTGATGGCCCACTTCATTACTTATACAAAAAGCAAATGATTTAGGTGGCATAAGAACCATCAGTAATGCCTTATAATACATGAGTTTGTATTTTCTACTAGCTGTGCTTTCTAGAACTCGATTTCCCAATTCAAGCTCTGCTGCAGTGGAATGTAAGTACCTACGTGGAAGTGTGTAGGGAAAGCTTATAATAGTGTCAACTCGTTCTGTATGTAGGCTTACACTTCATTCAGACTACTATTGCAGGAGTGAGAGAATGGGGATCTGAAAGCCACTCGCACACGTTTCTGGATGCATGGATAATGTGTGAGGCCCTTAAGCAAGGATTATAGTCTCCAGAATGGATGTACCAATTTGGATATTGGTTTTAGAGCTGTTTTGAGATAGGCTGTCGTAATTGTTACGTTTACTTCAGTTAACGAATAAAAGTGCGTTTCATTTTTTTTTATTATTTAGCAGATATTGATTGGTCTGTTAGTGTGAAGCCGGGGCGGATCCCATTATGTACAATCAGGGAAATAGATCATCTGTATTGACAATGTAGCAGCTTTTACAAAGATTGTGGAGATGTCTTTACTTCACTTATATATTATGTATAGCATGGAATAATTTTAATCTTTTATGTTTTAGGGGCAGTTGTAGCAAGAGAATATGGCTTACCTTCTATAGTAGGAGTAAGAAATGTTACAAAATATTTTAAAACTGGTGATACTGTTCTTCTAAATGGTAATAAAGGTGAATTAGTGAAGGTTGAAGATAAAATGTAATAACAAACTTTCAGTACAAATGTCGATAAATACACTGTGATCGCAGATTATTGCAAAACTGTTAACTGATTATTAAAAGTAATTACTGAAATTATACTCTTTTATTTCTAAGAAATATGAATGTTTCTTTTCTTAAGAAAGTATTCATTTACATATTAAAGAATTATTCAGCTTGACTGATATAAGATATGGTTTTCTAGCAGTTTCGAACTAACATACCTACATGTTCAGACCGAATCAACATTCAATGACGCAAATCAAAAATAATATTTCGCTTAAAATAATGTCCACTAAAAAACTATTAGATTGTCTGAATTTTTTCCCCACCAATGAGCAAACTTGACATGTTACCACTCGAAACACAGAAAATGATGATATGCACCGCCTATATACACATATGTACATGCAAGTTATACGATTTTTGGAATATAACGTTAAACGAACCTTCAATATCAGTTCCAACAAACAGTAGTTTCTTGCAATTACTCGCTTCATTTCAATGTTCCGTGAAATACAACTATGAAAATTTCAATGAAACATATAACAAATACGATTGTTGTTGATTTATCACTACTGATTCAGTAAATAACAAACATATTGTTAATCTGCTTATCCAAATGTGAAAATTATATCTTATGTTTACATGCAATAACTGGCTGCGAGGCAACGTCAGCAATTTTCAAAAGGACTACTAAATACTTAATGACCTTCTCAATAATTTCATCATCACAAATGGAATTCGCTTCCTCCTTGCTATATATTGAACCACAAAAAAGGGTTATGATAAATAAAAGGAACAATAAAACAATGTATAACTATCTGGTCCTCCTTCGACATCAATTTCTTTCATAAGACCAGAAGACACGGGTTCGAAATGAATAGATCATACTTTTATTCGCCAGTATAAACCAATTGTCAAGCCCAGTCTTGTTCAAATATTAAACCAAATGCAGTAGATGAGGATTTATATGATATCAATGAGGGACAAATAATTCATCTTTAGTTGAAACATTTACAGATATTCAAAGAGAAAAAGAAGAACAAAGCGTAGAAGACTGTTGAAGATTATGTCTCAGACTAAAATTTTTCCGAAATCTACAATAATTAGTGCCACTTTAAGCATTCTCAATCAACAGGTTGTAATGATAAAACTTAACTAATTGACATAAAATTCAACATCTTTAATCGATGCGTTTTTGTTTTTTAACAAAAAAAAAACAGCGAAAAATCGGTAACAATTTAGTTTTTTACCTTTTGCACTAAATCCACCGATAAAACCGTGTTTGCTACAATGGGCAATGTTGAAGAGAAATGAAAAACCTACAAAATGAGCTACTATACGTCAACTTCGTTAATTGGTTTCTTAGCTAATGGAACCTTTACCCGAAATTCAAAAAAAAATAAATAATCGCTTACATATTTTTGTATTTTATAGCTGAAACATTCTTATTAACTGAAGCGATAGATCTTCTCATACCCAATTCATTTTCTAAAAATAAATACTGTAGCCCCAGTAGTTTTTGCAAAATTTCAGTCAATCCTATGGAAGACATATTTTTTTGAACGGCCATATTACCTCACCGAATGACCCTATCATTATGAATAAACCACCGTTGGAAAGTAGGAGAGTTGGTCTAGACCTCTCATCTCACTTTTTCAAAAAATTTAAAGTATAAATACATATAAGTACTGAAAATATTTGGCCATTCCGTAAAAAAATATTTGGACGAGTCCATTCGAAAAACTGCTAAGGAGTAAGGTACTATATTCTTATAATAAATAATCTTAAAGCAAATTTTAATTTTAAGCAGACACATATTTATATTTCTTGCATAATATGGATTTATGTAATAAATTTAACAAAATGGAATACCTACACTCCATTTAGCCACAGATGATAATGACGGAGCAATCATAATATTACGCTAAATGCGAAGGCTATTGCAAGCGATTTTTCCATTTGTAAATGTTTCAATAAAAGATCAACACATACCTACCTATATATCTAAAGAAATTTGGCTTGTCACTAATTAGTATTTATTAACAAAAAATTAACAGGAATCTGAATTGAACAACATACAAATTGCATTGTTAACTAATTTAAGAATAACATCGTATGTTTTCTATTGTTAACTATTATCAATTTCTATCAGTTTTTCATATAATATTAAAATATGAAATGTACTCAAAGTTTAAACAAAGGAACCTACTATTATTTACTTATGTTTTAAAAATCAGTGAATAGAGAATGCAAATTTTCGTTTTTTATTTAAATTTAAAATAAGCAATTAAAAATGATTGCTATATCATTATTATCAGTGTCTGTCTAAATGGAGTTTAGATATTCCATTCTGCTAAATTTATTACATAAATCCATATATGCAAGAATGCAAGAAATATAAATATGTGCAATTTTTCGAATGGACTCGTCCAAATAATTTTTTAAGGAATGGTCAAATATTTTCAATACTTATATGTATTTAGACTCTAAATTTTGGAAAAGTGAGATGAGGGGTCTCTAGATCAACTCTTCTATTTTCCAACGGTGGTTTATTCATAACGATAGGGTCATCCGGTGAGGTAATATGGCCGTTCAAAAAAATATGTCTTCCATAGGATTGACTGAAATTTTGCAAAACTTCCTGGGCTACAGTATTTATTTTTAGAACATGAATTGTGTATGAGAAGATCTATCGCTTCAGTTAATAAGAATGTTTCAGCTATAAAATAAAAAAGATGTAAGCGATTATTTTTTTTGGAATTTCGGGTAAAGGTTCCATTATCTAAGAAACCATTTAACGAAATTGAGAGTATAGTAGCTCATTTTTATAGGTTTTTTATTTCTATTCAACATTGCCCATAGTAACAAAAACGGTTTCATCGGTGGTTTTTGTGTAAACGATAAAAAACTAAATTGTTACCGATTTTTCGCTGTTTTTTTTATAAAAAAACAAAAACGCATCGAATAAAGATGTTGAATTTTATGTCAATTAGTCAAGTTTTATCATTAGAACATGTTAATGTCGGTTTTGTTGTACTATTAATTTTGTCACCAAAAGGTCTTTCATCCGTAAATGACCTGAGCTAAATACCTATATTTACAATTGCCCCATTAAATGTAATTTAGTGAAGATATTGTGCAGGGAAAACTGAATTTTCTAAATTTATTCTTTCTTTATCATTGTAAGGTTTTTACTTAAATGTAAAAAAAGCAAAAATAAGATTAAAACTATTTATTTAAATATGAGTTCAGAAAACAGTATCATAGATTGCAACTTGATCCCCTGTGGTTTGACAACAAATAGTTCAAAAGGCTAGTTTAATTTCGACCTTAATTACTTTAAACGTTATTAAGGTTCTTTTTTTAGAGTATATGGAACCATTGTGTCCGCTAGGGAAAGGATTAATTGTTTAAGACAGTTTCGTTTTTTTATCAATAACCAATTGTGTACCCAGCTTTTGGTTTAGGGAGGAGCAAATTAGCAAGTCAGAAAATATATGGGAAGGGTTAATAGCTCACGGTAGCTGCTTCCCCTACCTCCCCCCACCAGTACACTAAAGCTCGTCAACAAAAAACAAACTAAGGAGAAAACGGTATGTTGCAAGAAAAAGCCTCCAAGGCGAAATGACAAATCACTAAAACTGTATTAGACAAACTGGCCCACATATTATACATGAAGAGTTTGTTGATTTTTTCCACGTTAAGAAGAGACAATTGAAATATCAGTGATAACTTGATAGCGGATACAGATAAAATATGACTTTATATATAAATTATCGATTTCAGTTTAAATCATTTCAGTTGAAATTAATGCAGTAATTATTGGAGCAATAGAATGAAAACTTTCTTATGCTTAACGTTTCTGTTATTTGCTTGTAAAACCGTAAGTATTCTCCATTATTACTAATTTTATTAATTCGTTGGCTTAGACTACAAACCAGTCAACTCAATGGTTGCAAATTTTAAAGAAGGCGCAAAAAACTGACTTTATTAAAATATGAAATTCAGTTCTTCAAAAAGTTTATAACATAAAACTTAAGCTTTGAAATAAGTAAATTGGTGTATATTGTAAATTTGTTTTATTTAGGACCAGTTATAAGAGTTAGATGTTTTTCATTTACGACTTTAGTTTATTATTTATAAATTGAGAAAAATTAAATAAGCAACAAACGATTGTAATATCTACTAATATATAAAAATGTACATATATTTATGAAATTTTGTTTGTATATTTGATAGGGATGAGAATAGGTCGTAAAGTATAGTTCATACCGCTAGGTGATTTAGGTGTCCCTATCTAAAAAATAATATTGTATTTTTTTAAAAATGTCATAAATATCTAAGATTTCAAAGAGGTAAAAAATGTCAAAAATGCCAAAAATGTCATAGACGTGAAAAATGTCAAAAGTTTATTTTTTGAAACCGTATAAATTTCTTTCATAGATAATGATGTTAAAATGGTTTTCTCAAAAAAATGTACCTAGGGAATGTGAAAATTACTGAAATATGTTTAAAAACGCTGATTTTTTTAGCCCGTGTGAAGCCCAGGCAAGTCAGGTAGTTATTTTATAGAAATTAGTTAGCCAGATATAACTCTTTTCAATTCCCGAATACAACCTAATTAGCCAAGCAGTTTTTTTACTTTTTTAAACAGATATTGTTCATGATTCGTCAAACGTTTTCCAGTAGAAGATTCACAAAGGTACGTTAATTTTATAGAAATTAGTTAGCCAGATATAACTCTTTTCAATTCCCGAATATGTTAGAACTTTAAATTCATAATTTTACAGCGACAGAATATAGTTTGGGTAACTCATTATTCACTGGTGATACATTCCTGGTTTGTATTTGTTGCATGAGTCCACTCATGATCAAATGATAACTTTTACAATATTTCAGCATTAGGTCGATATAGAAGAACCCATAAATTAGATTTTTAAGTGTAAGATGTTTAACATAGTCAATCAAGATTTTGAAGTGACATAAAACTTAGCTGCAAACCGCTTATTTCATCACTTAATAGTAATAGTTTAAATGATTACTTAAAAACAACAAACACTTGGTTAAATTTTCACTTTTTTATTTCTTTTAATTTGACATATGTTTCGCCAAGTCTGTGGTCTGCAAGTGTAGATTTATTTTGACGGGCCACTTATTAAAAGAAACCCATATACCTCAAAATACATTTGAAATGTTGTATTTACAAAACAAAAGTAAAAGATTATATCTTCTTCAATCCCTTGAAATCAACAAAAACAAAAACTGTCTGAATCTATTAAACGACCAAACTGATACCAATTCATCTCCCTTACTTACTCTCAACATCCATTTCTAAACAATATTATATTTTAAACATCTTTTGTCAACAATGTTGCATAAATGTATAATTTTTCCTCACCTACACCCACTTCCTCGGAAATTCGCTAGAATTAATACCTTTAATTATTTTATTACCTTGCCTGTATTTCCTTGTAAGAAATATAAGTTTAGTATTCATAGTATTTCCAATTTCTGATGAAGCTAGACTTGGCGAAACATATGTCAGATAAAAAGAAATAAAAATGTAAATTTAACCAAGTGTTGTTTTTAAGTAATCTTAAAAATGAATTTTCATCAAGTGAACACTGAAACAACCGTTAATAGTTTATAATTGAAATGATGTCACCACTAAATTATTGAAACAATAAATTAAAATTATGAAAAGTGATGAAGCGAGTGTAATGATATCAGTTGACTTGCAGAGAATCAGAAAATCTAGAAATAGTCTTCATAAATATATAATAAATAAAACTGGAAGTATAATATTTGCGAAATTTATAGCTTATCACGTTAAGCTTAATTGAGCTCAAGATCATTATAGTTATATAGTTTTTGGAGAACTATAATTTACAGATATATTTTGCACAACGCAGCGTATTAACCACGATCGTTCGGCCAAAATATACCAAAGAAATTTTTAAAGCTGAGCAAAATCCAAGATATAAAAAGTGAAATACATTATAAAACATTCATAAAAATGTTCGATATATCAATTGGGCGATACTGTTTATACAAAATATCTCCATAAATTCTTCCCAATGCAGTTTTCTCTCGTCGTCTCTTCAGTTGCAGTGTCAGCCAAACAATTGAATAAAGTGTAATTAATACTACTAATTTATTAAGAATTTTTCACCAATTATCAGGCAACTCCATTCAGGATATTTATTGCTTAAATAATTTAGTTCTGCCAATTTTCTGTTAAAAGCATAAGCGAATACCAACATGTCTTTAATTGTGCTCTATTAACTTGTGTAGGTAATTAGCAAATTTTACAAATTGGAGTATACTTTCTTAAGGTTGGCAAAACTTGTCTATTTTTACAGCTATGTGACGACGATAATTTGGTAGATACCTTGGTGCAACCATTTGGTAGGATTCGAGGACACGTCCTAAAAACAGCTACGGGAAAGGAATACTATGCTTTTCAAGAAATACCTTATGCCCTGCCACCTATAGGAAGACATCGATTTACGGTAATAATATCTGTAATATTTAATTTCGTTATTAATTTAAATTAATTTCTTAAGCACTTCTGCTACAGCTATTTCTCTTTACGTGTTCTTTGTTGTATGTTTGACAAAATTGTAGGTACTAAAGCGGTATATTTTCACATTCAACAACACAGTATTTTCGATTTGATAGTTTCCTTTCCATATTATGAAATGACTAATTTTTATTTATTTCAAAAGGACCATTAATTAACTTCGATTATATATAAGAAATACAACTATTGCTATATTGCAATTTACGGGATGTACAATTGTGTAAAATTTAAACAGCACACACTAACTGACTTTACAACCTAATTTGCCAAGCATTTTTTTTTTTACTTTTTTAAACAGATATTGTTCATGATTCGTCAAACGTTTTCCAGTAGAAGATTCACAAAGGTACGTTAACTGTTTCAAAAAGTAAAGACATTCAATGGAATTTCGGCACTGAGGCATGATAACAAAATACAAATAACAACAACAAATCGTTGTTGTCAAACACCAATTAAAAATATTGTTGAACGCTTTGAACAATAAAACTACCATAGACAAATGAAAACGAATGTTAATAGTGCAATAGGTATACGTAGCCTTAGATTAACTGGGACAGAAATTAGGAATCTAATTATTACATTGAAGATATTTTAAATTGGCACTCATAAAAATAACAACAAAATATTGACAGATGACGAAAAGTACACTCTTGTTTAAAATGAAAACGAAACTCTTGAAATATTTGATTTTATCAGCACTTTCAAGATTAAAAAAAATTTTCGTTTTAATACTTGGCAGAATTTTGAACTTTTTTTAAGTGTCTATTCTTTGGTTAAAAAAAATCATTGATGAGTGTTAATTTTGCATATTTTAATAATTAATCCATCGAAAAAAATTGCAGTTTGTAAAAACCTGAAATCACTCAGATTGAACAGCTTTCTGTCAAATTGATGACATTCCGTTATATACATAACCACAAGTGGCTTATGTATGACGAAAAGTGTTTTATAATAATAAAATTTTGGAATACGGGGCGAAAAATTTAACCCCAATGGAAGAAACTTTACTTCCCTTCTCAAAAATATTCTGGGAGATTGATTCAGTAAGTTCCTGTAGACTTTGGAATATATTTCTTGATGTAACTCATTAAATATTTGAGACCAAATATTTGTCCTGATTCACCAATTTGACACCTGAAATAATGTTGATATATCTTTTTATAAATACTGTAATACTTCTTTTTGAGAATTCAAAATTAGTACAACACTAACAAAAGGCAAATAGTTTAGATTACGTTTTTATAATTTCGTGGCATTTTAAGAATTTTGTTGCATCAAAATCAACAATTTAAAGACTTGTGTTCTTCCACACTTTGGAGGATAGTTTAGTACAAGATTTCACGTAGCTCCAAACAGGGGGGTACTTCAGGATTGTCTTCATTTTCTTTGGGTGGCAAGAAACATAGAATACTGTGTTGGTATACACCTCATTACCTTGTCCTTTCATTCCAAATAAATCCATTTTCACATTTCTGCACATATATGTTTAAAAATACCACATTTACCAGAAAATCTAATAACACTTTCTGAATTATTTGTGGATAACAATGACTTTTAAGTGTAATGGGCTTTTTGGAAATACCTTTAGTTTACTCTTTATCAAAAAAAGTATATGAAGTACCTAAGAAGCTTGTAAAAAATCAATGAAACAGCTGGTTTTTATGAATGCTCTAAGTCTAATTCAAACAAATTATAGTTCGTTGAAAGCGACTTATTTTGTTGTCGAGTATTTGAGTTTATTTAATATTTAACGTCAAATGACGATAAACGAATACAATTTTCAGTAAAAATTCGTAGAACAATTTTCAAATAGTTGAAAAGATCTTTAAAGCAAGTTACGATAAAAAATGGTTCGACTGCATTTGTGTAAATAAAGTGAACAGTAGGTAATTTCATTTCCACAAAAATTAAAGCAAATCGTATTCTCTTTACAATTCAATTTACTGCATATTATTTATGTGATCGAAAAGTTTCACTGATTTAGAATGTTCGGTTTTGAAATAAAAAAAAATTGTAATCGAATTCATACAACACCTTTCTGAAGTCTTTTAAACTCAAAAATTAAAAATTTAAAACACGGTCCTTGGGAACTTTCCAGGAGTGCCTATTTTACAAATTCATTGACTCGGCTAATGGTTCAATGCTTGACCATTGAACATTATCGAATGTGTAAAGATGCAAGATGCATCGTTAGTTCTTTGAAAACTGTCCATACAATAGAATGATAGAATGGTGCGAGTGCGATGACCTTTCAGATATGTCATCAAATGTCTCCTCTTCTAGACTTACAGCCTTGTAGTTCAAATTAGCCATTTTTGTAATAACAAATTTTGATTATCTTTAGACAAGAATTGTAAAACTACAAAATTTTAACAAAAAATACGATAAAAATACAATTAATTTACAACTGTCGATTTTTCTTCCATGGCTGACTAATATATTTCTTTAGATGCCATATCGGAAAATTATAGAATTCTTGTTATGGAGTGCTCCTCTTCAGATCAATGAAAATCACATTTCGTTAAAGTGTTAAAAATCATTATTTTGCCAATAACTTCAAAACGACCAAAAATATCAAAAACCAGTTTTAAGGTTTTTTTCTTTCAAATTTTATCTACTATCTGATTATGATATTTATTATTCCATTTAACCAATAGCCACTTTATTCAGTAATAACCCCCCTTCTCTCCTGCCTTTTTTGAAATGCATACGACAAAAAGTATAATTTTTGTGACATTACAATAAATTATTACAAAAATTCTTGTTATTAAAATGTATTACTGCAAATATTAACGGGTTTTAAAGTGATTGCAGTTACCAAAAAGACACAACGAATGGCACGATATACTAAATACAACAAAAAATACAAAGATTTGTATGCAAGCTTTAAAAGAAAACCCTCATAACCTAAATGTTACTGAAGACTTTCTATATTTGAATATTTACACACCAAAGGTAAATAATTTTTGCCTTATATATACCTGTTATTTAAATTTGTCTTAAAAAATCTACAGTTATCAAATAGAAATGATGGAAATCTTTTACCAACACTTATATGGATTCATACAGGAAATTTCGAGACTGGAGCCGGTGTATATCAATATTACAATCCTCAGTATATAATCGAATACGACGTAATAGTAGTAACATTGAATTATCGTCTGGGACCTTTTGGTAAGTGTGTATATATATATTGTTGAGTACTTGGGTACGGTTTTTTTAAATTTTAGTTTTCAAAACACCCTAACACAATTAAACTCACAAACCAGAACAAATATTTATAATCTGTTTATACTAAAAGTAACAACTGTAGATTCCACATTCATATGCAATATATCTTAACCTAGAAAACCGTCGATGGTTCCTACAGTCAACAACCCGCACATTCCACCAGGTGGGTCTATAAGGGAAGTTCTCCTTGCTGGATTTTTTTTTGTAATTTGCAGGTATCCTTCGCCAGAGATGATGACGTGAATGTTGGTTGTCAAACTGTGTCGGTTCTATAGTCAATTTTCACCTAACTCCTGTTCCTTTATGGGCTGTATTTATAGGTACGCCAGTTTCATTTACAGGTGTGTTATCAACAGGTTTGTTAAGTAAGCCTCAATTTTGGTCATTCTCAGGGTACTGAACTAATTCTTCCTCATTCCCATTTATCTCTGAAAGGCGTCTCTTAGTCGTCCAATCTTCTAAAATGTCTATAGTATCTGAAATGGTTATTACCGCAATTACAACTTATATCTATTTCCTTGTCTTGCCCCGTGTCTCCTCTATGATAAATTCTGTCTCTCCATTAGTATATTCCCACTATCTGTTCTATCGAGAACCCTTGATAACGTCAAAAGCGCCACTGAAGTCATACAGTTGCTAGTAGAAAAATCGGAGTTGTAGCACCGTCCAAACCTGAACCAATGCTGTCTAATAAGAGCCATGCCCAGTACAAGAGGCCGATCTCTGAAAAAACATGATGATCATTACAGAAGAGCAAAACAGAATATTTCTACATAAACAGAGACGAATTACTCAAGATAGTAAAGGAAGAGAATTAGCATAACAATGTGTGATTTCTATCCAAGATTGACATAGTAGCTACAGTAATGTGAATGGCTCGGTTTGGGAAACAGAACTGGAATAAGGGCCTTTATGAGAAAGTTTTGTTATATAAACGAGAAACATTAATCACTAATACATGTTTGAATGTCCAACAAAAATATACAAATTTTTACCCATTCCTTCTACCTTATCTCCGAAACTAAAAGCCGTAAAGTTTTGAAAAAAATTAGAGATGTAGAGACTCACCTGAATTTAACTGGAAAAATAAGGAGAAACCTCTAATATTAATTTTCGGGGGGCAAATTACAGAATTAAATGAAAAATATAAAATTAAAATTGTTTCTAACACTCCATGTAATATATAAAATGAAAGGACTCATTATGGCGAAAACAATTTTTTTTTCATATTTTTAAAATAAATTATTTTAAAAATATTAACAAAAATATAAAAAACTTTACTGGAAAAATAAGGAGAAACCCCTAATTTTAATTTTAGAGGGAAAATTACAGCAAATGGAAAACATAAAATTAAAAATATTTCTAACGCATCATCGAATCAAACGGCTCATTATGAAGAATACAAATATATTTTTTAAATATTTTTAAAATGAATATTTCAAAATATATTAACGAAAATATTTAAAAAAATACCCATTCCCTCCTTTATTCCCCAAACTATAAGACCAAATTTTTTTGTTTGCAGGAAAAATACAAAGAAATCCATAATATTAATATTGGGGGCCAAATTATAGAATTAAACGGAAAATAAAAAAATATTTTTTTAAGGCATCATGCAATACACCAAATGAAAGGGCTCATTATGAGAAATACAAATATATATATTTTTGATATTTTTAAAATTAATTGTTTTCAAAATATTAACAAAAAGATTCTGATTTCCCGCTTTATTTCCGAAACCATACTACCTAAAATTTTGAAAATAATTAGGGGTAAAGGGGCTCATTTGAAATGTATAAGAAATATTAGTCGCGTAGTAATTTTAGGGACAAATTATAGAATTAAATGGAAAATAAAAAATCAATTTTCAAACATATCATGTAATATATCAAATAAATAATCATACTTTTAAATCATTTGTTTAAAAGATATTAACAGAAATATTAAACATCGACTTAATTCCGACTTTAGAAACTACACTATCTTAAATTTTTAAAAATATATTTTATTTGTATTTTTAATAATTTATTATTTAAAACTTGACCTATTTTCCCCTTCGTCTTCCAATCTACAGAGCCTCAAAATTCAGACAGTAGGTTATAAAGTTTCCTGGAAGTTTATTAGTAAAATAAAACTCTAATGTTAATTTTGGGGGCCAAATTAGAAAATAAAATCAAGGGAATCATGAAGCACATCAAATAAAAATTGTGTGTGTGGAAAATGAAAGTGTATATTTTTTATAATGATAAAACGCTTCCTTTAAAAGATATTAGGGTTAATATAAGAAAATGCA
Organism: Octodonta nipae; assembly: GCA_034190945.1. Classification (NCBI taxonomy): domain Eukaryota; kingdom Metazoa; phylum Arthropoda; class Insecta; order Coleoptera; family Chrysomelidae; genus Octodonta; species Octodonta nipae. Next base: position 62,856,664 of record CM067216.1, on the reverse strand, counting down.
CTGCTTGTCTGAAACTGGAATATTAGAATTTTGAAGGTGGTACGGAATCTAAAAAAATATGTTTTAAACCCTTTAAATAAGGCGGTTTGCTTTTGATTTTTAATATAAAATATGGTTGTTTTATTTTGCTTTACTGATTGGGCTATCATTTACAGATTTTCGAATTCATCCAATATTCTTATATTGGGAAAACTGTGGAACCTTTAGGGTGTCACAGATGTATAAACACAAAGTTTTGTACCCTAACACCAAACCTTTCTTTTTTCACTCAACACACGTTTCAACAGCGAAGTTGTCATCATCAGAAGTAAACCAAAACTGAAAAGATTTACAAATATTCCTTAATATATATTTAAAAACATTGGCCAATTATCGGGAATTATTTTATCAGCAAGACGGAGCACCTCCCACAATGGCTACTTAGTAAACAACTATTTAGAAGAGGTTTGGATTGCAAACGACGGTATTTTTCTATGGCCACCTCTTTCGCCTGATTTATCCGTTCTGGATTATTTTGTATGAGGTGCAATAAAAAATAAAGTTTATGATAGTCCTTTAATGACAAAAGAGGATTGTATACAACAAGTGAGAAATGAATTCAGGAATTTAGAGCCTACATCAATAAAAAATACTACTCATCGGGAACTGCTTAGAAAATGGGAAAAGCACTTAGAAGTTCAAGGGCGTAACTTTGAATATTTACTACAATAAGTTGTTTAAAATGTCTCTACATACGGTAGGTTTAGATGTTATATGTTATTTTGCATTTGTTATATTCTAAGAAAACAACGTTTAATAATTTTAGATATTTCATATTAATTGTTAGTTTGACTGATCCGAAAATCTCTAGGTAGTATTATTCGATTAATTGTTTTCCGTCTTGGCCTCTGTTTCTTTGTTCGTTTATTACACTCGCTATAAATAATACAGATATTGAAATAATCTTTGTTGGAATAATTACTCCTATTACGTTTCTTGTAAGCATAATTGGCAATTTTGAAAAATTGAGTCACAATCTCTATTAATTGTTTTCCGTCTTGGCCTCTGTTTCTTTGTTCTTTTATTACACTCGCTATAAATAATACAGATATTGAAATAATCTTTGTTTGAATAATTACTCCTATTACACTTTGTGTAAGCATAATTAGGAATTTTGAAAAATTGAGTGACATTTCGTAGCCGCCAGTTATTTTTCTAGCGGCCATGGCTAACTTCATTTTTCCAAGCAAAATCGACATTCATAATTTAATCTCAAGTTATGAGGTTTAGATATAGGGAACGTAATATAAAGTTACCTTCATTTTTAGTTGCTGAATAAGATTTGATTTGAAAATTTTCAGTTTTTGCTAAATTCTCAGAATTTAAATGTAGATATTTTTTGAGTTATAGGTAACCACCCACCTTCGTGGGACATCCTGTTTAGATTCGACGAATTATACCAGCAACAACACACGGATCTCGTTTTTCACAAGTTGAAAGACATTCTAGAAATAAATATAATAACAAACATAAAACAAATATTGAATGTCGAGCAACACTTACACCGTTTTGTACGAAATAAACTCCAAACGCAACGAACATCCAGGCACAGGAAATCAATGTTACTTCAGAAATAATACTGCTAGAGAAATGTAAGAAATTAAATTTTATTGAATACCAATAGAGCAAGAGCCGGAGATGACAAGATACTACCAGAAAACGTAAAAGGAGCTGCGTACATAAAGCAAATCTTCAGTAATAATCAGTCTTCATGAAATAGCACCTATGAACATGAAAAGTAGGAAAGATAAGGGACGAACTACAAGTATGTTTCTGTAATTCGCTCTATTAGTGGATTATATGCAAAACTACTTCGAAAATGATTAGTTAAACAAGTCAATAATTGTAAGAAATGGGACTCTTACGAAAGCATAATGCTATATAAAAATAATAACCTTATGAATGGTTCAAGCCCAAATATCCCATAGTACAATTTATTACCTAAGAATCCCTAGAAATTTGCATTTTAAGAACTTAAGTATTTAATAACTTAGGGATTACTGTATTAAGTTTAGGGTTTTTCCCACTAATTTAACCATAGTTTTTAAGTAAGTATACATTAAGGAATATTTCTAAATATTTTCAGTTTTGATTTACTCCTGATGATGGCAGCTTCGCTGTTGAAAAGTGCGCTGAGTGAAAAAAGAAAGGTGTAGTGTTAGGGAACAAAACTTTGTGTTTATACGTCTATTCTTATATTGATAATAAATTAACTTAATATTATTTTTAGGATTTCTATCCACTGACGATCAAATTATTCAATCAAATATAGGCTTACGAGATCAAATATTTGCATTTCACTGGCTTTTTAAAAACATAAAAGCCTTTGGTGGTGATCCCTTCTCTATGGCACTAGTGGGTCATGGGGCTGGCGCAGCAAGCATTGGTTATCATTACATCAACAGAAATGCCAGAGGTAAATCTTTTTCACTAAAATGAAATGAGGTTCATAACTGAGAACTAAACCTAGAGTACATTGACGTTATTTTAAATAAAAAATAAATTAACAATTTATTTTTTCTAGGAACACTCTTTTCTTGTGCTATTATGATGAGTGGCACTAGCGTAAGTCCACAATATTACCAACCTGAATCTCTTAAATTTGCTTTCAAATTGGTAAACAAACTCAATCCCAACTTTGACTCGAATAGTACCATAGTCTTGAGGGATTTTTGAGAACAGTATCCGCAGAAGATATTTTGAAAACGGGAAATGATGTAAGAGTTCATTAAATTGTGAAAAACTATTATACTTGCAGTTTAATTGCAGTTGGTTGAAGAGAACAAACACAAAACACCCATATTTGAACGGTTGATTTGGTTACCAGTATTAGAAAGCTTCATGCATGTCGATCCGTATATTGTTACACCGATGTTGGAAGCCTGGTCAGATGGAGCAATAAGGATAGTTTCAACTATGTTAGGCTTCACTTCTGGCGAAATGACGAAATGGGGTAAGTTTACACTATGCTTACATCAAATGGAATTTGGATTTGTAATTTTTTTGCAGCATCACAAAATGATATTAACGAGTTGGCGGAAATGTTTGATGCAGATCCAAGCTTAGACTTAGATTCCGGACTTAGAAAACCGAACACTAGCTGGATAAGAAATGAAACTGCTTTACACGAATAGGACGTTTAAGGAAGATCTTGTAGCCGTTGTAAAGGTAGTAATTATTTTGTTGTTGAGAATGTAGGTTTTCATGTCCAACGTCAGTTTTAGGCTATTTCTGGAGAATTACTTTATTGAAACATTTTTAAACAGACATATAAAACAGCTTGTTCACACTTGTAAGCGACTGTTTCAAGGATAAAAGAGCCTCTTACAAAAAGATCAAAGTTTTGGTCTTGGTTAATATTTTGAGGATGTTTGGCAATCTCAAGAGCCTTATGAAATTTCCTGGTAAAATACTCGTATTATGGAGATTTTGTCAGAACAGAGATATCCGTGACCTTATGGACACCCGGCAAATATAAAACCGAAACTCCTCGAAGTTTCCTTGGACTCCCATCGTCTTGAAGTGGTTGATCTCACAACGTTTCAATAGCTGTGTATCTGCTATCGTCATCAGGTGAATGATAGGAAATTCAGAGTATTGGTCGTATTTATATACCCTTAACCGGTCATGCGTCGCCGGTCATGGTAGAGGCAGAGGCAGAAGAAGAGCTCTCCAAAAATTTGGATTTTCATTAAAACATGCACTTTGTGTGGGAAACGATTATTTTCTGTCCAGCTGGAATTTATAATATGGGTATATTCTTAATATGGGCATATATGAATCCTTCTAATTTTTGGTTCTGTTAATATAAACTTTTTATGGTATTCTCTAGTAGTTCCTGTTAATGTTACAAAATATGTCTCTCATTTGCTTTCTTCAGTACTCTTATGTGACTGACTTTTCGATTGCGGTTGAATTCGTAAAGGGGAAGAATATTTAGATATAGTTAGTTTATGATTTGGTTTACATTCTGCTTCCCATCCTTATTTCTGATACTGTTTTAGATTACCATAATGTAGTCAATCTTAGTCTTTTAGTTTCCAGTGTCAACTGTATTTATGAATCTCTTTATGGAGGAAGAACCTATTTGTTATTTTCAGGACATATATCTCGCATAGATCAATCGTTACACCATTTCTCATCTCAAAGGTTCCCTTCGCATCTTGAAACTTTCGGTTTTATGTTAGTCTGAAGTTGGCAGACAATGTAACTAGTTCCTCGAAGTTTCCTTGGAATTCCATCGTCTTGAAGTCGTTGATCTCACAACGTTTCAATAGCTGTGTATCTGCTATCGTCATCAGGTGAATGATAGGGAATTCAGAGTATCGGTCGTATTTATATTATACCCTTAACCGGTCATGCGTCGCCGGTCATGGTCATAGGGTCTTATCTGGTACAATCAGCCTCGTCGTACCTGGAGGTTGGTTGCCGGTGATGCGTAGCGGCAGAGGCCGAAGAAGAGCTCTCCAAATATTTTTAATTTGGACTCTGGGCTCACTAATTATATTTTCGTTCGAGACTATATATGCTGTCTCTATGAATTTTCTTTTGTACCAATGCTCTTCCTTGTGAATTGCTCTAGCCTGGTCCCAGTTGATATTATGGTGTTCGGTCCATGCGTAATTCGCTAGCCCAGACTTCGTTACCTCTGCCCTTTGAGTAGTTGTGCGGTGTTCCTTAATCCTGGTGTCCAGCGGTCGCTTTGTCTCTCCAATGTCAAGATTGCCACATTGAGAAGTTTCGAGAAGCAGCCTACGCTATGGTTGAGGTATGTCGATGACACCTTTTATTATTTGGCAACATGGAGGGACAGAACTACAGGCATTCCTGGAGCACCTGAAACAATCCCAACCATCCATTAGATTCACCATGGAGATGGAAGAGAGTGGGTGTCTACCATTCCTTGATGTAAAGTGTCAAAGGACTAGGACCGGAATCCAAACAACAGTCTACAGGAAAGCTACGCATACAGGATTATACCTTCACTTCAATTCCAACCACCCATCAGCAACGAAAACTGGCATCATCAAAACACTAATCCATAGAGCCAAAAATATCTGCAGCACACCAGACGCCATCAAAGAAGAACAAGTGAAACTTAGAAAAGACCTTTTGGCGAACGGATATCCGGAAACGATCATTACCAAGGCGTTTGAAGAGCTGGACAAACCACCTAGGCAGGAAGACACCACGGTATCAACTCTACTATTACCGTATACTAAAGGCTTGTCGGAGAAACTTAGAAGAATTGTACACAGCTATGGGATCAGAATGATCTTCAAAAGCAACGACACCTTGAGGAGCATGATAACAAGAACGAGGCCCGACGCACCAGCAATACCAAATAACTGTATATACAATATACCGTGTGAATGTGGCAATCTTTACATTGGAGAGACAAAGCGACCGCTGGACAACAAGAATAAGGAACACCGCACAGCTACTCAAAGGGCAGAGGTAACGAAGTCTGGGCTAGCGAATCACGCATGGACCGAACACCATAATATCATCTGGGACCAGGCTAGAGCAATTCACAAGGAAGAGCATTGGTACAAAAGAAAATTCATAGAGACAGCATATATAGTCTCGAACGAAAATATAATTAGAGAGCCCAGCGTCCAAACCAAAAATATTTGGAGAGCTCTGCTTCAGCCTCTGCCTCTACCATGACCGGCGACGCATGACCCGTTAAGGGTATAATATAAATACGACCGATACTCTGAATTTCCCATCATTCACCTGATGACGACAGCAGATATACAGCTATTGAAACGTTGTGAGATCCACCACTTCAAGATGATGGAAGTCCAAGGAAACTTCGAGGAACGAGTTACATTGTCTGCCAACTTCAGACTAACATAACACCGAAAGTTTCAAGATGCGAAGGGAACCTTTGAGATGAGAAATGGTGTAACGATTGATCTATGCGAGATATATGTCCTGAAAATAACAAATAGGTTCTTCCTCCATAAAGACATCCATAAATACAGTTGACACAAGAAACTAAAAGACTAAGATTGACTACATTATGGTAAACTAAAACAGTATCAGAAATAAGGATGGGAAACAGAATGTAAACCAAATCATAAACTAACTATATCTAAATTATTCTTCCCCTTTACGAATTCAACCGCAATCCAAAAGTCAGTCACATAAGAGTACTGAAGAAAGCAAATGAGAGACATACTTTGTAACATTAACAGGAACTACTAGAGGATACCATAAAAAGTTTATATTAACAGAACCAAAAATTAGAAGGATTCATATATGCCCATATTAAGAATATACCCATATTACAAATTCCAGGCTGGACAGAAAATGATCTTTTCCCACACAAAGTGCATGTTTTAATGAAAATCCAAATTTTGCCGTGGTTAAGGATAGCAATGTAAAAAAAATTGGATATTTTGAGACATGGAAATATCTTGAGTGGATTCCATTATTTCGAAAAAAGTGGGCTTCCAGTGGACCATCAAACAGTCCACATTACAACTTCCGGTCTGAACAGGAAATTATCTTTTCGGACTGAAGGTAGTCTTAAAACAAAAGTTCCCAATTATTACAGTGGATTTCGAAAAAAAACAGCACTTTTTCTTGTTGACAGTATTTCGATTTGACCATATTTTGGATGTTTGGATTTCTTTTCATTTATATTTCGAAACCCATGATTAAAAATGGTTACTTCCATTAAAAAACACTTCCACTCGAAAAAAGGAATTTCCTCTTCAAACCGAAAGTCGTAATATGGGCCATTTGATCATACACTTAAAACCTGACAACTTTTCTGTTAAACTTTTTTCTAAATAATGTACTTCACTCCAGATATTCTGTAATTTCAAAATAAAACACTCTTACCATTTATGTCTAGTTGCTGGCCAAAAAGTGGAAGGTAAAAATTGCGCATTTTTATTAAAACCAACTTCCGGTTGAAAAATGTAATTTCTTGTTCAAACCGAAAATCATACTATATGCCATTCTGTGTCCAAACCGGAAGTCGTAATATTATAGGCCATGTGATGGCCCACTGGAAACCCCACTACTTAAAAGTAAACTTTTTTCGAAGTAAAGGTATCCAATCCAGATATCACCTTCTCTCAAGATAAATGCCCTAGGCGGTAGTATACAGTATGATTAATTAACATTAGAAGCTGTAAGTGAGATATTGTTATAAAATTTATATACGCCGCCTATGGAGTTAACACTCCTTCTAGATTAATCATTCCGAAAAAAAAAGAACATCGCCGGCTGAAGCAATAAAAAAGCGGATTACCTGAAGGTCGACTCGAAAATTCCAGTAAAACAATGCATCAACAACGAAATGACTATCTAGAAAGACGACAGAGTTCCATGCTGATATAAAATGACATTGTACAGTTTCGGTAGTATTGTTAGTTCGGTTTATATTGCGTGTAAATTGTATCGAGAGATCAACTGTTGTAAATAAATAGTGTTTTTATTTGTGTGTAAATAAAGTTCTCGAAAGCGAAAGTGAATATCGGTATTAAATTAATTGTGAACCCACGAAATTTATTGCAGTATAATAGAAAGCACAAAAACCACTAAAAATCAAGAAGACCTAACAAACTGCCAAGAAAAGAATATGGTGGTCAAAAGTAAAATATGAAAATAAACGGTATAAGGTGGGAGCACCCCTGTAAGAGCATATTAGAGTTACATGGGAGGTTATTTTTTGGATGAATACCAAGTAATAGCATCTGGAGAAGACCAACGAATAACATTAAGCGTAGAAGAAGTCAAACACAGAGAAAAATCGAAGATCAATCGGGCCGGAAGAAATGTCAGCAGAACAGATATGTTTAAATACATGGGATTCATAATAGCTAATAAGGATACAGCAAAATAAATAACATACTTTACGAATATTCACCGCAATCGTGCGTAGCATTAAGTTATACAGGGCAGAACTGTAGCTTGTAAACTAATTTCTCGCAGCAAACTTGAACCTAAACGACTGAAAAACATTCAGTCTTTCTTTCACCTTTAAAAAAGTCCCTAATAATTGTGAACTGCTTTTAGAAATGTTGTATGTATCTGTGTTTCAGTACTTAAACCATCAAATGACAACGCCGATTATTAAACAAGCTTATAATTCCTCCTGGTACAACAATAATTACATGTATGAGTTTGCCTACAAAGGTAACTTAAGCGGAAATTCAAATCAAAAGGGTAATTTCAAACAAATTTTAATATACAAATATTTCATTGGCAGATGTCGATTTCTTTGATGACGTTCCACATGGTGAAGAACTGAAATACTTATGGGATGATGGAATAAATTCTGATCCAAGTAAATTCGCACCAGAGGATAGACTCATTCAAAAACGTTTGCTAACACTGTGGACAAATTTTGTCAAATATTTGTGAGTATGAAAATATTTATATCAATAACGTTTAGATTAAAGCACATATTTGGTAGTGTTTGGTGTAAGCCAAAAAAATAATTAGACAATGTTTGATCACTTTTTTGGGAAATAAGTCAGGAAATTACTGTATATTTACAAACATTTCGGGGTCTAGGTCAAACCCCGTTGTCAATGGCAAAGAAACTATGAAAAAAGGCACATTTCTAAAATTTAAAACTTTAATTTTTCAATGTCACGAAATATTTGTATATATCCTTCAGAAAACAATAATTAGATAATCTTATAATAGATAGCCTCCAACCAACCTCAAGAAATAAATAAATACAGAAATGATTTCTCAAATCATTTTTTTAAGGTTCCGTATATACAATATACGGATACCCTTATAATATCACTCCGGATTTCTGCCTCTGTCACATCACAGCCATTTTCTCCTAAACTACTGGACGGAAGAGGTTGAAATTTGGTATCAATGTATAGTTTGGTGACCCGATCAGGAGTACATATCGTAAAAGAAAAAAATTTGATTTTAGGGGTACTTCTGGGGAGAAACAAAAAAAATCGACCGTTTCCCCCCCCTGATCTCCGAATCTACTGAGCCTAAAATTTTGAAAAAAATAGGAAATATAGAGCGTTGCCCGAACTTTACAGGAAAATTAAGGAGAAACCATTAATGTTATTTTGGGGGGCAAATTATAGAATTAAATGAAAATTTAAAAATAAAAAAATTTTCAAACGCATCATGTAATATATCAAATGAAAGGTCTCATTCTGAGGAACACAAATATATTTTTTTCATATTTAAAAAAATTATTTTAAAAGATATTAAGGAAAATATACCAAAATTTACCCATCCCCCCCCTTATCTCCGAAACTATAAAACGTAAAGTTTTGAAAAAAAAAATACATTTATAGGTTCTGACCTGAAGTTTACTGGAAAAATTCTACTTTTAATTTTGGGGGGCCAATTACAGAATTAAATGGAAAATATAAAATTAAAATTGTTTCTAACCCATCATATTATATATCAAATGAAAGGGCTCATTACGACGAAAACAAATATATTTTCTTCATGTTTTTAAAATAAATTAATTAAAAGATATTTACAAAAATATAAAACAAATTACCCATTCCCCCCTTATCTCCGAAACCATAAGCTGGAAAATTTTGAAAAAAAAATGGAGGTATAGCCCCTCACCTGAACTTTACTGGAAAATTATGGAGAAACCCCTAATATTTATTTTGGGGGGCAAATTATAGAATTAAATGGAAAGGACTCATTACGACAAATATATCCCCCCCCCTATCTCCGAAACCATAAGCTGGATAATTTTGAATAAACAATGGAGGTATAGCGCCTCACCTGAACTTTACTGGAAAAATAAGGAAAAACCCCTAATATTTCTTTTGGGGGGCAAATTATAGAATTAAATGGAAAATATAAAATTAAAATTGTTTCTAACCCAGCATGTTATATATCAAATAAAAGGGCTCATGATGAAGAAAACAAATATATTTTTTCCATATTTATAAAATAAATTAATTAAAAGCTATTAACAAAAATATAAAAAATTTTACCCATTCCCCGCCTTATCTCCGAAACCATAAGCTGGAAGTATAGCCCCTCACCTGAACTTTACTGGAAAAATAAGAAGAAACCCCTAATATTCATTTTGGGGGGCAAATTATAGAATTAAATGGAAAATAAAAAATTATAATTGTTTCTAACGGGTCATGTAATATATCAAATCCCAGGGCTCATTATGACGAATAGGTAGAAATATATTTTTTTAATTTTTTTAAAATGAATATTTTAAAATATATTAAAAAATGTTTTAAAAAAATTACCCATTCTCCCCGTTATTCCCCAAACTCTAAGACCTCATTTTTTTTGTTTATAGGAAAAATATGAAAAAAAATACCTAATTCTATTATTTGGCCTTCAAATAATAGAATTAAACGGAAAATAAATTACTAGAAAACCCCCATAGTAATTTTAGGGACAAATTATACAATTAAATGGAAAATAAAGATTCAATTTTCAAACGCATCATGTAATATATCAGATAAAAGGCTCATTATGTGAATTACAAATATATCATATTATTAAAAATATTAAACATCGACTTAATTCCCACTTTAGGAACTACACTATTTAAAATTTGAAAAATATATTTTATTTATATTTTTAAATAATTTGAATAACAGATTTAATAATTTATAATTTAAACTTTGCCCTATTTTGCCGTTTTTCTTCCAATCTACAAAGCCTCAAAACTCAGACAGTAGATTATAAAAGGCATTTCTGAAAGTTTATTAGTAAAATAAAACTCTAATGTTAGTTTTTGGGGGCCAAATTAGAAAATTAAATACATATGTATTGTGATAAAAATCAAGCGAATCCTAAAGCAGATAAAATAAAAAGTCTATGTGTGGAAAATCAAAGTGTATATTTTTTATAAATTTAAAACGCTTCCTTTAAAAGATATAAGGGTAAGTATAAGAAAATGCACTCATTCCCTGCTTGTCTGAAACTGGAATATTCGAATCTTGAAGGTGGTACGGAACCCTAAGTATGCGAGTCCAACTCGCACTTGACCAAATTATATTAATACAATGTTTATATTTCACTTGTTATTCTTTGTATGTTAATCACTTATTTAATTTGTGTTCACTTTTGATTAACTGGAAATTCAAATTTTAATTTTCTTGTGTTATTAAGTTATTTTGACTGTATTTTATTATTTAATTCTGTACTATCATTTCCTGAAAATAAATTTTGCCTGTGGTTCTCATTTTAAAGTGTAACACTGAATTAAATCCTATAACAATTTTCTTATAAGTTCTTTTAGTAATTTAAAATGTATATGTTTACATACCAAACTTTACATTTTGTGAAGCTGCAGGCAACAGAAATCATGTTTATGACAAATTTTTATTTATACTACAAAGTTTATTTCAGATTCACAATTTTTACATAAATACCTGTTATTACACATTGATGCACTTCTTCAGGTTGAGGTCTTTTCCATGAAACATTTTACCTTTCTGGAACATTTTCTCCGTAACCAACAATTTGGCTATTACTCAGCTATTAAAAAAGTAATCTTAAAATATCAGGTCTGTAAATGGATATTTCCATTTCAATGTTGTTGGTTTATGGTGCAGCAATAATTGTTTGAAGTTGTTTTTTATTTGATTATTCCACACTTTCAATCGAACTGCAACTCACACACTGTCATCACACTTATGGCTATCGAAGCGTTGATCAACTGTCTCCAACTTTGTTCATTGTTAACTGCGGAACTGCCTTTCCGAACTACCTTTTTTTAACTGATTTTTTTACTACTCAATTTTTTGTTTTGTGCCAGACCTGTTGAGGGCAGATGTAACTGCCGAAACGTCGTCATTTTACCATCCATCCCGGCAGGAATCACTTATCAACTACGGAGATGAATTCCCGGAAACCACTTGATACATTTACATAGTAGGTACCCACGAAAACTTAAGAACAAAATATATTCACCATGACAACGCATTGGGAATGCCAAGTGAGACCTTGGCGAAATGTCTGCCAGTTTCAATTCCCAGATAAATATTTCTTCAAATATTTTATAGTTTATACATCATCATTATTATTTTCAGGGAGCCTACACCATTTGAAGACGAATTGTTCAATAATATTCGATGGATTCATAATGAATTTGAAAATGGTCAAACCCCATATACAGGGTGTAAACGGTTTGAGTGCAAAGATTTTGAGGATCAATACTTCAGGTCAAAACAAATCAAAAAGCTTTATAACATTTTCAGAAATAAACTATAGTTTTGCCAAAAAAAATGAAAAAGTTAGAAGTTCTGTAGCCTTTATTACAGTGAATAATAGATTATTTCCGGCTTCAAAATGATGATAAGCTAAATATGTAAATACTCAATAGCGTGTACACCTTTAATAACTGTATTAATAAAGAAAATTATTATTTAAACTCTAAATATTCTGTTATAATTTGCCCTACGTTTCTCCGATCAGATGTGGCAACATAGCATATACTCAGTACTACAGCTGGCCGCTGCCATGAATGCTTTTTTGCTGCCCGGTTCTTTTAAAAAATTGAAAGTGATTTTTGCGTGACATTCGACATAGCGTAAGTTATTTGATTTTCATTTTAAAATATAAATTGGAAAAATAAATAAAATCTGTTGTGAATTGTGAGTTCGAGTGTATTATTTTGTGACAAACAGTGACAATCATACAATTAGGTAAAGACCTGACATGCTGTTAATTTGTGGGGAAAGCAAATGTAATAACAAGAATTTTGAATTTTGAATATTTACTATAAATAATCCGTTTGCTCGCCAGAGCTTTATCATAATGACATCCTGCAGGTCAAAGGTTTTTATTTGTCTAAGATAAGTAATATTAATTTCTTAGTAATTATTTCTCAACGAATTTAACACATAAAAGAACTACATATAAGAAATGTTTTGTTTAATATAGTTTGTATCGCATTATTTTTGTATCATAATGTAAACAACTTTGTATCTTCCCTTCTTCAACTTGATGCATAAAGTAAATCGCCAAATATAAATATTCATTTCAATACATAGATATTAAAAGGGTACATTTTTGAACATAATATTTCATAAAATTTTATGTACCTAAATAAATCTACCGGCACTCGAAACTATGACATTATTTAATACAAAAAAATAACAGGTAATTAAATCGTTGTCCTTCCAAAATAACTTTTTAAAAACAAAATTTATTGAAAAATTATTACAAAACTTATTTCAGACTGATACAATGCAAGCGAAGGCTCAAACAAGAATGATCATAATTTAATATTTAACGTTGAAAACAATTGCGATGAGATGAAACTTGATATCAGCTGCAGGTGTGCGTTTTGTCGTCTCATGAAGTTCACTGCATGTAACTCCTCCCTCCTTAAGCTGCGAAAATAGAGAAATTTGTTTTCGCAGATGGGCCATCGGGGTTTTCTTCCAAATTTTCTTCGGTTTTCTTTTTTGACATTGGGCACCATGGACAGGGCTTCTTCTTCTTAATTTTCAGAAATAATATGATGGCTACTGCAATAGATAGGATTATTAAAAATGTACTGAATATCGGCAATGTGTAGGTGGTCGATTTTTCTTCCTGTACGGGAATCAGCTGTTTGGCTACGTTGTTGATTTCGTATAAATTTTCGAAATCTATCTTCGTGATATTGGTGGCCTGGAAGTCTCTTGATTTTGCATTAATTTTGATTTCTAGTTTGGGCAGGATTAGTGGTTTGCCTTTCTTAATTTGTTGATTGTTTATGAATTTCTTATCAGTAATGCGGACTTCACAGTTTTCTGGTACTTTAATTAGGCTTGGTGTAGAAATATCGAAGTATTGATCTGTATTGCAAATTGATAGTATTCTCTCAGTGTTTAGTGGCATGACAATTATTTCTTCTTGGCTGATTTGTTCGATTATTGATTCTTGGGCGTTAACGGTTAACAGTGGGCAGTTTTCGGATGATCCTCCATTTATCAATTGGATTGTACAATTATCTGCGGGCAAATAGTGCTGCTGGCAATAGTAGATGTTGTCCAGTGCAGGTCGATGTCTTCTGGTTTCGTGCCAAAAATGGGTATTCGGGTATAAACATTTGGTGATTTTGGATAATCGGGAAAAGGTGATAAAATTCATAGGGTTTTGGATCGATAATTGGAACATGAATAGCAAATATTACTTTATTACCTGAAAAATGAACTTGAGTTCCTAAAATTTGATAATAAGACAAAGGATTCTCAAAATGAGGAATTTCATCAACTTTATATAATTTTTCTAAGTACTTTATCATTTCCTCTATATCTTTTACTGATATGATTGAATTATGAAGTGTATTAAGTTTTGAAAATAGAATGGCACTCTCTAAGTTGTCTAAAAATGTAACAAGATTTTGGCAATCTAAATTTATTGAAGAAATCACACCTTGAAAGCTAATGTATTGACCGATATCTGTGATCTTTTGATCCATTGCTACTTGAAATCGATTTAGATTTTTACTAAAATTTTCTTGATTTTGGCTCAAAGTTGTTATTGACTTATTATAATGATTTATTAATTTTTTAAACAAGGTTGTTTGTAAATTAGTTTCTTGAATGATCGATTTTTGATTTTCTGAAAGCACTTTAATCGCGTTATCGTATCTAATACCGTCTTCAGCATCAAGATTTCCAAAAATCCATTTATTTACTTTTCCAAGAGCATTAATTAATCCTCTTTTTTGTCTAACAAAGGGGTGGAGATTTGTTAATTTCTTGTGCAAGGTTTCAATTAAATATTCTGTTCTGCTTAAGAGATTTTGAGCGAGAGCATGATAAGATATTAAATTTGTTGCTTCCACTTTTTGGAAATTATTTGAAAGTATTTTGAAGTTTTCTTCGAGTTTTGCCGTTTGCTTTACAATTTCTTCTAAATCTACATAATGTAAAAATCTATGCTTGCTATATATAATTCTAGCGTTTCCTAATTTTAAGGGTAACAATAAGCTTTCTAAACTAGTAATGGTTATTTTATTTTCACTACTTTCTACTAAGTTAATTATTTGAAGGACCAGGTGAAGGGTCATTATCTTCGTCTTCATTTTGAACCTGTAACAAGTGTTTAGGATTATTACGTGGTTTCCTGAGGGATTGTTTATGATAAGTTCCCTTTTTTGTTTTTATGTATATGCCGTCGTCATCAAGTATTTGGGTTTTGTCGAATTTTGGTAGTTTTTTGTCGCGGAATTTTGTTTTAACGTAAGCCGCTTTGTCTTTAAGATAAGTCGGTGGATCTTGTCGTTTCAGGTTTCTTTTGGTAATTATATTTTCTTTATACTGGGCATTTCTTTCTTGGATTTTTTCGTAAAGTTGTTTGGTGGCTTGTTTGTGGTTTTGGACATAGGTTGATAGAATTAATTGATCATTTAGGTCAAAAGGGTTCGATGTACCTAAGTGTCCATGTATGATTTCAAAAGGGGTGAGTTTCGTTACCGAATGAATGGAGTTGTTGTAAGATAAAATGGCGTGTTTCATAACTTGTTCGCTAGTTAATTCCCTATTAGTTTCTTTAATACATCTATAGTGTTCGATAAGGGTAGAATGAAATCGTTCTACTGGTGAATTAGAGTTGCTATTTTTCGCGGTGGTAAAATGTAATTCGATACGGTGTAGTTGACAAAAGTTTTCTAAGTCTTTGTTCTTAAATTCGGAACCACTATCGGACGTTATTTTGAGGGGTAGTCCATGATGGGTTATAAAGTTAAAGATGCCATCTACTACTGATACTCCAGTTGTAGTTTTCAAAAGATAAGCTTGTCCATAACGTGAAAATGTATCAATAATAGTTAAGTAGGGTTCTTTGGAAATTTGGAAAACGTCTATATGAATATGTTCAAAGGGTTTTGTTGTCGTGGGTGTTAGATTGAATTTAATGACAGGGGGATTTCGATCGTACTTGTTTTTCAAACAGGTTTCGCATTTATTAATGAAGTCTTCGATGTCTTCTGACATTTTGGGCCAATAATATTTAGTTTTTAGTGAATTTGTTACTTCATTAATACCTCTGTGTCCAGTTTTGAATACGTGATAATATTTTATTTTTTCGTTTTGAACATCTGTTTTGATAAGGTCAGTTAAAAATTTGGGACAGTGAATTAGTTTGAATGAAGAATGCCTGAATGTGTTTTGAATCACTATGGCAAAATTTTCAGGAGGTAAATTTCTGTGAAAGTATAAAGCGTATGTCTGTTTTGGGTCAAAGTATTCTTTCGCTAATTTAATGATATTTTCGTTTATGAGTCTGTTCGGTAATGTAGCGTAAAGTCGGGTGTTTTCAAATATTTTCTCCCTTCTTACGGTCAAATCTGGTATGTCTCCTGTTGTTATTATTATTTGATTTTTATAAGTATTTATAGGTTTATTGGAAATGGGAATTGTCAGTATTGGGTTTTCGGCTGAAGTATGAACCGTTTGAAGATCGTCTTCTTCTTCTTCCTCTTCTTCTGGATTTTTCGGGTCTAGTAAAATGTTGGAGTGTACTGTGATTTTTGATGAATTTTCTTCAGGTCCGTCTAAAATTTCTTCGATATCTTCGTTGGCTAAATTGGGTAGTTCGTTACGTGTTTCAAGTTCTTTCGAGATAATTTCGTCTAAGTCATCTAGATTCACGTCTAGGGATGCTGTTTCGATTGGGTTGAAATCAATCGAAGTCGGATTTCTTGACAATGCATCTGCCGCTTGATTACTTTTTCCTTTTAGGTAATCGATGGTGAAATCAAATTCTTCCAGTTTTAGTCTCCATCTTACGAGTCTGGAATTCGGTTCTTTTAAGGAAAATAGCCATTTTAAAGGTTTGTGATCGGTAGAAATATGGAACTTACGGCCAAAAAGATACATTCTCCAGTACCTGCAAGCCCAGACTATTGACAGCAATTCTTTTTCAATAGTCGAATAATTGATTTCTGATTCACTTAATGTCCTGGACGCATAAGCTATTGGACGTTTATTTTGGGATAATATTGCACCTATAGCATATTTCGAAGCATCAGTGGTTAATTCAAAATCTTTCTCGAAGTCTGGATAGGCTAGGAGAGGTTCTGATGTTAACAGATTTTTACAAGTATTAAAACATTCCAAAAATTCTGGGGTATGTTTTACTGATTGGTCCTTTTTTAAGCAATTGGTCATTGGTTTTGTTATTTTTGCTAAGTTTTTAATAAATTTTCTATAGTATCCAAGGAGTCCTAAAAATGATTTTATATCTTTTTGTGTTTTTGGCAGTGGAAATTTTGATATTGCTTCTATTTTCCTCGGGTTCGGTTTAATACCGTCCGGTGTTACTACATGTCCAAGGAATTCAACTTCTTTTCGTAAGAACTCGCATTTGTCTAGTTGAATTTTTAATTTAGCTTCCCTTAATTTTTCAAAAACGGATTGTAAATTTTGGATGTGTTCTTGTAAGCTTGTACTGAAAATAATGATGTCATCCATATAAACCATACAAATATTATTTTGAAGATCCTTTAAAACTTCATCCATTACACGCTGAAAGGTTGAGGGCGCGTTTTTGAGACCAAACGGCATCCTCTTGTACTCGTAGTGGCCGTTCTCTACCGTAAAGGCAGTTTTTGCTACGGAACATTCACTCATCTCTATTTGATGAAAACCAGCTGCTAAGTCTAGCGTTGAAAAATACTGGCTTCGGCCTAACTTGTCCAATATGTCATTGATGTTTGGTATTGGATATCGATCATCTATAGTCTTCTCATTGATTTTTCTATAATCGACTACTAATCTCCATTTTTCTTTCCCCGAAGCATCAAGCTTCTTCGGTACAATCCAGATCGGCGATGACCATGGGCTGCTGGTTGTATGATGTCTTGTTCCAATAGTTCTTGAATTTGTCTTCGAACTTCGTTTTTGTGAATATAGGGGTAGCGATAAGACTTTGTATGTACTGGTATCTCGTCTGTAGTTTTAATAACGTGTTTAACTTTAGAAGTAAATGTTAGTTTGTCATTAGGTTTTAGTAAAATATCTTTGAAATTTTTGCAAAGTTTAAAAATAGCTTCTTTCTCCTCTGAGTTCATGTGATTTGTCCTAATTAATTTTCCAAGTTCGATTTTTTGGGGATTACAATTATAAAAATTGTTTTCGTTTACAAAATTGAAATTATGTATTTCATGAAGATCATTCTGAAATTTTGTGGCTTTTATTGGTTCTAACAGGTTTAAAGAAATATTTTTATCAGAAGAATTTTGAATTTCAATCGGAGCGTAACCGTTTTTTGCTAAAGTTAAAGTTCCGGGTATATAAAGTTCACTAAGAAACATTTCATTTATTAAAATTTCTCCGTCATTAATGTTTACGGGGATGTTCATTAAACATTGTTCCTTTGCTTCAATACTGAATGAAAAATTTATTTCATTGTCTTGACCTCTATATTTTAGGGGAATTTGGACGTGATTACCTATAAGTCTTTTATTAGTTAAGTCGATGTTAAGATTCATATTTACTAAGTCGTTGAGGCCAATGACTCCATCGAAATATTCGTGAAAGTCAAATAGAAGAAAGTCGATGTAATACAAACAATTAAATTCAGGAAAAGCGGGTATATGAGCTTCGTATCTGATGGTTTTGCTACCAAGGGTAGTTTTAATTGTTACGTTTGAATCAAAAATACAATTTGGAAAAAAGCGTTCTACTATCTCGGGTTTGATTATTGATTTTGAGCTTCCTGTATCGATTAGTAATTTCATTTTCGGGTGATGTATTTCGATATAGGGTAGTGTGTTGCTAGAAAGGGCATTAATTTCTATGGTTTCTCTCTCTTGTTCGAGGCTGGTTTGGGAAAATTTTCGTCAGTCTCGGTGGTGTCGTTAATGTTGGAATTTGGCATGGGGTTGTTTTCAAAGTCTGAAAATGATTTTTCAGTTTCAGGGGGATAATTATCATCATAATAATTTTCTTCATTTGGGTAATAGTAAGACATGTTTGGGTTTTCATAGTCGTATTGGTATTCAGGATAATAGTCGTCATAAGGGTAGTATTGGTATTGGTCGTCATTAAAACAATCATTAGAATGTAATTCTTCGAATGTGAAATTGGGTTTTCCAGTACTCTGGAAATGATTATAATTTCTAGGTTGGAATTGGGGATATTGTGGTTGTCTATTATTTCCTGCAGAGAGTCTCGAATTAATCGACATAGGTTCTGGCTTTGGCAAATTTTGTCTATGACTCGGGTGTGGTTTGAAGACATTTATATTTTTTGATTTCCCAAAAACTTCTTCGTTGGTGAAGAGTCGTCTTTGCGGAACGGGTCTCGGTTGTAAGTAGACTGGCTGTCTCGGAAATTCAGGTCTTTGATTAAAATTAGGGGGAATGTTCTGCATGAAACGATTTTGATTAAATTGCGGGGGATAATTATTGAAATTTCTGTTTTGGAAATTGAATTTATAGGGGTTCATTTGGTTAACCTGAAAGTTCGGTTGTGGAAATTGAGGACGTGGAATATTTTGAAAAACATTGTTATTAGGGGTAAAGTTTTTCTTTACATTATTAGAATTTCCATATAAATTTTCAAAATTTTCAAATTCTGAAACGTACGCTAATGCATCTTCAAGAGTAGTGGGTTTCTTTAAATGCAAATTATTTTTCAAAATACCTTCGCAACCTGCTATAAAGGTATTAAGGGCTGTTTTATTATAATGATTAATTTGACAAAGTTTATCGTTATTGCTAAGTGGACGTCATTACTTATACGTTGTACAACACTGCTTCGTAGGAGCTGTAACCTACTTCCAAAATCTAAAAGATGTTCATTTTTATTTGGTCTAGTTCTAGTTAGTTCTTGAACTAAGCAATCTAAATCGCGTTTATCCGAAAAACATTGTTGCAATGCGTCTTTTAAATCAGGCCAGTTATTAATTTCGGTTCTATTACCTACCATGAGTTCTGCTTTGCCTACTAATTTTTCTTGAATACTTTCAAAAATATGTCTGTTTAAGTCATTATCATTATGCGTGCTGTATAACAATAATAAATTTTCGCACCTATTAATAAATTTATTTAAAGTATTGCTGTTACCATCGTAAGGTTTTATATTTTGTAATTTAGATTTTAAGAGATCCCAATTGATGGTCGGTGTACTTCCTGTTGGTGTCATTTCGTCTGAATCTTTTTCAAAATTCAAAACGCTAAGTTTATCAGACTGATCTGAATCTGAAGATAAACGTTCGCGAAAGCGAAGGTTTTCAAACAACGCAGATATGCCCTCTACGTTCATAAACTTAAAACTAAACTATTCTACGATTTTCAAAAATTGTATTCTTTATTTATTTTTCAATATTTCAATGCAATTCAATTCTATTCAATTATATTCAATCATATTCAATATTTCAACACAATTATTTATATCATCAATATTTCAAAAAATCAATTCAATTCTTAAAAATTATCTTTCCAAAAATCCTGCGATAGGATTAAGGAAAGGCAAGATTGGAAATTTTTTGACACTTACCGGTGATTTCCAAACTCCGACTCTGTTTGACCTCCCTGTAGCGCTTGGTTTTTTATTGATATCTGCCTTGAAGGACGAACTGCTTTCCTGGATAGATTACCAAGTTAGGATTCTGTCTCGAGAAAAGCTGCTTTCCTGGATGGATTACCAAGTTAGGATTCCCTCACGAAGAAAGTCTTTGTGTTCTTCTGGTCGGATTGCCAAGTTAGGATTCCAACACGAGAAGATGTTCTCCTGGATGGGTACCACAGATGGGAACTCAACACGAGAAATGTTCGATCTGCGTTTAAAGTGTTAAAACACTAAAATTGGCTTCGATTTTTACCGCTCGATGCGATTTCGAATCAATCACACAGATCCTACTGACTGCGCCAATTAAATCGTTGTCCTTCCAAAATAACTTTTTAAAAACAAAATTTATTGAAAAATTATTACAAAACTTATTTCAGACTGATACAATGCAAGCGAAGGCTCAAACAAGAATGATCATAATTTAATATTTAACGTTGAAAACAATTGCGATGAGATGAAACTTGATATCAGCTGCAGGTGTGCGTTTTGTCGTCTCATGAAGTTCACTGCATGTAACTAGGTGTTCATTTTTTTGTGGTGACTCATTCCTTTATTATTCACGCTACAAGCAAATCTCATTTTTAGCGCGACGTTGCCACATTGACAATAATTTACTTAACATGTATTACAAATTTTCTTGCTTATTAAGGCCTTTAGACCATAGTGTTATAAGAGTTTTTTGTTTTGTTTGGTGGGTACTATCTGCACCTAAAATATATGCAGTCAAACTATTTACACCCTGTATAAAAATTGGTCGAAGTATAGAAAATGCTACCGAACCAGAAGGATTTCAAGAAATTAATGATTTACTTGACAAATATATCGAACATCCAATGGAAGTATTTTAGTTCAAATGCGTCGTATGATCTAAATTGTATAATTGAATTAGTTTTTATTGTGTTCTATAAAGATATTTATTTATTGTTTTTAATAATTGCGAATAAAATCTGGAAATACCGGTTTTTGTTTTATTAAAAATGTATATATTTACAATTTTTATTGTATTCAACAGTAAACGAGATTGGTCACAATAATGTTGCTTTAACGTAAAATACCTTATTTTTGGCATATCGAAAAGGTTAATTTAGATTTGAAAACTGCATCTAATTAAGCCATACAATTGGATGCAGCCAAAAATCAGGTATTTTACGTTTAAGCAAAATTATTGTGACCACTCTGGTTTACTGTTGAATACAATAATAATAATACAATAACTTTTTTCTACATATTTATAAGTATTGAGAAAGTTTTGCATATGATTCCAACTTATGCGGACCCACTCTATTACAGGCAAATTGAGAGTCTCCATCTTTTTTAGGTATGTTAAAAATCAGAGTTTATGTATTTAAAACGAAAAACTAACCGATTTATGCAAAATAATCCTTGTTCTTCAGTGTAGACTTAAAAATTTAAAAATTTTAATCGGTTTCGAAGATATGACGCAAAATAACCCCTGGCTCCTTCCCAAAATGGATTATAATTTATAATAATATATAAAAAGAATAAATTGTTAGATTGTTTGTAAGACAGGGGTTATCTTAGAACTAATTCAATACTCTATGAGGGCAATCCACCGGAGTTGCAATTTTTTTAGAGAAATTAATTATCCCGGAAGCTGAAAATTATATAGGCATGAAAATTGGTATGCAATCCCTTCCTGTCTGTGCAAATGATTTTTGTAATAATTCAGTTATATTAGAGATCAAGTGGTTTTAGATTTTAAGAAAAGTGCACTATTTTTTTTCTTCAAATGATTTTAGAGAAGTGTGAAAAAGATTTTGGTAAAGAAAAATTTCACAAAAATCCAAAAAGTGTCGGAAATATAAAAAATAACAAATTAAACAGTCTGTGATATTAAAAAAATCAAGATGTTGAAAAAATCAAAAATATTAAGGATGGCGAAAAATATTAAAAGTCACTAAAATGTTAACAGTGACAAAAACACGAAAATTACGAAATTACAAATTATCTTCAAAACAAACAGTCATAGAAGAAAAATATAAAAAATTCCACATATAGTAGATACAGGGCTTTCATTTTAAAACTAGCCACCCAAAATAACTTTTAAAATATCTGTAAAAGAAAAAGACAAAAAAATATTAATTTATATTTAAGGGTATCGGTCACCCTGCAGTTTCAACCCCTAAGTGGGGGTAAATACAAAAGGCTATCATGTGATAACTATTTTTAAATATCTCTTTTTGCCAATTTTTTGATACATCATTTTTTAAATCAGAGTAATGACCTAGAAACCGTAAAAAATTAATTATTTGTAAATAATTGCGAATTACACCAAAATTGGTTTAGGGTGATTTTTAGGGTCTCTTATCACGAATGCGAGGTCAGATTTGCGAAATTCCAAATGGCGGATGAAATTTTCTAAAACCAACCGATATACGCCAAAATTGGTATATAGTGGTTTTTGGGGTCTCTGATCATGAGTCCGGAATTTACAAAATACAAGAAGGCGGACGAAATTTTCGTCTCGTGGGTTATTTTCATCGTCCATATTGGATCCCCCATCTTTAATTTTGTCTATCAGATTTATGGCCAGCGAACCAAATAATAATAAGAAGTTTGGTGGGAAACAGCTGATTTTTTTAAATTTTCATTCGCCATCTTGGATCCGCCATTTTGAATTTTGCAGATCTAAAAACCAACATAAACCAATTAGTGTAATCGGCGATTATTAAAAAAAATACAGTTTCTAGGTCATTACTCTGTAATAAATGATCTCATTTGAAAAAAATATATATATGTCAAAAGATTGTCAAAAAGAGACCTTTAAAAAGAGGTATCACATGATAACCCTTTGTAATTAAACTTGTAGAAGTGATATTCAGCCCCGCTTAGGGGTCGAAACTGCAGGGTGACCGAAACGTGTAAAATGTGTCTCCCCGTAAATATTAATTAACGTGTTTTTTGTCTTTTTCTTTAAAAGATATTTTAAGTGGCTAGTTTTGAAATGGTATATGGTCTAGGAACCTATAAGTCAAAACACTAAAAGCAACAATTAAAAAGGTGTTAATTTAAAAATTTAATTTTAGATACAAGATTTAACTCGATAATGATTAGGTATATATATAATGCTTATTAGTATTCGGTTCGTACAAAACTAACTTTATAACGTTGAAAATTAATCAATTTTGGGTCATAGCCTTGTACTATTTGTAAACTAAATTGATTGTTTATCCGAATTCCAATTAGTTGAAATAATTTCATCAACGAGATCACTATATTATTTATTATGTATCATGACTACGAATATAATTTATTTAACACTAATTATTTTGGCAATTCATTTTCAAAAAGGACACTTACAATGGTAGGTAATTAAGTAACATATGCAGCAATTTTTTTAATACTTTTTTTAAGGTACCGTTCAATTTATCAAGTCGCCCAACACGACCGCGAAATGAGTGGTTTCAATTCTTTAGTCCAGTTGAACAGGCTGGCCAAGCAATATCTGGGGTATAATGAGTTAACGGTTTTCGTACCAGATAATGAAGCTTTTAGAAAATTTCAAGGGGAGCTTACGAATGATATGGCTCTATATCACTTAACATTCGAAATGAAATCTCTTCAAACTCTCAATACATCTACGAATTCCATGACACCTGCTTTGGAAAAGTTTCCGCCGCTTTGGATAACCAGGACTCAAGGGGAAATCTATGTGAACAATGCAAAAATTATTCAACATCAATCAAATTATCTATCCCGAATTCGAAACGAAGAGTATGGTAAACAACAGGTAAAAATTTTGTTTTGTTACGATTTCCATAGAATTTATTTATTTTTTATTATTCTTATCCTGTGGGAAGATTCTATGAAATTGAAAAAATATAATAATATAAAATAGAATTATTATAAATCATAATAGTCAAGTAAGTGCCACATAACTAGTGACTGACCAATACTTCATTTTCGACCATTTTCGGCTAAAATTTAGGCTTCAGCCATATTTTCGTTTTCGGCCATAAACAAGACGAAGCTTGGGCCAAACCGAGAATTATCGCACATCATTAGGCCGACTTTGTAAATAGACAAGCAGCAAACTTTACCATCGTTCGGCAAAAAATTCAGATTCGATTTTTTGGCATAACAATTTACGAAAACTATTTTGTACAACAACGGTACTCAGAAACTTTTCTCTAAAGTTGTCGTTTTCAAGTTATAAATTATTTAAAGGTTGAAAAAAGTAATTACAGCCATATGTAAAGCCTGCAAACAATTCTAAAAAAAATTCATGTTACCGATCTTTTGGAATGATCTTTCCCTTTAACAAAAAAATTCTGATAAGTTGTTAGAAATTAATTTGCTTAAAAGGTTTTATCTCAAAAGATAGTTGCTTTTAATTTTAATAGACAGATTTAAGTTTTTTACAAATAAATATTTTCCATATTTTTTAAACATTATCTTATAATACTTATGTATTTGAAATTGGCATAAACTGTCCAAAAATTAAGGCTCAAAAACAACCTTTTACAAAAAAATATTTCATACCATTTCACTTTATTTGCATCAAATGTTTAACGTTTTGCAATCAAATCTACACTATGTATAGTCAGAAATAAAGTTATTTCTCGGAAGTTCAAGGAAAAAAAACATCAATATAACACTAATAGATGCTATTATGGAATTACATTATTAAATAGCGAGACTGCTTATGAAAAGATTTTATTTTAAAAATTATTCTATAATGGAATGCTTCCCTTCAATGTACTCCTCTCCCCTCGCCACACACCGTCTCATTCGTTTTTTCCACTGGTCAAAGTAATGTTAGAAGTCTCCTTTTGTAAGAGCATTTAGGACCTCCGCCGATTTTCGATTCACCTTTTTTATCCACTGAAACCGGGTTCCTTTTGAGGCAAACTTGATCTTCGGAAACAAGAAAAGTCATAGGGCGCTAAATCTGGCGAGTATGGAGCACTGGAGTTCCTCTAAATGCGGGTAAATAACGATTCACAGACAGCATGTTATAAGCAGGTGCGTTGTCGTGGTGCAAGATCCATAACCTGTTTGTCCACAACTCGCGCTCGCAGTATTGCTAAAACTTTCTACTAGTTTGGTCTACAGTTTGACCCTCCGGAATCCATTCAGTCATCACGATGGCGTTGATGTCTAACATAAATGTAGAAAATGGCATATGTAATTTATATATGAGTGACATAAATATTATTATGTTCCCGAAAGAATATAACCAGACTCTATGATTAGATCAAATAATTAACGAAAGATCTTGTGAGCGGATCAATCGATCGAAACAATGTAATCAGTTAATCAGTAACCATAAGTTCGAGCCCAAAAAAAGGAAGGTATTCCTGCTTCTCCTTTCATGCAAGACTAGTCTCGACGGTAGCAGCAGTTGCGAGGCTTCTTAATGCCCTTACACTAAAATCTGAACGGTAAAGTTACATACAATAAGATGGGTACGAACTCGACTGAACCAAAAGGGCGTTTTCGTAAACACGAAAGAAAATAATTTATATTTAAAATTATTATTATTTAACAGACTTCAAATAAAAACGTTGTTTTTTTATCTGATGTAAGGTATTGATTATTTTAGCGTGTTCTTATCTCTCTCTTTCTCCTCCTCACTCTAATGTGTATTCTTTTTTTATATTTTCCATATATTTTTTAACTTTTTTTCACTTTCTAACTCTAATTTACTCGTTATTGTAACCACCCGGTACATGCTTCTGTGTATTGGTCACACAACATAACTTATTAGTATATCAGTTTCTGAACCACCCTGTACAACTATAATTCAATTCCACAATTTATTGCAACCGCCCTGATGTCTTTAAAACCACCCTCTATAAGTATAAATCCCCTCCACACTATGGCCTGTTTGTATTTTTCTATTATTTAAATCATACCTGTATACCTATACTTTTACTTCGTCCCATATGTCAACTGTTCTATTTATGCCACCACTCATGATCTACCCTATATTACAAAATTTTCACATTTTTTAACCACATTTTATAACTATAATTTTTCTCTACCATTTATTTCAACCACACAGTATATGCAACTGCTTTTAAATTTTTTTTAACCCATATCTATAACTCAAATATCCTAACTGCTTATGTATATATAACAAATTTTTGATACACCCTGAATAACAATCATTTTACTCCACCCTTACTTCAACCATCTTGAATAAGGAACTACTTATGTTCCGCACTCTATAAATTTTTAACCACTGTGTATAACTATAATTCTACTCCACCTTATATTCTAACCATCCTGTATATTCAACTATTATTCTAACATTTTTTGAACCCTTCCCTATAACGCAAATATCCTTACTGCATATGATTATTTGACAATTTTTTTCAATTTTTTTTTATCCACTCGGTATAAATATAGTTTTACTCCATTCTTATTTCAACCACCTTGTATATGCAACTGCTTATGTGCCACCCAATACAATATTTGTTGAACCCCCCGGAATAATTATCATTTAATTCCGTCTTATATTTCAACCATCCTGTATATGCAACTGCTTGTGTATTACCCAATATCACATGCACGCACGCACGCATATACGTCTACCGTATACCATATAGAAAAGATCGCCGGCATAACAAGTTTTCGTTTCGATACATTAATGGAATATTTTCCGGTAAGCCACGTAACATAACTTCGTTTCAAAAAGAAACTGACTTCAAATGAATGAAAATGAAACCCATTACAAACACGCTATACGATATACTTTTATGGCATATCTTGACATTTAAGGTAGATATTTATTATGAAAATTTGACATTTACATTGAAGTTTTTGCACATATTTTTCCGATGTTCAGAAAAACGATATGTTTTACATCACTGGCGGATCCAGAGGAGGCTAAGGGGCTGAAGCCCCCCAAAATCATAAGTGGTATACTTTTTGGTGTTTATTGTACTAAAATGTCAATTCAGGATCGGCCCCTGTATTACATTATAGAAAAATTTACGGAATCAAGCCGGCATATATTTATGTAGAATACGATTAAAAATATTCAAATTTTATTCAGTCGTTTTAGAGACAACAGTGAAAATTCATTGAAATTCATTGAAATGTAGTCTCTTAATTAATGTTTTTTATGATTTTATGGAAAACCGTAAATCTCACGTTATAGAAAATTACATGTTACCTGTTCGTAATATTTCTTAATACAATGCAGTTTAAATCATCAAAATTGCCCAAGCCGTTTTTGAATAATCACTGAGCAAATATAAAAAAAAGATGCCGACGAATTTATAACCTCCTCCTTTTTGGAAGTCGGTTAAAAAGTATAAACACTGCAGATAGGTAACTCCCAACATCGTAAAACAAAATCAACAAAATATAAAGCTTCCGTATCGTACAGCGCTCAAAACGGAAATCTTTGGTTTGGAGACATGTTTACGCGCAAAAAAAGTGTGGAAGGTAATATTAGCACTGATTCGATGGAAGGTATTCAAAACGATGCAATAGTTTAAAAATCAATTTGGAACAATGACAAAAATACAAGTGCGAAGACGTCCTCGCACTTGTATTTATTTAATATTGTTACGAAATTTACCCAAAGCCGACCCTGTTTGATTAAAGTACGACAACAAACGCTTTGAGATAAAAAATGGTTCTCGAAAAGACTCGGCACCTGTAGGAGTGATGATGATTTTTACGAGAATTTTCTATGTTGGGCTTATAAAGGAAGCAAGCCACGATGGAGAGTTCAGTTATACCGCGACGACTAGCGTATATGGGAATATTATTGTGATATTTGAATCAGCTGTTTTAATGTAAATAAAGTTCTAGAAAAGTGAAAGTGAATATTAGTTTTATAATTTTAAATTGAACCCACGGACTTTACAACAAATTTGGTGATCAGAAGTAGAGGATTAAGTGCAGTTAAAATTGTAATTTATGGAAACTCGTAGTATGGAAAAAACCGACGAAACAACCAAAAAAATTATCAAACAGGTTACGTGGGGACTGGATGAAAAAATTGTCCAGATTCTAGAAAAACGTGACAAGAAGGAAAAACAACATCAAGAAGAAATTCACCAAAGGTTAGTAAAATCTTTTGATGAAAAACGTAAAATAGAATTAGAAAATCTTGTCACTACCATGAAAGAAAAACAACATAATTTAATTGAAGGATTGTTCTCGAAATTTAAATTATTAGATGAACAGAGACAAATAAATTTAAAGTTTTTGAAGACAAACAATTAAAACGACAAAATGAATTTATGATATTTGAAGAAAAACAAGGCAAAACAGAAGAAAAAAGACAATTGCAATTTGAACAATTAACGCAAATAGTATCGCAAGTTAATGAAACAGTTAATGAAAGAATGCAAATTGTTGAATCAGATATAAAAGAAATAAACGACGACATAAAGATCCTAAAAAGTAATGTGGAGACTCTTGAAATCAAAGTAGATGACATCGATTCCGTCCAGAACCAGGTGAAATTTGAAATAAGTGCTATCCAAAGCCAGGTAAAAGCTGAAATCAGTTCAATTAAAGACGCAGTACACAGTGAAGTACAAGATAAAGTGGAAACAGCAATTTTGCAACAAGATTTGCAGAGAGGGAAATACCAGCACACCGTGAGTACCAAAGGTTCCGTTAGCAAACTACCCACATTTGATGGCAGTTCATCTTGGCCCATGTATAAACGGCAATTTGAGGTCGTGGCTACAGCTAATGGATGGGATAATCAAGAAAAATCTACCTCTTTGGTAATTTCGTTAAGAGGTCCGGCCCTATAACTCCTCCAAAGCATTCCAGTCGAAGAACAAGGCAATTTCGACAAGATCATCGCCATTCTAGACAAGAGATACGACAATCAATCCTTGAGCCAGGTATACCAAGTCCAACTCAGTGGGAAAACGCAAAAATCCGGTGAAAGCCTTCAAGAGTTCGAAGCAGAGATTAGACGGTTAGTTCACTTGTCCTACCCAGACCTGCCAGAGGAAACGAAAGACCAGTTGGCCACACAGAGTTTCATAAACGGCATCAGAGATGTGGAAGTACAACAAAATCTAAGACTAAGTGGCGTCGAGAAAAGTAATGAAGCTCTACTTCGGGCTTTGGAAGTAGAGGCCGTCATAAACATGCCGAGAGTCCGAGCAGTTTCCTTTAACCAGGAAGAGTCAGAGTCACCATTTCAAGCGCTGCTTACTGGCCTGAACAAAATAATAGAACGGTCACAAAGAACTGGCACCAGAGGGGCATGTTACCGCTGCGGACGGACAGGCCACTTGCAACGTGACTGCCGAGTAAGGCTACCGGAACGGTCACCAACCAGGGGTAGCCAACAAACCGACCTTACCAACCAGGGAAACTCCAACCAGTCAGCATAAGGGGGCGAATGCTAACTCACCCCCCACCAGCCCCCAGGACAGTATCCATCCGGGGATTTTGCAGAGATAGCAGCAGCCTAGTCATCAGAGGCACCATCAATGGGCGAGCAGTTACTATCACCGTCGATACCGGCGCCGCTGTGTCCATTGCCAAGTCCAGGGTTTTAAGAGCATCAGAAATTCGGCCAGTTACCAATAACATCCAGCTTAGAACAGTCACCGGTGAGTCCATGTCAATACAGGGTGAGGCAGATGTCGTGCTACAGATAGGGGACAACATGATCCGGCATAGGGTCCTGGTAGCGAATATTGAGGACGATTTTATACTGGGAATGGACCTAATTAGCCAGCATGGATTTATGTTCGACCCGAGATATGATGTTCTTCGGTTCCTAAATGAGGAATTTATATTGACACGGCCCGTCAACAGTTCAGTCACCTCCATAAAAATTGTGGCAAAGTCTTCAGCTAGAATTCCCGGTCGAACGGAACAGATTATTCATGGGCAGCTAGACTGCAATCCTGGGAGCTGCGTTGGAATGGTGGAGCCCGTACACTCAGCTCATGACTACTTAGTTGGACGGGCTATAGTTAAAACCGGACGAGATATAACAATCAGAGTCCTGAATTTGTCCAACAACGACATTAGAATTGCCAATGGTCAAGAGATAGCTTGTTTCGAGCCAGTAGAGACCATCATCAATTGCGAAGAAGAGTACCAGACGTCGGTGAAGAAGACAGGGCCCGATAAAGAGTTCCTACAACAGTTTGCTGACCATTTGACACACTTGACACCAGAGAACAAGAAGAAAGCCAAGCAATTTATCACAAAGCACTGGCAAATTTTTAACAGTCAAGATGGAACCACCGATCTCACCAACATCATCCAGCATCGAATAGATACCGGAAAGGCTCAACCCATCAGAATACCACCTAGACGACTACTATTGGGGCAACAACAGGCAGTCGAGGAAAACATCGAGTCCATGTTACAAAATGGAATTATTGAGCCATCCATCAGCCCATGGTCTGCACCCGTCCTGCTAGTTAAAAAGAAGGATGGAACCACCCGATTTTGTGTGGATTGCAGAAAGCTGAATGACGTTACGAAGAAAGACAGCTATCCACTACCCCGAATCGATGACACTTTGACCACACTAGCAGGCTCCCGTTGGTTCTCCACACTAGACCTAAAAAGTGGATATTGGCAGGTTGGTCTACACGCAAACGACAGAGAGAAGACAGCGTTCTCCACCAGTAAAGGGCTGTTTCAGTTCACGGTCATTGTTGAGGGATTTGCCACCATCGCCGCCCCTCTACATCGGCAGACCACTGAGAAAGAGACCTTTCATTGACCTTTGCTTATCCGTATTATTTCTTGTCTTAACCACCTAGATTCCGAGGCTTGGCAATTGAATTGAAAACTATCAAGGTTTTATATGATGAGTCGCTTAACCTGGTACATAATTTATAACCAGATTGGTGATGCACCTACACCGGGAACTAAAAGCCAGTAGCTTTTCCTTTTCCCTAAGCAGTAAACCTCACATAGCGCTCACATATAGACTGTTTTTTTTTAGATTGGTTTATACTCATCGATCATTCCTCCCTTATTACCTCTTCATTGGTAAATCGTCTACCTATAGGTCTCGATGATGAATGTTAATTGTAATTTTTATATTTCAGATTCTCCATACAATAGACGAAGTGTTAAATCCAGTGATAATTGCACCAAAATTCCAGCCGAACGCTTACGATTTCCTGTCGTCTTCCTTCAACTGGAATTTACCTGGGACCGCTACAGTATCAAAATGTTTCATCAAAATTCAGGAGAACAAACTTCAGCAAACTTTCAAAGAGAACACTGGTCACACTTTCTTCATCCCGATTGATGCAGGCGTTGATTCTCGTAATTTTCATCTTTTAGATAATCACGTCCTACGCGGACACGTCATACCTTTCTACGTTCTTTTCACTAGACCGACACAAAAAGATTTCGCGTTTGAAACTTTGGCCAACGATTCATCCATGTTCACAGTGGTATCTTTTCTTAATATCAATGGTACGCTATTGGTGAAGGCTCGCATTAGTGGTCGTGGAAGAAAACCCGAAGAATATGTGTCAGAAATAGTGGTTCCAAACATCCCTGTAAAAAATGGCGTTGTTCATTTGATATCCAAACCTTTGATGAGAACTTTGAACAGTACGTTTGCTTTGTTTCCGTATTTTTCAGTAATAAAAAAAGTCAGCACCGATCCGGAGTTGGGAGTTTTCTATGAGATGGGTGAAAGAACGAAATTCAACCAGATTTTCAAAGCCCAAGGTGTTCAGTTTACTTATTTCATTCCCAGAGATACCGCATGGAATCAAGCCGATAAGAAAGGATTATCAACTTCAGAAGAAGAAGTTGAGATCCTCAAACGACACTTAATAGTATCACAATCCCCTTATTTTCTCGAACAGCTAGAATCGTTGACGAAAGCCAATAATAACAGTTACGTGGAATTGACCAGCGAGGGCGGACCTCTCAAAATAATGGTTTTGAAAATAAACAACGCTTATTACATTAAGTGGGAAAACAAGTATATTAAAGTTTTGAGACCGAATTATGAATGCAGTAATGGAGTCGTTCACATATTGGCTGGGCCCATGATCGACTTTCAAAGACAACTGCTCAATGAATCTAGTGATTATGGAAATTATTGGGAAAAATTTAGCAAATTCTTAAAAAAGCAAATTAATAAAATTAATTTATAGATGAAATTATTCATTTCTTAAAGTAGGTATTCAAAGTGCAACGGTCTAATCACTATCTTTAAAGTTAGGTAATTAAATAGTATATCCCACTTATTCAGAACTGGGTTACTACTGTGACTGATTATACAACGATGGTTTGGGTCAAGGATATTTTACAAATTGTAAATTATCCTTGGGTTTCGGTCTCACTAGATTCGGAATGACATCTGAAGAAATGTTCTTGAAATTCGCCTATGAGCTACTGCCAAATTTATTAACAAGGTACAATTAAAAAAACGAATTTAGTGTCAAATAATCGATGGCCATTAGGAATTAAAATTTTAAAATAATATATTCTTAACAATAAAAGCCTGTCAAAATATAACTTTTAAAATAGAAATCCACACAGCGAGTACAAATTCTCCGTTACGGGGGTTCATAATCAGCAGTATCAACTTCAAAAAATATATTTACTATTATTATAGCTGAAGTGAAGTGAACGTCAAGATAATTAGATACAACTGCATAAATCGCACGCATATTCTGATATACAGTATGTAAGTCATTTTGTTAATTTATTGCTATACCTACTTCTGAAACCTCGGGAGTCGCTTTATTTTAACGAGTCGGTTAACTTTTTTATTTGCCATCCCATATTTGGGATATATGAAATCAGTTTGAAGTCACCAATGTTTTTGACAATTTTTATGTTGGTAACGTTTTTGACAGCTTTCAGGTTTTTGGCGTTTTGAACACATTTTTGAGAATTTCAACGTTGTCCATATTTTTGAAGTTTTTGTCAATTTGAACATTTGTGGCATATTTGACAGTTTTGACTAGTGATGGGGTTCTCGAATAACAAGAATCGACAAGTATTCGACATCTGACGGTTCTCGCCATAGCAGGTTGGTGTTCGTAATTCGTACACTTACTTATTATGGCAAAGTAGGTGAGTATATACTGAAAGGTCTCACGTTCTCAGTTCTCAGTTCTCGCCAAAACCACGCCAAAACTAAGTTCTCATGGTAACTTAGAGCATTTACTTTCTAGAGATAGCCTGCAGTGCACAAATGTCGAGGTAAGACTAAGGAGAGGGAGAGAGGGCAAGAGGCTATTTCACTCGGTTGGTTGCTTCCAATGAAATACGTTCAGCATGTTGTTCATTGGCTGCTGCCTGTCAAGCATAAAATCGTGGCAACGCTAGAAAGAGAGGGCAATAGAGACAGTAAGAGGCTATTTCACTTAGTGGGTGGATGGTCGCAGCCAATCAACAACATGCTTTATTGGAAGCAGCTCCCAACCGAGTGAAATAGCCTCTTGCCCTCTCTCTCCTTAGTCTTACCACGACATTTGTGCACTGCAGGCTATCTCTAGAAAATAAATGCTCTAAGATGGTAAGTGATCTAAGCATGGTAAGCACTCGGTCACAGATCATACAAAGAAAACACTCCGTGATAGATGCTTGTCAGTGTTGTTTTGTCACTATATCACAGATCACACAAGAGAACACTAGATTGGCTGTTTTCCAGTTAGCAGAGCACAAGTGATTTTGTGCCGCACAGTGCGGCAATTTTTAGGACGTTAATCGGAACATGGTTGTTTTAAAACCAACCGGTAGAGTACACTGATCACCATAAGGTTAAAAGTGTATTACTCATAAGTTATCAATTGACGTTTATGTGTACGTAAATTATTTACAGAATAATTCAATAATGGTTGTTTTCCAATTACTAGAGCACAAAGTGTTTTTCTGTCGCCCTATACCATAATTTTCGGGCGTTAATTGGAACATACTTCATGTTTTATGATAAAGTTTTATGTTTATTTGGTAAACCTACATAAAACATCCCAAAGGCACAGTTATTTCTTGTGCTCATTTGTGCGAGCTAGTGCTGTAATTGGAACATTCAGTGCTAGCACTGTGCCGCACTGTGCTCAATTGTGCGCTAATTGGAAAACAGGGAATATCTCCCATGTCTAATATTCGGTGCTCGTCGGCACTTCTTTAAAGAGGCTGACATTACGGGAAAATATTACTACTACGGAAAAGTCCATTATATAAACAAATATTTTTAGCGGTCAGCTAATAAAATAGTCAAAAACATTTCAAAACAACCAAAACTGAAAATTCTAAAATAAAAACATAGTCTCAGTTAGATAGTAAATAATAGGAACTAAAAATACTAATATATACAAGGTGAAAACAAATTATTTAAACAAAAGCATAACAATTTTTTCTAAAATGTAAATAAAATATTAATAAAAACTTCGAATACAAACATAACTATAATTTCTAAAATGCAGGTACCTACCTACCTACGAAATGATACGAACTAACATCAAGATACTTTAATAGTACTTACAGAAGCTATTATATCATCTAAATTTTTGTGTGACAAATGATTTCTTCTTGAATTGAACAGACGAATTACGCGGCTCTCTGTTTTGCTGAGATTTTGACACCAGTTCTCGGTATTCGAGAAAGTTCTCGATTCCTAGAAGTTCTCGAGTACCGAGTTCTCGATGATTCTTAAAAGTATTCGATTCTGCCCGTCACTAGTTTTGACATTAGGCAATTTTGACATTTTTGGACATTTTCGGTATTATACAGTTTTTGGCATTTTAACATTTTTGTATTTTACAAGCGCACAAATAAACAAACAATTATCTGTTTATATTAGTACAGGTAGTAATATACTTGTTTCTTAAAACTTAGTTTTTAAAAACAATTTATTTTAAGTCAAGCACTATAAGTTTTATTAGACTAAGACAAAAGCATCTCAACTACTCAAAGATTCTAGTCGAACTGTAAACAAATTGGATTATCATAATGCAAATTAATGCTTAAACGAAATATAATGTCAAGGCGACACGACGGCGCTGCTGACTGTGTGCTCGTGTCGTCTGTGCTTCATCAGCGTATCCTTTGTGGATTGTTCATGTAACTCCTCCATCCCTGGATGAAGTTCTGGGAGGGATGAACAGGACTGTATGGGTTCCATCCCTGGAAGGCTCTTCTCGTGGCTTCAATCTGCATGGTAGCTTGTTTCTGAATCTGTATAACAAAATTAATGCACAAATAGTTATCAAAATATAAATTGGGCTTGACCAAAAATGGGCAGTGTCATTGACTTCGATGGTCTCAATGGGGTGCAGACTATGCTGTTCTTCCTGGAGTTTGTGAAGTTCATCTAGTGAAACCTTCTCTAATTGGATTGGGTTGTTCCTTGTTGACTGGTAAATGAATGTTGTTTTTATTTTTGGCAATGTCATTGGCTGTTCCTTGACTATGTTTTTGGTGTTGGTAAATTTCTCTTCGGGCGTACTGAATTCACATCCATGTGGTATCTCGATCAGGAATGTTCCCTGGAGCATCCGTGATTTGCTCAATTAAGGTGGTGTTGATGACTATCGGGACGTATTGGCACAGGGCTTCTTCTTCTGACAGCTGGAGTATGTGTGAAATGCAATCTGGAGTCTTGCTCTGGAACTGGATCGAAATGCTCTGGCAGAGGTACTTGCTGCTGATTTTCTTGCATTGTTGGGTAGAGTACTGATAGAGTCCATAATTCATTGTCAGGTAAGGTGAGGGTGGAATAATTGTGGTGAAGTTTATTGTGGGTACAGAATATAGGTGGTAGTAGGTAAATTCTTCGGGATATAATATCGGGAAGTGCAGGATGAATACTACCATTTCGTTTGAATAGTAGGCATCCACAGATATAAGATTATAATATTTGATCTTTCTCACTATAAAATAGTTGTTTTTCATTATGGTTTCCTAACATTGTTTTTATAATCCATTCAATTTCTTGCTGTTTTATAATACTGTTATGAAGAGTATTAGTTCTTGCAAAAGTGATTGCATTTTCCAGATCTGTTAATAATTGCAAAATTATTTGTAATAATATATAAATTTAATTGGTCCAAGATGTTTCTGGCTTGCATATAATGATTAAAATCAAACACGAATTTTGTGAAGTCATCATTAATATTTCTGATTTCTTTTTCTATCACCTTTTGATTGTGAATTAACAGAGTCGCTGTCTTATTGAAATGTTTAATAATATTTTTCTGGTTTTTCTTGAGTGTTGATATGGCTTCATCATATTTTTGAGCATCTTCTTGGTCTAAGTTCCCTGATATAACTTTTACTGCGCTCCCAAGAAAATTGAAGAGTCCTCTCCTTTTTCTGTAATGTGGAGAAATTGTTTGGAATTTTCTATTCACTGCTTCTAATTGATATCTGAGACTTTGGTCAAAGTTATGTAACATCTCGAAGTATGGTAAGCTTAGTTTGGCTAATATTGATCTTGCAGCGTTTTCATATTGATTTTCTATTGAGCTAATTTCTTGTGCTATCGGGGTTAAATTGTAGAAATGAATGAAGTCATGTGTACTAATCTGGATCTTTGCTGGTACTAGGTTCAGGGGAAGGATTCCTGGATTTTCTTTCAAGTCCTGGATCTTTATCTCTTGAGCTGCCACAATGTTCCATCTGTAATGATTTTTTCGAATCATTTTTTGGAATGCGTTTAATGGTTTTCTTATGAATTAGGGTGTTTTGAGATTGTATCGTGACGGGATTGTCTTTTTTTCACAATTTTGGGATTATATCTTGGAAAGAGCTTATTTTGTCGGGTACTGGTTTTTGTGTACACTTTGGCATTGGGTTTGTAGCTTACTGGTGGTTGTCTCTTAAGATTTTGTTTTTCAATAATTTTATTTTTTGTATCAATAGCTAATTGGTTTATTTATTTGTATAAAACTTTTGTTTTTTCGCGGTGTTGTTGCATATAGTTGTTCATTAAGGATTTGTCAATATCTATATCCAAAGGGTCGTGAGTGTTTAAATGACCGTTTAAAATATCTATTGGTTTTTGTTTCGTAGTGGAATGAGTAGAATTGTATCCTAGTATAGCATAGGGCATTTGATCTTTGATGTTAAGTAATTTATTTTTTGTTTGTAAAATTCGTAAATGTTCGATAATAGTAGAGTGAAATCTTTCAATCATACCGTTGGATTGGGGGTTTTCAGGAGTAGTATAGTGAATAGTTATTTTGTGAGTTTCAGCAAATTCTTGCATAAGTCCGTTTTTGAATTCTGTTCCATTATCTGATACTATCATTTTTGGAATGCCATGGTGCGTAATAAATATTAGGAGACTTTTGATAATGCTTACTGCGTTTGCGCTTTCCACAGGATAGGCTTGTCCATATTTTGAAAAGGAATCAATAATGGTAAGAAATTTCTGTCCTGCTGCTTGGAATGTGTCGAGATGGATAATTTCCATTGGTCTCGTAGGTGTTGGGGTTACCATAAATTTTGGTTTTGCTGGATTTCTGTCATATTTGTTGATCTGACAAATTTCACAAGTATTGATGTAATTTTCGATATCTGCTTTTATTGATGGCCAATAATATCTCTTTCGCAGTTGGGATTCTGTCTCATTAATTCCTCGGTGATTACTTATTCCTTCGTGGTAATTTTTAATTATTTCCTGTTGTTTTCTTTCGCAGTTTACGTCTTCTAAGATTGTGTTGCATTTTACCAGGTCATATGCATAATTTTTGAACATTTCTCTCAAAAGTTCACACGTTGGTTGATACATAACTTCCGGAGTAAAATGAATAGCATGTTTAATTTTAAGTGGAATGAAATTTTTGAAAAAGTCAAGAAGGTTCTTAACTGCATCATTTTTTCCTATTTGAATGTGTATTCTCTTTTTATTTTGAAAGATTTGTTCAATTGCGGGATTTGCGGGAGAATATTTAACGAATTTCATTATTACTTGGTTGTTATAATAATTCAGCGGTTTTTCCGATATGGGTATTGTAAGAGTCGGCGATTCTTGTTGTGAATGTATAGTGTTTCCACTGTCACGCTCGCTCTCGTCTTGAGGTAGGTCAATAAGTTCATCAGCTGTGTCTGTTTCGGATGTATCGCGATTTAAGTTAGAGTTACGTTGTTCTAGGTCGGGGTTTTCATCGGCTGTGTCTGTAGATTCGCTGTTTGAATGTTCGCGTTGTTGATTCATCTCATTCATAATTTCAGTGTCAAGTTCATCAGGGGGATTGTTATACATAGAAATATTGTCGAGTTGCTGTTGACTGGAAAGTTCTTTGTTGAAATTTTCCATGTATTGACCTAAGTTAAAATGTTCTTTTTCTTCCTCTACTTCTTTCGTATTAATTTCGATCCTTGAGAGGGCATCTGCGTTGGTATTTATTTTTCCTTTCTTATATACAACCTCATAATCGAATTCTTCCGAGTTTTAATCGCCATCTGACTAACTTAGATTTTGGATTTTTTATTGAAAATAGCCATTGTAAAGGGCGGTGGTCACTCAGGACCTTGAAGGGTCTGCCCAGCAAATATGGACGAAATACCTTAGTTGCCCACACTATAGCAAGCATTTCTTTCTCTATAGTGGAGTAGTTGGATTCACTATCGTTTAAAGTTCGTGAAGCGTACGCGATGGGTTTGTCTTTGCCTACAGGGCCTTGGGACAATATTGCGCCTAGGGCTACGTTACTAGCGTCTGTTGTAAGATTAAAAGGTTGAGAAAAGTCCGGGTATTGAAGTAGTGGTTCATTAACAAGTAATTGTTTGCAAGTTTCGAAACATTCAACAATTTTTTTGTATGTTCTATTTTTGCGTCCCTTTTTAAACAGGCTGTCAAGGGTTTTGTGATTTTTTTTGTGATTTGGCAAAATTTTCGATAATATCCTAATAACCCGAGAAACCTTTTAATTTCTCTCGTTGTTTTTGGAATTGGATATTTCAATATGGCATTAATTTTATCCGGGTTAGGTTTTATTCCGTCAGGTGTGATGACATGTCCTAAAAATGCGACTTCTTTCTTTAAAAATTCGGATTTATCAAGTTGTACTTTTAAATTTGTTTCTCTAAAACGTTGAAAGACTTTTGACAAATTTACTAAATGTTCTTGTAACGAAGAAGAAAAGATTACAACGTCGTCCATGTACGTAAGACATATTTTTCCTTGAAGTCCTTTCAATACGTTGTCCATAACTCTTTGAAACGTTGCAGGGGCATTTTTGAGTCCGAAGGGCATCCTTACATACTCGTAATGTCTATGCTCAACATTGAAAGCTGTTTTGGGTACATCTTCTTCAGCCATTTCTATCTGGTGGAAAACACTAGCAAGGTCTAAAGTAGTGAAATATTGACAACGGCCTAATTTGTCTAGGACATCAGTTATGTTCGGTAGGGGATATTTGTCGTTGATTGTTTTTTCATTTACCTTCCGGTAATCGACTACAATTCTCCATTTGATTTTTCCAGAGTCGTCCGGTTTCTTAGGGACAACCCATATTGGTGATAACCATGGTGACTCACTTGGTCTAATAATTCCTTGGTCTAACATTGATGATATTTGCTTCTGTACTTCTTTCTTGTGGATATAAGGGTATCGGTAGGTTTTTGTAAATACAGGAACTTCATCTTTCGTCCTTATTCGGTGTTTTACCTGGTTGGTGAAGGTTAGGTGTGTATTAGGATGATGAAAGACGTCTGAAAATTTCTTGCATAATTTTGTGATGTGGAATTTTTCTTCACTGTTAAGGTGATCGGTCCTAATAAGGTGTTCATGTCCGTGTTTTGTCCTTCAGTGTTGATGTCTGAAATTTCTGCTGTAAAAATGTGATAATCTTCAAGGTCGATTTTCTTTGCAACGATCGGTTCCGTAAGGGCTATTTTAATTTCTTCATCGCTGTTGTTAACCAAAGCTACATGGGCAAGTTGGTTGTTGGCTTCACTAAGAGTTTCATGAAGTGTTGCACCTTGAATTATTTGTTTTGGAAGAAGGATCGGTCCTTGATCTTCTAAAACAGGTAGTCTAACGCGTGTTATAGAGTGTGGATCTAATTGTATTGAGTAAAATTGTGTTTTGTTTGTTTCATAATAGTGTATGGGTAAAGTCGAGTTTTCAGTCAGTAATTTTGATTTTGGAAACTCTAAACGTGCTTGTAATAATTTTAAATTGTCTAAACCAATTAATCCATCGAATGTTTTGTGAAATTTAAATAAATAAAATTTCAATTTGTGATTAAAATTAAATTCTGAAAAAGAAGGTATTTCAGCGCAAAATTCTTGAGAATAATTTTGGAAAATTGAAGTTACAACAAAAGGTTCATGTTTTATAAAATTTTTGAGCGATATCAGGATTTAAAAATGATTTCGTAGCACCAGTGTCTATAAGCAGGTTTAATGGTGGGTCTGATATTGCGATGTATGGAAGCTCTTTTTTGTCGGTAAAGGTGTGAAGTTCTACTATGTTTTTCCCGTTGAACTGGCTTCTAGAGGAAAATTTACTGTCGGTTCCTCTACATTATATTCGTATTCTCTGGGTCGTACTTTGGGTCTTCTTGGTCCTCAAGGTAGTACGGATCTTCAGGGTAATATTCTTCTTGCTCTATGTTGAACAACTCTTCAAAAGTAAATGTTGGTTTTGAATTTGGGTGTGGCCTAAAATGATTTCTGAATTGATTTTGCTGTGGTTGTCTGAAGGTGTTGTTCGATGAAATACTCATTGGCGTTGGTGTGGATAATTTTGGAGTGCCAGGTTTGGGTTTCCATACGTTTTGCGGTTTTCCGAAAACTTGTTCGTTAGTTGGCAGGCGTCGAGGTGGAAGTGATTTCGGCGTCAGCATCACAGGTCCGCTTGGAAATGGGCGTGGTTGTTGCTGTTGTTGCCACTGAGGTCTGTACTGGTACGGCATTGATGGGCGAAATTGTGGTTGTAGCCAATTGGATTTATTTTGAGCTGGAATTTGTTGTTTTGACGGTGGATGTATTGACGCTTGGTTTTTCTGGAGGTAGTTTATGTTATTCTCCTCTTGGATGTATTGCATAGCTACAGCGAGGTTTGCTGGCTTCATTGCTCGGATGGTCGAGCCTAAGGGTCATTATGTAAATCAATGTAATTACACAAGGCGTTTAAAATTCCCATGCATTTTTCATAGAACTGTAATGGTTGTTCGTGTGGTAATTGCTTCAGATTGACCAAGTCTCTGGTTAAGGAATTTTCATCTCGTTGATCCCCAAAGTTTTGTATGAGGGTGATCTTTACATCGTCCCATATTTCGCAACCATAAACGGAGACAAGTTCTTTTGCTCTACCAGTGAGTTTGCTCAGAATTCCTCGGAATAATAAAATGTTCTGGAGACTTCCCTGGTTCGTGTTGTCGTAGTAGTGTGTAAAAAAGTTGTGGAGATATTCAAAAAATCGTGAAGCT
This sequence comes from Octodonta nipae, assembly GCA_034190945.1. NCBI lineage: Eukaryota > Metazoa > Arthropoda > Insecta > Coleoptera > Chrysomelidae > Octodonta > Octodonta nipae. The sequence goes on along the minus strand of CM067216.1, from coordinate 62,814,774 downwards.
CGTTAGGATTACCTTCGAAGTTTGGTAAGATGACCAAGTTTTTTACATCGAAGACAGGTGGTGGTACCATAATTACGATTAAATATGTATTTATTTATTTACAATACATCTATAACTAAATTCGTGAGAAATCGTTTCAAAATATTAAATGTAATATTTTCAAAAATATCAGAAAATCTTATTCGCAGATTTTCTTTAAGATTCAATGTTTCAAAATCAAATTTGAAATCTTATTCACAGATTTCGTTACACAAAAATGTTTCCTTAAATTTAACTCTGCACTCGGATCAAAAAGGATTGGGTACAAAGGAGTCGACAAGAATTTTTTACTTACAATAAGTAACTGGTGATGACTCGATGCATCTGGAACTACTGATCTGCTTTGTCCAATGGTCGTCCAAATTCCCGGTTGGAAGTTGGTTCTTCAGAATTGCGGATAAACGTTTGAAAACGAAGTTTTTCCTTTGCCTGGATACTTCCACAATCCTACTGACTGCGCCAGTAATATACTTGTTTCTTAAAACATAGTTTTTAAAAACAATTTATTTTAAGTCAAGCACTACAAGTTTTATTAGACTAAGACAAAAGCATCTCAACTACTCAAAGATTCTAGTCGAACTGTAAACAAATTGGATTATCATAATGCAAATTAATGCTTAAACGAAATATAATGTCAAGGCGACACGACGGCGCTGCTGACTGTGTGCTCGTGTCGTCTGTGCTTCATCAGCGTATCCTTTGTGGATTGTTCATGAAACTTGGTAGTCATATATAAGTAGCCAATAAGAATGACGAAAATGAAGATGATTACCTGTAAATGAACTAAAACTGAATTAACCCACGAAAAAAAACGTATACTTAAAAATACTATTCCTAGCAACCCTTTCTCATCTCGTTAGTCGAAATTACAAAAATATGTTTTAACTATATTTATTCCAAATACTAAAGATATCTGTCAGCCAAATTTTATCAAGATCGTATCAACGTAAGAATGTTCCCGTACAATTTTGATTTCCCTTTTCGCTACCTCAGAAATTGAATTTTGAAAAAATAGGTTGTCAGTTCCTGAAAATCAAACTATAGCCATACCACTTTCTCTTTTGTTTATTGGTATGGATATTGTACTCTCTTACATATTGTCTAAAAGATTCTAATCTTTAAAATATAGAATCGGTTTTATAAAAATATTAATCAGATATGCAATGCACAAATACCGTGGCAAGATTAGAAAGTGAGGGCATCATGTTATCTCACAAGGTTCGTGGAATCAGTCAATGGACGTAGTTTATTGGAAGTAGCTCCCAATAGAGTGAAATAGCCTCTTGCTCTCTCTATTGCCCTCTCTTTCTCGTCTTGGCCGGATATTTGTGAATTGTAGGCTACCTTCAGAAGATAAGCTCTTCACAGGTACTAAAGTACCTCCAAGTTTTTCACTATTTTCTTTATTAAACAGTATCCTGTATATTAACACAAGTACTAAAGTCACGAGTGCAACACACATTTTACCAAATTAGATATGTTCTTTAACCCTACTTATCAATATAGTAAAGTAAAATGAAGATTTTTTCATTAGATGTGATCGCATAATTGTAAGGATAAACTGTTAAGTCACAGTTTTAGTACACGAATATATACAGGGTGTAAACGGTTTGAAGGCAAAGATTTTGAGGATCAATACTTCAGGTCAAAACAAATCAAAAAGCTTTATAACATTTTCAGAAATAAAATATGGTTTTGACAAAAAAAAGTTAGAAGTTACGTAGCCTTTATTAGAATGAATAATAGACTATTTCCGGTTTCAAAATGCTTGTAAAGCTATATATTTAAATAATCAATAGCTTATACACCTTTAATAATTGTATTAACAAAGAAAATTAATATTCTCCGAACAGATATGGGAAGATAGCATATCACATGCCTTACTCAGTACTACAGCTGACCGCTGCCACTATTGCTTTTTTGCTGCACCGGTTCTTGTAAGAAAGCGAAAATGATTTTTACGTGATATTCGACGTAGCGTTCGTGATTTGATTTTCATTTTAAAAAATAAATAAATTCGGTTGTGAATTGTGAGGTCAAGTGTATTAGTTTGTGACAGATAGTGACAAATATACAATTAAGTAACGACCTGACATGTTATTAATTTGTGGGGAAAGCAGATGTAACAGCAAGAATGTTGAATTTTGAATATTTACTAAAGAATCCGTTTGTTCTCCAGAGCTCTATCATAATTACATCCTGTAAGTACATGAGTTGTATTTGTCTAACATAAGTAATATTAATTTTATGAGTAACCATTATTTTTCGAATTTAACCCATAAAAGAACTACATATAAGAAATGTTTGGTTTAATATACTTTGTATCGAGTTATTTTTGTATCATAATGTAAACATATTTGTATCTTTCATTCCTCAACTTGATACATAAAATAAATCGCCAAATATAAATATTCATTTCAATACATGGATATTAAACGGGTACATTGTTGAAAATAATATTTCACAAAATTTTATTTACCTCAATAAATCTACCGGCACTGGAAACTATGTAATTATTTAATACAAAAAAAATAACAGATGTTCATTTTTTTTGTGTGAATCATTCCTTTATTATTCACGCTGATTTTTAGCGCGACGTTGCCTCATTGACAATAATTTACTTAACATATCTTTCAAATTGTCTTGCTTATTAAGGCCTATAGACCATAGTGTTATAAGAGTTTTTTGTTTTATTTGGTGTGTACTATCTGCACCTAAATTATATGCACTCAAACTATTTACACCCTGTATATTAGCTCATGCCAAGTTTGCAGCGTGGAGGCAATTATAATATCAAATAAAATATGTAGAAATATACATTATGGTCACACGCAAACACCAACTTCTTCTACTTATTTTAAATTTTCAACGTTTTAACAACTTTATGTTCTTGCAGTACTCCACCAAACAAAGTTGAAATCTTTTTGAGGGACAGATTCGATTTGACATTTCACGGAATGTGAGCCCCCCCCCCCCCTGGGGGTTCGAAATGAGTTCGGTTGATTTTTTTGTATTGCAAATCATTCCCGATAGCGACACAATTAAGTATTGTTTATTCCTGGAATTTTCCTATTTGAAATTAGTGCCTCCCCCCAAATGCCAGATTTAATTTAATGAGTTCTCCATTCTCCGGTTGTGGTAGATAGCATACTTCAGTATTAGTTATAATTAGCGTTAAGGCTTATTGACGCTTAAGTATACAAGAACATATCAAATAAATTCAATCCTTCTTAATCTTACCAAAATTCAAAAGGGGGTAGGAATTCAGATTTTAAAAAAACGTGATGGGATCACTAAATTGTTAAAACTTGATATTAAGAGAAGGAGGAGTTTGACATTACCATCACTAACGTTAGGGAAACGTCAAAGACCAATACTAAACATACCAAGTCAACGTTTGGTCAGTTTTTATTTGATATGAAAGATAAAAGGTAAAGGATAATCATAACAATAAAAAAACACCATTTATATATTACACTTAGAATCAGTCAACAAAAATATAATTATCACCTGTTTAACAATCACAGTAAATCATGAATAAATCTATACAGCTTTCGAAACTCAAACCGTTCATACTCAGTTTTTCTATATTAAATATTATAGCACACATTTAATACTGAACGTTTCCCGCTACTTACTGAACAATATTTGGAATCGCTTATTAGCATTCTAATAATGGAATGCATTTTTTTAACATTCGAAATTTGTACCAGATTACAGTTTTATACAATATCAAAAGCTTAAAAATTATAAAAAAATATTAAGCACATGTATATTTATTAAAATTTAATCGGAGGATTTGGATATACTTACATGAAAACAGAGTGCTTAGTAATAATGCGTTAATTTGAATGACATTATTTTTGCAATAATGTGTTAAGAACATATCACAGGAATGGCCTGTAGTAGAGCTTCGGAAAAAAAATTCTAGACTAAAGTGGCAACGAGAAAAACATGAACGACGACCACTGAACTGAGAAGCTGAAAAATTATTATAGACGTAACAGATTACGTTACGCAGTGCTTGCCCTAAGTCTCTAATATATAGCTCATAGATTAGTGGATAAAAGTCAATTTCAAATAATCCAAGTTTGTAGAAATCGGTTAAACCTAACCAAAATGACGAGCAGTTGTTTGTAACAAGTTTTCCACACTCCTACAACTTACTAGCAAAGATAGAACCAAAAGAATACGGAATGTTTCTAAAGTTAACAATTCTGTAGAAAATGAGCGATTTTCAATTTTGCTGTTGTTATGCCCTCTAGCGGTCGTCGTAAAACACTAAATAATTTCCAGGTATTTCTCGTTGCCACTTTAGTCTAGATATTTTTTCCAAATCTGTACTATAAGCCATTCGTGAGATATAGATGGCGCCCATTCTTATTTCTCCACCATATACATTGATAGTGATTTTAAAAACACTGTGAAAACAATAACCTTTTTGGCGTAAGTAAGCATTTTCTTCGTACAAGTCGTTTGTAAGTTGTACACTCATCCGTTTATTATTTAGAATAACAAGAAACTCAAATTTCTATAAAATAAGCGAGTTTGATAGAGAGCGTTGTCAGGACGACCTGAAGATCAAGACGTACAGAATGTCATCCTAGAACAACAGACTGTGAAGAATTCAAATTTTAGATTTATGGAACCGTTTCACATCTAGTTTGCAGTTTGTCTTACCTCTCACCAATGAGTATCGGCGTAACAGAATACTGTAGAGCAGAGAACTACTACAGTGGAATCGAGAACTGCTACAGTGGAATCGAGAACTGCTACAGTGGAATCGAAAACTGCTACAGTGGAATCGAAAACTGCTACAGTGGAATTGAGAACTGCTACAGTGGAATCGAGAACTGCTACAGTGGAATCGAGAACTGCTACAGTGGAATCAAGAACTGTTACAGTGACATAGAGAGCTGCTACAGTGGAATCAATAATGGGATAAGGTAGTCTTCCGCGAGATTCGTTTTAGATATAGATGCAGGTCAATAGTGAGAAGGTGACGTGATATAGGGCCTAATCATCGATTTTCTGTAGAAAGCCATGTGCACCACACTGTGGGAGTTATGGCATGTCAGGCTTTTATTGGTTATGGCAGTATATCACAGTTGGTCTTTATCACATGCAACATGACTGCCCAACACTACATCGAAGATGTGGTTGAAACAGATGTTCTGTCTTATATTAGTACATTTCATAATCCATGGTTTCAGCAAGACAAGTTGGTTTGTTACCTTGACCACTAAGGTCTCCCGCTTTATCGCCCACTGACAATATGTAGATATTATAGGAAGACGATTGCAAAATGTATCCCATCCTTCACTCTATAGCGGACATTGTCGATAAGTACAGGTAGCATGAGAAAAACTTGGTCAAGAGGAAATCGATCACCTTGTCCAGAGGGTTTAATGAGTGTAAACGTGTACTCATTGCTAATCTATGTCCGATTCCTTACCAATTTTAATTCTTTAATATACTATCCATGTATTATAAAAACGTCCTTATTACTAGGTACTCTGATTTCTATAACACTTATTATACTCATATATATTTAAAAAATTTATTACATTACCACCTAACTTTCACTATTAAACACTTTCTTAACCGTTTTTATTAACGGAAATACTTCTTTGCCGCCAGTGCAGGTGCCCAAGTAATCGTCGCTGTTCAAGCAATAGATCATGGCCCCGGCAAAATTGTTGTCTTTTATATATTCGGCTTTGAAAGACAGGCTTTGGCAGTTGTCGAATGATATCCATTCCAAATATTTGGAGGCATAAGGGCTCTTAGTGTCTAAATCGAAAACGGGAATTATTTGATTTATCGAAAGAAATTTGCAAACTTGAGGATAATTGACGAAACCGTTGCTACCTAATCTTCCGTATCCTAACGCGGGGGCGTACGTTCGGTTATTGTTGGGGTTAAGCAATCTAAAAACATATAGAAGTGATTGTTATAAATATTTATATAATTTTAAACATAAATTGCAACAATGACATTTGTATTTGTCTTCTTAGTTATTAATTTAACAGTAAACCAAGTCTTACCGACAGTTTCAAACTGTAAAATTATGGGTAAAATTATATATAAAAGAACAATTGGACTTTCAAAAAGGTCAGCACAAAATCAATTTGTAAAAAGAGACGGGTGATAGAGAAAGAGGCAAGTAGATTGTGCACGAAAAAGTGAAGAGGGAAGCGAGTGCACAAAGCAAAGATGGAGAAAAGGAGTTGGCAGGAAGTAAAAAAGGCAAACTTGGGACAAGGAAAGACTAAGAAACAGGGGTTGAACCTGTACCTGAACAACCTGCCGTGAGCCATTAAACGTTCCCATAAATTTGCTGTCTTGCCCCGCCTGGACCAAAATTTGTACCTCTCTAGGACAATTTTTTTCCAAATTTGCCCCTCCCTAGACCAAAACCTGGGTACGCCCTTGTTAGGATGTGTTATATTGAAAGAATTTTACTTAAAATGGGGACAGATGGAGAAAAGAAATAGGTAGACATAAAATGCGACAGGTGATGAGACAAGGTATAAGGAGTAAGCAGAAAGTAAAATGACAGAGTCAGGGATAAGGTGAGACCAAGGAATATAAAGAGGAGGAACTGGGAAGAAAAAAAGACGAACATTTACATGCCAATGGTGTGCAACTATAAGGGGAACTACCCTAAAATTATAATACAGTATATACACAGGGGGAACATGTTTGTAAAATAAATCTTATTAAAAAAATCTAATGAGCTAGAAAAAAATACCTATGTGTAGGAAAGAATTAGAATGTTCTAAAAACTCTAAGAAACGTAAGTGGTTGAAGGTACTAATGAGTATATATTCATTATGTTGTACCAATTTGAGGGAATTCTACAAACAAGTTGTATCCTCGCGGGAAAGTGAAAGAAAGGTCCTGTAATACTTCACTTATTAATATTAATAAGTTCCTCATCACAAATTTCTATTTACCATTTTAATTTTATACCTTGATAACAGCCCTATTTTACAGAAAAACACATGCCTTAAATTTATTTGGACTTTCTTAAGAAACAACCAACTAATAAAAAATTAAAAGGATTGTTTTATAATTAATAGATACTGCTAGATAGTTATTTAAGGGTTTTTATTGTTCTGATGCTCTAATACTTGTGATAATATCTATAAAATAAAATCAATTTTTGTAAGCAAATTGATTAACTAAACATAAAAAAATACCAATTTATCGCAATAGGAATTTGAATTTTGTGAGTGAATTATAATTTAGAGGTCAATTTAAATACATTAAAAAAACAAAAACTTACTCCAAAAAAAATAATGTAACTCTAAAAAGTAAAAAACATTTTTTCCAGCAACCATTAAATACTTTTTCTGAAGGCGTTGCCAAGTTAAACAGCAAAGTAAAACTCATTAATGTACTTTCCTAATTATCTTCACTTTAACTTGGCACTGATTTCAAAAAAGTATTCAATTGGGTCTGGAAAAAAATATTTTGGTTTTTAGTTACGTTCATTTTTTGAAGTCTTTTTTTTTAATGTATTTACAATTTTTAGAGATGTAATGGCTTAATTGGATGCAGTTTTCAAATCTAATTTACTTTTTTGGTATTGCCAAAAGTGAGGTGTTACATTTATTATTTTGACCTATCTTGTTTTCTGTTGAATAGAATATAGTAACTTGTTTTCTAATTCTTTATAGGTATTGAGAGAGTTTCGAATATAATTTCAACATGGACCACAATTCATTTTTTTATGTCTGTTAATTATTGAACATTTCGATTGAATTCCACATTTAATAGATTCTAATCCGCGAAATTTCATAAAATTATTATTTATACAATTTTTAGTGATTCTACATAATTATGACATTTTCAATTCTAATATACTTTCAATTTGAGATATTATATAAAAATAATGTTTAGACAAAATTTATATTTTTTGTGATACCTAGTATATACTTGGAAAAGTTACATAAAAATAATTATACATTTTTTACTGAAATGTCATAATTAGATTTTCCCGATTTTCTAAGGTGTAAAGTACATCCTTGAAAAAATATGGGACCACTTCGGGTTCCCACTTAACAGAATCCAGTTTAAACGATCCAAATTCCTTCAGCCGGTTTCAAGTAAAGGGAAGCGACAACCGAAACTTGACTTGACCAGAGCGGACCTAACATGTGTGTTTACTTTAGAGCGGCGACACTGGGATCAGAATGGACTTGACCGCACTCGAGCTTCTTATCAACAGTCATACATTTTAGGATTCAATTCACTCAAGATGCATGGCCAAAGGCAAAGTTTAAATTTATTCATGTTTAGAGAACGAATTAAACATAAAAAATAAGCAAAGAGAAACTAGCATTTTCATTATTTTTATCTTTATCAAAGCATGATTTACTTCAACTTCTGTTATTTATAGCTTAAAAAGATTTAGATTTAAACCAAAAATTTATTCATCATAAGCAGAATCTCTCATTCTCACAAGCTGCTACTAGGTGATCATTTATGGCAATTAAATGAAGATTTTGATACTTTCTCTTTATTTGATCATAGTTCAACAGAACTTAAATTGTAATAATTTATGAAACAATAATGATTTTTAACAACAAAATTGTTAAAAAAGATTATTTCTGTTTTTTTTAAATATTGTAACAAATGCTAAATCATTAAGACCACTTTTCAAACAAGTAGAAATTTAAAGTCATAAAAACTATCCATATTTGTTAATTATAAAATAAAGAATTATTATAGCAAATCTAAATTTAAGAATCTATAAAAAAAGTGTTTCAATAGTCTAGAATGACAGTAAACTTAAATCAAATTTCACAAATATTAAACAATGAATTTGAATGGTAAAGCTTATCATAAATGTAGAGAGACAGCATTTAATTCTCTATAAAAATATGTCACTCACTTATCTGTACTTAATGTCACTACTGACATATAAAAGTTTAAACACAAAAAAGCTTTCTCTTGTTATTTAAATGTGAAATAGAAATTCATGATTAAGCATCTCTTAAGAGTAATATTAAGAGCTGAATTTTTAACAGGTTTCTTATTTTAGTTTCATGCAAGTATACTGAGTATAAAACCGAGTATAAAACCTGTTTGTACTTGAAAAAAGTTTCCCCAAAATGGCAGACCCTAATATTTATAAAACACAAATATCTATTGACAATTTTCTGAATTTAATTTCTGAAATACCTATTTTGAATGTTCATTTGGGATATTCACTCCTCACAATGATTTCTGAAAAATACTGATAAATTAAGTTAATTGAAAATCAAGGTGTAGTATCTAAGAGCAGTTTGTGGAAGCTGCCTGGAACACTAGTTGCCTTCTTACAGAAAAAACTCTGTCACAGGAATAACTGTGAGAAACTAGGTCTGTGGATTTGTCAACTAGTTTTCATGTATAATATGTTAGGATGTATTTTGTGTTATACTTATCTGTTTTATGATGTTTCGATTCCTTAACAGGAATTGTTGTTGAACAATGTTTTTTGAAATGATTTACACAATATTGGCAGCTTGGCCCTTTTTGGCAATGTCAATTGATTGATTAATTGACTCTTAGATACTGCCCCTTGATTTTCAATTACTTAACATATCTATATTTAGAAACTACTTGAGAATGTGGTATGGGCCAATTTCAACCAACAATTTTAGAGAACTCACGCATTACACAAGAAATTGTGAAACACCATCAAAAATAAATGTAAATAACAATGGGAGACTTAATGCTATTTAAAATAAATTGATATTACTTCACCTAAATGTATGCCCATATGTTGGAAGTCCTACAACAATTTTTTCTTTGCTCATTCCCATGGTATTCCAATTATATGCTGAATAATTTATATTTAAAGTTTGCAGGTAGCCTTTTTCATTGTCAGTGGGGTATAGAGGACTATTGAAACCAGTAAATGGGGTGGATTTTGTAAAAAAATGGTAATCATATGACATCAAGTTGATAAAATCTACATACCTGAAAAAAAGATAAAGAGAACAGAAACAACAAAGCTAAAATCATCATAAATATTGAACTAATTATTTACATATACTTATACAAATAAAAAATTATTACATTCAAAAGTTACATTAATCAAGCAATATTTATTTAATTAAAAAAGTAATGTTTGGTAATGTAAAATGATATAAAAAGACGCTGGGTATAAATATTTCATAATAAATTGCAAAAATTACTTAATTTGATCAGAAAGATTAATTTTCACCTGTTAAGGGATGGATAGCACCAGGTATGGGTTGTCTGGGAAATAGTTTTGTCCACTAAATACTTTGAACAGTAATGAGTTAATCAACATGGACTTATATACAGCTATAACAATGCAAATTTATAGGTAGTACTGCAACCGTAATCCAACATTGTATTGTTGTTAACTTTGTATACATTTTATTATATTTGTTTCTTATGTTATTGTAAATTTACATATATAAATTTTAAAGTTATTGTAAATGGCTGGTCTGTAAATAAACATTCATTCATTTCTATATTATAACACATAAATTATTACAAATTTGATTATTGTCAAGATTAATATCAAAGAATATCTGGCAAACAAAATTAATTCTAAAATTAATTAATTCATAAACAAACTGTCATGTGGTCAAATCAGTCAGTTTCATTTCTAGTTGATATGTAATTAGTATAAAACTTATTAGATGCATTGACTTACTGATTCATATACGGAACTTCATAGGAATTCTCAACAATAAAATAAGGGGCTGCCACAGCCACAGTAAGAAGAAACCTGTGCCTTGGTTCCTGTTTATCAATTGTATTTCTAATTTCACCTAAAAGTTGTGTAAAATGGATTTTTTGGTGTTGATCATCATCTGGGTGCTCATTTGGGAATTCCCAGTCCAAATCAATGCCATCAATTCTGAATGTTTTTACATAATATAGAATTGACTGAACAAAACTGAAAAGAAAAGTTGTTGAAGTAACTTATCAAGTAAAATAAAACTCACATCTTTCTGTTTGTATGATTCTTCACCATTTCAGAAAATCCTCCATCATTTGAAGCCCCACCAACACACACAAGAATTTTCAACTTATAATTCACTGATTTCAGTTTAATAAGCTGCTTCAATACTTTGATATCATCAGGGTTCATGCTTATTGTATTGTTAACTACACCAGCAAACGCAGCATTAATGTGTGTGCATAAATAAGGGTCAATTTCATTTGGCTGTAAGGAGGCTGATGAACTTGGAAAACTATAATAACAAACTAGTTTAAAAGCATTTGGTTTCACCATAGGTGCAGGAAACAAATTCTCAGTGTCTGATATTGGTTTAAATGTATTTTTTGGCACTGTGTTGTAAATTAAGGCACGATGAATACTCTGCTCAAATTCACCTAAAAATATGTATATGAGATACTTGAATACATTAGTGTGTGAATTTAAAACCTCTGTTTGATCGTGGGTATATAAGACGTGGATAAAGGCCAAAATTTGCTAAATATGCCAGGCAGAACATAATGAGTGGGAATATAATTACGCTTATGAGTACTGCAATCTTCTTGTCAGACTGCCATCGCGGCCTAAATAAACAAAAATTAATCTAATAGATTCCTTTTACATGTATTTTCATTGTAGGTACCTTTCTTCTTCCATTGGTCGAATAAGAACTGTATAGTGATATTGTTCTTCAGAGAACATATTAACTATTTTATGAGCTTTATTAGGAGTATTATTAAATTCGTAACATATTAATTATTAATAATTATTTATCAACTTATTCTTTGTTGATTGTTGTATTTCATGAAATCATGAAAGATAAAGTACTTAAATGATTAAAATCACAATTAAAATATTAAAATGATGCAAAATGAAATGTTGACCACAGATCATACATGTTGACAATATGACATGAAACCACAAAACATTTAAATATCGTGTCAAAAAAATTCTGTAAATTTAGTGTTTTATAGTTATAACCTAAATTTAGTGACACATATATGAAACTTTAATTCTGAACAAATATTTAATAATTGAAATAAATCTATATTTATCATTTGACAATAAATTGTAATTAAAAATGGATTTAGCCAAAGTCCCCAACGATAAAAAATTAATCCTCTGCAGATGGTACTATAGAAGTAAGAAAGTAAAACAGTATGCCAATCCTTTGTAATATTTTCAAATTTCAGTTGGATTTCTTTTTTTACCTTTTGTTTGGCTAGTAAATGCTGTATGGTTTTTCAATGAAGCATTTAGAAAACCAGAATATGCAGAACAAAAAGATATTAAAAAATGCAAGTTTATTCACATGTTTGTAGCTTTTTATTACCATATTTTTATTTTAGATGTGGTGTTTTCAGCAATAGGATCAACTCTGTGGTTCATTATTCTAATCACTTGGGTAACAATATTCCAACTCAACAGATCAAATTGGGGAGAATTTGCAGATCATATTTCATTTATGATCCCAGTGGGGGAACCATAGACCACATGTCATACTTTTAAGCTAATTTATTTTCTTTAAATATAGACAGAGCTATAGGTAATGTATTTTTTATATTAAAACTTAAAAAATAGGTTCCATATTAAATTTATATAATTATACATGTAAAAATTATATACATAAAATCATTACTATTTAAAATCTATTATATACACATAGATACATTTTCTATGATGTACAATAAATACATTATAATATCACAATATCAATACAGTTTTGCTTTTATTATTATCATATTATTAATTATTCTATCCTCAGTCCAGCCCTCCTTGAATTCCTAAGGTTCACCAATTCTTGTTTTACTAACCTCATAAGAAATAATAAAGCTAAGATGTCTGATATCATCAACATGATAAACACTTTTTGCCAGTTTTTATCAATACTGTAGACGAAACCAGCAAGAAGAGGACCCACAGCAGCTCCTAGAAAATATTAAATAATTAATGTAAATCAAACATAAGTTGTTTTCAAAATTAAGATTAAAGCTTCTTTTAAGTCATGACTATAGCGATATTTAGAAGATTCAGGAAAATGTGTTATGTGTATCTAATCCAAATAAATAGCAGGTTTTGTTTGGAAAATTATAATATTTCAATAAACAGGTACAAAAGTTATTTAGTGTTGGTGTTTAAATATTTGTGTTTATGAAACTGATCATATATAAAAATTTCATATACTATAAGAAGGCTATACATCCTGATCTCCTAAAGTTTACAGAAATAATGCATATTTTTACATTATTTGGAGATATAGTATATTACATAAACTCACCCATAGAGCCTGTTCCATCAATTATAGCTGTTACTGTAGCTAAAGCTTTGGAATTTCCTTCCAAAGAATGGTGTGTCCCTAACTCAGCAGACACTGCAGTTGTTATTAATGCATATGGTCCATTTACTAACAATCCCAATACTAATAATAATAACATGTTCACACCTAAGCTAACTCTACTTAACTCCTCATATACCACCATCTGAAATTAAAAAGTGTTAAAGAAATTTGTTCCTATATGCTAGCAAACTCACACATACCATTGGTGCCGCTAATATTAACATGATAGCGCATGTTGAAGCTGGCATTTGACTTTTGTCACTCATTACTCCGGCGACAATAGCTCCAACTATACCACCAACGTCGAAGAGTGTTGCCATGTCTGCACTAAGAGCTGCCCCCATAGATGCTAAAACACAATGAAATGTTAACAAACACCATAAGGGTAATATACACAATGCATCGAGAGTAACTCCATGAAGTGACAATAACTAGTTTTAATGGTTTCACAACTTCCGTACATTGTTCATAACTTATTTCACCATATAGTTTTTATTTATGCATGTGTATTTGTTTTATAATTAATTTAAACTTGTATGTTGATTCTCCCTAACACAATTTCTTGTTTTCATACTGACACTTTCTCAAAACTTTTCATATCACCAAGCTGATTTGGTCTCAATGGTATTTTTTCATTTTATAAAACTGTTTTTATTAGTGAGAACTCCTTCCTCGTAAAATAACAGTGGATTGAAGAATTTGCTGCACACATTACTCTAACTCTACTTCTTGAAATTGCCAACAAAATGCAATTCGCAACTATGATTTTTCTGCCAAAAAAAAAACTGATTGTACAAATATTTAAAACCACTGATACCGAGCAATGGGAAAATTGATCTGACATCAATACTTACAAACAGCTGTTGCTACGTAATATAATTTATATTTAAAAAGAACAGACGTCAAATGAGTCAAAATAAAAAGTTTTAACAACCTGCCTAATCAATAACTTTTGACTGACACAAGTATCTTCACATTTAAATTTGGGAATATATTTTTGATATTTTCTTTGAAGTAACGAACCTCTGCCTTATTTTTCCAATTTATCCTACAGAAAAAAGTATGAATCAACTCCGATACAATATCTAATTTATTTATTCTTAAAAAAACTGACTACAAATGAAACCTGTTACAAACACCCAGTATGATCAATTATCTTTTATGACGTTTATTTTAGAGATTTCTCTAGTAAATTTATTTGACAGAAACATATTTTTTTGATTTTCTGAAAAACGGTATCGTTGTGGAATTAATTAGGCCGTTTTAGAAAAATCGGGGAAAATTTATTGAATTACAGTTCCTTAAGAAGAACTGGAAAACTATAAATCTCACGTTATATAAAATTATATGGTACCTTTACGTAATATTCTTTAATATAAGGCAGTTTAAGTGATCAAATTTGCTTAAGCCGTTTTTGAGTAATCGCGGAGCATACATGAAAAAAGATAACTTCCTCATTTTTGTAAGTCCGTTAAAAAGGGCTGTCTTTTTTGACGCCGTCTACTTTTGACTCTTGATTTCCGGAAAGGTAAAAAATCGTTCGGAATTAGGACGGAACTGCACGAAGCATGGCCTAATTATTCAAAGTTTAATTGCTCTAAAAATTCAATTATCTCGTTTGCGGTTGGGTTTTCGAAGCTCAGCAATGGCTTTTGGAAATTATTGAATACCGCTTGGCAGTAACAGCTCTTGATCTTATAGAGGAATTGTAACATGACTTGCTTTTGAAAGGGCTGGCTTGACCATCTTTTTGGACACACATCTACATTGATTACCTTTGTTGGCTTGTCATCACCTTGGATCAAGCAAACTATTGGTGTTCAGGTCCAATTTACCCTAGCCTTTTTATATATTTATTTATTTTTGATCAACCCCAGTTATGCAACAGAAAACTAATTATTTTACACACTATACCACTATACCAATAAGAAATTATCTAGTGATGTGCATGGTAATTTACTGCTGAAAACAGACACCAATTCAACTAGGCATTATTTTCTTATAGTTATTACACTGGATTTTGGTTGATGAAAGAATGACATTTGATTAGTAGCGCCCTTTATCAACCAAAATGCCAACCTAATAATAAATATACCTCCTAAATTTATGCAATCACATATCGCTACCGATAGTAGTTTCTACCATTATCGAATCTTCTGGTACTTGCCAAGTAAATTGTTGCCTTAAGAAACATTTAGTACATCCAGATCACCTTTCTCAATAGAAGTAAAATCAATAAAAAAAGTAGGCTTTACTCTCGACTCACATGGTGTATGTTAAGTTGTATTTACTGAAGAATTCTGAACCATAAATTAATTATTGGCCTTACTGGAAGCTTTGACATAAACAGCAAGCCACGACAGGAATGTGTAACTGACTAGTTTAGAAAAAAACAATGCAAAAGAAAACTCCAATACTCCTGGTATGCAGCAAGCTTTAAAAAACCCAATAGCTTGGTCCTGATGCTCAGAATTAGATCTTGCTAATAAATGTGTCCTTTCTGTTATCCTCCTTTGAACTTCCTACAAATATTTTCATATAATTATACTCCAAAAAATGTTGAAAAAAATAATAAAATTTGGATATTCACAACTAAATTCATACACATACATGCTGCAGTTTATTGTTCTCCACAGTGTTGTTTTAATATTATTACAATGGTAAAACAGAATATTAAATATAAGTCTAGGTGCAAAACAAAGATTTATTATTAATAACAGCAAACTGAATTATTCAGGCTCCAATAGTTGGAAAAAAACACTCCAGGGTAGATAGACAAAAATAGCTGTATTGTTCAAATGCTATGCATATAGTATTTGAATGTTCAATTGGAGCATGCTCGGGTGTTAGATAAACACAATTTCAAGCAAATTGAATTTGTTTGTGGTAAAAATTAAGTAGTTTTTTTTTTTGGATCTTGTTAATGAAGCTCAAACTATGCAAATTGTTTTGCTCCAAGATTTGCATGCATAACATTTACATAAAACAAATACAAATGCTGTCAACCAGATAGCTCTTATGGTGATAGTGTGCTATCACCACAATATCTTCTCTGTCAAAGAAGTTTTATTTCTGAAAATCATAGAAGTTGACTGCTGAAATGAGAAGGGATAAATAGGAATTGTTGAATAAATAAGATAATTCAAGACTCATGAGATTACTAAATCTACTAAAATTGTTTTCTTCCAAAAAATTATATCAGCACTAATTAATCAGTTTTTATTTACAAACATCAGATGATAAAAAGCATTAGAATACTTGAGCATTAAAAAAGAAAAGAAGCCCTCCACAAAAGCAACCAATAGAAAACAAAAAATAAAGCATTATTAGTACTACAAAAATGATTATTGATAAGCAACCAGCACTTTAAAGTAGTTAAAAATGATGCACTTACAAATTCATCATCTGCATAATGACGCATGCGTGATATGGCAGCCTATAAAATATACAGATAGAAGTAGCTTATAAAGCACTCAGAAAATATATTGTTCTAATGCTGCGCTGATAAAGAGAAATTTATTTGTATTTCCAACTGCATAATTTTTTATTGTTTGACAAAATTATTTGCCTACCTGTTCTCCAATAAGAATTTCAGAATCGTCGACTTCAGAATCAATACCAGATGAATTGTCATCATTGATTACTTGACTTTCCAATGGTCTGTATCTTTTCTAAGGTGAAAAAAAATGTTAATAAAATTACATGATTGGTTTATTTAATAGTTTTTAAATTACCGTTCTATCTGGTCTGGGATTTTCGGCCACACATCCTACATCTCCTGGTTTAACAACTAAGAATAAAAATATTATGAACCCAACCAAACCGATGTACAGACCAGGCATTATAAACGAGAGCGACCAGTCAGACTCTACATACTGTGCTGATATTAAATTGCCTATAAAGAAATGTCAAATTATAAATACATCATTAACTACATTATTCATTCAAACAATATTACCACTAAAGTGATAACAAAATATTGTATGTCACTATTGTAATCTGGGATCCCTAGAGAGCATTATTCTCTGACTGTTATCGTCGTTATAGCATGATATTTAGTTTCTCCATCATACTTTTATTTATTTTATTTGAAAATATCTCAATAGACTTAATCCCTGTCATTTACACAAACAACAACTGTAAAAAACTGAAATAAGAGTAGTGTATATTCACTTTATTTACTACACAAAATACCTACATTTCACAAACTTTTTTTAGACATTCATTGGGACGAAACTTTGCCCAATATAAAAAAAAAACAGATTCAGTATGGAAATATTGTAAGAATTAGTATTTGTGTGAAAAAAGCATGGTAGAGAATCTGCGCTCGTTGAGAGAGAAAAAATTGTTTTTGGGGACAATATTTTCACAAAATTTAGAAAACTGATAAAAAGGCAAAAATAGTGTTGGTATTCCCATCTTATCACTGTGAACTTAACCCCATTGAAGTAATCGGGGCTGAAATGAAGAGATATGTCGTAAGAAACAATACAACATTTAAACTTTTAAGATGTTTGTCAACTATTGAGTCAATAACAAACATTTCATTTGATAGTAACAATAATATGCAAAATGCATGTCAAAACATGAGAAAACTACTTATCAAATGGGACTAACTAATTTTTTCAGATTTATATTTAGCTTATGAATAAATTTGCATGTACATTTCCAATATATATTGAATTAAAGCAATTGTAGGTGAAATAAAATATATTTATTTCTTATGGTTAGTACTGAATGTATTAAATGTACATTTTTATTTTTGCTGGTAAAAACTGCCAATTTGCTCCCCCTCCCTTTCCATTAAACCAAAAGCTGGGTACACCCAGGAATTAGTATTAGTAGTACATGAAGATGGAAACTTATAAAACACTATATTTAAACTGAAAGCTGCCTGAAGGAACTAAGTGTAATTTATTTATGAAAATGGAACAATTTTTTATTTTCATTTAATTTCTGAATTGTTTACATTTATATTAAAGATTCTTACCAACTATATTGCCAATGCTAGTATGTGAATTCCAAAGTCCAAATATCAACCCCCTTTTACTTTTACCAAACCAATTGCTCATTACTGTAACAACTCCTGGCCAGCCAGTTGTTTGTACAATCCCACCAATACCCTGAAATTAACTTTCTATAAATTAAATTCTTATTATATATATATATATATATATATATGTATTAGATGGTTTCCGGTTTCTGCTTTCGCTTCTAGTTATTCGAGTAACTAGAAGCGAAAGCAGAAGGCTACAAGAATTATGCAAACCGACCTGAAGAGGGCAGATGTGACTCTGCCGAAACGTCGTCATTTTACCATCTATATATATATATATATATATATATATATATATATATATATATATATATATCTGATCACAGATAATTAATACCCACTTGCATTACAATGAAATACCATAAATTGTGGATATTGTAAATTTTAGCAAGTCCAACAATGTAAGTGAATACTCCAGACAGTAGCATTCCAAAACTTAAAAAATATCTCAAATTTGCTCTTTCTGCAATAAATCCAGATCCAAACATTGCGATAGCATAGCAAAACAAAAAGGCTGAGTCCACTTCACCTAGTAGTTGAGAAGCACTTGCATCAGAACCATCTGAAAATTATTTACAAATTCACATTCACTCATTTTAGATAACAGTTTTCTGTTTGTTTAAATGTGAGCTTTGAAGTGTTTCAAAAATGCTATAAAAACCTTTGGGAGCTGTATAAAACAACAGTTGTCAAAGATCAAAATAACAAATTCATAACATTCGAAGCAAAACAAAGTTTGAAAGCACAATGTCAGAGAAATGCTGCTATATATAAAATATCTAAGTTGGCTAATCCTGATATGAATTCAATTTTATTGTGAAGGAAGAGCAAAAAGGTGAAGGAAACTTTAAACTATATATCTTGTGTACAAATTTTCAATGATTTATAATGAAACCAATAAGTAGCCTTATAAGGTTAACTTTGTGGAGTACATTAGAGGTTTTTTAAATCAAGTGCATCATGTGACATATTAAAATCAGAAAATTAAATTATACTTTTTATCATTTCAAAATGATTAAAAAACATACTAAAATCAGATTCCTCTCTAACAGAGGTTAACATTTTGAAAAAATAGAATATAAGACCTCAATCATAGTTTACAGATAAACCTATGGCAATCATTTGGTTAATTTGGATGGGAAAGTACTTTTCTTTAAATCCAAGTGCATCATTATTATTAAATGAAAGGGCTCATTGTGAGAAATACAAATATATACTTTTAATATGCTTAAAATGAATAGTTGCAAAATTACTGGCCCAGAATATGGAAAAATACAGAATAGAGGGTCTAAGATATAGTTTGCAGAAACACAAAAAGAAAATCTGTATATTTTCAAGAAAATGAAATATTATTTACCACAGATTAACTTAAGAATGCACACTTTTAATAAGACCAAATTTAAAAGTATTTCATCTATAAATTTTTACAGTTACATTCTCAAAGGGTCAGGCACTAGGCTGCCTATTTGTTTACCTGTCACAGGACGTTAATCAAGAATTAAGCCACTTTGTATGTGCAAAATCATGTTATGGAATAAAAGAAAATTTAAAAGTGCTGCAGAAACCTAACTGTGAGAGAAAAAATAGTGCACCTACAATAACACATATAAAAGTTGTTAATGATCTGTTAAGGAATGTTTGGCCAAATTTTAGAGAAATAATGACTTTTTCTACCAAAATGCTGATAAAATTTTCTAATTTGTTGGAGAAAGTAAAAAGTCAAAGCTATAACCTACCAGTCTAAGTATGAGTTATTGTTATATATATATATATAAAAATATTAATGAATGTGTAGTGATAACTAATAATAAAAAAATATTTAGTTATCCTTTTGGATGCTGACTAATTTATTCTCATTATTCTCATGGCTTGGCAGAAGGTTACTTTCAGAACAAGTGCTAACTACTTAATGCATTGGAATTTGTGATGTTTTTTTTTACAAAGGATTTGACAATTCACAAATTTAAGTAATTAATATTCCAATACTTCTACAATAACATATTGTTGTTAAATATAAATACCACTTTCAAATTCCTAATATATATATATTTTAATATTCATGCACTGGTTGGTAATTTACAAAGTTATTCAAGGCATTTATCAAATATTAAAATAACCTTGTGTATTTGTAGAGTTGTATTCAATGGCATTTTTTTAACTTCAACTCTGATTAGAAATGTGTAAATGCACAAACACACAAAAAAGAAAAAGTTGCCTGTACTCTATGTGTGATACATGATTTTCTATGAATTTTGGCTTCATAATCACAAATCTGGTATCACAATTTGTCCTACATATCTCAATTTGTCCTACATATCACAATTTTTTAACCTCAAAAGAACATGAAAATATATTTAAAAAAATTATGACTTAGAGGCCAAATTTTGATAATGATTGATTCAGGATATGCAGGTATGATGCACACCCACACACAATAAAAGTTATCTGTACTGTAAATGCAACACATAATTTCCAATGTCAGTTGGTTTCCTGATTGCAAAACTCTGAATTCACCCTGCCACAATTTAAAATAAAATCTGAAAATTTTTCAGTTTTCTCTTAAGTTTCAAAAATTGTGACTGCTGGCCAAATTCAAATACCAGATTTGTGATCAGAACAAAAGAGTAGTTTTAATATTTTGTATGTGCTGATAATATTAATGTGCATTACATGGGCAATATGCATTACATGGGCAACATGCAAACACTTTCTTTGCTTAGAATTAAATGATTTTCAAAATCTATAATTGGAAATTGGAAATTTTCACAAAAACCACTTACCAAAGGGAGCCCATTCACACCAATTGCTTGGTGCATCTGCAGATGGTGGTGTTAAATCACTACAATTTCTATGCCATACTGATTTCACCACTGAAATTGGTCTCCTAGACATATGGTAGGACATATATGCAAAATATGTTAAAAATGCTACACTTGCACGATAACTAAAAATTAATTTGTAAAATTATTACAAAACTTTGCTACATCAATTAGAATATAACATACCATAGTTCTCTATTAAAATGCAGTCTTGGACAAAATACATCAGTTAACTTTTGCAAAAACTTAATCCCCAAAGGTACATCATTTGAAAACAAACTTAAACACATGTTTAAAATCCTTTTAAT
This sequence comes from Octodonta nipae, assembly GCA_034190945.1. Lineage (NCBI taxonomy): Eukaryota > Metazoa > Arthropoda > Insecta > Coleoptera > Chrysomelidae > Octodonta > Octodonta nipae. Next base: position 62,793,242 of record CM067216.1, on the reverse strand, counting down.
TATTCGAAAGAAGAAGCTAAGAAATCGAATCATATAAATACCATCAATGAATACCTGAAAAAATATAAAACACTTTATTCACACGTAATTTCGATTACAGAGATTATTATGTGACATAACCTTGAATAGAAAAGAAATATTATTAAATCACTCACACAATACAGTATACCTTTATAAAGCAAAAATGAATGAACATTTATGAGGCGGAGTCATTTTGATGACGAATATATATTTTATATTTCAATTGTAAATTATTATCATCGTCTTTTAATTGTTTGTTCTTTTGTTGACAAAGGATTCTTTCTGATTTATGATGTGAAAAACTAGGAAACTGAATCTGACACGAAACAATAGTTGATAGACACGTAACAAACAGTAATAGTACCACGAAACAATAAACTCTCGTTCTACGATTAAAAATACTACTCGTTCCAGGTGTTAAGTTATAGGTAGAGCCACATGGCGGAAACTGGGTGAACCCTTAGAGCATTTAGTTTCTAGAGATAGCCTGCAGTGCACAAATGTCGTGGTAAGACTAAGAAGAGAGAGGGCAATAGAGAGGGCAAGAGGCTATTTCACTCGGTTGAGAGCTGCTTCTATCGCCGACCATCCACCCACTAAGTGAGATAGCCTCTTACTGTCTCTATTGCCCTCTCTTTCTAGCGTTGCCACGATTTTATGCTTGACAGGCTATCACAGGCTATATCTAGATGGTAAATGATCTAAGGGGTGAACCCAATAAACAAACTGACGACATAAAATCTCTTTATTGTATGATCTGTGCATAAAATTGAGCGCGCAAGGTGAGATTAAAATGTAAGAAGAAAATTACCTTTTATTAACAATTCCTGGCCTGCTTTTACACAAGTTTCATCTAAAGCTGGGTACTCAAGAATATTTTAACATGATTTGGGCATCATATTTTACTTTTCCCCATATCTGCTATGATCTGTACAGTTCGCTATTTCAAGACTTAATTTATCATTCGTAAAAATTAAAAGTTGTGTAAAAGCTCAGGAATTATTATTAAAAGGTAATTTTCTTCTTACGTTTTAATCTCACCGTTCGAGCACAATTTTATGTAGTCAAGTTTGTGCATACTTTGGGTTCACCCAGAATCCTCGAATCGAGTAAATATATACAATGATACTATCATGATACTACCAAAAATAATTTATTTTTAAAAAAGAACCGACTTCAGCTGACATAAAATAAGAACGTTTAGAAACAGTGTGCAATCAAACACTATTTCTGAGATATTATTTTAACCGACTTCCAAAAAGGGGGAGGTTATCAATTTCTCGGCAGCTTTTTTTTATGTATGCTCAGCTATAATTCAAAAACAGCTTAGGCAATGTATTAACGAATATTACAAAATGGTACCATATTATTTTAGATAACGTGAGATTTACGGTTTTCCAGAAAATCAGAAATCAGGATAAGGGATTACATTTCGGTGATTTTCAATGAATCTTCACTCAGTCTTTTCTCTAAAACGGCTGAATCGATTTGACTATTTTAAATTGTATTCTCCAAAGGGATGTTCCAGCTTGATTCCGTATCCTTTTCTATAACGTAAAACATACTATTTTTCTGAAAATCGGAAAAATATGTGCAAAAAACCGTAAACATTAATGTAAATGTCACATTTTCATCATAAATATCTCGCTTAAATATCACGATGTAAAGTATATCGTACAGAGAGTACAGTGTGTTTGTAACTGTTTTCATTTTACTTAACTTTCAATCGAGTGAAATGGCAGAAAATATTCCATTAGTGTATGGAAAAGAAAAATTGTTATTTCAGCGATCTTTTCTATACGGTATATAGTGATAGGTGTGTGTGTGTGTGTTTGTGTGTGGTCGAAATTCAAATAGCAAGCAATGCGCGCCGTTGAAATATAGAGCGAAGTAAAATTACAGTTATACAGGTGGGCTCAAAAAAATCTTAGGAAATAAATGTGATATTGGGTGGTACATAAGCAGTTGCATATTAAGCATGGTTGAAATATAAAGGTGGGATAGAATTAAAGTTACACAAAGTGGTTAAAAAAAATTTGTATTTTTGTAACATAAGTAGTTGCGTGTACAAGGTGGTTGAAATAAGAGTGATGTAAAACTATAGTTATGCAGTGTGGATGAAAAAACGTTAAAAAAATGTTAAATAAGCATATACAGTAAGGATATTTGAGTTATAGGGCGGAGGTTTCAAAAAATCTTGGAAGCAATTGCTTATACAGGATGGTTGAAATACACGGTGTTGTAGAATTGTAGTTATACAGGGTTATTAAAAAAGTGTTATATAGTGTGGAACATAAGTAGTTGCTTGTACTTGACATATGTGGAAAATATAGAAAAGATACAAATTTAAGAGAGAGGGAGAAAGAGAGAGAGAGAGAGAGAGAGAGAGAGAGAGAGAGAGAGAGAGAGAGAAAGAAAGAGAGAGAGAGAGAGAGAGAAATAAGAATACGCTAAAATAATCAATGGAATTGGACTTTAAATCGGATAAAAAAAGAATGTATGTCAGAAAATAGTAAATAATTGCTCACGGTTTCTAAACGGCTTTTACTTTAAGCCAGTTGAAATCAGTTTTTTTTTTTTTAATATAAATTATTTAATCTAATTTACGGTATAAGTTTAGCGTATTCTTATCTCTCTCTCTATCTTTCTCCCTGCCTCTCTCTCCCCCTCTCTCTGATTTGTATTTTTTCCTATATTTTCTACATATTTTTTAACTTTTTTATTTGTTTTATGTGAACCAGTTTCTATAAGTGTAACTATACTTCACTCTGTATTGCAACCACCCTGAATATGTTTCTGTGTATTGGTAACCCAATATATATTATTTGTTCATGTTTCTGAACCACCTTGCACAAATATAATTGAACTCCATACTATGTTGCAACCGCCCTGTATAAGTATTAAGACTCTCTATTTCCATTTTCTATTGTTTAAATCACCTTAAATTTCAACCATCCTGTATATGCAACTGCTTCCAACAGTTTTTGAAACCTCCGCCCTATAACTCAAATATCCTTACTGCATATGTTTAACAATTTTTTTAACGTTATTTGATCCACTCTGTATAACTACAGTTTTACTTCACTCTTATTTTAACCACATTCATATACGCAACTATTTATGTGCCACCCCATAAAACATTCTTTGAACCCCCCTGTATAATGGTTTTCTAAATGTAATTAGTGGCATATTCTTGATTATTTTGGTTTATGTGTTCTTTTGTATTTTCAATACATGTTTAAAGCCATTGAAAACGAGGTCAGAATAGACCTTAAACGTTTGGTTTTTCGTTGAAGTGAAGAAGCTGAAGCAATTGCCAATTTAAACTTAAAAACCGTATGCTATATTTGTGGAAAAATAGTTCATTTGTCTTTCAAGAAAACAAACTCAATCTGCGAATAGTAAATAATTAATTGTATTCAAAGATCGTACGACAGAATAGGAAAAAAAGTATTTCGAAGCATTTTTGCAGTTGATTTAGTTTTAATTGAAGGGAAGTACAATGTTTAATGTTTTAACCAACTGTTATTGAAAAAAGTAGGGAAATTTACACCATAAAAAAGTACCTATTTAAAAATAAATGCAACAAAACAAATATATTACTATATGCTTAAAATCTTGAAGATGATTACTATAAATCTCCCAAGATAACAATTAAGAAAGATTAAAAAAAAACGTAGAGACCGGTCCTAAAAGGATGGTTGTCACCCTTTAAAAGCACTAACTTCAATTTCGATACAAGATTCTTAAGAAATGACCCCAACTACTCCTTGGATATATTTTTCACTCAGTTTGAAAATAGTGGTGGTTACAAAATAAGGATAGTTCGCGCAAACCTAGAACCACCCTTCTGGTGTGACTTAAAAAAATTTTGGACTCTCAGTTTGTCACTAGGGAAATAAAAAATACTCAACTTATTCATTTTACTACTTTAGATTCATAACTTCTAAGAATTATATAGGGTCAATTTTGAGAGCAGATTCATAACGAGCGACCTCGATTACCCTTTAGAAATACATTTCCCTCAATTTGGTTTGAAAAGGCGATGGTTGCAAAAGGGGGGTAGTTTGCGCAAGGGTAGACCAACGGCTCGGGTGTTACTAATAATGTTTCATTCTCAATTTTTCACTACGGGGATAAAAAATATTAAACTTGTTCATTTTATTAACTTTAATTCATAGTTTCCCAAGTTATATAATAAGGGTTTTATATGGAGGTGGTTACCACCCTCCAAGGTTTCCTGCGTTAATTAATAATTAATCTTATATTCATTCTCAAAAGACCTCAAAAACAGTCTGAATATAATTTTCTTCAGGTAAATATCTTTTGAACTTTACGAGATGTAAGATTGGGGGTAGAAAAGAATACTTTCCACTCCTAAGATGCCGCTAGGGCAGATTGTTTATTGGACGGATATTAAAGAAAATGCAAAAGGTTTGAAGTTTCTATCTTCAACTGATCAAAATGCATATCGATTTGACGCATCGACTCTACTAATGCCTTAATTACTATTTAACTGCTAACGATTGTTGTAAAGGACAAAATAGCTAGTTATATCTGTAGGCAACAACTCTTGTAATAAAAACTGTCAAAGTTTTCACTGAAATGGCGCACATCTTTCACAACAGAGTTACATTTTAAATATAACATAATTTCACACATTTTCAATAGTTTCCACATTATAATAACATTTTTCATGAGAATTAGGTACAATTAATACAGATCACTTAAATAATAAGAAACAAATTGCTTTACCAGTAGGTATTTGCTAACTACAAGTGTAAATAACTGCTTCTACTCTTAGAGTGGAAATATCATAGAAACAGGAATCAACTATTAACTAATTAGTGAACTATTCGAAAATTGCAATTATTTAACTAGAATGTGAATTATGTTAATTGCAGTTTCCAATGGGAAATGTATTTCTAAAATGCTTTAATAACGTGAATACAATTGTGGAAACTTACGAAGTCATTGTGAATCTAATAAAAAAATAATGAGCCAATCAATAGAGATTTTTTTTTGGAACAAATACAATCAAGATACCTATTGTGCCATCACAATAAGAGGTAACCTGCAATGCACAATTATTGTGAGCAGACTAGAAAGAGAGGGCAACACAGAGAGCAAGAGACGATATCACTTGAATGGAAGCTGCTTGCCATGAACTACGTCCAGTATGTATAATTCATTGAGTGCATCTACCCAGCAAGTGAGATAACATGATGTTCTCTTTATTATCCACTTTTTCTAGTCTTGCTACACCATTTGTGCATTGCCGACTACCTCCAGAAGTATATGCCCTAAGTATTAAGAATGATTCATAGTGATATTTTGCTATGTTTTCCATTCGCAACTGTGGTTCATTACTTTTTCATAACCAACTGAAGGAAGAAAATGGCGTTATTTCGCTCTAAGAATAAATAAACGAATCCTCTGCTGTGAACAGGTGAATGGTAAAGCATGGATATACTTAGAGCATTCTATTTTGGAGATAGCAATGCACAAATAATGTGACAAGAGTCGAAAGAGGGGGCAATAAAAAGAACAACGTGTTGTCTCACTTGGTGTCACTAGCAAAGAATTCACAACACCCAGGAGGAGATTTTTAAATTTAATACTATAATATATGTTTGCTATATTAAGGAGAAAATTTGATAAAGTTTGGTAAAAGTTTTTTCATGTAAACTTTCGTTATCAATTAACATTGTAGTCGTTATTTGATTTTTTAAATTTACCATAAAATAAACTGGTGGGGATCCAAAATCGATGTTTAGAACTGATAAAATATATAGAGTACGTAGACGCCGAATGTATCGCCTGCTAAGTGAATTTGAAAGAAGTAGAATTATTATTGGTTTCCGGGAGGCAGGTTTTTCATTTGAGAAATCGCTAACCGCACGAATGGAAATCCAACTACTGTTATCAGATGTCAAGCGTGGTTTGATAATGCCCAAAATCGGAGAAGAGTAGACACCGGACGTCGAAGAGGCACAAATGAAGTTCAAAATCGACGTCTAAGAATTAATGCCTTTAGAGTCCGATTTTCGACAACTCGAGATTTAGCTGATGAATGGTTAGGAGAACAAGGCAATCTTGTAACAGTGGTGCGGAGAAGGACAACACTGGAATGTGGAATGGCTTCAGGTGGTCTCCTCTGATGAATCCCGATTCTGCTTGGGTGGACATGATGGCTGAAGAAGGGTTGGCCGAAGAAGGTTTGGCCGAGGAAGGGTTAGCCAAGGACGGGTTAAAGGACGTCGAGGAGAAGGACGACAATCTCAATTTGATATTGAGCGTTAGGCGTTATAGTATTAGGTGCTATTGCACATGTAAGGAGGTCTCTATTAGTGTTTGTTCGATGCAACATAACTGCGCAACGTTATCTTCAGGAAGTAGTGGAGCAGATACATTATAAGATAATTTGACGAGACCCGTGTGAATCTGTTGTCATGGTCGCCCAGATCCCCAGATCTTTCGTCCATAGAATATGTTTGGGATATGATGAGTAGAAAGCTGGAAAATTTAACCCAGCCCCCAGGGACGTTGGAGGATCTAAGACATGAAATACAGATAGCTTGGGATAGAATTCATTAAGAAGAAATAGACCACTTTATTAAATCAATGCCAAGACATGTTGGGGAGTGTATACCTGGATAAACGCGGTGGACAAACACATTATTTACTTATTAAACAAAATTTAACTCCTTGGTGTTTTTTATTCAAATTTTAATCATTTACTCCTTACTATGGCATGTATGTTTTAAATTTAAATTTAAACATCATCTGGGTGATGCGATTTCTTTGTCAGTAAATATATATATATGAAACATTCTAGCAAACTTGCCCAAAATGGGCGAGCAAGTAAATATAGCCGAGTAGTGGGTAGACACAGTTGTTGAGAAGAAGCATATAGTAATAAATATAATAGAAACAAGCTGCCTGTACTTTGTAAATATTTTTATTTGATTTTCTCAATAACTAAGTGAGATATTTTGAAAATCTTTTTTTGACTATATTTCAAATTTCAAAATTGGCGAACCTGGAAATTTTAATTTTATTAAGAACACAGGACACGTGTCTACAATTCGTCTATGATAATGCTAACGATATGGTGTGGATCTGTCGAAGTTCTGAAAACCCAAAATCCAAAAATTTAGGCGAAGTTGTTTCTAAAAAACCGATTCGATATAAATAGGTAAATAAACAAACAGTTCTCATTTCATATAATAGCATTGTACAAATCGCCCTATAGGTATATTTTAGCGGTTTCACCATCCGTCTATGGAGAATTATCAGCACTGTCAGCAGTTCCCCCCAACAACCGTGTTTCCCGAATACTTGGGTACATTTCACAGACATTTAATGAAAATAGAGGCTTTGTAGAGTAATACGTGAAAAAATAATAGAGTAAAAGCTGCATATGGCAAATGTTCAAAAACTAATAAAGCGATAGAATCTAGTTTTGTCATACAAAAAGTAGCTGTAAATTAATATCGGTTCCCATAGGCCCAGCTCTGCAACTTCAAAAGTGACGAATATATGATTTAAAAGAAAATGCTAAATTTTCTAGTATTTCTTGTTTTCTGTTACTAATGATCCTGTATTTTCATGCTCTCCAGTTCAACTGTTGATATCATAGAATATAATTTATTATTTTTGATTACATAAGCATGCAAAGAAAAAAGGCATTTTCTTGTTTCAGTTGTTTATAGCAAGTGAAGGACCATAGTTGCGACTAGAAACCATAGCAATATCACTACGAATCGTTCTTATTGTGATATTACAGTCGGTGGGTATCCTAATAATATTTTTTGCACATATTCAGTTAATATTTGCTTTATTGATTGTTCTATAAATTAAATTGAAGTTTTTGTGATTTAAAAATTACCGATTTCATCCAATTCATATGGTTATTAACTTGTACTTGGTTTCGAGATTGAATTTTAACCAATTAATCATGTTTTTCATAAGAATAAATTTTTTATTTATACGAATTTATATATCCTGGAAATACATGAACAAAAATATACATTTTGCAGTCCTAATTAGCCCATCACCAATCAAAAAAATTGATAATGAGTTGAGTTTAACTCCAAGTTATTATATGTGGCCGAAATATATTGGGTATGCCGATAAATAAACGACATTGATGATTTAAAATGCATTGTATTAAGGAACATTACAGAACGGTACCATATATATGAGATTTAAGGTTTTCCAGAAAATCAGAAAAAAAAAGTAAATAAGGGACTACATTTCAGTGAATTAAAATGAATCTTTACTCTCTTCTCTAAAACGGATCAAGTAATTTTAATCTTATAAATTGTATTCTACAAAGATACGTTACAGCTTGATTCCATATATTTTTCTGTAACGTAAAACATACCATTTTCCTGAAAATCGGAAAAATATGTGCAAAAAAACTATAAAGATCAATATAAATGTCAAATTTTCATCATAAATATCTAAGATGAAATGCCATGAAAGTATGTATATCGTACAGGGTGTGTATTATAGTTTTCATTTTGATACATTTGAAGTTAGTTTCATTTAGAGACGAAGTTAAGTTACGGGACTTTTAGTCGCGTGACATGGCAGAAAATATCCCATTAGTTTATCGAATGGACCATGCACCTTTCTTATGGAAAATGAACTTCCGTCAAATTATTGGACATGTTGGTATGTTGTAGAATTTGATGTTCTGACAAAAAGAGTCCATGGGCTCAAACAGATTCTATGACTAGTTTTCGAGATATAGAGTGTTAAACATCGAATATGCCTCATTTTTGATATCAGATTTCTCACGATAGACGTGTTTTTGTTTCCGGTTATTGATTTCTTGACAAAAATATTTCACAAAACAATTGCCATAAATTTTAGTGGATTACAGAGTATTGCAAACATAGGTACGTAAAATGTTTTTTTTTGGAAAAAAAATTTTTGTATTACTACGTTGAAAAGGTAATACATTCTTGGACGTGCTTCATATAATATACAGTGTGAGTCATAAATATAGCTAGAGCGAACATATATTATTTTTTACTATTAAAGAGTCACCCTGTACGAACCATTCCTGGTGAAATAATAATAATACATTAAACACATATTATAAAACGTCTCTTTATACTCCACAGGATGTTAAACTGATTGCAAAAGCTGTACATATTAAAAAAAGTTTGTTTTCACAGCACCGTGTGTTTTCTCAAACACACAATTTGGTTTACTCCTTGATGATGACAACTTAGAGTTGTTGAAACAGCGTTGAGAGTTTAAAATAAAGGTTTTGGTGTTAGGGTGCAAAACTGTGTTTTTACATTTGTGACACACCAAAGGTTCCACAGCATTTCCAATAGAAAAAGAATACAAATTAGAGAGGGAGAAAGATAGAAGGAGAAAGAGGAGAGAGAGAGAAATAAAAAGAATATATGTCTGAAAATAGTGATTAATTACCCACGGTTTCTAAACGGTTTTTATTTTAAGTCAGCTGAAGTCTGTTCTTTTTTAAATTTAAATTATTTTATAGCATAGTTAGTATGCCCACATCTTTTTATGTACGACTTGCTAAATATGGATATTTGTTACATAAGCAAAATAGATTTATCTTCAAACATTAGGAATAGTATCAAAAGGAACACCTGCAGATGAAATGAAAGCATACGTCATTTTGTGGGACTATAATAAAATACGAATAGCATGAGAGTATATCTGAAAGGAGACATATCTGCAGGCTAATTTTCAGACCTCCTTCTTATACCAGGAAAGGGACTGTACCCAAAAGGCATTATAACTATACAAAAAAAAAATACATTGCAGTAAATAAGTTGTAGATTTTTTAGAGAAGAAGATGAACAATACATTAGAATGGTTATGTGAACGAGCTATTCTGACTCCAAAACGTGATCAAGCGGAAACAAAATGATATTTTACTCAAATTACTTGTAGGTTAACAAATGGTGTATAATTCAACAGACAAGGTGGTAATTACTGCTCTGGCAGAAGTAGTGTTTGTTCCGTACGTGTATTCCATTAATCCCAAACAAACTTACTTTCGTATTCAAAAAGGATTTGATTCCCTTTAAAAGTGACATTGCTTGGCGATGACCATAAATAAATCACAAGTGTCAAACCCTTAAATTTGTGCTCACGGGTGAGCTCACCCTGCACCCTCTGGTGTATAAAGAATTTTGTTGATTGTATTTTTTAGGGATAGCGAACCAATGAAACGCGTGCCACATTTGAACATTTTTCTGGCACATTATCGATTTTCAAATTGTTTAATGTTTAAATAGTATCTACCGATGTAATTGTGAACTTTTTCATCAGAGGAAATTCTTTACTGTCTATAACTATCATTTATTATTGTTTATTAAAGTCGCCCAATTTAATTGTAATTCTGATTGATACTATTTTAGAAAAAAGTTTCTATATATGAGATATAAGACTAATGCGTATTAAGTTATCTATGTTTTGTATAGAAGAACAATTAATGCATTATTCTATGCATAAGGTATTCTTCCTTTCTTTAGGCATTGTATAATTCACTCAATTTGTCAATGATTTTCTCTTCTCCTTTTTTTAAAAGTTCTATGATCACCCTCCGGTGTCTTACCGATTTTAATTTGTGTTAACACTAATTTGACTTCTGCCTTGTTGATATCAGATATTTCGTCTGATCCGTCATTCATGATTTTCCCGCTATTTATTTTAAACATAGGATATACTTCGAGGTACAATGCATAAACGTATTTATAATTATTTCTTGTTTATACTACCTCTTGGTTCTTTTCTTTTCCAGTTCTTCACAGATATAATTTGCCTTCTTCTGTTTTTCCTCTTTACCCCTTTTGGATTTTATTCTCTATTGGTGTCTCTAGCCCTGCTACATAATGCTTATACACATCATGCCTAATTAGTGTTCTTATTTTGGAAAAGTTTTTGAAGTATTCTTTGTTATTTTCTCTGGAAAGTCTATTTCTCAGCTCTTTCATTTCTCTAGTTGTGTTACTAAGTTTATTTATTTTCTGTTGTCACCTTTCTTGGAATTCTTTTATCGATGTGGTCAGTTTTTCAGTTAATGTGTACTTCCAACGTCTTTTACTCATTTTGTCTTCGGCACTTCGGAGTTTTTTCTGAATATTAAGTAACGACTGTTTTTAGTTTTGCTTTATTTACTGATTTTACGTTTTTTTAACCAACCTGATATCGCTATGTATTTTGAATGAATTTAGTATTTTAACAACTTGTATTAGGTATATGTTTTGTGGTGAAGATGATACAATCAATTTCGTTGTTTGTATTGCCGTCTGGGATAACCCAGGTTCTTATTTTTTCTCAAAGAATGTATTCATAGCGTACAATCGACTCCTTAATGTTTGTTGTATTGATTACATTTCCATATGACCATCCGATTCTCTTCTTAAGGACCAAATTTATTCAGGAATTCAATACGACTAGTCTATTTTTATAACTTTCTGAAGACAACAAATATTAACCATTAGAGAAGTTTGAGTTCGGCCAGATAAATAGGAATAGACAATGAAAAATATTAATATGAGATCACTATGCAAAATGGAGGAGGCGCCGGAATAACTAATTTAAAAAATTATGAAGGAAGAAATTATATTTTCCTTTTTTTTTAAGTCTTTTCCCACGGATTACTAAGTTTAGATTTAAAAAAAAACAATTTTTGCCAAAGTGGAACAAGAACAACACGGTCATACAAAGAAAATCACACTTAAAAAAGGCAGTCTGATATAGGCTGATTAATGAAACCTACAACATTAATTACCAACCCAGGTGTATACAATATTGTGGGTATTGCACTGGATTTCTAAAAATTTGCCCAAATCACAATTTTGTATTTTATTGTGAAATGATTTATATGTACTAAATACATGAATAATTATTGGAGATTTTATTCAGTTGAAGGGAGCGAAACTGTTGAAGGTTACTCCACTAGAAACAATATATTGTATTGCGTTCAGTGGACTGAAAAATCTCGAAGAGTTAGTAGGTATTACAATTTTGTTATCTACTAAATTCCTTGTAATTTTAATTACCTACTGTGTATAATTATATTATCTTTGGAAATTATTGTGTCGTTAAAACCATAGCATAATAGGAAAAATATCTAATAAATCGTCGCATTCAGCACAAACAACTGTCAACTTCTGTGCAGTTTTCCCGAGCATAACTTTTGCTGGCTGATAGCGAAAATCAGATTTAAATTATTATGTTTATTGTTTCCTCTGTGCTTCATTTTTAGTTGTGGTGGAGCTTGCTAATTCAGATGTCTGGCATTTTAATTATAGTGTTTACACCTCTCTGAATAACTTAACTTTGATGGAAGGAAATATAATCTGATTTTGTTCTCGTATGCAGTTTTGGGAAAAGCTGTAGTAATTCCTAAATATTTAATTTAAGTTGATGTACCTAAAGTTCCCAATCCAGGTTGGATTATTTTCTCATGTTGTTTCACCTTCTGTAAGAAATCGGGATTGTGCAAAGTCTTTCTATACTATTCAGTATCATACTATTGGTATCAACTCATTTATTGGAGTCGCTTTGTCTTCCAGAGATTTAGAGGTCCATGAATGAAATTTGGTCTACATAAATAACAAACACCAAAAGACCCCCAGTTTTGCATACTTTCCTATCACATTCGGTTTAACCGAGAATGATAGAAAAAATATAATTTCAAATGTACACCCTGTACATTTTAATTTTTTGATCCATAAGACAATTCTTAATATCTCCTAGATACTTAGTATTTTAGAGTGATTTTAAAATCTACACCTAGGTGGCCATAATCTTTATTAAGACCTTCTAGAGGACTAAAACAGTTGTCAAAAAGACCCACAAACAATCTGTGTTCGCCTCGTCAATGATTTAAGTCAAGGTATTTTAAATTAAATCAAAATCACTTTTTGGAACAATTTTTATTTAATAAAATAAATTACATAATATACCTAAAGACTTCTGACATTTGTAATCGGTTCAAAAATAAATTAAATAAAAATTAAATACATCAATTTGGAGATGTTATACAAATTCATAAAAAATTCACGGTGCCATGGTGCAAGACCTGAGGGGAATATTTTTTTATTGATTCAAACCTAATTATTCCAAAAGTATTCAATATAATCCAAATTAAGGGTAATAAATTGTTTATATTAATTACAAACTGGTAGTTTGTAATAATATTATAATTTTAATGTTGTTTAAAATAGAATAATATTAATAATATAATAAATTATAAAACTTCTATTAAAGCAAAAGCAGATACATAAATGATGTCCATACAATTTCGAACTATTGAAATGTTTGTATGTATTTAGATCTATTTCTGTCTGGTTTGTCGCTTATAAATTTTGTTGTACCAGTTATTAATTTTAAAAAAGCATTCAGAAAAACGCAGTGGATTGGAATCCTATTTACGCTCATATCTATTTACATCCATATCCCCACTTATAATTCATACGAATTTTTATCGAAAATTCGTAATCAACAATAGCGCTTTCCGAAACAATATCAGCAAAGAATTTCATAAAAAGCGTAGACATGGAAAATGTAAATATTAAATGTTTGTAAATTTCCTATGTTTAATGTCATTGTTCACAGGAAGTAATTTATTTGTTATAAATATGATTGATGGAATGTCTTCGATGGCACATTCCATAGAGAATATCCGAAAAAATGTATGAATTAGATGTTGCGGTTTTAGTTCAATGCTGGTTCAATGCAAGTATATAATTGACGAAGGACCTTTAGCGGAACAATCAATAAACACGTGCCGTCACATAAACGAATCACCAAATAAAAGTTATCACTAACTTTTTATATCGAAGCTCTGGTGTTTTCTTGGGTCTTCTTTCTTCAGAGGCTAGCCCCGTAACAGCAGGAACAGTTTCTTAGAGCTTCGTCTGGACAACACGTTACACAAAAAATAGCGACGTAATGTTCATTGATTGAGCATACAAAAAATGCGGGTTTAACAACAAATGATGCGCTTTTGTAAACACAAAAGAAACAAAATGAAAGCGGTTTAGCGGTCGTTACGAACGGAGCTTAGAAGTCGCGAAATCGTAACGCAAAAAACAACAATAAGCGTCGTCTCTTCAGACGGAATCAAAAAATGTGTCCGAATAATTCGGAGCACAATACACGAATCTCCCAAGCGTCCTAATAGCTAGGGATCCGAAACACGAAAGTTGAATATTGTCTATATTTTACACGCAAAAAAACACTTAAAATTAGCATTAGCGCGACGGAATGTTTTAGAAAAGGTGCAGAAGTTTAAAAATCAATGAAGTAATTCAATCAAATTGAACACAATACACTAAACAAATTGCGGGAACGCACCATTCCGCCAGCCTTGAATTACTTATTTCAAAACTAAGGGTCCACTGGCAGTGGACAAAGCTTTACAAGAGGTCGCTTCAAAGTACCACTTGCAGTTCTAACTGTAGCAACGCGTACAACACCATCACCTCCAGGATGTACGTCAATAATGCGCCCTAATGGCTAATTCAAAGGAGGTGAAGTGTCTTGCTTCAAAATAACAAGAGTACCTGGCTTAACAACCTCCGAGGGATCAGTCCATTTGCTCCGTTGATGAAGAGTATGTAAATATTCTTGCGACCAACGTTTCCAGAATGCCTGATGCAAACGACTCAGTAACTGCCATCTGTTGAGACGATTAGATGGGACAGATAAGAAATCAGATTCAGGAGGTGCTGTTAAAGGTTCCATTGTGAGAAACATTCCAGGACTCAAGGCGGTAAGATCCGATGGATCGTTGCTACAAGGGGTTATAGGTCGCGAGTTTAAAACTGCTTCGACCTATGCAAATACAGTAGAAAGTTCTTCGTAGGTTAGGATTTGATCTCCAACGACACGTCTTAAGTGAGCTATGACACTACGAATTACTTTCTTTGCGGATAGAATCCAAAATCGTTGCTGCAAAAGAAATTGAACGGTTTGGATTCCTGCGTGAAGATTGGTGACATGACAATCTTCGACAATTAGATTAGTCAAATGACTTTTACTTGGTAGCAGTGCGGGAAATTTAGTGTCAAACGGCAAGGGAGCATTAGCCAATCTACTACCAACTCTAAGAGTTCCCTGTTCATCAAGAAACGGCGCAAGTTTACGAAGCGATTTGGGCAAAAGTTTTCGTTCTCGAAGAAGGGAAATCTCTTTAGAGAAATATTGATCTTGAAAATATCGAACAATGCGAAGCTGAGCCTGATATAACTCAGCAGCCAAGAAGGATCCAGAGCCCCTACGTTCTGGATTGCGGGCGTTATCAACAAAGCGACAAATATGAGCTATAATGCGGGTAATGCGATTAATAGAAGAATGTTCTTCTAACAAAGTACCAAATAAATTGAAGCGGTGACTTGAAGCGCCACTATACGGGCTTCAGTCATAACTAGCGGTGACATGCTTGAGTCTGAGCAAACATGTAGCAAACAAGCGGTAATCAACAATTGTGGGCCTTTCCACCAAAGTGCATTGCCTAATAAGTAGGTAATACCGCGGTAAAGTATTTCAAGTTTTATAAGTAAGAAAAAGCAATCTGTTTTTGGCCGGCCGGTTCGGGCATCTATAAAATATTGATATGGCAGCTACTAGCGTTGTGCTCCTAGACAGAGGAAATAATACCACCTGTACCATAAATTTACACGGTGCTACAGTGGTATCTTGGCGAGTGAACAACCAAGAGCAACTATTTGTTAGTAAGCAAGCAGTCTTTGATGGTAAAAAAGCGATTAGAGGTGGAATTCCATTTGTATTTCCTCAATTTGGACCATGGAGTTTTGGCCCTCAACATGGATTTGCCAGAATTGTACGATGGAATTTAGAAAAAGCGCCAGAGAGATTAGCTAGTGGAGATGTAGAAGCAATTTTTTCTATGATGGACACTGATTTTTCCAGATCCATGTGGAATTATCAGTTTCGACTGACCTATAGACTGATTCTTCGTGAAAAAGAATTGCACTTTAACATAGCCGTATATAGCCCCAGTAAAGACTTAACGTTCAGCTTTAACATGCTACTTCATACTTATTTTAAAGTTCCTGATGTTCGACGTTGCCAAATCACAGGTCTACAAGGATGCACTTTCATCGACAAAACTAGAGATGGTGCTGTGTACCACGAGGCAAGGGACGTTGCCACAATAAGCGAATGGACTGATCGAATATACCAAAACACAGCCCAAGAACACATCATCACCAACGTGGTGTCAGGTCGGAAGATGCGGATCCAAAAGTACAACTTCCCTGACACGGTCGTGTGGAATCCCTGGATGGATCAAGCGAAAGACATGTCCGACTTCGGCGACGACGAATACCCGAACATGGTTTGTGTGGAAGCGGGCCACGTTTCGAGTCCCGTCATCCTTCTTCCAGGCACAGCATTCGAAGCTAGTCAGATTCTGCAAGTCATGTGAACTGTCAGGAGGCTGGTCATGTTCATTATATGGATAATTTGATTATTAAGAGTGACTTTAACAAATTGATAACATTTATAGGCGAGATCTGATAAAATCAGATCTTTTTTTTGGTAAATTTAACTCTCAAGCGATTTGGGCAAAAGTTTTCGTTCTCGAAGAAGGGAAATCTCTTTAGAAAAATATTGATCTTGAACATATCGAACAATGCGAAGCTGAGCCTGATATAACTCAGCAGCCAAGAATGATCCAGAGCCCCTACGTTCTGGATTGCGGGCGTTATCAACAAAGCGACAAATATGAGCTATAATGCGGGTAATGCGATTAATAGAAGAATGTTCTTCTAACAAAGTACCAAATAAATTTGGTGAAGCGGTGACTTGAAGCGCCACTATACGGGCTTCAGTCATAACTAGCGGTGACATGCTTGAGTCTGAGCAAACATGTAGCAAACAATTGTGGGCCTTTCCACCAAAGTGCATTGCCTAATAACTCTGATGGCAAAGTGCCGCGGGAACCAAAGTCAGCGGGGTTATCACAAGATTGAATGTAAAACCAATGAGAAGAAGGAAATTTTTCCTGAATGTAAGCAACTCGATTACTGACAAATGTCTTCCAACGGTGCGGGGAAGAACTAAGCCATGAAAGGACTACCGTGGAATCTGACCAGCAACGAATCACCTTAAACAACAAACGACTATTGAATTGCTCATAAACATAATGAGCCAACTTAGCGTTAAGAACTGAAGCACACAGTTCCAATCTGGGAAGTGACAAAGTTTTCAAACAACACAAAAAAACTTTGACGAAATCCAGATGCGGTTTCGAACACAAAATAAACAACAGCATAACCTCTCTCAGAAGCATCACCAAATGCGTGAAGTTCACAACTAGAAAAGTTTTCTATAGCAAGCAGGCGAGGCAAAACTAAATTGTGCAAGGTCAACAAAATAGCGATAATGTCTTGCTGCAACTTGGGACCGATAAACAAACAATCATTCAAAGATAACCGATGAGGTGTCTTAGCGGATGCATTAAACACTACACGAAGTTTGGTTGTGCTACTATCAGGTTTCAAAACACAATGATGCGGTATGTAGTAACAATCAGAAGAAGTAGATGATAGATCTGGAACCAGCTCCATATGTTCAAGCTCCAAATACTCTTTAAGAAAATCACAATAGTGTTTGTAGAGATCTGGTTGCTGTAGAAGACGTCTTTCTAAGGAGTAGAAACGTTGTGCGGCGGGATTATACATTCCATCAAAAGCAGGAAGTGTATTTCGAAAAGGAAGGGGCACAATGAATCTACCTGAATCCAATCTCCT
The DNA here is from genome assembly GCA_034190945.1 of Octodonta nipae. Taxonomy (NCBI): domain Eukaryota; kingdom Metazoa; phylum Arthropoda; class Insecta; order Coleoptera; family Chrysomelidae; genus Octodonta; species Octodonta nipae. Next base: position 62,775,435 of record CM067216.1, on the reverse strand, counting down.
GCATCCCTCGGAAAATATTTTTTCGCAGATAAGATCATCAGGGGACTGAACCAGTGCGGTAGGAACATCTTCAATTGTCCAGAACCTTTGGAGTGAATCATCTAATGATACTACATCTTCAATTTGACAAAAAAGCGAAGTTGGGTTTATAACTGACTGAGAGTGAGAGTTAACAGAACTCGAAGACACTCTACCCATAAGGATGTAACCAAACACAGTGTTAATAGCATCAGGAACACCTTCCTTACCCCGAAGGCGTCCATCCAACAAAATTTGAGAAAATATATGGGCACCTAACAAAAGGTCAATAGCGCCAGGATCAGCAAGTTTCAAATTGGTTAGATATGCCATATTAGCCATGTTAATGGGCGCAACAGGCATATCATTGCAAATGCGGGGTAAAACAATAGTATCAACAACAAAATTGCACTCACGTTTTGCTATAGAGCGAAGAGAAAGGGTAAGAGAGCCCTCAGCAGAGGTACTCTGCACAGAACCCAGCCCGTTGAGTTGAATCGAAACGGGCGTAGGTCGGAAGCCAAGGCGTTTTACTGCCTTGCTCGCAATGAATGATGTCATGCTACCAGAATCTAGCAGACATCGCAAAGTTTGATAAGAACCGTGCTTATCTAATACCTCAACTAAAGCGGTAGATAACAACACATTTGAATTGTATGACAAAAGTGAACTATGACAAGAAGTCTGCGGTAGAGAAGTTTCGGGATTTTCAACAGTATTAATGGTACGGGATCCACCAGATGTGGAAGCCAGGTTTGCGGGGGGGAACTTTAGATTCAGACCGAATACCTGAATCAGCACGATTTACAAAATGATGTGATGAGTTGTTTGCAGTTGCGGCAAGTGGATAAATATTTACAGCGATTCGACTGATGAGAATAGCTCTAGCAATTAAAACAAAGTCTAAAATCTTTAACAAACTTAAACTGCGCGGATACTGATTTGTTCAAGAATTCAGAACATTTGTAAATCGCATGATCGGATTTACAAACTAAACAATTTCTATTCTTAGTGACAAACAAAGATGTAGTGAACCGGGAAGAATGTTGCTTTGAATTCAACGGTAATTTTTTGTCAACACTTCGCTTTGCCTTGCGGGATAATTCGACATGTTCAAACGCATCGCAATGCTTCGACAAAAAATTAACAACTTCCGAGAGGATCGGAAAGTCATCTTGAGCGGTCACAGTACCATGGTAAAGTTCAAACTTAGCGGCTAAATTCTTTGGAACTCGTTTCAACATCATCTGAACGATACAAAAATCCCACTGATTTACTGGTAAACCCAAATTCTTCAGTGCTTCCAAATTATCACTGAAGTCATCCGATAACTTCCGAACCTCTGAAGGGCTATCTGAAGTTAGTTGGGGGAATTGTTCTAAAGCTGACCAATGAGACTCCGCGATTAAACGAGTTCGCTTGAATTTTTTCAAAAGTGCTTCATAAGCACTCACGTAATTGTTTTGTGTTAGTTTAAAATTCTTAATAACCTCAAAAGCAGGCCCTTTTAAAGCTAACTGCAAATATTTGAACTTCTGCATAGCACTGAGTTTTTCATTATTGTGAATTAATGAATCAAACAAATCAATAAAAGTACCAAATTCCAATATGTCTCCACTAAATGAAGGCAAATCAATGCGCAGCAAAGTAACACTTTCCTGTTCCGGAGCTATATTTTGTGGCGTAGAATTCTGAACAGATTTCAGTTTAGCAAAAATAGACCTAATTGAATTAAACAATTTTTCAAATTTATTGCGAATGTCATCCTCAAAGTCAAAATCATCGTTTGCATCTGAAATTAATCCAACAATGGAATTGTGATGTTTAAAAAATTCGGAATGGATTGAATCAATCATATCAATCATGCTAAAAAACAATTCAACGTCGTCACCTCTTAAGGCTTTCTCGGCAGCAAAATAAATATCTTCTAATCTTTTAAACTCCGATTGTCGATGATTTTTAAATTTACGTAAATTTTCAGCGGTTTTTGACTTCTTAACAATAAATCAAAATCACTGTAACGCCACAAATCTAACACGATAGAACGAAAACAAAATACTATTCCAAAAATGTACAATTTTTTACTGTTGAAGTAGTAAAATATTCTGACCAAATGTCAAATAAATTCAAAACAATTTAGCAAAATAACCAAACAAACAAAACGATCTCGTGTAAGGTTTTTAACGCGACAAAAAAGATGCGTTTTATTTCCAACGGAATGAGTGAATATCCCGAACTTCCTTTCTCTTCTAACAAATAAAGAAACGGAAATTCAATGCGGTTTTCAACAATAATTGCAACGAAAAATCAATGTTTTGATCATTACACTTTGCACGAAATTAACTCAAATGTATCCGGCCCGGAGTTGGACCAAATTATGTAATTTATTCGATAATCTTTGCACGAAATTAACTCAAATTGCATCCGGCCCGGAGTTGGACCAAATTATGTAATTTATTCGATAATCTTTGCACGAACTTAACTCAAATTGCATCCGGCTCGAAGTTGGACCAAATTATGGAATGTCTTCGATGGCACATTCCATAGAGAATATCCAAAAAAATGTATGAATTAGATGTTGCGGTTTTAGTTCAATGCTGGTTCAATGCAAGTATATCACTGACGAAGGACCTTTAGCGGAACAATCAATAAACACGTGCCGTCACGTAACCGAATCACCAAATCAAAGTTATCACTAACCTTTTTTGTCGAAGCTCTGGTGTTTTCTTGGGTCTTCTTTCTTCAGAGGCTAGCCCCGTAACAGCAGGAACAGTTTCTTACAGCTTCGTCTGGACAACAAGTTACAGAAAAAATAGCGACGTAATGTTCATTGATTGAGCATACAAAAAATGCGGGTTTAACAACAAATGATGCGCTTTTGTAAACACAAAAGAAACAAAATGAAAGCGGTTTAGCGGTCGTTACGAACGGAGCTTAGAACTCGAGAAATCGTAACGCAAAAAACAACAATAAGCGTCGTCTCTTCAGACGGAATCAAAAAATGTGTCCGAATAATTCGGAGCACAATACACGAATCTCCCAAGCGTCCTAATTGCTAGGGATCCGAAACACGAAAGTTGAATACTGTCTATATTTTACACGCAAAAAAAAACACTTAAAATTAGCATTAGCGCGACGGAATGTTTTAGAAAAGGTGCAGAAGTTTAAAAATCAATGAAGTAATTCAATCAAATTGAACACAATACACTAAACAAATTGCGGGAACGCACAAATTGATATTTCAAGCAATTTTGGCAAGAAATGCATATATAATTTTTCTATAGCCTTGGTATCATAATGTTTATCAGCAAAGTATTAATAACTATCGTTATATTTTATGATCTGATGAATCAGAGTTCTCAAAACTTAGAAGCCTCAATAAAAAATCATTAAAATTCTAGAGAAGTAATAAATACAAACAATAGCTCTGCCAGCATTTTTCTCCTTTCACATTCAGATCAGTGAATTGTTTCCTAGAAGTGAATAATGTAATGTTTTTATTTACTTTTCGGCTTCTTGGATTTATTTAGAACACAGTTGAACTCACTCTAATTTATTTCCACTACTTTAATTTATATTCACACAACTATTTACAATTTATCTTGGACACCCAAGGCCGTAGCCAGGAATTTTTTTCGGGTGGGTTTTCGGGGAGATTGTATAATTTCTTTGATTAATGATGGGCTGATTAGGACTGCAAAATTTATATTTTTATTCATGTATTTCCAGGCTATATAAAATTGTATAAATATAAAATTTATTTTCTTCAAAATGTTATTTGTGGCATATTCTTGATTAATTTTTAGCTGTTCTTGGGAAATAACACCATAATCGAAATAAAAAGCTGTATATTGAAAGAAAAACCAAACGTTTCAAAGTCGATTCTGACTTTCGTCGTCAATGGCTTTAAAATATGTGTTGAAAATGTAAATGGCAAATTGAAAGCCTGATTTATGACATTTAAGATGACATTCTAATTTAAATGTCAAAAAAACATAAAAATAATAAACTTAATTCTTATGAAAAACATTATTAATTGGTTAAAATACTGACTGAATCTTTTGTACGCAACAGAATGACACCTCGAAGAGAGTATTCAATATCTCTGACAGGTGAAGTTAACCTAAAAATTTCATCATGACATTCTAACCTAGGAATTACGGGTAACAGCAATTATTACATGGAACGGCTCCAGATTCGGAACCTCTATGTGCTGGTTTCTTCGAAAATCCTAGATGTCGGTCTTTAGATCTCGCGTCTTCATAGTTAGTTAGTCATGTCTTTATTGTCAAAGCAATTTTTTACAAATTTTTTACTCTTAATCTATGACTTTTTGTAAGAGCAAGGCAGTTTTTCGAATTTTCCACTACTAACAACTTTCAAATAATCGTCCCCCCTCTTACAGAGTATAAGGGAGGAGAGAAAACCCCAATGTACAGTTAAAATATATTTTTTTAAACAAACCAACTCTTTTATGGCGCAACTTCATATTTTTTTGGGTGTACGCATTTTTTTCTGTAAGTATGTTTTTCAAAAAAGTTACTCATTTAGCTCCATCAAAAGTAGTAACCCATAGTCACGACGAAATTCATTTTGAAACTGATATTGAATAATTATTTAGTTACCAATGTGAGTGTGGAACAACAACGGTCAACTTCCAACCGCCTAAAGTTGTTAATTGAAGCCTTCGGTGCCAAAACCAGGTAGTCCAATTTTTACTTTTATCTAAATTCTGTTTCTTCAGATGATTGGAGGTCGTTGCGTGTTAAAATCAGATAAATAATAGGCTCTACGTGTGAAATTGGAGTGATTATCACTTGACTGGTCCTGTATTGACAGGAAAAAAAAAAGTAAATCCAGGAGATACCTGCTTTTTGCATCCAACTGTTTTGATATGTGGGGATTTGTCTGCTTTAAATCATCGAATAACATTGACGACATGTATGTTTAGATGTTTAGTATAGGTTAGTATGCAATTTACTAACGATGAGAAAGGTTTGTTGGCGGAGTAGTAAGACATTTTAGGCGCAAAAATGCCATGAAATAGAATGGAGAAACTTTTGAAATCACCAGGAAGTGAATATATATCGAATGATGAAAACAGCCCTGGTCCGAATCAATATATAAAGAAGAACAATAGGGACAATCCTCCTGAGGAAAAAATGGAGAAAATCTCACTTCCTGTTTAAGGTGTATTATTCTAGTATCCAAGTTCACGGATGATACAATCGTATCCTTTGCCTCTTAAGGAGAAAAAAAGCTGCTGATGTTCAAATTCTAGCATTGAAGTACGTATCAGCTACTAACTTATGGTACTACCAAACAGTCCTCGGAGAATCCGAACAAAATGATCTTGTAGAAGAACTTAACAATACAGTTGTTGAAAATGCTTATGACTGGGATTCTTCATTTATGTAAAACTGTCGCCTTAAGTTTCGTTTATATTAAATTTTTCTTTGGTTATTATTTTTCAATAAACCAATTTAATTAGTTCTTGCATCATTTTTAAATTTTCGAGGCAACAACCAGGTAAGTCCAACTTTTCCAACAAATTTTTCAAAGGGCTTTGTACTGAATTTTCTAGATAATATCATGTTATTGCACTTGTCATTTACCTTACTAACACCCTTGAACATAATTATGTCTGTCGTAATATTTTCAGGTGAAATAATAAGTTTTGTTTAATTTCTCAACATTATCGAAACCAAAAAATTGTCAGTGTGCGGCAGGTCTTGACAGGGAAATAGAAAATAATAACTTTTATACAAGAGAATAATTCGAAAAAATATTGTTTCTATATTCTGTCCCACGTTATAACAATTTCCTTTAATAGGAGTTTTTTCGATTCATTTAGAATTAAAAATTAGTAAATTCAAAATTGACGTGTGAGATCCCAAATGTTTGATATGTTTTTAAAACATCAGTAATGTATTTTTAAAGTTTCATGCATATTTTCAACATATCTTTTTGATCCTCAATATTTAACATATGAGTAATAAAAGTTAAAAAACTTCACAGGGTGTTTCTAATTGATATGCAACATTTTTATTAAGTTATTAATTTTTTTAAGCCTTTGTGAGAACATTTTAGGTTGTTACAAAAATCGTTCAGAACTGTAATTTTATTAACATCAATTACACTGGTAACCAAATTTAAGCGTCGACTTGCTACACGAACTTTTCTTTGTATTTTCTTATGATATAAGATATTGGCAAGAACTATAAACGGCTCATATTTTTTTATTACATTTGAATTTTGTTTATTTAAAAACATAATTTTAACGAAATAATGAAATAACTCTCTAGTAATATAAAAAATAAGAATTAAATATCATAATTTTCTGGAATATTGGAATTCCTGTTGGTCCCTTTTAACCATCCTTCAGTGTTCAGTTAATTTCCTTCGACTTCATTTACCTTTATAATATTTTTACATCTTTGATATGCCCTGATAGAGACTACCATCATTTACAGCCTCTAAATCGTTTTGGAAAAAAATTAAGTGTGTCTCTAAAATGAATTTTTAGCGATATACGGGGTATTTCTAAAATAGGGTTCTGCCGTAAATAGAACTCCTTAAAATAAGCCAAAAATTGCCTATTAAAATGTGTCCTAAAACGCACCCTTAGGAAGTCATATAACCTCAAAAAAAGCAAACAAAACTATTTTTTCTGTTATTTACAAAACGGTCAAAAATAAATTTTAAAAATGTATGGGTCTTACATAACTTTTTACGTTAAATAACATGTGCTACTCCGTTTTTCGACATGCAAATCATAAGCGTCCTATTTAGGTTGGTGAAGAGGGTTTTCAGCACGAATTTTTTTTATTACGTGAAAAATATTATCTTTGTCCAAATCGATATCTCCAATGGTTTTCGAGTAAATTGACTTTAAAATTACTCTGCTCTGTAAGTTATTACAAAATTTGTTTACCATGGCTTATAAAAAACTGACGCTTAAGAATTTAAATTATTGATAAACTGTCAATTGAGCTTTGCAATCTTAGTGAAAGTGGCGATTGAAAAGTTTAAGTATACAATAACAGAAAAAAAAAACAGTATTGTTTTAGCCGTATTAAAGGCATATATGTTCCTAAGGATGCGTTTTAGGGCACATATTAATAGGGACTTTTTGTCCCATACACAGCGTCAATAGGCGCTCCTTAATGACTATTCTAAAGACATCAGGAATTTCTTGAAGAACAATATGAGACAATTACTGCATAGTAAAAATTTAAGATTAAGTTTGAAAGCGAGGATGCTTAGAAGCTGTATCTCACCAGTCCTCTTGTATCGTATGGAGTTTATAACAAACAAGGCTTTGTGTAGTAGATTGGAAGACTGTGTGCGAACCGAAAAGCAGACAGAATTAATATATACAGTTAAAATAGGAAAACTCAGTACCTACCTATGTCATTACAAGCGGAGAAAAATGCAAATGGGTGCAAATGATTCTGCAGAGAAAAATACATGGTACACGAAGTATCGGGAGGAGAACTGCAGCTCTTTGTTTCATGCTATTGCCTCAAAGATGCGAATCGTATTGATTCTTGCCACCTTCCACAGCAGAGATAGCAAGTGAATAAGAATCAACTCTCTGCACTTGTCATTCTTATTGATAGGTACAAAAAAATCACAAATACGGTTTAAAGCACTGAGGTTTTACACTGATTTGAGGTCTTACGAAAATGCCTTTATTGATTTTAGCATTATTTAAGCTGAGTCTTTACAAAATTGTTCACGAGGTCTAACTTGATATGGACTGACTGAAGAACTACATTAGAAAACTTCAAAAGTGGCAGATGTTTCACATTCTATTGCAATCCAAATGTTAGAGCAACAACTTTTAAATCACCTTAGATTCATATGAGCCCTCTGTGCTACAAGAGCAGAAAGAGGTAGGTACGTTACAATTATGGACAAGAACAAGTGGTTGAATGATTTGATACACAATGTCATATCTAACTGGCTCTCGGTTTAAACGAGCTTCTTCTATAAGTCTCTACAAAAATGTTTGGACGTAGGCAACTTTTGGTATTATTAGGTTTATATCACTAAAAAGGGTAGGTTGACAAAACACTATTACTAGCGTGTTATGACTACTGTTGATCAGTGTTATTCGCCAAATCTAATTCTTCTAAATTATTTAACAGTGGTGGATCAAATAAAAACCATTATCTCCTAAGTTGGAATAGAACAAAAATTAATATAATAGTCCCCCTTAATTTGAGAATATCATAAAACAATTTTTTTTTAACTTCATTTAACACCCGCATAATTGATTTATTTAACAAATAATAACATTTCTGTAGATTTATGTGAACAGGGTTTAAGTATTACTTTATTTGTTGTGATATAACTAAAAATTTTATGTGAAAAATTAAAAAAAAAGAGCTGTAGTCTTTTCAGACTGGACGATGTAAACGAAACCTTCTTACGAAATATCCTTCCCTTTTCTCGTTATTTCCTTTTCTCTGTTTCCATTTCCTTGTGTAATTCCTAATAAATGATATTAAGTTCAGGAGAGTTAACATAATTGTCACTATTGTCCTAACGTTTAGTTTATTTTTTAATTTACCTAAATATAAGTGCAAAATATAAAATTTGTTGAATTATAATATTTAAAACATATTGCACTTATTTAATATTCTTGCAATATATAACGAGATCACTTTAATTATATCCAGGGGCGGAGCTACCGCCGTATCAGCCGTATCAATGATACGGGGTCCCGGGCTACAGAGGCCCCTAACGTGTGTAAGCAAAAATTACTAAAATGTTATCCACAATGTCACTTAATTTCGTGCTTCCCGTGGAAAAACTGTCATACAACTGCCTACAACCTTCAATACCGAGCAGTAAAAAGGTTTTGTTTTCATATTCTTTGTTAGTAGTTGATTATTACTCTCAAAGCCAGTTTTCTCATAATGCCAAACATTAAATATACTCCATTTAATGTTTGGCTAGCCTGATTTCTAGGAGGAACTAGGATAACTTATAATTAATAAATATTTATTTTAATTTAATGCAACAAGCAGTTTTGTTTCTTTTGTGATAAATTTTAACCCTTCATTTGGACCGCCCAACTAATTTTGATGCAAGGACCCTCCAGGGCAAGCTATGCCATTGATTATATCAGACTAAATTATGGGAGCATTATTTAAGTAGATATTTTTTAAGTATCACAACAAGTCCAGATTATTTTTCAAAATAGCTCTGTAAGGGTCTATCGAAATGCATTAAATTTGAGTGGCGCTAATGTACCAAGACGGTGGATTTAACATATATTTAGTAATTCACATCTCACCCTCTTTCTACACAAGCGCCATTCTTCTTACTTTCTGAACTTGTTATTTAATGCTTTCAGCTGGACACTTTTTCAGTTTAATCCTCATATAAGTTTGTCATCCTGGTCTGGACCATCTATAAACTTAATAACGTTGACCTTTCTTGTGGGTTCTAGTTGGTCATCATTGTCTCTACAACCCACAAACTAGCCCTTTCTTGTGTTGTTCAAGTGTCTGATATAAAATATCGCAAACAGAAAATTTGAATGTTTATTAGAATGAAAAGTAAATTTTATGCTGATATTGTATATTAATTGCATACTATATTTGTTTATTTACTATAATTTATTGATTTTCTATTAAGGAAGAGACTGTTAATATATAAACTGGTCCATGTGTCGTACACAGGAAACTAAGTTGTATGGCTATTTCAAGATCAAGCAAGTGCGGTGTCGGTCGGAACGTAGTGTCTAAACAAATGCAATTTCATATTTTGCATTTCATTACCATACTCGTCTATTTTCATGTGTCCGTGTGGGCCTCCTTTAAGCAGCTTTCGTTTCAAAATTTGTTTTTAAAACTATATTTAAAGCCATCCTACTTGATTTATTTAACAAATAATAACCAGCTTGTAAATTTACGTGAACAGAGTCCCAGTATTATTTAATTTGTTGTGATAAAACTAAAAATTTTATGCGAAAAATGCAAAAAAAAAATGCAGATCGAATCCATCTTTTCGAATTCTTGTTACATAGGAAAATATAGACGCATTAAAATCTTCTGAAGCAAAATATTATAGGTGTTGATTTTGTTCACCCCTTCAGAAACCTTTTATCATTGCAAAAACTTCAAAATCTGTAATTTTAGGTATAGTATTTCATTCTTCTATATTCTTCCATAGTGGATATAACAAATAAAACAATTTTTCTTCTAATTTTGAAGGGCTGTAACTTGTAGGGGTTCTGAACAAAATATTATATGTAAGTCCATCTTATTTTTTGCTACAAAGTCATTAGCATACAATTTTAATTCAAATTATTCAAAGAAAAAGATACATAGGTACAGACATAGTTTTTCATTTACAATAGGATATCAAAATTATGATGATATCTCCTGTCTATAATTTTCTCTGTTACCGCCGGTGTTTCCCGCTACTTCAAAATGAAAGAGAATCAAGACTAATATCTATAATGAAAATAGCACACAACTCACCCTGTATAATAGGATGCTATAAAAAAAATCGTTTCATGATGTCATTCTAAAACAAATTAGTAAAACATTTGTTTAGATCTGATATTAAAACGAATCATCGAATAAATGTCAATAACTAATAAATCCGTCTACGAATTTAAATCAGTACATAACGGTTTGCGAAATTCGAATTTAAAACGTTCGTCTCGTTGAGAGTTCCAGACTCTTGTCTCTTAATCGTCGGGTAGGCGTTGAAGATTCGCGTTCGCGAAATTCGGTTGAGCCTCGCGGCGATAGATGTCACCATCAACGATAAAATTCGCGAGCAGACACACTTGATTCTACAGTTGATATTTTATAGTTATGTCTGTGTATGTGTACTGTCTGTGTTGAGTGTAAGATATTTGTACACCGATTGATTTTTAACATTTCCTTTGGCTTTTCGACGGAAATTCAACGTGGAAATTCTTCGAAGGACTCAGAACAAACAGCGAGAGTGTTTGGTTCGTGTGTTTTGGCACTTTCAGTTTGAATTTCGTACGTTTAAGGTAAGTCTTGCTCGAGATTTTCACTGACCTAATTTGCTATTTTAAACCGAACTGTGTGGCATTTTTAAGATTTTCTTCACAAATGCCACAGAAATTTACGTTAATTTTCAGTATGCGAAATACGAAGGTTTTTGGCCATCTACTTTTTACGTATGAATTATTTTAAAATTTTTAGGTTATTTTTTCAACTGGATTTTTTATTATAATTTGAAAATTCACAGGCTGAGACGTAGTACAGATAAATCCATTTAAATATGCGAAACTGTAATTGTTTCTATAGTTTTAGCCAATTTTCCATGAATACGTTAAAAGGGGTCAGTTAATTAAAATTGTTAAAATACCGCCTAAACTTAACAGGATTAAACCCAACATGTGTATTATGTAATGACGTAGATTATAAAATTATTTTAGTTCCTACAAATGGTTTCCTCAAGTAGGAAATGAAACTATAGGGTCTTTATGGGTTAAGAGTTCACTAAAAGAGTTTTATCTCTACAAATTTGAATAGATCAGATAAAAGAATGTTTCTCCCACTTGGATAGTTACTGATAACTTATTAATTTTTATCGTTCCTTTATTATTGCTTTTACTATCTATATACAGGCTGTCTACAGTTAACTCATCACTGTTACTAGGGGATACTTACTGCTATTGTTAAGGGGAGACCAGGATAGTTAACATTTAACAAAAAAACTAATTAACTAGTTAAAAATTTGGATTTGAAATCTCTTAAAAGGCTTATGCCATAGACATGTTTTGTAAGTTTTACTTATTACATTTTCATGACCAATTATATGGGATTGAAGTTTTGTTTTAGGAAATTATTTTTTATTATTCATTTCATGTGTCATCAGCTAAGCGGAAATATATTTTAAAATTTCTGGTCATAAAACTACACCACTAAAGATGAATCAGGAGAGGTAAACCTTCTTTATATATTTTTCTGAAGAAGGTTATCAGAATGGTGATTGAGGTATAAATCCAAAGTTTTCTACACCAACATCAAACTTTTAGTTTCACATTCAATACCGTCTTATCAAGTATGGAGTAGAGGGCGGATCTACGAGGTACTTGTAGAGTGACAAATGAAGAAAATTATGATGAATTATTTACTAATCCGTTGTCTTATGTACACTGAACTATTTTGCCCTGGGTTTAATGGTTATCTCTCTAAGCTATTGGTTGCTAATTATGGTTGATTAAATTAAATAGATAGGTAGGTAAAATTTTCATTCTACTGCCTAGTTGCTTTCAGTTTGGCAAGTTTTATGGGTGTAGAGATTAAAACTATGTAGATAAATGTTACTCTTATTTAAAATAAATTACTATTATTACCTATTTATCTCATATTATATAAACATGAAAATAGATAAATAATTATTTTAATATTTTTTTAAATATTCAGGTATACTACTAATTAATATGAAAAAATGTAATATTTTAATAACATATACCTATTTAGTATATTTCTCAAAACGACTAAACTACTAAAATTTGAATAGATCATTTGACTCTAAAATAAATATATTAAAAAATTGCGCTTTCTACTTTTCATATATAAGACTTGAGCAGTAAGTTAAGGAAGTTGCAATTCTCACTTTTATCTCAGCAACTAAGGTAATTGAATAATGTCTACTCTGAAATTACTGTCTTCTAAAAGAGACTATGTGTTTCTGAATACATGTATTTTCTGGGCTATTCCTTCAAAAATAGTAGTTCTGCGTCTTAAACCTATAGAAGTTACTTTCCTCCAGACTTTTGGATCTAAATTTCTTCTTTTTCGTTTTAAACTTCCCAAACTGGGGCGAACATCCCTCTATGGATCCATTGTCAACGTACTTTTTTTTTGGTCAACCTTTTGGCAATTATTAGGCATTTCTAAGCAAAACATATTTTTCCTTTTATTTTTTAAATGGTGTTAATTGGCGAAAAACGATGTCCACGTACCCCGTAGTCACTTTCAACAATGTGAATACACAATAATACTATTAAAATCAACAAATACATGTATAATGCCAAGAAATGACACAAAATATTGCAGAATTTAATCCCCCGCTAGAAAGGGTAAAAAACATGATATTTTCAAAATTATTCAAAAAAGGTAGGAGCTGGAAAAGGTAATGATACTCAATGTTGTATTTATTAAGAAAAATCTGATCCTCTTCTTAAATAAATTGATTTTCAAGTAGCGTTAACAAAAAAACTTATACTTATATTTTTTTAAATATTTAAAATCAATACTTTTATAATAAATTATTCTATGCATTATCAGTACCTGGATATACTATTATTAAAATCAAGAAATACATTTATAATCTTAAGAAATGACAGAAAAATATTACAGAAATTAATCCCACCCAGTATAAAAAACATATAGGTATTTTAATGATTATTCAAAAAAGGTAGGAGCTGGGAACGGTAATGACAATATATATATATATATATATATATATATATATATATATATATATTTGTTTTTAAGTTTTCGCGGGCACTAAATGTTTTAAGTGGTTTCCGGGAATTCATCCGCGTAGTTGATAACTGATTCGAGTAACTAGAAGCGAAAGCAGAAGGCTACGAGAATTATGCGAACCGACCTGAAGAGGGCAGATGTGACTCTGCCGAAACGTCGTCATTTTACCATCGATCCCGGCAGGGATCAGTTATCAACGACGCGGATGAATTCCCGGAAACCACCTAAAACATTTATATATATATATATATATATATATATATATATTATATATTTAAAGAAAATGAATTTGAAGTATAGTTAACAAAAAAATAATACTTTTAATAAAAACTAAAAAACGCCTACATTTTCAAAATGCTAAAATTACTACTTTTATAATAAATTCTTCCATGCATTATTAATAACTGGATATAATATTATTAAAATCTAACAAATACATTCAAAATGTTAACAAACGACAGGAAAATATTGCAGAAATTAATCCCCACCCCCCGAAGGAAGGGTAAAAAACATATTTTAAAAATTTTTCAAAAAAGGTAGGAGCTGGAAAAAGTAAAGATACTCAATGTTGTATTCATTAAGAAAAATCTGACTTTCTCAAAAAATCATTTTACATTGTTTTTATTCACACACGTCACAAGCAATGTCTTAAAAATAATTCTTCACTAGGTATAAATCTACAATAATGATCAGAGCTGTTTTATATTTCTTCTATCATTTTTAAAAGTAAATTAACTATCTTTTCAGCTTAACTCTTAACTACCCTAACTGTGTTACTTCTAATACTAGCAAATAAATCACCAGATTTTTTAAGTTTTTTTTTAATTTTATTCATACCTTTTTTATCCTAATTGTCCCCTTTTGAACATTTTAAATCTTCATCGGGGTTTGAATAAAAATTAATTCTAACCGACTCATTTCGCCTGTATTTATAGTTTAGTATGCTCAACTATTACTCGAAAACAGCTTAAAACCGATTTGAATAAGGAGGGTTCCAGAGTGGTTCCATATTTTTTCTATGACCATTCTTGGAATTCTGAGATGAAATTAATTGAAAGTAGGATTAAACTATATACATAAAAATCAGTGTTAAATCACTGACTGTAAAAAAGGTTGAGATTATCAGTTCGTCTGTATAAACAGCGTGCCTACTTACGTTGAGATCATGTGGAAAACTTTTTTTTTTTTGATTACAAAATCACATTATGTTTGAATATAACATACCTGTATTTTTGGCTTTATTTTAATGAATACAATAAGGAATGCTGTATGAGTTCACAAGCAATACATTCAAAGATTACAAGAATTACAAATGTGATTGAAAAATACTGGACATTTGTTTATGTTTAAATATCAAAATTCTATGAAAATTGACGGGAATTAAAAAATATTTACATCATAATCTGTATTGAAATTGCTTACAAATAAACAAGAAATGAAAGCATAAAGTAATAATTAATTGTTTTATTCACGATATCCCGCAAATGTATAAGGAAACTGAAGATACGGGAATTCGTTTGGAAAATTCAAATCGGCTTACTCAACTTAATAGGATGTTATTGACCAAATAATACATAAATTGTTTTACATGGTAATTACTTATGCAGAAACCGTAAACCGTTAAGTGTATCTATATTATCTTGGGGAAAATGTTTATATCATTTTGAAGATAAGAATTCAAATAAAAAGCTTTTTGACTTTTATCAATTGAAAGTACCGCGATTCATTCATATCAAACAAAAAAAAACACAATAATTTTTGTTGCTTTCATTCTGTATAAAAATTTGCGATCAGTAGGAGTTATTTTTGTTCTAGTCATCTACCCTTTAATTTATGCTGTGGGATAGTTTTCTGTTATTTTTTTTATGAAAATATCTCCTTTCTATATTATAAAGCAACCCTACGATATACTTGAACACTACAGGGTGATACACTGAAAATATCCCGAAACGTTACGCTTTTAAATATTTACGTTCTCTTTTGAAATTTTCGAACTGTCACAATCAAACAATACATTCCCTGGCGGATAAGGTAGGTGTAGTTTCATCAACAAAATACTGAATTAATTGACAACACAAGAATTCATTAAGATTCGTACAAGTCTTAGATAATATGTTGACAAACCAAGTCTTAAAATTACATTATTTTAAAGAAGCAGAATTTTAACGTTGCATTTAAACGAAACAATCGACTAGAGAAGTTAATTAAAAATGACAAATCAAAAATAGGGTGTATATACATGTGGCTCATATTCACAAGTCGGTCAAAGTGGTATAGCGTTTAAAAAATGCATTCATTGACACCGAAGTTGGTAATAAATCAAAAGTCAGATTCCAATTACGCAGAACACATTGTGACAGAAAAACATAGTTTTAAGGAAATACCAAATTATTACATTCAGAAAATAAAGGCAGACAATTAAATATTTTAGAATCATTAGAAGTTAATAAACTTTAAAATTCCCATAAATTGTTAAATGATAAAATAGATTTCAATAATTCACACTTATTCAATTTAAAAAAATAATGTCATTATGCTCTATAATCCTTCTACCGAGAGTAAATCTCCATCTAAGTAATCCTTCAAAAATCTGGTTTTACCTCTTAATTGTCCTCAATTACATCATTGGTAGAATATAATTATATCAACTTCTTGAAATATGTAGTTAGTTCTTGATAAAGATATTGAAAATATTGAAACGCGTGGAACATTTTTATATTAAAAGTTATGAAAATTTCAGTTGAAATTACTTTCAGTTAATTGCTACTTGATCAAACTCGATTTTTCTAGTATAGGTTCAACTTTATTTGAAATTTATGAAAATATTTACATTGAATATCTAATAATTATATTTCTGAAAATTGATAAAACCGATGATGACTAGGTAAATCAATATGTATCCCACATTTTGAAAGGTCTTAAGATAGGCGTTTACAAGATGCGTAATAAAATGTCGGATAGACTTGCTGTTACTTGGTATCGAAATAAATGGAGAGGGAGACCCTACGACCTATGCAGTCAACACTCTACGATTATACGATACCACGTGGATCTATTATAGAAAACGTAATAGACCCGACATTACTAAACTCTGGCGCCACCCTTATTTTTAACTACAATGGCTTTGACTATTACCATTGGTTAAAATTAACACTAGACGAAATAATAAATGAGACTGCACATGATTCACGCTTTTTAGACTATGTTTGGAAAAGCCCATAGACAGGACCGAAACGTCACCAATAAAATATATTAGATACCTACATAAATAAGTTAATTATTTAAATATGAGCTAATTACCAAGAAAAAAATCGCTCAACACTTAAATTTACAAGCAAGGTCGAACAAAAAAAGTATAGTTAAATATTATAGAGATTTTTCGCAAATGGATTGAAAATTACTCGTATAAGGTTTAGGGTAAATTTTAATAAACACCCTGAAAAATGAAAAATTTTAAAATAAGAGAATTTTACCACCCATAATAGTAACTTAATTATTTATCATTCTTCCTTATTTTTTTATATTTCCTTGCATAGAAATCATAACTATTATTTACCTTTTTATCTTAAAAAATTGATTATTTCTGGTTTTATTTCGTCTTCACCATGTGCTTTCCATATCTTGATTACTTGCACGGCTTCCTCTACTTCCTCTTTCCTTATAATTTATTTGGGATCCCCGAATTCTTTCGGTATTTCTTCCTCCATTTGTCTCAGTGGTTTTCATATTATATTGGTATTCCGTTTTGTTCTGCGTGTTTCATAATTTTTCCCATATGCGCTTCAATAGTACCTACATCAGACTTCTACATTTCTCTCTATACTGCAATTATATTTATTATAACTGTTAGTTGTGTTATTATTCTCCAGGATATAACATTTATCTTTATTAGATTTTCCAAGTCCGGAAGTAGGGCCATTTTCCACTCATTTTCCACCAATAAGAATCTTTAAAATCGACAACACGACGCCTTATGTGTTATGCAACCGTACAGACCAGTGCAGATTTTTAAAAATCATGCAAGGTTGCCAGATTGCTTGAAGAGGAAATTCCTAAAAAATCAATAACATTTTTTAAAAATCGACTCAACGAAAAATATCATTCAAGAGATCAGTCATTGATATTAAAAGTTTATTTTAAAATTAATTACATACAAAGTAAAAAAGTAGATAATATTCAATTCCATGTACTACCAATTTTGTCTTAAAAGAAATGATAATAGAGTTATTAAAATTTTCTGAAACCTAATTGGTGCACATAGTTTCATTTTCAAATTCCCCCACTATCGTAAGTACGCAAACAGCAACTCTCAATACTTTTTAATAAGCAATTGGTCAACTAAAATCAGGAATATGCTGCAATCTTCTGATAACTATTGATTACAGTTGTAAACATTTTATAATTTAGGTTGTTTGTATTTTTACGGGTTAAATTTAATAAAAAATAAAATTTAACTCAGATTACCAAAATGATAAAATTATACAGATATCGTGAGATTTATTTTAAATCATCAGATCGGGTAACAAAGCGACAAACATTAAACATCTGTTCTCCCGTTGTTATTAGATATCGGAAATCAGTGCAAAAAATGGCGGACCAATCAGCATTTAGCCTATACCTTGGCACCACTCTCCTTATACGCACTCTGTACCAGGCTCGTATAATATAGTCAGGGAAAGTTATCACTATACCCAAGGGAGGGCCCTGAATATATAAAGTGATTGTCACTATCACGTTGACAGTTCGAGAAAATATCGTCAAATAGTAGGTATATATCTAATAAGAAATGTTCCGAGAAAGGAGTTATCTCCCTAGAGATATTACTTAATATAGAGTACATTAAGCCCCGAGAAAAAAATAATGCACGGTGAGAGAAACAGAAAACCAAATGGACGTATTTAAGTCTGTCTAAGCTAGCTTTTGATTGGTGCTTGTTTGCATCAGTCTAGTTATTGCTTGCAGCTCTAGACAGAACTAGTTTTTAATTGCCAGGTTTTTAAGTCAAATTTGAAAATTTTAGGGATTTTATTCAGTTATCTCTAATTTTTGTCACTTTTATGTCACTGTTCTTATTTGTTTTAAGTTTAATAGCAATTTGTTATGTCCTGGTTTTCCTTCGTTTTCCATTTTCTAGCCCATAATAATTAATTAAACTTTGTTTTGTAATTTCTCAGTGTTTTTTTCACATTTAACTGCTTTTAATCTCCAGGTTTTCCAGTCTAATTTGAACAGTCTTATTGCAGGAATTTTTTGGTTGTGTGATTTCAGTTAATCCTCTATGTTCATATCTCTTTTATTTTTGGCTTTTTCTATAGGCCTCTAATTTCTTTAAGTATTTCTTCCATTCTTATATATTTCAAAAGTATATTAGCAATTCTTCTTACAGACTGAATCAACAAGTCCGGCCCCATTTTCCCTTTAGATTAGTCGCCAACGTTATGTATGTTTTGAGAAAGAAAATATTTTTGCAAGTTTTTTGTGAATAAAAAGAATGTGGGCCAATCTTCAATCTTTGTGAGTGTTGTCTCTTTCTATAAAGACTATTGTTGAATATTTTCTTTGTTAGTTTTAATAATTTTTCTGTTCCATTTCTAGAAATACCTCATTGTTCCGCCACCTTCCATTTTTCATATCTTTTAAACCTTTTGTAACTTCTTCCACTGATATTGGTTCAACGTGTGGTTCATTTTCCCGCCTTTCTCCCTTTGCTTGACTTGAAAATTGTAGCTTTTTTTTCTGAAAACAGGTTTCGGTAATATTTTCCCACGGACTCATTCTTATATTCCGTACGGTTTTCCATGCATTTTATAGTCTGGTTTATGCTAATTATCTCTTTAATTATTCACATTTTTTTCTTACTCATTTCTTTTAGTAATTTACTCTACATCTGTGAATGAATTGTGCAAAATCCTGTTGAAGGTTAATAAGATTATATTTAGCTTTCAGGTGTTTTTCCTGTGGTTGGTCTGCTTACTTTTGCTTCAACCATAAAATGGTCGTGTACGATGGGTTATGATTTTTGACCCTAAATTATATAATTTTTACTTTCTTTGTTCTTGGGACCAAGTGAATTTGTAAATCGACTATGTGGGAAACAAACATATATTATCTTCACTGAAAGCTTAGTCTTTACTCATTATGAGTATGGCAGTGAATTCCTTTTGTTCTAACCGATACGACACTTGTCTAACCTTGAAATACTGATAAAACTCAGTTCTCTGTGTAAGGGTCTTTTTTTGTCTTTAAAGTAAATAGACTATAGTAAATAAACAAATATAACATCCAATTAATATACAATACCAGCACAACATATTTTAAATTCGTTCTAATAAACATCCAATTTTCTGTTGACGATATTTTAAATTTGTGACCTTATTTACCAAGTTTATGTATCTTAGAGCCGAGGATGACAAACTTATATCAGTATTAAACTGAAAAAGGTTCCAGCTGAAAGCATTAAATAACAAGAACAAGAAGTTACCAGAATGGCGCTGCTGTAGAAAGGGGGTATGATGTGAATTGCTAAATATAAAGCAATACTTTATGTTAAGCCACCGGTTTTGTTTTTTTTTCAACCAAGGATATGTAAAATATTTTTCGATTAGATATTCTAAAAACTTTGGTGGGATTTTTAAATCTCTGTGGCTAAATCAGCGCCACCCTAATTTAATGCCTTTAGAAGAACACTTTTTTAAAATTTATAGTGGATTAAACTATATTACAAGATGCTTTGATATTTAAAAAATATGTACTAAAAGAATGTTCCCCTAATTTAATATCTTATAATTAAAGTGACCTCGTTATAGGTGTATTGCCAGAATATTAAATAGCTGAAGTAGGTTTGAGTTCTTATAATTCAGCAAATTTTATATTTAAATTAAAAAATAACTTACTTGTCATGTGTTCCTTTGCAATTATATTGAAATTCAGAACTAAAACACATTAGAATTAATACTTGAATGGTAACAAAATAGTGACAACTATTTTAATTTTCCTGAAATTTATATCAATTACTAAGAATGACACAAAGAAAGAGAAACAGAGACAGTGAGATAATGAAAGTATTTTTTGCAAGAAGCTTTTACTTCCATTTTTTAGTCATTTTATTATCATTTTCAAGTTCTAACATAATTATTCGTTCCTCAACCTCTATTAAGGCTCTCCTTCTGCTCTTTTAGCCTTTTCTACCCCCTTGTAGAAATTAAGGTTTATTTTTTCCTTGTTTTTCAACCTTATAAGTTCTTGGTGATAAAATTCACTAACTAACCTTTTTCGTACCCTACATCCATCCGTGTTCCCGGGCTACTTTCCGTCTTAATTAATAAAATATCAAAGAAAAATAAATGAATCCGAAAAACGTTTTAAGTTATTATAATTGTCTAAATTGTTTTTAATTATTATTATTATTAACAATTTTATTTAGCTTGCCTTGTTTATTTATTTTGTATTATTGTAAATCCAAGATGCCCGTAAACAAAATGGCCTATTAAGTGTATTTTTTCACATCCCTTCAATATGGGTATCAAATGAAAGAACTTTGATACAAGCATGGATCTCCCACCCAAGTCAAGATTTTGTATCGTGTTAAGGACTGTGTGGCGTTAGGGTGGCTAAAAATGATACATGGTACACCATTCGAGTCAAGGTAAAAAGCTAAAACTTGCCGAGGACTGTGTGACATTAGGGTGGATGAAAATTATATCTCATTAGCGTTTCCCCCTCAAGACATGGGATCATCTTGTTGTATATAGCCTCGCCCCTCTATTGGACGAATGGGGGGGGTCGACCGCTTTGATGTCTATTACAGTGAAAAAGAAGGCTCGAAAAGACGAAAGAAAAATATGGAGAACAGTTAGCATCAGAAACACCTGAGGAACGTGAGACCAGGTTAGCAGGGCAAAGGGAGAGACAAAGGCAGCTGGTAGCATCAGAAACACCTGAGCAACGTGAGGCTAGATTAACAGGGCAACGTGAGCGACAAGGGCAGCTGGTAGCATCAGAAACACCTGAGCAATGTGAGGCCAGGTTAGCAGGGCAAAGTGAGAGACAAAGGCAGCTGGTAGCATCAGAAACACCTGAGCAACGTGAGGTTAGATTAATCGGGTGACGTGAGCGACAAGGGCAGCTGGTAGCATCAGAAACACCTGAGCAACGTGAGGCTAGATTAACAGGGCAACGTGAGCGACAAGGGCAGCTGGTAGCATCAGAAACACCTGAGCAACGTGAGGCTTGCCCTTAATTTTGTCATGGCTTCCACTGTCCACAAAATGCGAGGCAGCTCTGTAGACCACGCAGTTGTATATTTAGGCTCAGAGTTGTTTGAAGGACAGGCATACGTTTCCCTGAGTCTGGTAAAGTCTTTGGAAGGATTATGTATTGGGGAGTTAGACTGCAACAAAGTGCCAGGGAACAAACCTTGTAATAATGAGACACTCAAGGAATGAAATGGAATGAGGAATATAATCTAACAAAATTAAAAATTCAAACCTTGAAAATAAATTAAGTAAAAAAGTTTTTAAAAAACGGTTTTATTTAAAATTAAGACAATATTGATGTTAATAATGTTCTAAAAGCTAAAAAATAATTCGGTAGATACTAGGTACCAGTCATCGTACCACTCTGTATATAGGGCATACGGTGGTAAATAGCATTCATAATAATAAAATATGTTGACTTGATAGAAATTTCACGCACCCAACGATTTTATTTTGTTGTCTGATTAATACTCTAGATTGATAACGAGTTTAATCTCAAAAAAAAATTTAATTTATTTATCATTAATGTTAAAACTGGTGCAAAATTTGAAGTGTTTTAGGGGATATTTTCATATTAGGGAACAAGATTAACAAATAATACAATACTTGCCTTGTAAATTGTTTATCCAGGATGTCTATCAGACAAGAAACTTCAACCAATATTGTAAGATATAGACGCTGGTAATCTAATTTTTTATAGTTGCGCATTCTATTTCTGTATAGCAACGAATCTCATTTTCATATGTAGTTACTTTTCTTTATCATTCGCAAAATGTATTATCCTATATTTATTGTTTTTAAGACTTATTTACAGCGAATTGTTTGTCATGTTATGTCACGAAGCGACATTTTAAAAATTAATTCCTTATTTTTTTGTCTGGTAACACCGTCTGTACCGCATCCTTATAACCCTGCCGTGCTCACAATGCGCATTACAACTGATCAAACAACAAAACATCTCTCACAGAGAACTGCCTCTTCCATACCAAGATGAAAGCAAAAAAAAAATAAATAAAAATGTAAAAAATCTTGCCGGTTTTCATTTCGTACTTGTGCACAATCTCTACGACGAGATTTAGTAGGCAAGTACGTACATAAACGACATTTTTTTATCGTTCATCAGATTCTGGTTCTCTCACATTCATACACAATACTTTTTGTATCAGGGGGGTAAAGAAATATCAGAAGGGTTTGATTTTTATATTTCGATGTCTTTCAATCTCTTGCCATCCAT
Organism: Octodonta nipae; assembly: GCA_034190945.1. Taxonomy (NCBI): domain Eukaryota; kingdom Metazoa; phylum Arthropoda; class Insecta; order Coleoptera; family Chrysomelidae; genus Octodonta; species Octodonta nipae. Next base: position 62,752,429 of record CM067216.1, on the reverse strand, counting down.
TGCTCCTACCCTATTATTTTATTATTTTGCTTCGAGTTTGTTTATTGTTGGTTATAAAGTAAAGTCAGCTGGGGAAGTATGTTGGACATTTTTCCAAATTTTTTTAAAATTTTCGTTTTTGTTATTTAAGCAGCAAGGGGATAATTTTCATTGTATAAAATAGAACTGGTTGTTAGTATATATCAGCGCAATTGTTGAATTAAGGTAGGTATATGTAAAATGCGTTTAGGGTGAAAACCAACATTGTGATGCGATAACATTAAAATTACTCTGTAATAAAGCAGATGTAATGTAAATATGCTATAGAGTTAGTCGATTTAAAATATTGTATGTGACATAGAAATCAGAACAACCACTCATAATTAATTTATTAGAATATTTATGCTTGTGTATTATATTAAATTAAGTACCTAAACGATCAAAATCGTAGAGAACCAGCTAGAATTCCACAAAATTCATAATTAGCTAATCCGCTTCTCTTCATACGGGGCTTATTTGTTATATATTAACATTTATAGCCGTTTTAAAATCGCTGACGTTTTTGATGTTTTTGGCGGTTTTCAAGTTTTTGGCGTTTTTGACATTTTTAACAATTTTGTCATTTAACATCTGCAAACTTTTCGACTTTTTTGACGATTTTTACCTGTTCGAACATTTTTGACATTCGTGATATTTTTGACATTTGTGACACATTTCTAACATTTTTGCATTTGATGTTTTGCACATTTTTAACAGTGTTTTTTGCATTTTTCAAACAGTAAAGAATTCTTACCTATTTATATATTAGTAGGTATAGACAGTCGTATACAGGTTGCCAATATAAATGAAGATGATTACGTAAAAACTAATCTTAAGAACTTTAACAGTCCTTTTGACATCTTTAGTGGAATTTATAAAAAAATCATTTAACTATATTCCAGATACTAAAGCTACCTATTGGACAAATTTGATCATGATCGTCTTGGCGACTTAAGTTTTTAGGTACAAACTTTGATATTCGTTTTCACCCCCAGCCCCTCCTTCCTTGGGAATAACACCACATAAACTTGAAAATCTGTATATTTCAAAAATCCAAACGTTTCAAAGTCTAAATCAGACCCCGTTTTCAGTGGTATTACACAAAAAGAGCACGTTTTATAAAAATATAAAGGATGTCATTTCTCGCAGTTAATAGTTTCCTATGTATTAATTAACACAATAATAAAGTACCTCATTATAAAATTTGATCAAAATCCATCCAGTAGTTTTTTCCTGATTCGTGGTCAGATAGACAGAAAAAAATTCCAAAAAATTGCTGTTTTGTATTCTAAATTTCAAAAAATACTTCAAGTACAGACAGATGTTCTTACAGTTTTATTATAAGTATAGATCAATTGAGCCTCAACTCAATAACTCAGGGCATGCATCTAATCTTCAATAGGCGAGAGATCTGGAAATCGTAGTGGCCAAGGTAACAAATTACTTTGGTTATGGTCAAAGTAGTCCAACCTAACTATGCATGCATTGTCTTGTTGAAACGGCGGACTGCAAAGGATCAATCACGTGAATAGTCTTGAATGGAATATTGGGCAGTTGGATTTACTGCCATAAGGCATAGTATCCCTTATCATAACTTTCACAGTGTGATCCACATGTTCTTCTACAGGAAACTGACGATTACATCTTTTACCACGTCACATTCTTCCCTTGCCCCGCTATTATTAAGCATACCCGAATAGAATCTGGATTCGTCGTTAAGAACTCCCATATGGTTCCACTATAGCAGTTCTGTGCACCCGGTTACTCCGATGCTGAGGGGTACAAGCTAAAATAAAATGAGGACAGTATGAAACTAAAATCTTCTTATAAAGTTTAAGTGAAGTACTATATTTCTACTTTTTTCAAAATTTTAGGTCTTATAAATAGTTAAAGTGGGGGGGATTTGGTCGATTTTTGAATTTAAACAAATTATGTTGAAAATTTATAAGAATTAAAGAAATATTTTTTATTCCTAATGAAGAGCCCTTTCATTTGAAATATAACATAATGCATTTGAAAAAAACAGTTTTTTTATTCTTCTTTTAATTTGATTATCCCCCAAATTAATATTAGAGTTTTAGCTTAATTTTTCCAGTATGAATGGGTCGATTTTTGTATATTTTTGTTAATATCTGTTAAACATGGTAATTAAGAAATATGAAAAAATATATTTGTATTCCCCATAACGGGCTCTTTCATTTGATTTATTACATAAGGATTTGAGACAATTTAAATTTTTCATTATAATTATATTATCATAATATGTCTTGCAAACTTATTATTGGGGTTTTCGTGAGTCCTTGTATTTACCTTTCAAAATGTTCTGTCTTTCAATTGTTTCGCAGATAAAGCGGGAATCCGGCGTTTTTGGTATATTTTAGTTGATATGTGTTAAATATATTCATTTAGAAATATTAAAAAAAACTATTTGTATTCCTCATAACGAGCCCTTTCATTTGATGTATTAAATGATGCGTTTGAGACAATTTAATTTTTTTATTTTTCATTTAGTATTAAAATTTACCCCATAAAATTGATAGTAGGGTTTTCGTGAGCCCTTATATTTCTTTTTTTAATTTTGTTGCTTATAGGTTCGGAGATAAAGGAGGAAATGGGTCGAATTTTGCACATTTTTTAAACTGAACAAATTATTTTAAAAATATAAAAAAATATCTTTGTAATCCTCATAACGAGCTCTTTCATTATGATACATGATGCATTTGAAAAAAAAAACTTCATTAAATTTTATAATTTGTCCCCCACAATTAGTAATAGGATTTTCGCTTCGTTTTTCAGCAAATTTTGGGTAAAATCCTTCATTCCCTATTTCTTTCAAAATGTTAAGCTCAATAGTTTTCGTAATAATTTTTTCCCCAAAGTCCCACTCAAAAATTCCTCCATTCACTTTATGTATCTACTCCTGGTTGTGTCAGAAAACTATGTACTGCTACCAACATTTTTTCATATAAAATAGGCTTGGACAGACGGTCAGACACAGGCCCAATTGCGTTTCCGTTCATTGAATGTTCGGAACCCTAAAAACACTGCAATAGTTAAACGTAAGAAAAATGTTGAAATAAACAACTTTGAGATCAAACTTTCAAATATCGAATATCGTCTTTCAGAGCATTTGTGGAGCACTTTTTCTTATAGAGAAGAGATGGGAATTATATTTCATTATGAATGATCTCTTGGATAGCTATGAAAAAACAAATTGAATCTTTAAACCGAAAACCCTAAAATTTGGTGGGGGGGAGGGGGGTACTCCCGTTAGCTATGTCCTTGGATAGCTATGAGAACTTGAGGTGTATAGTATCACTTAAGCGATGAGGAGGGTGAACTATCACCAATATATCCACAATATATTGGTGATATATATATTCAGATGTCACTGGAAACCTGGGATGATGGGTGACGACTGCTAGGGTCCTGATGACTGGCCTTGACGACTGGTCTTATTAAATTAAAGAGATTGGTGAAACAGTAACCAAAAGAAAAGCATTTTTACCACATTTTTTTAATACCAAAGAGGATTAAAGTGGAATATATGACTTGAACTTATTTACAGTATCTTCCATACTATTATAAAATTGTAGTTGTCTGTTTGTTTGTTTGTTACCTCATCACGTAATAACTACTGAACTCTTTTTGCTGAACCTTTTTTTTATTGCAAAGCTTATTGTTTGATTTAAAATCTGGTATACATTTTATCTCCCTACATTGACCGAAACGATAGATATATGGAAAAAACACCGCAAGATACTTGCATCTGTTTAGCTTTTATTCAAGTGTAATTTTACAGGGTGTTCCATATATACCTCTAGGTAAAACTTAGAGCGGAATAGAATTACATATATTTAAGAAATCTTGAAAAAAAGGTATATTAGATGGCCCGTAAGTAGCTGCATATATACAATGTGGTTGAAATAATGGGGAAGTTATACGTGGTGGTTCGAAAAAGATATATTGAGTGGACCATAAACAGTTGTATATACCAGGTAGTCCAAATACGGGTCGAATTGAATTATATTTATGCAGGGTGGACAACAAAATGTTATATTGTTAGGGTGGATAAAAAATATGTTAGGTAAGCAGTTAGGATATTTGAATTTCCTTGAGCTATTATTAAAGTGATGAAATGGGTTGAAAAACATATTAGAAGCAGTTGTTTATACTGGGTGCTTGAAATATAAGATGGAGTGGAATTATAGTTTACAGGGTGGTTAAAAAATAGTTTTATATCCACAAGTAGTTCACAAGTTTTCAAGTAGTATATTATAAGGATGGTTGAAATATGTAGCAGAGTATGATTACAGCTATACAGGAAGGTTTAAAAATTATTATAAAGGAATGTTATGATCCACAAGCTGCTTCATATACCGGATAGATGAAATATAGGGTGGACTAGAATTCTAAGTATACAGAATGGTGAAAAAAAGTTATTTTGGGTGGCTCATAAGGAGTTGCCAATACAAGGTTCTTGAAATATAACGTGGAGTAGAATAATAATTATACAGTGTGGGTAAAAAAAAGTTAGAAGAATTTTGTTATATAAGGTAGGGTAGAGCATGAGCTGTTGCATATATGGAGTACCTGAAATATGGAGCGAAGTCAAGTTATCGTTACACAGTATGATTCAAAAAAGGTTAGAAAAAGTTGCAAATAAAGAATGGTTTAAATGAAAAGAAATTATATTTTATATTGTGCTTTAAAAAATCTGAGGAAAAAATGTTAAAAAGCGTAGCTCATAATCAGTTGCACAGATAGGATATTTGAAATATAGGGAGGAGTAGAGTTCAGTAGTTTAATGTCTAAGTGTTTATTGGGAAATAATACCACACTTTAAAGGAAATTGCTGTATATTCCAAACGTTTCGGGGTCTAGATCCAAGATGTAAATTGGAATTGTACCTTTTTTAATCCATAGTTTCTTAGCCATTGACAACGGGGTCTGATCTAGACCCCGAAACGTTTGGAATATACAGCAATTTCCTTTAAAGTGTGGTGTTATTTCCCAATAAACACTTAGACATTGAAAATTATGCCACAAGTATCCTTCAGAAAACATTCAGTAGTTTAATCGTTAAAAATTGTTACATAGGGTGCTCCATAAGCAGTTGCAGTTTTGTTGAAATTTATTGGGAACTGATGGATTTATATTTATACAGGGTGGTTCAAAAAATGTCAAACTGGGTGGCCGATAAGTAGTTGCACATACAAGGTGGTTGAAATAAAGGGTGGAGTTGAGTTATAGTTGAATAGTGTGGATAAAAAATTGTTCTAAATTTTTTTTAAGATAGAATAAGATATATGCAATATCTGAAATATGGGGCGAAGTAAAATTATAGTTATACAGTGTGATTAAAACATGTTGGGAAAAGTTGCATATACGGGGTAGTGGACATATAAGGTTGAGACAAATTATATTTTCCAGGATGGTTAAAAAATATCTCAAAAATGGTTTTATTTAACGTAGTTATACAGGAAGGTTCAAAAAGTGATAGACCAGTAAGTTATAATGGGTGACTAAGTGGTATATACAAGATAGTTTAAATATAGATGGAAGTTATAGCTATAGAAGGCAGTTCTTAAAAATATTGAATAAAATTGTTATGTAGGGTGGCCATCAATAGTTGCGGTTTAGGAGAAATGGGTTGGGGATTGGTGAATTTGGTTATATAGAGTGGTACAAAAATGTTATATCGGGTGGCCCATAAGTAGTTATGGTGGTTGAGATCCGGGCTTAGTAGAATTATAGTTTTACAGGGTGGTTAAAAAATGTTAAAAAAGTTATATAAGGTAGACCAGGTACAGTTGCATCCCGCTATTAGAAATACCTCAAATATGACAAAGTTGCATATCAAGGCCGGTTAAAATTATAGTTAACGAAGTGGCTCAAAAATTATCAGAAATAATTGTTACTACACCCTATACGCTATATAGGGTGGAGTAGAACCATAGTTAGGTAATTAGAAAATGTTATATTTAGTGACAAATAAACAGTAGCATATACAGGATGGTTGCACTATAGGGTGCAGCGGAGTGACAATTAGACAAGGTGGTTACAAAGAAATGTTGAATAAAATTCTTATATAATGTGGCCCATAAGACTTGCACTTTGGGTGAAATGTATTCGTGATTGCTAGATTTATAGTTATGTTAAGTGGTTCAACAAAGTTAGAAGAAATTGTTATATTGGATAGCCCATATGTTTCATAAACTATTTCTTTTTGCAAAGAATTCTACATTCAATACTCGGGTGAAACCGCGGGTAACGGCTAGTACACTATAAAATTATATTGAGTTCGCCAATATTGAATATATATTTCTTGTAGGTTAATTCCGCCAATGTTCACCAACTGATTTTGCCTGTGTACTCAGGACCCTAAAGTTGGGTAAATCTGCCTATTTAGAAATACAGAAATTAGTTTCAATTGTTGAATAGTGTATTTAGTAATTATGTATTGGAATTTCAAATTAAGTAATTCAGTTAATGAAAATTTATTATTATTATTTATTGACTTGGAATATCTGACTCCTAAACAAACAGAAACCTACCTAATGTTTCAACTTCTTGTACTACCTTTCTAAAATTTATTGATTTATATACTCGAGGAAATGATTAAAAATGTTTTGTGTATCGGAATAACTGAAAGGAAATCATTACTATTATTCATTAGCAGTTTGATACAAACTTATAATGGTTACTAAGGGATTTTGTAATAGAACTGTTATCATTATTTACATATATAAAACGTTTCACAAAATTTACAGTAATAAAATTTATCAAATATTCATTAATTATTTAGGCTTCATACCAATTTATATAAATTTATCCATGATTCGTTTTAAGGCTTTAGAGTCTTACATTTTTCCCGATCATTAGTTATTTTAATTTAAATTCGAATATTGTAACAAAACCACCAAATAACGTCCAAGTATGAAATTAAATAATACAAGTTACAAATTTTATAGGCTATGTCTAGACGGTCGCTAGACGAGAGAATTGCCAAGCAACTGTTTCCTTATAACTCTAACACCCTTGCTTCTGTCTACCCTCAATAGCGAACGGTTATATCCCGATTCTAGTGAGTCCGTCTTGTGACTGGAAGCAAATACACTCAATACGATATAGTCTGGACGACACAGACTGCAGTAAGCGAGAGGCCATTCACCTTTTGTACCCCAAACCTCTAGAACCGTCCTTTTACAACGAAATAATAGATAAAATATAAATGTTGATTTCCCGGTTTCTGTGTGAAACTTTTTTTTTTCTAAATCTTCTATATTATTTTTAGTTTTATCGCTATTTTTATGAAAAGGAAAAAGTCATCTGTGATATGCACTTGTGTCTTGAGTAATTTTAGAGTAATAATTAGATTTGTAAACAATATGTGATTATGGACAGATTATGTAAAGGGTAAAAATGCACTATAACTATGAAAGATTTATTATAACGGCACTATGATATTTTTTTCATTTTCGAAATTGATTCAATAACACCATTTTCATTGAAATCCATCTAAAAGGTGAAAAATTATGCACATACCTTAAAATATTGACTAAATTCAAATTTCCAAATTTTTTTTATTTGTGTTAATTTTATTGATCCCTAGCAAAATGAAGATAAAATATTCCACGTTTTAAAACAAATTTTAGTAACTGGAATAACCCTATAGATGATGCTTAGTCCAACCTTGCAATCACTCTGTAGAGTATATCTAGCTGTTTAGAAGCAGTTGGAAGATTTAAAAATGTATTCCTTAACAAGATACATCATTTCAAATCGTAGCTTTTTTTTCAATGGTTATAAAACCCAACGGGTCAAGAAAATTGGCTATAGTTGCCGTGCATCAAAATGGCCATGGAATATTAGGGACAATCACTGACATAAACACTGATAATGTTTATATATGGTTACTTAGAGAAAAATGGATTTTCTGGAAGATATTTGTGACATCTCTGGTTTATATTATTCTGATTTTTTGGGAATGACACCACAATGTCAAATAGTCCAGTTTCAGAGTCTAAATCGGACCTCGTTTTCAATGGCAATAAAACACAATTGATCAAGAAAATTGTCTAGTTACAGAGCATCTAAATGGCCATGGAATATTAGGGACAATGACTGACATTAACACTGTTAATGTTTATTTTATTGATAGTGGTCATAACTTTTGGCTAATTAGACTCCTGAAGTTGTAACGGACATTGTAGCTTTATTAGAAGACAGTGTTATGTCTCAAAACGATTTGGGTCTTCTGTACGGCGCATCATGTCTATTCACGCTATTTACAAACATGACCTTAGGTCCCGGGGGTCCAGGTTCAACTCGGCCCAGAGGATCGTCAAATCGTTATGGTCGGTTTATAATCAACTTATCACTTTGAAATCGGCATTCTACCGTAGTCCAAATTTGCAATTAATTACAGCACATCAGAAACGTCAGTAAAAATGAACGAACTTGTTTTGTCGAAGGCCGGCAAACGGGCGAAAGATTACTAGAGAGCAACTGGTAGCCAATCTACAATTTGTTACAGAATATCGATACTATACCGATAATGAATGGACAAATGTTTTGTTCACGGACGAATCCAGATGTTGTCTCAGATATCCAGATGGTCGAGAACGTGTATGGCTCCGAACGAGAAAAATGTTTGCCTAATGTGCTTTTAGCGCAACAGTTAGCTTCCACGGTGGTTCCATTATAGGATGGTATCTCGACACAAACACACAGAGAGCTATACGCACTTCAAAGAGTATTCTTAATGCCAAAAGATAAGCAAATGTTGTAGCACACCAAAATTTTAATGGGAACGAATTTTATTCTCATACAGGATAACACCAGACCTTATGTAGCACGTGTACAGGAATACTTGGACGAAGGGTTATGCCAACTCACGAGCACGATTGAGCATCTCTGGGATAGGTCTGGAAGAGGTATTTGGGCTTTGGTACCTGCACCCGTACTTAAGACGAGCAGCGGACGAAGGGTTAGAATGACGCGAAATATAGTGATTTTGATTAAGGTTTTCGTATAATTTAGTTATGTAGGACAATTTTGTAATAAAACGTGTAATCATTGATTCAAATAAACATATTTCCAGAAAAAATGAAGCTACAGAGATGAAACAAGAAATAAACTATTTGAAAAATATACATCTTGTTAAGGCATATATTTTTAAATCTTCTAAACTGAGAGATAACTCTACAAGGGGATTCAAAAGTTGAACTAAAAACGTATTTGTGATTCTCCTAATATAAAGCACCCTCTGCAGGGTTATTTCAGTCACTAAAACTTGTTTTAAAACGTGCAATATCTTCATTTTGCTAAAAGGATTAATAAAATTGGACCAAAAACAAACAACTATTTGACTTTGAATTTGGTCAATATTTTAAAGTGCCCGATTTTAATGCAGGTCAGTGTAGTTTCGTGCTGGTTTCGTTTTTCGGTAATCAAAGTATTTAATGGTTACTACATCAATAATATTTGTAAGTGCCTTAAGATTTGTACAGTCTCTATGTAAAGATTTCAGTTTCTCCTATTATAATTTACCGGGAGAGATATTTTGGAATATTAATTATCTATCTAATTCCGAAAAGATTGTTGAGGAGGTCTTGAATTATTTTGCCTGTTCATTGAAGTTTTCTCTCCTCGGGGGCCCCGATTTCTGTGTTGTTTATTATCATACAGCTGGCTTCTTTAAGTTTTCTCTTTTCTAAATTTTCCTCTTTTAACAAGATCTTTGTTTTATCCCAATCTAGCTTATGCCGGTGCTGGTTAATACATGTGGACAAATCAAATTTGACCAACCATGTATTAACCAGCAGCTGTTTGCTCACTTACGTCTTCCAATATATGCAAAAAAAACTTTTAAACAGATGGTTGTTTAGCGAAAATTATCGATTACCCGCAAGACTGTATCTGTCATTTTTGACATAAAAATGCAAAAATCTTGAGAATGGTTAAAGTTTACAGATATGTGGTTAATAAAATTTATATAGAATTTAACGTAGCATCCAAATATCCAATTACATACAGGGTGTTCTTTTTGATATAAGAAAATTGTCGTCTGCTTCCGGTATAACTGGAAGTGTCACAGTTCTGAAAATATTTTAGTCACATTGACCTTATTATCGGCTTACCTAGGTTGTCAAATTTTCAGAATTCACAAATCGACATTTTTTGAGTTATAGGTAACTGTCCACTTTCCTGGGACACCCTGTATGGTTTAAGCATAATGTGTTCCCTTAAGGGATGAAAGGCGATGAAAAAGGATGCCAAAGTATATACGATGGTTTTTAAGAAGAATTTTCTCATATTTGTCATATTGTGTCGTAGGTAGGTTAAGTTTTGGTTAATTTTTAAACAATCATCTGTATTGTTTAACGGACTTCAAAAAGAAGGGGGTTCTCAATTCGTCTGTATCTTTAACCGACTTCAAAAAGAAGGAGGTTCTCAATTCATTTGTATATATTTTTTTATGTTTGTTCAGTGGTTACTCGCAAACGGCTCAAGGAATATCGACCATTTATGCTGGATCCTGTTCCGGGAGATCGCGAAGTGGTCCCAAATTTTTTTTACTAACATGGCTTGTACCATTTCTTGGAAAATGGGGAAAAACTTTTTTAATGACATTCTTATACAATAAGCTTTGATGGAGTTGTTGGTATTAACTGTTCGGAACTTGGGGTAAATTGTAAATAAATTGAATTACTCACAATAAATGTCAGTTAATATGTATATAGAGTGTGTATTCATAAATCAAACTATTTCTTTTTATTAATAATTTTAAGAGAAAAAGTTATTCATCGTAAACAGATTTGAATGGTCTAAAAAGTAAACAGTAATCATTCTATGTCACTTTTTTAACTGTAGACAAGGTTTGTCCTCAAAGAGGAAAATTTTGATTACACAAATTAAAGTATCTTTGTTAAGATCAAAAATTGTTATCAAATAGAACTAATTAGAATTAAAAACTGCATCTACTTATGCCATTGCACTAAAAATTGTATAATAAGTATTTCCGTAACTTTTCCACTATATACTAGGTTTCAAAAAATATATCAATTTTGTTTAAAAGTGAGGTACCTTTATTTTTGTATAATGTCTCAAATTGTAATCAAGCAAAGTTTACTAGAATTGAAAACTGCATCCAATTGTGCTGTGTTATTAAAAACTGTAATAAACTGAAAGTTGATTAGGTATAAATCGAAATAAATTTCAGTTAATCAACTTCAAGGTGGAGGTTCTCAGTTGGTTTCGATATTCAGTGTGTCTTCAAACGGAAAACGTTCTTATGAATATTATTTAGAGACATAGTTATTCTTCATATAAATATTTGCATGGTGGGAAACGTATACTGTAATCATTACATGCCACTTTTTCAACTGTGTACGAAGTTTGTCAGCAAGTATGAAGTTTTATAATAGATCGTCATGTCACTTTTCCAAATTGTGTACTGGTTTGATAAAGAATATAAATTTTGTTTAAGTTAAGTACCTTTATTTTTGATAACTCAAATTGTTATCAAAGTTAATTAGAATTGAAAACTACGTCCTATTATGCTATATCAATTAAAACTGTATAACTATTCTCCGCGGACAAAATTTTCTTAATACATATACATATTTATAAAACAATTTATTCTATTCAACAGTAAACGAGGTTGGTCAAGCTAATAAATGAAAGTAAAAAATACCTTAAGTTAGGCAATATCGAAAAAGTTAAATAGATTTGAAAACTGCATCCAATTAAGCCATTGCATCACTAAAATTTATAAAATAAATATATTAAAAAAAACAAAAAATGATTTAAAAAAAATAACTAAAAAGCATGAAATAACTTTTTGTTACAATTAAATAATTTTTCAGAAGTCGGTGCCAATTTCAACCGCTAAGAAGTTTCACTTTAGCTTGGCACCGACTTCATAAAAAGCATTTAATTGTTGTAGCAAAAAAATATTTTTAAGTCGGTTTTTGTTTCTTTTAAGTATTTATTTCATTCATAATGGCAACATATTATTGGTCATAAATACATTAAAATGAACAACATAAAACACAAATTTGTCTTCCCCTTGCAAAGCCGTGGCGGACGAGGTAGTAATAATGCCTACATTATTTAGTTATTGAATTAATAGTATTTAACTCCCCTTTCACCAGTTTTAATAAATAAGTGAAAATACGGTCTATTTTAAGATTGATTAATAATTACCAATGAGAAATATTGAAAAATTCAGTCGCTCTAAATTCCATCGTCACTGTTTTGATTTTCTACCCTGCGACATGTCGAAAACAAACCCACATTGCAAACATAATGAAACGGAGTGTATGTAATCTGTGGAAAAAGGGACGACGAAAGAAGGCAAGTAGCAAACTACCAGCCAGAAAAGCGAAATGCAACGGAGACACACCAAAGAATGGAATCGGATATAAAATGAAATGCGGTGCAGCGGCAGCAGCAAGCAGAATGCCCGATCAGGACGTTTCGAGTTTTGCCTTACAGACATACCAGAGCGCGCTGGCGAGCTTCTAGACGACGACCACGACGTCGTCCATAGCCGAGCCGATTCCGTCGATTATATAGAGGCTTCGGATTCCGTTCGGCATTTGGTATTGCACTTGCACCGTATGCATTGCAACGACGATCTTGCATTTGCCAGTGAGTATGTCTGTGATGATTACACACATTTTAACATTATTTGCTCGATCGTCCGCGCATTCGATACAACGGCAAAGAGAAAAAAATGATGTACATGTACGAAAATGTCTACATTTTGCTACCCAGACGAATGGAAATTATCGAGGGTAGCAGACTTTTTCCACGGGGATTTTCTCGGGAAATCGTTGATGAATTCAGTGAAAAGCTATTGTGCTTGTGCGGGGACGGATGTCAAGTTCCATCGAACCGACACTTCGAAGGATTCAAGGTGAGTTGTACCTTTTTTTTTTCTTGTATCACACTTAATTTTCAATCGATTTTCATTTTTCTCAATTCTTTTGGAATGAAATTTGTTAACATCAAGCGAATTTCATGACCTTATCCATATCGTCTGGTTGGTTGTTAACAACAAGCACACAGTGGCCATGACACAAAAAAATCACATAAATACATTTTTCAAGCAGCGATTGTTGTTTCATCATGCATTTTTTGCAACAACTAATTCAAAATTGAAAGCACTGTTTTAGATTTTCCCAACTCTAGTAAATTCCATTGGAAGCGAATATTTTGTTAACAGTTATTATTTGTGTTAATCAGATATGTTGTAATTACGTATTTGAATTCATTCGTGTTAGCCTTTTTTATTGAAATTTAAGTTTCCACTTAGGCGAAGGCATTTTCTCGGGGGTGTGTGTATGTGAAAACAAAGGATCTTTGTTTCACGACTGGCTTCTCTTTGTTCTGCGTGTTGCATGTATGCATTTCAGTTTCAATATGTACGAGTGAAAAGTCGGAAAAAACGTTAATAATTCCTGAAATTTTAAAGGTTTCTTTTAATCCCATCTCAAAAATTGCATATGAAAGAGGAAAATTCACACATGAAATATAATCGTGCAACGATCTTCATAATCATGTCGAAGAAACGTACTTAGTTTCTGGAAACGTTTTTCTAGGGTTTCCAAGAATTAAGAATCATCTTTATTTACAAGTTTATTTCTTGAGGAGCTGTTGCATCTAACTCAGTTCTGAACAGTGATTGTTTAACACATCACATTCTTTCATTTTTTGATTGTAGGTAATCAATAAAAATCATTTCCCGGAAATTCCAAACAGTTGCGATTAATGTACTGTAGTTGTCAAAAATGTAACAAATCGACAAACAAAAACAGTACTCAATTAAATTTCAGATATCTCTATTATTTGTGAAGATAGGAGATGGCCGTGTACTTTGTGACAAATTATGTACCTATAGCGCTCTAATTGTACCTACTTCATGTTTAATAAATTTGAAACGATCATTAGCAATTAATAATAAGGAACAGAATTTAGATTATTATATTTTTGAAAAGATGTAAAAAATCCTTTGAAGTACAAATTCGTCTTAACTCTCCCTTGGACCACCATTATAAAAGTCATTTAAGAAATATAAGTAATAAAAATCCCAGAACTATTTTAAATGTGTTTATTAAGCTTTTTGATTTATATGAGGATAATTATTGAAAAAAAAAGTACAGTCGTCAGGAACCCAGAAATAGCAGGCAGTGCATTGAATCTAGTTTTCTGTGCTAATACCTAGTTTGCAAAATAATTCTTACCACCTCCACCAAAGATGTTTTCATTATTACTAAAACCATTATATGAGCCCTCAATTCCCGAGATCTTGTCGTGGTTCGTTCGATTCATTGCTTATGACACAAGTTTTGTAAATCTTGTTTGTATATTCCAGACACCCTCAATATATTTTGAATGTTTCTAGGTATGCTAACCAGTAAGTAGGCCATCCCTGAACATTCATTCATTCAGCTATCTTCATAGATAGCTCTACTGGGTGTTGCTACAGACTTTATTATAACTTCTTTTTAAAAGGCCCAAAACTCTCCCATTTAAAGGTTGAGGGTTATTAACCACGACAGTTATTTTAAAGTAGAGATAGATCAATTTCGTCATTGTCTACAGTGAGCAGTAATTTGTTTTCGTTATTCTGTCTGACATATTTAATAAAGTGGTGCACATATTATTCAAATTTCTCACCGTTTGATAATAAACTTGGAGTTGTAAGTCACGAAAGCTCTGGAGGAACACCATTTTCATGTGCTCCTTAAACTCAACCCTTGGAATACATTTATTTAGCTAGGGAATTCCCAATGCTATTAACACACCCTTTAGTTGTTGAAATATTTCTCCGCTCTCCATATGTTGTTACTCACTTGTTTAGCTTCGTTCGGGACTAACACTATCATCCAAATGTGAACTGAAGGCATGCCGCTAGCTACATTGTAAATTTATAATATTGGTATCTTGACAAAAATTCTTTGTACATAAAAATCAAATTAAATTTGCTTCGTCAAAAACTGTTGCACGGCCAGTTTGCTCAAGCGTAATTTTGGATGCTTAACGATATAATAAATATAAACTGTTTAACCATTTTGTTGGTGTCCCAATGGGAAGAATTCTTTATTTTCCACACACTTGCATATAATGACAAAAAAATTCTTTTTTAATATCCCATTATTGGAGGACTTAATATGATGGTCATTCCTTGGCTTTCTTTACGTATTTACCAATCAATAAATTGGATTCTAGAAACTGGTCAGCAGCTTTTTAGATTGATTGTAGTCCAATAATCAATATTATGGAATTTATAACATATACTGGACATGGTTTTAAAAAAATTAAATAACAAAAATGAGTTAAGATAAATGTAACATTATCTATTAAGACACGAGAGAACTCCCATTTTGGGATATCTAAGGTACAAAAATTTTCAGAGGTATAATTTGTTGACGTCATTAACAAGTACAAATAAAATATAAATTAAATGAAAATATTTTCCATTTAATATGTATACCTAGTAAAATATTAAAGAAATTAACTTTTGACCATTTTTATTTGCATCTTGTGTCATTTTTCTCTGTAGTAGTTACCTAATCCAGCTACTAAGTTAGATATTCCATTTCTGTTTGTGTATCTGGGCCATTAATCATCTTTAATCACCATTAATTACCATTCGATTAAAAAGTAAATCAGTAATATTTTATCGCGACATCCAGGAGTTTCAGGCAAATCTAGTTCATAGAGACTCCAAATCGGGAGTCGTACTGTATGTAACGCCGTTTTTCTGTGATTCCTAGGATAGAAATCACACGAAGGTTTACTAAAACCTGTCAAAGAAATTACTTTTGGAGATTTTTCAATCCATTGAACGCAACACCAATATATTGTCTTGCGTATATTATTTCTAGTCGAGAACCTTCATCAGTTGGGCTCCTCTCAACTGATTGAATTCTCGAATAATTATTTATGTATATAGTACATATAACTGAATTTAATATTTTATCGCCAAATTAATTCCGATATCCAGGATTTGGAGTCTCTGTGAGCTAGATTTTCCTGAAACTCCCTCATACATTAAATAGATCGTTGCGGTATAAGTACACAGTCTAATCCGTCAATTTTTACTAAAGTAATTAGTAATTAAGACGTAGTAGGGGACTGGCGTATAATAATAACAACATCGCCAAAAAGCTTTTCTATTTTTAGCCGTCGGTAAAGTCATAAGGCCCAACCATTTAGTTGAAGTTCCACCATTTAAAAGTTCTGTGGTATAAGTTGTGTGAGTTATGTTTAAAATAATTAATAAGGTTTGTACTAACTAGCTTTACCGGTTTTTACTTATGTTCTGAATTTGTTTACAATGTATTTGGTCTTGTTAAAGCAGGCAATAGCGATCACATTAATCGGTATTTCCCACTCGTGATCAACATTTTCCGTTTTTTGTTTATTTTATTCAGCATTGTGTTTTTTATCTCTGAGAATGATAACATCTCTCCAGAATAGCTTGATGGGTCTCCTATTCAAGAGGCTATCCTCGTTCGAGGGGTAAACTCCCTAAATTTATTCAATTTAAATCAAATTAATTCAGGAAACTTAAATTTAACATCAAAATTACTCATTTCTTCGATTCTTCTTTCAATAGGAGGGCTTCCCCCTTTCATTGGATTTTTACCAGGTCTATTTTTTGGTCAATGTTCTGAAATCTGCGGTGCCAACCACAGATTTATACCCATTGTTATTGAAAGAATTGCCCCTTTAAACTTTAAATTGTGGCAAAGTCTTCAGCTAGAATTCCCGCTCGAACGGAACAGATTATTCATGGGCAGCTAGACAGCAATCCTGGGAGCTGCGTTGGAATGGTGGAGCCCATACACTCAGCTCATGACTACTTGGTTGGACGGGCTATAGTTAAAACCGGACGAGATGTACCAATCAGAGTCCTGAATTTGTCCAACAACGACATCAGAATTGCCAATGGTCAAGAGATAGCTTGTTTCGAGCCAGTAGAGACCATTATCAATTGCGAAGAAGAGTACCAGACGTCGGTGAAGGAGACAGGGCCCAGTAAAGAGTTCCTACAACAGTTTGCTGACCATTTGACACACCTGACACCAGAGAACCAGAAGAAAGCCAAGCAATTTATCACAAAGCACTGGCAAATTTTTAACAGTCAAGATGGAACCACCGGTCGCACCAACATCATCCAGCATCGAATAGATACCGGAAAGGCTCAACCCATCAGAATACCACCTAGACGACTACCATTGGGCCAACAACAGGCAGTCGAGGAAAACATCGAGTCCATGTTACAAAATGGAGTTATTGAGCCATCCATCAGCCCATGGTCTGCTCCCGTAGTGCTAGTTAAAAAGAAGGATGGAACAACCCGATTTTGTGTGGATTACAGAAAGCTGAATGACGTCACGAAGAAAGACAGCTATCCACTACCCCGAATCGATGACACTTTGACCACACTAGCAGGCGCACGTTGGTTCTCCACACTAGACCTAAAAAGTGGATATTGGCAGGTTGGTCTACACGCAAACGACAGAGAGAAGACAGCGTTCTCCACCAGTAAAGGGCTGTTTCAGTTCACGGTCATGCCCTTTGGGTTATGTAATGCACCCGCTACATTTGAAAAGCTAATGGAGTATGTACTGAGCGGGTTAACATGGAGGACGTGCTTAGTATACCTCGACGACATTCTAGTCATGGGCCAGACATTCGACGACCATCTGAAGAACCTGGGCGAAGTATTCTCCAGAATTAATAATGCCAACCTGAGACTCAACCCGAAGAAGTGCTCCTTGTTCCAAAAAGAAGTAGAGTTTTTGGGCCACGTAGTGTCCGAGTCAGGAATCCGCACCAACGAAGACAAGATAGAAGCCATCCGTGATTGGCCAGTCCCAAGAGACAAGCATGACCTCCGAAGCTTCTTGGGCCTCTGTTCATACTACCGGCGTTTTGTTGAGGGATTTGCCACCATTGCTGCGCCTTTACATCGGCAGACCACTGAGAAAGAGACCTTCCATTGGAATCAAGATTGCGAAACACCATTCAGGCGACTAAAGGCAGCACTATGTTCCAGCCCAACCTAGCCTTTCCTACACAGTCCGCCAAGTTCATCTTAGACACCGACGCCAGCAACATAGGTTTGGGGGCCGTCCTATCCCAGGTGCAAGATGGTGGAGAGGGTGATCGAGTATTACAGCCGTGGATTCTCGAAACCGGAAAGAAATTACTGCGTCACCAGAAAAGAACTTCTTGCAATAATAAGGGCTGTAGACCATTTCTACAAATACCTCTATGGTCTTCAATTCTTAATCCGAACAGATCATGCCGCACTCAAATGGCTGCTGGACATGAAGACACCGGAAGGACAACTGGCCAGATGGATGGAGAAATTACAGCAATACGACTTCAAGGTGGAACACCGTGCCGGCCGTTTGCACAATAATGCCGATGCCCTATCCAGAAGACCCTGTAGAGTGGAATGCGGACATTGTCTGAAGACGGAACAGCGAGAGGGTATCTCCATCAGGCAGATCCGAGTGCAGGCCAATGAAGACTGGACAACGGAACAATGCATCCAGGACCAAATGGCTGATACAGACATCGAACCAATCTTGTCACTCAAAATGAGAGGGGCACCCAGGCCACGATGGGAGGAGGTAGCTAGATACTCCGCCGTGCTGAAATCGTTATGGGCTCAGTGGGACTCTCTAAGAGTAGACAATGGAATGCTCAAGCGAGTTTGGGAAAGCGCTGATGGACGAGAAACCAAGTCCCAACTGGTAGTTCCGGAAAAAAAGGTACCAGCCATCCTGACCGAAGTACATGATGGAATTACCGGAGGCCACCTGGGCATGAATAAAACCCTAGACAAAGTTCGCCAGCGGTACTACTGGGTGAACTACTTCGAAGACATCAGAGCTTGGTGCCGCAAATGTGCCATTTGTGCAGCCAGTAAGGGCCCAAAGACCCGGACCAAGGGCAGAATTCAGCAGTACAATGTGGGCGTCCCATTTGAAAGAATTGTCATCGATGTCGCCGGTCCGTTTCCCGAGTCTGCGAGGGGGAACAAATACATTCTGGTCGCAATGGATTACTTCAGCAAATGGCCTGAGGCATATGCGATACCCAACCAAGAGGCAAATACAGTAGCGACGGTGCTAGTAGAACAACTATTCAGCAGGTTTGGCGTCCCGATGGAATTACATTCAGACCAGGGGCGTAACTTCGAATCGAATGTATTCCAGAAGGTCTGCACGATGTTGGGGATCAGGAAAACGAGAACAACACCATTACACCCACATTCAGACGGAATGGTGGAAAGATTCAACAGGATCTTGGAACAACACCTATCCAAGGTCGTCAGCAATAACCAGCGCGATTGGGATGAGCATATTCCCCTATTCCTGTTGGCATATCGCTCTGCCGTACATAATAGTACAGGCCTGACCCCAGCCAGAGTCCTATTCGGAAAGGAGCTGCGATTACCCTGCGATTTGGCATTTGGCTCCCCCGAAGAACCTCCCCAAGACATCGACGATTATGCTGACCAGCTCCGATATAACATGCTGGCAATACACGAATTAGCCCGAACGCAGATGTTGACCACCAGTGACCGGATGAAGACGCGATACGACCTCAAGGCCAATTCAGTCGGGTTCCAGGAGAGGGACAAAGTCTGGCTGTACAACCCCCAACGGAGCAAGGGTAAATCCCCAAAGCTTACACCCGCCTGGGATGGTCCATACGAGGTGGTCAAGAGGCTTAATGACGTCGTCTACCGGATCCATTGAAACCCCAAGGCTAAATTGAAGGTGGTTCATTTAGATCGACTCGCTCCCTACCATGGAGGGGATGTCTCTGATCGGGACGATCAGAATTAAAGGGGGGGCAGTGTTACGAAATTTACCCAAAGCCCCTGTTTCATTTCAGTACGACAACAAACGCTTTGAGATAAAAAACTGGTTCTCGAAAAGACTCGGCACCTGTAGGAGTGATGATGATTTTTACGAGAATTTTCTATGCTGGTTTTATAAAGGAAGCACGCCACGATCGCGAGTTCAGTTGATGGAGCGAAGAGCTTATATGAAAGATTGTTATTGTGATATTTGAATCAGCTGTTGTATATTCGATGTAAATAAAAGATTCTAGAAAAGTGAAAGTGAATATTAGTTTGATAATTTTAAATTGAACCCACGGACTTTACAACACTATATTTGTTCGCAATTATATCAGTCGTCTTCTAGACTGGGTTCCGCGTACATATTTATCAAACACCCAAAAATATCAACATAAATATACGTAATCTATATATCATTTTGTAGGTAGGCAGCCCGAATTCAAATATTTGTATGTAAAACGAAACTGTAAAATTATACCAACAAAATGAACTCGGTAAGCTAAATATCTGTTTAATTAAATTAATTATTATTCTGACTTTTGTCATATCACTTTATGATTTCTTCTGTTATGCTAAACACTGTATATGCAGGGCCGGATTTCATTTGGTGGAGCCCCGCGGCACAAAACTGGTGGAGGCCTATTTTAGGATTGTTCAGTTTGATTTATTTATAAACTTGAGTGTACCAAAACGTACTAAAACATTTTCAAAATCAATTTCATATAATTTATAGATTTTCCATTGTATTATTTTTTTTTTTTCGAAGACTCTATTGTGGGGGCCCGTGGCTGTGGCCCTGGATGCCCTCCCCTGCGTCTGGCCCTCTGTATATAATCGCTCCAAATTACAACTACTGATATGTCGTTTATAGCATGACATGTGTTGACACTAAGTTTTCTATTATATTGTTATTTGGCGAGAGAGCCGGCATCACGATGACAGTGAAACTTATCTGTTTTTTATTATATTTAATTCTATTAAAAATATTCACTGCTCGTTAAATCAACTCCTACTTACGAAGTTCATTTTGTTATAATAGTTAAATATCGATTTACGTAATCGATTTATTTAATTAGTGTCACCGTGTCAATACATGTCGGGCTATAAATGATATTTCAGAAACTCTGTGTATGATGGCTCTGAATTGCAATAATAATCATAATTGAATATATTAAGTAAACATATTTGCGGCTGATTAATCAATATTACCAAGTTCTTTTTTTTTCCATATACCTAACTGTTTCATGAGTTTGTTCAATTCCGTGATGAGTGGGCTTTCAGTGACGCTGCTCCCAGACTATTAACTATAAAATGAATATGGCAATCGATGTCAGTTGTCAAGCAATGTGTTAAATGATGGAGTGTAAATTAAATATATTTATTTTGCTATTTTTTGGATATTTGACCAATATAGATGCGGCCCCTAACCTAGAAGAAGACTGTGGTAGAATTGCGAAAAAATATACTATAGAAGGTAGGGTACTTTCTCATTTCGACCATGCTATTACCCAACCAAACTGGCAAGCAAACACAAGAATTCACGTCAACGGGGGTGAATTCATCGGATTTGTTAAAAAAGACGGATCCTTCATTATTCATAATATACCTCAAGGTTCTTACATTGTTGAGATTCTCAACCCCGAATATAACTTTGAATCAGCCAGGGTGGAAATCAATTCCAAAGGAAAATACCGTGCGAGGAAAGTGAATCATATTGAGCTAAAGCAAGTCGTTGTAGTTCCTTACCCTTTGAAGATAAAAGTTCTATGTAAAAGAAAGTATTTCCAATATAGAGAACAATGGCAAATTACTGATTTCCTCTTTAATCCAATTGTAATCATGGTGGTATTACCATTTGTCTTCATTATGATTTTACCAAAGATGATGAATAACCTAGGCACCAAAAAAGGAATAGAACAAATTCACAATACGGCAAGATTTGAGCTACCAGAAATATCACATATGATAACTAATATTTTAGCTGGATCAACACCTTCAAATAAATAACTGAAGTTATATATCTCTAAATGTAAATCGAAAACTAAAAATACAAACCACTATCAAGTTCTCTTTTTGACATTAGATACACTGACAAACAAAACTGGCGGACTTTACTGGATGTGTACTGAGAATTGAAAATGGACTACTATTTAAAAGTCACTTCGTTTATTATAAACTTATCCTAAGGTAAAAGAAGTACCTAACGAATCGGAGTGTATTGAGGAGAGGAAGAGATTGTAAATTACGAACAAGTTTAAAGAGACAAATTATTTTAAAAATTGTTTATTGTTGTGTTTACATGCATATAAAATATTGCACAGGTGGTTTGAAGCACCCTGTATATTCAAAATTGATTGTCAACCATTTTCATACATTTGGAACAAAGAATTCCGAATACTTTAGTTCTTCTTGCTTACCTACTCTTAATTAAATAAATTCCCTGTTTTTTAAGAACGTTTTACAATCTTTGGACAATTTATAAGATTTTCCTTCCTGACTTTGTTGAAAGAACTAAATTTGATTACAAAACACTTAAAAAAAGAAAAATGCGTATCTGGGAGTACTACAAATATATTTTCAAAACAAATAGTAACCCTACAAATGCAATATTCTAATTTTTGTTTTATATTGCATATATAACCTTTTTTAATTCCTTTAAAAACATCCCTGAATATGACTTATCAACGTTTTATTATAAATATATGTTTTTCCAATTTAAAACTGATATTAATTATACTAGAAGTGTAGGCTTCCGCATTTGAAAAATCTACATAAGCAGCAGTGTATCCTGCGTTTGATATACGTATAGTTACTTTACTCAGAGATCATTCATGAAAATTTTTCAATAACGTGTCATTTGTTACTTCATCAGTAGCAACTTTTGATCTCATACACTCTGTATGTACTCAGCCGCGCTTGCATATGAACTCCACCTCTGTTTTTGATCGACAGCTTTTGTGTTTAAGCACGAGCTCTGAAACTTAGATATTAGTTGTACAAACAATGACGTTTTCAAACATGGTGTGACACCCTCAGCTGGTACTTTACACTATACTAAATTTCATGAAACTATAATGTTTTCTACACTCTGCAATTAAAGTTTGATCAAAATAAATATTTGGCAAAGTGTTTCATAAACAATCCATATAGACTTGCTATAAAAACTTTAGGAACGTTATTAAATATCTTCTTTCTTAGCCAATTTTCTAAATACTAAAGAAAATTCCTTTTCACAAATTGAGAAAAAATTCTATGAAAACAGACTTTGGAGGCAAATGGTAAAGAAAATAAGGATATAGATATCATTATGTTCAGGTATATTCTAACCATTATTTCATGTTTTTTTATGTATTTCCACAAGTTTCTGTTAGCTTTGTGGGACCAAGTTTTGCCTGTTGTTTTTCTGGTGTCATAGTCACATCTTATATAAAGAAACTTCCTTGGTATTTTAACTAGGATACCACTAAGTACTTTTTGTTGTTCAACTATGGTCCTGTCTTCTTGCCAAATGTCCAGTCCATTGCCATTCCAGGGATTTTACTGTGTAGATAATATGTATTGGCTGGGTCCTATTTCTTATCCATCTATTCTTTTTTATCTTTCCTTGTTATTCCGATCATATATCTTTCCTAAGACCTTTATGTGACTGGAAGTTTTATTGTAATATCATGTTTCAGAATTGAGGTTTTACAACCGATGTCAGCATTGATAGAACACATTGATCAAATACTATCTTCTTGAGGTGAGTTGGCATTCTAGACTTGAGTCTTATTTAGTTTTTTCCGAATGCCATATCCATGCAAGTTTGATTATTTTATTTATTTCGAGTAGCGAACCTGATATATGTATTAATTGATCTAGGTATATATATTTTTCTCCTATTTTCAAGGATATATTATCTATGTCATGTCCGGAGTGTCTACCAGTTCGTTGTACATTATCTTCGCCTTCTGGATATTTTTAGGACTATTTCACTACTTACTGTGTTAACTTCAGTTATTTGTTGCTGTAGTTCATCTTGAGTTTTTGGCGATTAGAACAAAATCTCGAGTAAACCATAGATGATTGAGATATTTGCGCTTGTCATGTGTTGTTTCCAATGCCGCCTTGAATAGTTTTGGAGAGATGACATCACCTTGTCTAACTCCTCTGTTAGTGAAAAATTCTGGGATTCTTTGGCTTTTTGTGGGTTCAAAAATGATAATTTTTAACTGGGTTATAGAGCTTTGAAAATGGTCATTTATAACTTAAAAACGATAAACTTTGGAGAAAAATCACCAGAAACCTTTGTTGTTCAGAATGACCCAAAAATGATTGACGCCCAAAGTGTTTTTTTTTTTGTAAAAAAAAAATTTTTCAAACAGTTTCTCGACCAGGTTACCTCCCAACAATATTCGATTTTGTTATTAGGAGTCCTTTTCGCAAAAGAATCAGTAAAAAACGAATCGGAATAATTTTGCTATCGGGAGCTTCTTCTGCCTAGACTACTACTAAAGCTGAACTAACCTTACTGACTGACCTAGGAAAAACCTTATGAACTATCCCGATATTAGGTTGTTCATAAGGACATGAGCATTAGCAGTTTCTTTCTTAATCATCGGCAGCCAGGAACGATTGAACTCCAAGTAGCGATACAATCGTTTTCATTTAACAAAATTAAAGCAGACTCTTATAGTTTTCGTTCCGTGTTGTGTTCTTCTTTGAGTAATATGACTGAATTTTGAAATTGTATTTTATGACCAAGGTTCCAAGCATGTTCACAAATTTTGGATTTTTCAAACTGTCGTTTTTTAATGTAATTTTTGTGTTCGTTTTTCGAACTACTAACATTATGTACAAAGACAACATATTTTCACCTTAATGATGACTTCTACCAACAAGTTTATGGCATAGCAAGGGGTTCCTGTTTGACCGCTGCTTTAAGCATTTTTTTTTATGGAAAAATTTGAAGAACAAACAATTTTCTCAAAACAGATTAAACCTTTGGTTTGGTGGCGCTATGTTGATGACATATTTGTTATTTGGGAACATAATCTTGAAGACTTACTTGAATTACTTAACGACATAAACAACAATGAACAAACTATTTAGTTTACACTAGAACTTGAACAGAATAACAAATTATCTTTCTTAAACATTTTAATAACAAAAACAGAATTGACATTTGAAACAGTATTTTACAGAAAACCGACTCACACTAACAGGTATCTCAACTTTTAACTGTAATCATCCAAATTCAGTAAAAAGAGGTATCATCAAATCTCTGTATAACAGAGCAAAAATCAACTGTTCTGACATCAATAAATTCAACGAAGAAAAAACGTTTATAAAAAATGTACTTTCTGCCAATAATTACCCAGAAAAATTTATTAATGAAGTTAAACAAAATCGAATACTAAACGATCGCTAACAACCAACACCAAACTTAACCAAGCAACACTGACTCCCAATAATCACATCCTTACAATAACTATAGCATACATACAGGGCCTCTCAGAAAAACTGAAACGAGTGGGAAACATAATATTAAACAAGAAGTACACCAAAATCAATAATATCAAGAACAAAAGCAAAAAACACAGCTCAACTTGCAGAATATTGCATTTATATAATTCTTAGTGAATGTAATAAATTCTATATAAGAGAAACCTTTAGACATTTAAATATTTGAATAAACGAACACAAAAATTACATTGAAAAACGAGAGAAATTTATGAAGATGCTTGGGACCTTGGACATAAAATACAATTTCAAAATACAGTCATATTACACAAAGAAGAACAGAATACGAAACAAAAACTGAAAGAGTCTGTTAAATGAAAACGATTGTATCGCTACTACCTACGTGGAGTTCAATCGTTTCTGGTTGCCGATGATTAAGGAAGAAATTGTTAATGGTCATGTCCCTTATGATTTTAATGGGATCGTTGAATCAACAATATTCTTTGATCTTATAACAAAGTCGCACCTGGGAGCGCCACGTAGAATCCTGAAGATCACCTCTTTCAAATTCTTCAAATTTGGAAGGAACTTTATTATTATTATGATCTCTAGAAGTTTCTGTGGTATCCTGGATATTATCAAATTAAATTCTCTTAGTTACGTTATAAGTCAAATAATAGATATTGTCAAACATTTTAATTTTACAATTTAGAATTGTGCCTTTTCTCAAAGTTTCATTTCCATTGACAACGGAGTCTGACCTAAACTCCGAAGCGTTTGGAAATATACAGAAATTTCGTGACTTGTTATTTCCCAGAAAGTGTTTAAACATCATTTTTTGTCTCTCATCATTTATTTTTTTTAAGAGATAAGTATTTACAATTTGTAACAGATTGTATACTAATATACCTTTTGTACAGAAAAAGACGGGTTGATCAGGTAGACATTTCTCTCAGAACATCTGTCAGAAAGAAAAGGATAACTAGTAATTCCAATTCGGGCATTTTTCGACATTGTTCTACTAATAGTTTGACTGTTACTAATCTGAAATACTTATTTTTAAAGGAAGGAATTAAGAAGAGAAAATCCCAATGAACAGGCAGAATAATAAGTACCTCCTCAACAATCATTTCGAAATGTCTTTGCGACCATTAATATGAATATACGAAATTGTAATTAATACTTTTAGGTTATGTTGACAAGTATTAAGGAGATATTACTTTATACAAGCAAATTATTATTTTCTTTATTCAACCAACTTTCTTGTTCATTCTTTAGCAAGGTCATTATTTGGTCTCTTGACTGTCGTACGTGCACCACACAGCTTAATTCGGCCATCTTGTCGGCAATTAACTTTTATGACTTGTGATGTTGCATACATACACAGGGCATACAGTAAATAATCCCTTGTTTTCTGTCTAAAATACGACATATGTTATTTGACATTACACATTTTATGTAGTCAAAATGGTAATAATTTTTAAAGAATAAGCTGTTAAGATATGGAATAAAAATGTCTACAATTCTTATTAATTGAATTGCAATACTTGAGAATTATGGAACCCAATATATAATATAATAATTAAGCATTATCGTTTTAATATGACCAGGTTGTATAATGCAGATAATTTTTTCTCCAATTTTAAAAAGGGATATTCTGGTTGGTATTTAATTTTTTATCAACTATGTTTTTTTTATTAGTTATTTTTTTTAAAGTTTTATGCAAGATTTAGCTATTTGTTTTAAACGCAAAGTTCTAATGAACATTTCAATAATTGCAATGATTTTGTTAATTGATCCGGATAACTTCAATTCTTAAACACACATTAGATTAAATTGTCGAGTATTTTATTGGCAACAAAAATTGAAGTTGCATTAATTACTTGACTTTAGTTGTAAATTGAACAATTCTTCTAGTACGAATGTCATAAAATTATCTAGTTGTGATTTTGAAACGCAGGACATTATATTTCGCAGTGCCCCGTAAATTAATTCATTGCCATGATATTTAATTTAGATGACAAAGAATTTTTGAAACTACACACTGGCTCGATCTTGAAATACCGATCCAATTCAGTTCTCTGTGTAAGAAACAGGGACCAGGTAATATATTAATAGTCTCTTCTTTCATACAAAATCAATAATAAATAGGAAATAAACCAATATAAAATCCAAGTAATATAAAATACCTGCACACAATTTGCTCTTCGTTATAATAAACACTCCAATTCTCTCTTTGTGCTGTATTAAATTGGAGACAGGGCATACGTCAGAAATTTAAAAGACTACAACACAAAAAGGCAACTCTGCATTAAATTTTCATATTATCAACGAATATAGACTCATAGAAGAATACATTATGTCATTATTGATTAATTTTATACTATTTTCAATTCACATAAAATGAATAAAACTCATTTTAATATTACTTAGAATAAGAACTAAAATTTTTAAATTGTTGCTATCCTTGAATATATGTATATAATTTATTGTTTTGTATAAATGTTATGTTTTTTTAATCATGTTAGCTAAGATCAAAACGCACTTTTCTTTGATATATTGTCTTCAAATACTTATTCAGATGAACAAAACTATTAACAAACACTTACTCAATATCTAAACTTATGTTTCTTTGCAGATATATTTAAATTAAGAATTAAATTAAGATTACTACTTCAGTCGTAACAAAATAGTAAAAATTATTTTAGTTTATCTGATATTTATATCCATCACTAAGAATGAGACAAAGAAAGATAGAGACAGTGAGATAATGAGAGAAAAGAAGAATATTTCGTAAGAAGCTTTCGCTTCCATCGTTCAGTCTCAAATGACTGCCGCTCTTTTTTCCTAATGACGGAAATATTCATTAACATGACATCGACGGCATATTTGCGAGCTTGTAGAGAGTACTTACAGATTGTTTGGGAATAACTACATATCACATTTAAACAAAAACTGAATATTTCCAATCTCTATTTTATTATTCTCTTCGACGTGTCATTCTTTTGTACGCGAGGCAATATATATGATATATATTATTTCTGGTCGGTAACCTTCATCAGTTGCGCTTCTCACAATAGAATGTCCTCTCGAACACTTATTTATGTATTTGATACATATCAGTAAATTTGTAGATGCGAGATGTAAGACCGACATGTAAGATTTTCGAGGAAACTAGCTACAGATCAAACCATGCATAAATTATCAAATGAGGTTCAATAATATAGGATAGACCAAAAATGGGATTTGTAAAACCGACATATATCCAATAATATTTTTTTCTAAAAATTAATTACGTCCAGTTAGTATTTGTTACTATATCAAAATACATTAATTAACCGACTTCAAAAAGAAGGAGGTTCTCAATTCGTCTGTATCTATGTTGCTTTTTGTTGCTATTTGTTCACCGATTACTAGGAAACGGCTTGAGGGATTTCAACCATTTTACTGGATCCTGTTTGGGGGGATAGCGAAGTGGTCCCATATTTTTTTCATTAAAATAGCTTTTACCGTTTCTTAGAAAATGGGGAAAAACTATTTTTACCTATTCTCATATACTCTATGCCATCGTGGAGGAGCCGGTATTATTATATAAAATTTGAAAAATGTTATTCGGAACGTGGGGCAAATTGAAAAGGGATTAGATTAGTTCCGTGATATCTCAAAGTGGTCAGAACTTTTTTTCAAATAACATATAAGAGTGAGATTCGTCTTGTAAAAATTCTTTCAATACAGGGTGATTTGAGAGTGAAACTGCTCTTGTAATCATTTTTCCAATACAACAAGTAACTATTTAATGCCTACCTCATATTTTCCTAGCATTATATTTTTACACCTGGAGAATTAAACTTTTCAAAGTGATAAAATTGCTGAGGCGGGCGATTTTGGGATGAGTAAAATCTTATGAATTTGCATATTAATTTCACGCATATAAATATACATATGTGGTGTAAAAATAAAATTATATAGGGTAGTTATTAAAATGTTGGTGATCCATAAGATTACCTATGCAAGATGGTTAAAATATAACGTCGAATGTAATTATATCATACAGGATGGTTAGTAAAAAGCAAGAAAAAATAATTATATAAGGTAGCTCATAGCAGTTGGAAATTTATGATAGCTGACATACAGGGCGGAGTACAAATATTGTTATGAAGGATGGTTAAAAAAATGTTAATAGAATGTTACAGCTGTAGGATAAATCATTAACAATTACAGACATTGCATCACTGAAAATTGTAAAATAAATACATTTTTAAAAAAACAAAAACCGACTTCAAAAGAAAATTAACTAAAAAGCATGAAATAATATTTTGCTACAATTAAATACTTTTTATGAAGTCGGTGCCAATTTGAACAGCGAAGTTGCGAAGTATAACTCATCAATGTACCTCACAAAATATTTTCACTTTCGCTTGGCACCGACTTCATAAAAAGTATTTAATTGTAGCAAAATATTATTTCATGCTTTTTAGTTAATTTTCTTTTGAAGTCGGTTTTTGTTTTTTTAAAAATGTATTTATTAATCTCCTTTTTCAAATGCCTTACGCTTAGAGCGTGTTGTGTTAACGATTCATAAATTGCCTCTAGTGGATAATGCGCAGTTGCTCTTGTATTGCAATAGAGAAAATGTCGGCTGCATTTCTCTCTCCACACTAGTCGACCGAGAGATCTGAATTAGAAGTTCAAACACGATTTTTTGAGTCCTGACTTCTGGAGTACTGAAAGTTTCTATGAGGTACTTACAATTCAAGGAAAAATCCTAGAGATTCCTAGGGGATTTTGCTGTGAAAATTAGATTTTCCAAAACACGAAAAAGTAGGTGCTGCGACGATTTTCTAAGTACTGCCATGTAAAGAAAATGATAAGTTACCATCGATTTTACCAAAAATTTTTTTGCCAGGAGGGTAATAATGAATCTAAGGGTTGAAATCGATATATAAACATGTAAGAAAAATTATTTATTTTTGAATGATTTTCTGAGTCCTGCCAACTAAATTAATCAAACATATTTATATCGAAATGACCAAAAAAAAATAATTGGCATGACACCTGCTAGGGACAGTTCTGAAAAAAAAAGAATAAAGCTGAAAATTTTCCGCACAATTTTCCAAGTGAAAATTCAATTATCCCCTAGGAGGCGTGATGCCATTTTTTTTGGTCATTTCGATATAAATATTTTTGATTTCAATCCATAGGCCCATTACTACCCTCCTGCCAAAAAAATTTTTTGGTAAAATCAATGGTAACCTATCGTTTTATTAACATGGCAGTAATCATAGGAAACTCTAGGATGTTTCCATGAATTGTAAGTACCTCATAGAACCTTCCAGTACTCCAGAAGGCAGGAAAATCTTGATTGAACTTCTTGTTCAGATCTCTTGGTCTATAGTTTTTGACATCACGAAACCATGATTATTGTTACTACGACCAGGTCTTCTCTTTCCTTCATTTTTGCCCATTACAATTTACTCTCAATGTTTTAGTTCCAGATTTATTGTTTCGGAGAATATGTTCCAAATATAAGACTTTGTTTGACTTTATAATTTGAGGTTTTTCATTTTCTTTTGTTAGTACTTTCTCATTTGGTACCCGATTCATCCAGGAGATTGAGTAATTTTATTTTCAGTAACCATGTTTCAGCTCCGTATGCCATATATAGATAGCAATTTAATTATCGTATTCTCAAGTGTAAGGGTACTTCTCTACGAAATAAATATTTCTGATATTTGATAATTATTCTTATCTTCATTTCCTCGTTGTTATCTAGCTTATCAGTTATGATACAGCCAAGATATTTAAATTTGCTTACCCTCTCTATAGGATTATTATCTACTAGTATTCGGTAGTGATTGGTATTGTTGCCTGGGGGCTAATAACCATAAATTTTGTTGTTGTGATGTTAATTGTTAGGCCAAACTCTTTTTCTGCTCTGTTGATATTGTTGAGTGTGTCTTATCTTTTAGTTTGCCTGCTAGAATCGCTGTATTATCAGAAAATGTGATGTTATGTGTTAATGTTTATTTTTATTCCCTTATTTCGTCGTATAGGACTGTTTGAAATATTCGTTCCACGTCTACATTAAAAAGTAAGGTAGACAATATGCAGAACTACCTTACACCAGTTGTTGTTTTTAGTTTTTGAGTTGACATTACTGTTAATATGTCGTTTAGAAGATTGATTCCAGTACAGATTTTTTGTCTTTAGGTTTTTTATGTCGAGTCCAATTTGTTGCAACGTTTCAATCATTAGATGATGTTTTCAGCGCCACGTGCTTCCAGGGGGGATTTCGTGCTTCAGGAGGGGGGCGATCCTGTACTAAATTTACCTAAATAAAATGTTAAACCCAGATTTCTTGAGATATTGCATTAAAAATAGTCGTTCTGAAGTTTAAATCCATAGAAGTTACCTTCTTCTAGGCTCTTGGACTTAGGATTACGTTTTAATATTAAATTTACAAGCTTTGAGGAGCTCGGTGGGGGTGATCGTCACCATCGGCCCCTCCTCCTCCGGTAGATGTTTTACGCTGCCAAAATCTCACTGATATTCTATGAGTATATTTTTATAATAACATACATGAAATTATAAATCAATGACACAAAGCTGTTACCTCCACCAAACTGAATCCACGACAATTCTATAGCTATATTAGAACATGATCAACCTACAGATATAGTATTTCCATGTAGACATGACATTAAATAGAAAGTTAATCGTAGTATTTCAAAATACCCAGAAACAAACTTTTATTATTTTGCGATTTTCGGTATATATACTCCTATAAAATTTTACTCAATTAGATATACTTACGTACCACACAGAAAGCACAAGTACCGCGACACTGGTGGGTTATAAACTGATTATACAACCCATTAGACCAAACCATTTGCTTTCAATAAATTGTCCCGATGTCCTTCATGCTTCCTCAGACATCTTGGTTTTCGAGTACCGGAATAACAGTCTCTTCTTCTACTATTTGAAATTCCTTACAGATATACAACGGAATTTCAGCTTGATCCTCTGTTGTCACAATCACAATTTTAAATTGACATAAGTTACTCTATACACATATGGGAACAATATCCCGTATTTTTTCAATAACTGCAATGTTTGTGCTGAGGAACGCTTTTCATTTATAGAGTGGAGCATCAGCGATAGTATTCAGGGTGTTACTATACAAAATCTAAACGTACAAAGTATATACTGTTACGTATACCATGGATTCAATTAGACACCTGTTGTAGAAATTAATACTGCTTTATTAACGATGAAAACAAAGCCTTAACTTTCAATACAAATCCTTGAAACATACAACACAGAACACAATTTACACTGACGTTTACTTAGAGCATATACTTTACTAACTTTAATACTCACTGAACTTATCTCAAGACTAACTCTAACGCTCACAGAACACCTATTTATGTACAATTTTTACATTCCAGAGTTCTCGAGATTACTCTATGGCGCTAATGTCGAATTCTGTGGATCTTTCAGGAACTGACAGTTACAATACAGGAATAAACGCCTGGACATGTCGACTTGTATTTTTAAACGGGCATTTTTTCAACAAAAAAAAAATATATGGGGTGTGCCATTTGACAGTGGTCAAGACCAACTTTCTTATTTTAAATGCAAGGCCCTGAATATTATTTATTTTTTGGATTCTCCAGAAAATTCTAGTCATAACTTATGTACAATGTCCAACACCTATCTTCAACTGTTTGGGAAATATTAAGTGTTTTCATATTTATTTACACTCAAGACTAAATTCCCATTAAGCTCTTGATATTGAGATAATAAGCAAAAACCATTCCTGCGTGCCTTTTTACTGTTTTGAAAAAGAAAACGTTTTGTTTATTTTCGTCAAAACTCTTGTTGTCTGCCTGCATGACAGTGGTGATCAATATCAGTGCTATTGTCGTTTGAATTTCGTTACCTTTACGTCATAATATCAGAAAAATTGTTTATTTAACAAAGATGTACAAAATAACCATTCTACAAATGATTGGTTATAGAGATAACACACGGACACAAATGGAAGTTTCTCGCTTATTTCACGAGAAATTTCCAAATTTACCGCCTGTATTCCAAGTTTTCTAATATTATTATGCAATAATCAGTATTACTTATTAGGTTTTTAGTGTAATGTAGAGAATTTGTGAAATAACATAATTATCATTTTTTAATGTTAATTTTTGTAATAAATCTGAAAACACTTAATATTTCCGAAACAGTTGAAGATTGGTGTAGGACATGATACATGAATTATGTCTAGAATTTTCTGGAGAATCAAAAAAATAAATAATATACAGGGGCTTGCATTTAAAATAAGAAAGTTGGTATTGGCCACTGTCACATGACACAACCTATATTTTTTTTGTTGAAAAAATGCGCATTTAAAAATACAAATCGACGTGTCCATGCGTTTTTCCCAACAAGCCCTCTCTTATTCGTTATCTAATTTATTCAATTTGGCTGTTCCACACTGAATACGTAACAAAAATTTCTTACACATTGTCTCCGAAACGATACTTAGTAGCAGTATGAGTGGTATTAGTATTGTATAGGTTATATTTAGATTTATTGGGGTAATTGTCACACTTAAACATAACCTATATAATCCAAAACACCAAACATTCAAGGTTTAAACGATTTGTTAACAGAATTACATAAACACCAAATTAAATGTTGACAGTTTAATTGGTATTAAAATTCATTTAAAGATCATATATAATGGTTCACGTTTTCTGCTCAAAAACTTTTAAAAAATATCTTCAGATTTGATCACATGCAAACCTTGTGCTCAAACGTTGTAGTTATTTTTAATAATCTCTCTCTCAGTTTGTTTTGTACCACATTGAGAATATCATTACTATTAGGTACATACTATATTTTGAAGTTTATTATTAGAACCAGGTATACATAAAAAACATAGGTTTCATCCTTCACTAACCATTCGAATGTGATATTTCTCCAAAACTATTTTTCGTTTATAACTTTATTTTGCGCGGGAAAAGTTTCTCCACCATTTTGATACTTCTTAGCCGCCAATGACGCCGGATCAGCGGATGAAAATGAATATTTCACTTTGGACGTGCCACTTTATCAGAAGATGAAAAAGATGAAGGACTTACTCCTTTCATAATATTGTAGTACCTAGTTTCTAGTGTCGTGTATTTTGTTTCATTATAAGAAAACATGAATGGACATTGTCCGTACATAAAAAACC
This sequence comes from Octodonta nipae, assembly GCA_034190945.1. NCBI lineage: Eukaryota > Metazoa > Arthropoda > Insecta > Coleoptera > Chrysomelidae > Octodonta > Octodonta nipae. Next base: position 62,717,828 of record CM067216.1, on the reverse strand, counting down.
CACCCGAATTCCTAGTTCACGTAACTGTGGACAGGCTCACGAAACTAACTGTATGAAAGACAAAATCTAACATCATCACCAATTTTAACTGGTTTACTTCATCTTATTTACTTTAAGGATCAATACAGACTTTACCTCTTCTTCTATTTTGGTTGATCCTTAATAGATAAGTATGACCTAGAACAAAGGCTCATATTGGCCAGCTACAAGTATGTACATCATGGTGCAATTTAATTAAGTATGTCAAAGAAATTCAGTTTCTAATAATTCATACTATTCGATTCAATATATTTTATTGTCTTCTCATTTTATCATTTTTATACTGTAATCTGTTAACTTATGTGTAATACCGGGGCAGCCACTTTTGGACTTTCTGTCTATACTGACTTGTCTTTACCTATATGTTCGAAATACCAAATAAACTCACATAATTCTGAGAAATAAATTCATCAATACTGAAAGTTTCTCTGCCATTTTGATACATAGCCGCCAATGACGTGGGGTCAGCAGATGAATAGGAATATTTCATTCTGGACGTGGCACTTTTTCAGAAGATAAAAAAGGTGAAGGACTTACTTCTATCATAATATTGTAGTAGTTGTCGAAGAAAGAAAGAAGATGCCTAACAATCGATGTATGTATGGCTGAAAATAAAGTACATTGATAGAAAAAACTATCCGAATTCCTAGTTCACCTAGGGACAGGCTCACGAAACTAACTGTATGAAAGACAAAATCTAACGTCATTACCAATTTTAACCGGTTTACTTTAAAGAAGAATAGAGACTTTACCTCTTCTGTTTTGTTCTATTTTGGTTGATTCTTAATGGCTAATTATGACTTTGAACAAAGTCATCATGGTGTAATTTACATGTCAAAGAAGTTCTGTTTCTAATAATTCATACTATTCGATTCAATGCATTTTATGATTGTCTTCTCATTGTAGCATTTTTAGTAGTCTGTTAATTTATGTGTACTTACTACCGGAGCAGCTTATTTTGAAATTCCTATCTATACTGAATTATCTGTGTGTTCTAAATACCATATGAGCTATTATAATTCTGAGAAATAATTTCACCACTACTAATTCTTAGGGTTCTACATATTTCCGTTAAATTTGAAATTATAAAGGTGACTACATGAAACTAACACTATAATTATCTATTATTTTAACGCAAAATGAATATGGACATCTATGAGTTTCAGGGAAAACTAGCTCACAGAGAACCCAAATTGGGGGAGTCGTGCTGTGTATAAGCTCCGTTTCCCTGTCCTCCATTAAACGTAAGATAATATATTGTTTCTAGTCAAGAACACTTATCAGTTGCGCTTCCTCAACTGCATGAAAAGTCAAATAATTATGTATGTATTTCGTACAAATAATTGATACTCAAATTTTAACGCTAAACAAATACCGACATCTAAGAGTTTCGGGGAAATCTAGCTAACAAACCCTAAATCTGGATGTGAAGTGAAGTTGTTCCTATAAAGCTGTCACATGAAACAATTTGTTAATTTCTTGAAACAATATTGAACCGTTTTGATGCAAAATGAACCAGTAATTTTCAACGCGAACATACTCTGCTGTTTAATTACTACTTTGGTACCTACAAAGGCGGAATAAAGTGTACAAAGAAATTTCTGCGATTTGAATGAATCCCAGTAATTACGAATTATCTTCAAACAATGAATTAGTCATGAAAAGTGACGCAAATATCGATGGTATAATGAACTTCAGTATTGACTGTTGCAATCATAACGAATTGCTATTGATTGATTCGTTTAAAGAATGACGAATTATGGGAAAATTTTCTATATTCTGGAATGCAAGTTTTAAATTAAATGCCTGTATACGTGTAGCATTTACTATTCCGCTTGGAAAAACAATAAGGATAATGTATAAATGTCCCATATATTGGGACCTTATGCCCATTCAGTCTGTAACGATAACAAATATCAGTTACCAAAATTAATTAACTTCCATAATTTGTTTCAGTAAATACAGAAAAAAATAAAATCATAACAAAACAAAAATACTCAACTGATTATGATTGGAATTTAAGGAAATTGATATTAGAAATAATTCTATTATATGATTTTTAGTTAGCAAAAGCTTCTTACGCATATACTTCCCTGTCTTTTATTATCTCCCTGTGTCTGTTTCTCTTTCCTTGTGTCATTAGGAACATTGTCACTATTTTGTTACGACTCAAGATTAATCCTAACGTGTAATTTAATTCCTAATTTAAATATAGGTGCCAAATAAAATTAACGTACTTTACTTATTTAATAGTCTGGCAATATTAGGTATAACGAGGTCACCTTAATTATCTATATATAAATAGGCAAAGACAAAACGGTTCGGTACTATTTTCTCCTGTGTTCCTCAACCGATTTACTTTATTTTTGTTTTGTTTAGTAGATACTAACGACCATCAGTGCAGAATGCTAAGATTAATATATAATATTGGTTCATTCATTAAATAAAATATAATAAAAAATTCATTATTTACGACCATACTGCCAATGGAGAACAAATAATACTGACAGTGTCGCCAGGCGGTCAGAACTCAAAACATTGAGTAATTATATATGGAAGGAGCGAGCTTTAGATGCTGTTATATTCTTAGAACATGTACTTCTGGATGGTAGCATGCAATGCACAAATATCGTTCCACGAGTAAAAAGAGAGGGCAATATAGATAGCAAGAAGCTATCTCACTCAATTGGGAGATCCAGCCACTGAAGTACATACTTCACATAGCCCTTTGGATGCAGCTCTTAATCGAGTGAAATAGCCTTTTGTTCTCTCTTTCTAGCCTTATAGCCTTGAAACGATATTTGTGCATTGCTGGCTGCCGCCAGGAAGTACAAGCTCTATGATGAGATTGGTTGACAGTGACAGGCTAACGCTCTGTCAGAAAATCATGCGAATATTATCTCTGGGATAGTTCAGCATAAATTGTTGTTATTGTTTAGTGGTAAAATGGTCAATGTAGTAGATCAGTATTGATTTTTCGGACTCATTACAGTAACTTTCATATTAAATATTCTGTTTTTAATGTGAATTTATTTATTTCATTCACATTTCTCATTCTTCCCGAAGGTGTTGTGTAAAAACTTGACAGTCAGCGGACAATAGAGAACGTATTAAATATTGAAGTTCTCATGGGGTTGTTGGTCATCGCTTTTCTTTAATATTCATGAACTCGATTGACAACGCAAATGACGAAAACATTTAAGTTGCTAAGAACAATCTTCCATTTATTATATCGAACATTTGTCAGGAGCGGGTCCAGTAAAAAATTTGGGGGGGGTCATTCATTTGTCAAAAATATTTCGAATACCGATATTGGATTACATTTTTATTTCCTTTTGTTTTTTCAATAGATTTGTCAATATAAGTGAACAACTTTGGTCATTACATCTACTTCTCCGATTTCTCCACAACTCTGTTTCTCTCATAAAAATATGCTTTTTACAATTTCATGAAATAAGGTCGAATTTCGACCAGTGGGCGAACACATTAAGTTATGGAAATATTATTTAAATAAATATTTTTAAAATATCACAGTATCTGCAGACTATTCCTCAAAATAGCTGTGGTAATATAGTTTATACAAGTACATATTAAAACTAACAAATGTAATAAATACACGGAGTATTCACGATTAATACACGATCACAGGGGTGTCATCAGTTTAGCGGAAATTCATAAATTCCGTAAGATGAGTTTGACATTTTTCTGTTCCCGACCGACCCCTATATAAGAAACTGTAACGTACAATTCAACACTCACCCACCCCCAATCCTTACGTAAGTCCTAATTTTCCAAAAATTCTTCGTTTTCATGTTAAAAATATGTATCTATATACTATAGAATGTAATTTATCTATTAGAATAATAATTTTTATGCCATAACACTTATATTAATATTATTTTGTTTTATTAATATAACATATTTTTATTATTAAAGCATATTATTTATTTTGATCTGCATCTTTTTGAGAAAGAATCTCCTTATCCCAATTATGTAGTGTGAGTTGACAATATAAGACAGCTGGAGTAACTTTGGCAGCTGGTTCGTTTTGTACAAGTGTTCGGTATTTCCTTTAGATTGAGTAGCAAATATATGATATTCGACTGTTTAATTGTATTGCATGAAGAAATCAATTCTTTATAATTATGGCTGTATAGATTGATAACAGAAGAATTTGGATTTTAAGATAAATTTTGTTCATGCAGACGCTACAAAATTATATAAACTGAAGATACATTTAGGCGAAGAACACATATACGCGATCGCGATCACGATCAATCGCTTTTAGTGTTATCATATTCAGCCACACATACCTGTCACGATTTGTTAACGATCTGGAGCGTTTGATCGTCGGATAGTCGTCTCGTGATCGTGGTCGCGATATATGTGTTCTTCCCTTTATGGTTCGACACATACTAATATTATACTGTAATTAGATTTTGATTTGTTCTGAGGCACTGGTATCGATATTTTTAATTTGGAAAAGAGTTTTCGTAGAGTTAGACTGATAGGTACATTACTGATGTTTTCTTGGGAATATCACCACAATTGAAATAAAAAGCTGCATATTGAACGAAAAAACCAAACCTTTCAAAGTCGATTCTGACTTTCATTTTGCAATTTACATTTTCAATATATATAAAGCCATTGACAACAAAGTCAGAATCGACCTTGAAACGTTTGGTTTTTTTTCGTTCAATGTACAGCTTTTTATTTCTATTGTGGTGTTATTCCCAAGAAAACATAAAAATAATCAAGAATATGCCACAAATAACATTTAGAAGACTGATAGGTACATGTACATGTTATATTTGAAAATGGTGATCTGGCGATTATAAATTCTTCTGTAGATATTGATATTAGTTAATGTTTTATGCACTTTTTGGGAAATAACACCACAAATGACGAAATGTGTTTATATTTCCAAACGTTTCGGAGTCTAGGTCAGAGTTCGTTGTCAATAAAAAATAAACTATGAAAAAAGGTACAGAAAGTCCTTAAACATTGAAAAATATGCCACAAATATCCTTCTGATATTAGGTAATTTAGGAAAAGAAAAGTCATAAGCAATGGAAAAATATTATTTAAAAAAATCTTACATAAATACCTTTTGCAATACTCACCTACCCCCATATATTAGCAGATACCCACGCACCCCAAAATATCTTACGTAATCTATGGATGATCCCTTACAAGTCAAGTCGCACATTCTCCCGTGCGAGCTTTTGTTATGAGGCTTTGGCTTCAGAAAATTAAATCAATTTCATCAGTAATAACTATTTATACTTAAAAAGTGAACTCCAAAAAATCATAGAACTATTTCAACAAGCAATAAAATATTTGATTTATCACTAATTTGCAAATTGAACCTCATACCCGATGAATTGTTAGCGACAAACATTAATTTCCTATGAATTGTAAGAGTGGCAAAAAATTTAACAAAAGCTTTATGAAAAACCACAAATCATACACATAATACCTAATACCACAAAACGATAATAATCTTATAGGCACATCAAGTAGGGATATGCTCTAAGGCCGTTATTAATGTACATTGCAGGCTACCTCTTAAATTATATGGTCTACAGTGCCATATTAAGGAATCTAACAAAGTCCAGTCATTTTTCTTCCTTGCTGAACAGTGACGCCATCTACTGACGAACGGTAATTCAAATACAACAATATTAATTCATGAATACAACATAATAAATTTCAATTATTATTCAGAAGTCTTAATAATAATATTCCATGTATAATATGTAGCTAGTCAGTACATACATTTAATAGCAATTTTAATGGTGTTCTTTGTTACGTATGACAAGTCTTTAATTTAATATATTGCAAAGAGAGAATTGGAGTTTTTTTAGAACGATCAGCAAATTTTGTGAAGGTATTGTATATTAATTGGATGTTATATTAGTTTATTTGATATTTTATTAGTTTTCCATAAAAGAAGAGACTCTTAATATATTACCTGGTCCCTGTTTCTTACACTGTATTTCAAGATCAAAGTAGTGCGTGGTGTCGGTTGTGGTGTCAGTCGTGGTGTGGGTCCGAACCTGTCGAAACAAATGAGTTATATATTTCATTTTAATATGCCTGTTTTAACAGTAGACAGGGAGTTGTTTTTTTTTCCTGTCTTTTGACCGGTCTATAAGACTGTTCTCCTAAACAGCCTCGTTATCTAAATCCTGAACTTTGTAACATTGCTAACCTGCTCCCATTTCCTTTTTATTCTTTGAGAGGTCCTTTCGAGAAACCGTACTAATTTGCGACTCAAAACTAATGAGTCTACATCCGCATTTTTTTCAATTTCGTTCTCTATTCGCAAGCACCATTGTTGATAAGAAGTTTTGTCGTGTCATCCAGAGTTTTTTGAAAATTTTTGTGATAATGGTAAGATCTTTTTTATAAAGTAATTTAATGATATTTGAAATTAATCTAGGCCGTGCTATTCATTACTCGTTTCATATCGTGATTTCCGGTAAATTGTGTCAAATTGTTACAGGAGTTTATTTACATCAACTATTTGGTCTATTCTGATTTGCAAAATGTCTTCTAAAAGAAGAATTCAATTTAATTTACCAAACTGAACGTAAAACCACTGAAACGTTTAAATTAGCTGCAAAAATCATTTGGTGATAACTGTACACACTGACAAAGAAATCGCAACACCCAGAAGGAGAGATTTAATTTAATATTGTTTTGGTAAAACATAGAAACTATAGTAAATGATTAAAATTTGAATAAAAAATACCAAGGAGTTAATTTTTTTTCAATATTACGATTGTTAATACTGTGTTAACCACGGCGCTTATCTACACTCCCCAATACGCCTTGGCAATGGTTCAATAAGGTGGTCTATTTCTTCTTGGGGTCACTATCCCAAGTTACCTGTATTTCATGTCTTAGAACCTGCAAAGTCTGTGGGAGCTTGGGTAAATTTCCAAGCTTTCTATCCATCATACCCCAACCATGTTCTATGGCCGAAAGATTCATATGGGTCTCTTCAAAAAAGTTTAAACTAACTCGAGCAACATAAGGGCGAGCATTATTCGTGAAGTATGGAATCCATGAGGCGATTAAGGTAAGGGAGTACATACGGCTTCGCTCATATTGCTTCGAACGACTAAAGGTGACTTCCATGTGCAACAACACCCCATACCTACTGTTCGGTGTACATATTGCTCACAATCAAATTGAGGTTGACATCTTTCTCCTCGACGTCGACAACCTTTCTTCGGCCATCATGTCCATCCAAACAGAATCGAGATTCATCAGAAAAGACGACCTGATTCCATTCCAAAGTTGTCATTCTCTGCACCACTGTAGTGGTTGCCGTCGATGCTCAGCGGTCAGAGATAGCTCAAGATGCGGTCGATAAGTCCAAAAGACATAAGGCTGTAAAACGATCGGATTCTTACAATGGTCTTGTTCTCCTTACCACTCATCAGCCAAATTCCAAAGTCGAAAATCGGTCTCTAAAGGCCATAACTCTTAGATATCGATCTTGAACTTCACTTGTGCCCATTCGACGTCCGGTGCCTACTCTTCTCCTATTTTGGGATTATCAAACCACGCGTGCCAGCATCTAATAACATTAGTTCAATTTCTGTTCGTGCGGTTAGCGATTTCTCGAATTGAAAAATCCGCCTCCCGTAAACCCATAACTCTTTCAAATTGACTTAGTTGGCCATACATTCGGTGTACACTTACTCTAGGCAGTTTAACATTACTAAATTACATTACATTACTAATTTTTATTTGTCCACAAACACCACGAAGTGCACCTAATCCATATCTCATTGAGCTTATTCAGAATCTTCATCATCTACAATGTCATCGCATATCTTAGTTTTAATAATATCGGATTCCTAAAATATTTTTAGCTCCTCAATATCTGTCTTGATTTTCTCTATGCCCTGCTTCGGCGTTTTGCCCTGTCTATCTTTGTTTTTTCTGAGAATGCAATCGTTTTATTTCCTTTCACTCAAGAAGTCCTTGGCAGTTCCAGCTACTGGTAGTAAAACTATTGATTTGCTCTGGACGGGTTTGAATGGAATGATGAGCTCCTAGTGAATTGACTTGCTAAGATGTTGACTCGATTGTACATATTGATATGGCAACTACAGTAGGCTAGTGACAGTAGTTTGAAACAATGAAAAGATGTTGTTTACTGCTTCAGTCCAGCAGCACTGAAGCCAAATTCTCCTGAGTTTTTTGAAAGTGCACATACTGTTTTCAGGATATGCATCACATCATATGGTGTGATCTTGTCCTTAAGGAATAATTCACACTTCCTCTAATAAGATGTTTTATTTATTTTTCTATTTATAGTAATCTCATACAGAACCATAAAAGAGATTAAGGAGAGGGGAGGAATTTGTATCTAGTTGGCCATTTAACAACAGACCTGAATATTTAAGGTTATTAATTTCTAAAATTTCTAAATAATTCAATTTTAAACTCTTTTTTCTGTATGCAAAATTTCGAAATCTTCCTTAAATTGATGATTTTTGACCATTTGTCTTATTACTCCTTCTATGCTATATGTGCAACGGATGTAGGTTTTGTTACATGTACCACCATTCAGTCTATATATCCCCTGATGTTTTTATTATATTTGATAAACTTTCCTAAGTTTTCAATGCAACGTGTAAATCGTGTTTACTTAAGATCGACTTATTTTTGTGACTTGGTTTACCCATATACGTTAAGTTCTTTTTTGAGCGGATAAACTAAATTTAATGCCTTTTGTAACTGTTTGTTCCGGTTTGTATTAGCAGAAATATTTATGGACAGTATATAACAACAATTATTTAATCATAATTATTGTAAGTAACTTATTTATTAGTACAGGTATGTCGACGACATTATTACAGTTTTGTAGGAACAAATAGATAGATTAGTTAAATACATTAACAACATTCACCCTAACATAGTATTCACTGTAGAGAACAAAATTCAAAAATTAGTTTTTTAGATTTTTCGATAACAAGAGCTAATTTTTGGCATAAACTTGGAATATTTCATAAACAGTCGTATACTGACATTACGAATCACAGTACTTCAACACATCCTTTCCAACATAAATTGGCTGCATACCATTCTATGGTTCATAGGCTCATACGTGACCTATTATGAGAAACACAATTTTCGGCAGAATTAAATTGAATAAAGCCAATAGCTTATAATAACGGGTACTTCCCAGAAACGATTGATTTAATTCTTCGGAACAAACAGTTACAAAAGGCATTAAATTTAGTTTACCCGTTCCAAACAGAAAAAATCTAAAGAACTTACGTATATTGGTAAACCAAGTTACAAAATTAAGTCGATCGTAAGTAAACAGGATTTAAACGTTGCATTTAAAACTTCTAACAATTTAGGAAGGTTTATCAAAAGTAATAAACAAAAAACAGATAAAAATAGTATATCAGGGGTATATAAACTGAATTGTGGTACATGTCCCAAAACCTACATCTGTCGCACATATAGAAATTTAAAAAACGCATCTCTGAGCATAGGAGTTATGAGGCAACTGATCAAAAATCTGAACTATTATGTATTATATATGCGGTACATTTAGCTTCCGAAAATCATCAATTTAACGAAGATTTCAAAATTTTGCATACAGAAAACAAGAGTTTAAAATTGAGTTATTTAGAAACTTAGAGTTTAAAATTGAGTTATCAATAACCTTAAATGGCCAACTAGATACAAATTCCTCCCCTCTCGTTAATCTCTTTAATGGTTCTGTATGAGATTACTATAAATAGAGTAATTTTGGCGTACAACAGTAGTTGTTTAAAATACATTGTACACCTGACGAAGCCATAATGTGGCGAAACACGAGTAGTGTAAAACATTTTTTTTATGGGAACTATTTAGTTTGTTATTTAGTGTAAGATGTTTTATACTCTCTTCGAGGTATCATTCTTTTGTACACAAGACAATATATATAATATATATTGTTTCTGGTTAGGGAACCTTCGTCAGTTGCGCTTCCCACAATTGAATGTCCTCTCGAACACTTCTTTATGTATTTGATACATATCGTTAAATTTGAAAACTTGAGATGTAAAGACCGACATCTAGGATTTTCGGAGAAACTAGCACATAGAGGTTCCGAATCTTCCGTCTTCAAATTTAACTATACGTATCAAATACATAAAGAAGTGTTCGAAAGGACATTCAACTGTGGGAAGCGCAACTGATAAAGGTTCCCTAACCAGAAACAATATATATTATATATATTGTCTTGCGTACAAAAGAATGACACCTTGAAGAGATTATTCAATATATCTGACTGGTGAAGTTAACTTGAAAATTTCATCGTGACATTCTAACCTAGGAATTACGGGTAACAGCAATTACATGGAACGACTCCAGATTCGGTACCTCTATGTGGTAGTTTCCCCGAAAATCCTAGATGTCGGTCTTTACATCTCGCGTCTTCAAGATTTTTTATGTTTTCCAAAAATGTGATATCTAACAGCTGTATTCTTTGTGTTGTAGATGGGAGCAATGAAAGCATGTGACATGTGAGTATGATTCTATTTACAGTGTTCATAGATAAATGTTTATCCGGTGTCTGAGCATTTATATATTGCTCCAACGGGATCAACTTTCTCTTCAGCTGCAATATTTTCCCCGTTTTTTAAATTTTTGTAATCCCTTTTCCCAGTTTAGTCGAAGTTATAAGTCACAACAAATTTAGAATGAAACAGAAGAGAAATGAGAGAAAACTACAGTCAAACACAAAAAATTCAGCAAAGAAGTATTAATAAATATTTAATCTCATTTACTTTTATATCCAAATTTCAATTAATTTTCAAATAAACTTATTTCTGTAAAATTTTACATGCTGTACCTTTCACGTAAATAGCAAAAAAATATGGGACCAATCTGGAAGTACCTATATCATTTTAAATAAAAAATGAATGAACCCAGTTGGTTCATAATTGAGAGAAAGAAGAAAAATGTAATTTTGAAGTCCGTTGAGAAATAATAAACGAAACGAAAGATAAAAGATATTTTTGACATAAAAAAATAAAATTTATGCTGTCCCTGAAGTTTTATTCTTTTCTTTCTTTCAAATCAATAGGCAAGTTTTCTAACAAGAAGTAAACTAACGACCACTTCCTTTCAATAATAATAATAATTCTCGGAAGATGTATCGAATATCGAATACCTATAACAGCCAGGTTTGTTGATCTTTGTGGATTTTAAGAAGTCTATTGGCATAACAAATAGAAATTATTAGAAGCACTCTTTGAATGTTCCAGTGGCCATCGATCTATTAGAACTAGAATTTTGAATCTTTATTATTGTAACTTATTAATGTAACAGTTAGAACCTCGTAAGCCTAGAATAATCTTGAAATCCTAATACTGTTTCTGTTCTATTTTTTTAGATAATGATATTAGTTTCTGCATATTGGACCACTAGGCAGAATTCTTAAGCTGTACATTTTCCGAGCTATGTATTAAATTTTCCTCGGAAATTCAAGTGGAAACCTAATTATCCCGGGAAATATCTGGAATTGAACACTTCTAGTTTCAGTTTTTACTGCCATGAAGAAAGCAAATGCTATTTTTTAAATACGTAATTTTTAATTGTGTCTAATTCATTTTTTTATCACTTTATCAGGTTCAAATAAATGTTCAAGCTATATAGGTATATGTTCAGATAAATAATTCTGGGAATTCTTATTTTAAATGTATTCTCATATTACACCAGACTAATTGAAGCAATGATTATCAATGTGCAGTGCACATCTTGTGTGCAGCTTTCATTAACGAATAACGTAAATCAACAAACGAAAAAGTGACAGGTTCAGCCCAAGATGCACATGCAATTTATTTTTTAAAAGATATAACGTGTACTTATAAATTGAAACAAAAAAACGTACAGCCAACCAACCGAACAATTGTTACGTAATAAATGCAGGCTGATGCACAAACTCACACACACACATACAATCCGGGGCATACGCGGGGCTCTTGATGGGTTCCACATACGCTTTTAAGGTTGGTGAAATTTTTTAAATGACGACCTTTGCATTTAATTGCAGTGATGCAGCTGTACGTGTGATGGGAGAATTGCAACAAAAAAAATGTGAATGAAAGGGCTGCCCCCTCTGGTATTCAGCAATCGATGCTCGATGGCAGAAATCGTTCAGTTCCGATGAGACTTAATTTTTGTTCTGTAAAATTGGGGGTGAATGTTTTTTCTTTTCTTGTGTGTGTAACGATATTTTTCATAAATTAAAGTCAATATTCCAGATATTAAACGGAATAATTATAACAAATCTATCTATATAAAAATCTCGTGTGCCAGTGCTTGTGGTAGCACTCGTCGGAAACCGCTCGACTGACTTTTTTTAATGTATATTTGATAGGTATGAGAATAAGTCTTAAAGTATATTTCATATCGCTAGGTGATCCAGAAAAAAAACTCTACTTGAATTTGTTTGAGATTTTTTACTAGGCATAAAAAATACGTATAACTCCAAATTTTAACACCTAACCTAACCTCTACATTCACATTTTTTAATTGATTTTTTTAGTATTTTATAGTAGAAATATATAATTCATATGGCAGAACAACGTTTGTCGGGTCAGCTAATAAATAAGTATAAATAATAATTTCATTTAAAAGAAATGAGTAGTTATAAGCAGAAATCGTCTATATAGAAACTGTAGATAATTCGAACGGGTTAGATGAAATTGTAGGAATGGCTTATACAAAATATCTGTAATAAGTGTATCTATATATGAGCCTTTCCAAAAGGTTGTGGAAAATTATTTATAAACAATTAAAGGTTTTTTTTAAGTTTTTCTTCTATAACTTCGGTGCTATCGGATGCAGAAAATACATTCTTAACCAAAGTCGGTTAGAATATAATTTTGTAGAAAGTTGATGCCATTAAACTTTTGAAAATTAACAGTATTATTCAAAAATTGGGACTTTTTCGAAGAAATTAAATTTTCGTAAATTAAAATTTGTTACATAAGATATATTGAATTTTTTTCCTTATTCTGAAAAATACATCTGTATGCACTACCAGAGTAAAATCTGAAAATTGTAGCAACTGCCAAATCTGAAGTAATGAATAAAAATGTTTGATTTTTTTTGGTTCATATAAAGTTATAACTCTGTATAGTTGTCAATATTATTTTTTAAATATTTTTGCACTGTTTTAAAGCGTTTTTTGATTTCACAATTGAAATCACTATAAAAAACTTTAATTTTCTGGGTCCTTTCTTAACAGTTTTTAATTCGATAAAATTTGAATGAGGAAATTAAAAGTCTGAAAAAGATCTTTCTGTTTTATTTCTTACCACGATATATTAAAAATGTTGCTCTTGCATTTTCGTTTTTTTAACCAACAAATTAATTGTTGCTCTAGTAATAACAAAATTAGAGAAAATTAAATTTAAAATTTTCACATATTTGCTAAATTTTTCCTTTATTCGAGAAAATCTCAGAATTTTCCAAAATTACATGTCATTTTCTAAAAATCTTTTTTCGGCAAACAATAAGAACGAAGATATACAGATATACACTGATATACTAAATGTTCTTTTTAAATTTTTGGTTATATAAACAATTGCCTGAAATGGCGCAAAATGATGCAAACAAATCTTATCCGCATGTTCCATGAAATTTTGGGATAATGTTCGGACGAAAATTAATCTGTTATATTTTGTGACGAATACTTATTCAACTTCACTTGTACATGTAATAAATATAAATAAATAAGAAAAACATTTGCAGTATATCCCAGCAAGTTTCGAATGGTTTTGCAAAAGGTTTAGATGATGATGTTCTTAAAATGAATTTACAGTAAAGGTAAAAGTACAAAATATTTTTAATTATTAACCGACTTCCAAAAAGGAGGAGGTTATCAATTCGTCGCGTATTTTTTTTCACTTTTTTTTGTATGTATGTATGTTACCTGATTTCTTCTCCTGTGGGTGCACCATTTTGAATGAATATGGTATTGTTTAATAGAGTATATATCCGGATTGGTGAAACTTCAAATTTTGGAAAAGAATTCTATTGGTAAAGTGATAAAATTTGTGAGTGAACACATGCGTGCATGGAAATCGACCAATATCCCTAATATTTTAGTCGATTTTTCGATAACTCCTTATGGATGTGTATAGTTTTTTAATGTTTAATCTATTAAGGAAGATCTTTAGGTGATCTCATATACTATTCTGCGACGTGCAACTTGCAGTTTTGCAGAAAATCGCCGAAAATTCCAAAATTCTTATCAAAAATTTCATCGAAATGACATAACGGACATTTGCTCGTAAATATTTTAATTCCAACGTAATAGTGCGGTAATTTTAGGCACTGGAAGTTTTAATTGCGAATTTGAAAATTTTCTATGTACATCTCAAGCATATAGGTAGTAAAGCATAGTATTTTCGGCTCCTTAAATCAATGAGTACCAAGCTCGTTTTGTTTGTATACCAGGCAAATACTTATTTAAATGCAAATTTTTCCATTTTGCGAAGACAATGCTTTTGGTTACATTCTCCCGGCCTAATAGAAAATTCAGTGACAAAACCTGTCAAACTTTAAACTGCTATTTGGGGCGTTTATAGACAGGGTGTTTAGTTATAGCAAACAAAATCACAAAGTAAAGTGATAGAAGGAGTTGCATTTATATGAAGATTGAAATATAGGACGGACTAGAATGATAGTGGTCCGTAGGCAGCTGTATATACAGGATGGTTGGAATATAGGGTGGACTGGACGTTTGGTGGTATAAAAATGTTGGAAAAAATGTGAAATTAAAATTATATAGGGTGATTAAAAAACTGTTATATATGTGGACATAAGCAAATCATATACAGGATGGTTGAAATATATGCTGGAGTTGAATTATATTTATACAGTGTGATTAAAAAATTATTTCTTTTATAGCCCATAAGAAGTTGCATAAAGTGTGGAGAGGATTTAATGTTACACAGAGCGATAATATAAAATGTTAGAAATGAAGTAATTTATCGGGTAGCCCACACGGAGTTATATACTATGGTTGAAATATAGGACGGATTTAACTCCGTAAATATGGGATGGATTCTACTCCGTCCTATAGTTTACAGAAGGCTGCTAACAAATGTATGCTTGTCCGTGGGCAGTCGTATATACAGGATGGTTGGTACATAGGGTGGAGTAGAATTATCTAGGTATAGTTATGCAGGGTTGTAAATAAAAATTGAAAAAAGGTTACATGGCGTAGTCCATAAGGCATAAATATATTTTGGGCTTATTAAGTCAACGCGTACTAGTACATTTTGTTCGTAAAGATTTACCTGTCAATTTAAATTATAAACTTTCATTGTGTAATGTTGAGGCTTTCGATGTTACATGGTGCTGTATATTAAGGTTATACATACAAAATAAAAATAAAGAATGAAAACTACCTGAGTTCAAAAAAACTCAAAAGTTGAAAATAAAACATTTTTAAAAAAATATATAACCGACTTCTACCTATAACTAAAAAGCTAAAAATAATTATAACAAAATACAACTCTAGCAAATAAATAACACATTCAATGTTGTTAGGTACCCAGGAAGTTAAAAATGGAAACATTATAAGGTGCTCATTCTGTACAAATTAATTACATACCAATCTAGTATATTTTTGAAGTCGGTGCCAAGCAACAATCAAGTTTGATGAATTAGTAGATAAGTACGCAATGAAGGATTTTATATTTGCTTGGCACCGACTTCAAAAATATACTAGATTGGTATGTAATTAATTTGTACAGAATGAGCACCTTATAATGTTTCCATTTTTAACTTCCTGGGTAGGTACCTAACAACATTGAATGTGTTATTTATTTGCTAGAGTTGTATTTTGTTATAATTATTTTTAGCTTTTTAGTTATAGGTAGAAGTCGGTTATATATTTTGTTAAATGTTTTATTTTAATACCAATGCTTATTCAACTTCCTTTGCATATATAATAAACATAAATAAGTAAAAAATATATTAGTGCTATATTATATCTTGTATAAGTACTTTACTACCTTTTGATACAATAATGGATAACACATGGTTTTCCAAAATTTTAATATATTGTTATTAGATTTGTGTTAAATTCATGACTAAAAGCTACGCTGAAAATTTTATTATTTATTGTATTGTAGTCAGTTATACAGAGGGAAAATTGTTCATTGTAATGAAAAACATTTTCATAGGCTTTCAAATTGGATTGGAAATGTGTACGAATATAATGTTATGATTATATTATATATTACATTTCAGTGTACATAATTTTACTGTCACACTTTAACGAAACGTAGAATCTCAATATTCAGTTCGTGAGGAATTGAAATCTAATTTATCAACTAGCTTTATAATTTCTAAATAATTAGTGTTTGAGTAAGTTACGTAAAAATTTTCATCAGCATTTTTCTGTAGATGCGAAAAAATTCACTATAAACACTTTCAATATTGGTCCATTTAATATTTGTTGTCCTCGTTTTTTAAATCAATAGAAAAGATTAAATCTAAAAGTAACGAAATGATATGTTTCGTTGCTGTTCTTTTAAACCGAAGATCAAAAATGGGGTAGTGCTTTTACTAGTAACCTGTTAATATTATAAGATATGCTTTAAATTTCTAAAATTTGTTGAGTTACCTTTAATGATATTAATCAAAACAGCGCCTGTTAATCCCAATCTTGCTTAATAAAATTTAAATTTCTGATTCTATAAATATCATCATTTTTTCTTGGCATATATTATACGGCAGTCTGAGAATGTTGTGCGGGTTTATAGACTTCGAAACTAGTAATTATGAATCGTGTTTTTTAGTACGATTTGAATAACATTATTTCTTTATTGATCCATGCACGAGTTTTAATTTTTCTGTCACCAGTTAAGTCTAATCTATATAGAAAATGTAAATATAGAAGTCACACAGAAATACATTCAAGTATTTTCCAAATTCAAAAACGTCTAACATGGCGTTTTACGTCAACTGGAAAGGGACAACAATATGTTAAGTAAACAAAAGCAAAAGAATTAAAAACATACTAATTTCAAGAACTTCTTCTGTTTGTGCCCTCTCGGTCATCGAAGGTTGGCGATCATATCCGCATAGGTCTCCCCATCTGTAGTCGCTGTAGGTTTTCAAAAGTTTAAGCCAGCCCGCTGCGTGATATTCCGCTTCCAGGATAGTTTTTTCCTGCAATTCTCCATCTACCCTCTATTTTTCCTTGGATTATAAGCTGCAGGAGGTAATATTTCTCATTTATTAGAATGTGCTCAAGGGAGCTGTTTTTCGTGTTTTTACTATCTGGAGGAGTGCTCGATCTTTCTCAAAACTTGCTCATTAGTCGTGTGCGATGTTCATGGAATATTTAGTCTTCGGTTCGGTATGCCCACAATTCAAATGCTTCTATACAGTTCATACTAATAGTTTTTAATGTCCATGTTTCTCCTCTGTGTAATAGTGTTGACCATACCTAACCCCTTTTAAGTCTCAGACGTAACTCCATATTAAATTATTTTTCATGAACTAAGAAAATATTTACACTTTTTTAAATAGTTTCAATTGTATTGTTTAATTAATGTAAGCCGAGTCAGTTTTGGTTGGAAACAGACAGATGTGGCTTGTGTAACCAAAAATGTTTGTTAAGAACAAACAAGATACTTATGTTGAATATAGACAAAAATGGAATTAAACGAAAATGTAGCAAAAAAGCTAAAGAATGATCACATGATAAGCTTGAAAGTAAGATGACTTCACATCGCTTTAGAAAATAGAAAGATACACAATATTCGTAAGGTTACGAGGTTACGAAGGTTGGCACATATCGGAGAAACAAACTAAAACTTATGCCTTGAAATGAACTTTTGGAGAGCAGCAAGACAATTTAGAAGAAATAACAAGAAAGTGGAAGGTATTTTAGTAGTAAACTTAGAAAGGCAAGCACTTATATGGTGTGACACCTAAGACGAATTCGTGAAGAACGCCTTCCTAAAATAATCATAGAATGGAGCCTTCCGGAAAAATAAATGGGGTAGACCACCTACAACACACTATCAGAAAAAAATCTAGCCGATTGTGACTGATAGAACAGATAGGTATGGACTATGAAGCTGAGGTAGGTAGAAATCATATTCAGTGTTTCAAATGGATTTCAATCTCTTATTAACCGTCTTTGATTATGCAGCCTTTAGTTACAATTGGTTCACTGATTTTTTTAAATTTCTTGAGAATAACACCACAATTGCTGAAACGTCTGTTTATTTTAAATACTCCAAACATTTCAAACCTTAAATCAGACACCGTTTTCAGTGGCAATAAAAAATTGACACAACTGAATAAGGAAATTAAAAATTAAAAAGTTTGCAATGGCAAATTTAGCATTCACAATCTGACATTAAATGTTTGACGATAAAACTGATGTATCTAAGAGAATTTACTGCTAATTTGCTATATACAGGGTAGCACTTAAAAATTATAAAGAATTAACAAAGCTTTCAAATTGGAAAAATTTGAAAATGTTCTCTTCAGAATTTTGTGGCGCTCCTACGTACGAGATTGTTCGCCAAAAATGAGATCAAGGAAATTCTGAATCAGAAAATACTCCATTGCCACAAGCTACACTAGTTCTTTTTTATTGGTCGATGTCACTATGACAGTGACTTTGATTCCTTTCTTGGGAAGAACAGGGCCAGGCCGGTTATTAAGCTTTAGCTAACTTTCCCTCAAATTGATAGAAGACTTATCAAATAATTGGTTCTTTTAAAACGGTTCCTTCCTTGTACGCGAGCAATAAGTATACTTTCCGATTTACACGTGTAATAAGCTTTACCTTTTCAATTTAAATTTATGTATTTAGATATAGTAACTTTACAAATTTGAAATCCATAGTTCCTAGGTCTCTCATAGTTAAGAGAAATCCTAAGGCTTGCAATTTAAATATATCAAGTCTAAATTTATTCTTGAAATGGCATTCATTGCAGCGTATAAACTGAAATATTATCTTCTTCGAACTTCTAATCAGGTTAAAACAAGAAGATTAAACGATGAACTCACTATGGCTCTATAAACTGGCAAGGTAAAGAAAAATACCGATAGCTAATATTAAACAGGTAACCCTACTCTCTTTTTCAATTATTTTCTCCAGAACTAACTGACCTACGTGCGATCGCGTCGAAACTTCTTCAGCTTACTAGCCATTAAAGTAAACAAGCAACTATTTCACCCTGAGTTATCCTAGATGATTCAGGTCATTGTTTAATATTCGTGAAGATCATTCTAGGCATAAAACTTCTAGTACATCTATGTTTTAGTCGTTTCACGATTTTTTCCTTAATGAGCACGTAAACTAAGCGTTTACTAGTTTGTCGATATATGATTATAGAATGTATTTCATATTGTTGAAGCTTCTAATCTACAATTAATTACTTAAATAGTTTTGCCTGATTTTTACGATCCAATTCATTTTGGTCCCTATTTTATTAACTTAAGTATCTTTACTTGAGAATGACATGATTTTTTGTCGAAACTATTTAGTACCTACCCGTTTTTGTATGTATTATGTATTATGAAGAATGTGAAGTTATTTATGTTGGACAAAGTGCTAATTGTACCAAATGCTGATTAAAAGAGTAGACGTATTATATTTTGAATAACACAAAAATTCGCCTATGTTATCAACTATATAAATAACAATCTTTTTATTGACCTAGAATAAAGGATGTGCTTTATCTTGAATAGATAAAGATTTAGATTCGCACCACTTGCATTTCAATGTCAGCTAATATTGTAATAATTGTTGGAATTGTAAAACTAAAAAGTAAAAGTAGTTGGCGTGATTTACCTTCAAAGAAATAAATGCGAGTTGTAGGTATGTACAATTTTTGGGTTTAGCGTTCATGGAGAATGCTTCGATAAAGCACCATAAAGCCGAAATATTATGTCGGTTATTTTGGAGCATATTTTTGAAACTTAATCAGATCTTACACGGTCAATCTTATTGTATCAGTATTGATAATGATCAATATATTCATCGTGTAAGGAGTTTATTAAAACAATAATATTGATATAAATAACATTAAAGAAAAAAATAGTTATATTTTCTTTTGAAGGCCGGTATATTGAAGCAGCATAAATATTATTGACCTTTTTAAGACACTCATTCTTAAGACGTGGTAGAGGTTATTTTGATTTCTTGAAATTGAGTTGTCTATGTCTGCTTTGTTTCCCTTTGAGATGGAAATTTATAAAATTGCAGGTATTTAAAAGAGTAAGCGACCATATCCATGACTTATATGTCAATTTACCCAGCTTTTTGTTCTGTTTTTGAGTACCAAAGCAAGTGCGATTAAAATTAGATCCATGGTCAATATAGATCAATATTGAGCTTTGTGATTTTTTTTTGTTTTAATAATGTTCTATAAAAATTCTACTGGAAATTTGAATGAAAAAATATATTTAATAGAAATTCATTTAAAAAGTGTTGATCTTTATAGTCAATATTAAATATATTGTTACAAAATATGTTATATAATTTTGAAATTTTAAAATAATGTACTGTAATTACAGTCATATGTGCAATACTTTTTTAGTACCGGCCATTTGGTTTTTAAAATTACCTTCAATTTTCCAGTTCTAGTAATTACGAAACAATAGCGTTTCATAAAGCAGATTATTTTTTATTAACGAGACTACTGACTAACACTAACAATGGTTCATTATAAATATTAGTAATAACATAATTATTTATTTAAAAAAGAACCGACTTCAACTGACTTCAAATAAAAACAGTTCAGAAACCGTGTGCAGTCACTAACGATTTTCTGACATTTTTTTATCTGATATAAGGTACAATTCTATTGATTATTTTAGCGTATTCTTATCTCTTTCTCTCACACTCTAATTTGTATTTTTTTATATTATCCACATATTTTTAACTTTTTCATTTGTTCCAATTCTCCCTATATTACAACCACCCTGTATATGTTTCTGTGTATTGGCCACCTAATACAAATTATTTGTTTATCATTTTCTGAATCACCCTGTACAACTATAATTCAACTCTACACTATGTTGCAACCGACCTGCATAAGTAATAAGTATTAATCAATGACTACCATTGGTATTAATCATTTCCACCCTATTTACTATTTATATTTTTCTATTGTTACAGTATTCCTATAATTTTACTTGGCCCAATATGCCAAGTATAAGCAACTACTTATGTTCCACACTATATAACATTTTTTAACCACTCTGAATAACTGTAATTCCACTCCACCCTATATTTCAATCATCCTGTATATGCAACTGCTTCTAACATTTTTTGACCCTTCGCTCTATAACTCGAATATCCTTACTGCATATGCTTATTTACTCATTTTATAGTTTTACTTCACTCTTCACTATTACCTTGTATACGCAACTGCTTATGTACCACCCAATATCACATTTATTTGTAAGATTTTTTGAGCCCACCTGTCTAACTGTAATTTTACTTCGCTCAATATTTCAACTGCGCACATTGCTTGCTGCTTGAATTTCGATGCACGCATATAGAAATCATCGCTCGCCTAAAATTTTTTCTTTTAGATACACTAATGGAATATTTTGTACCATTTCACTCGACTGCTATGAAAACCGTAACAAACACCCTGTACGATATACTTTCATGGCATATATTGACATTTAAGCTAGATATTTATTGTCTTCTAAACGTTGTTGTGTTAGATATTTATGATGAAAATTTGACATTTACATTGATGTTTACCGTGTTTTAGCAAATATTTTTACGATTTTCCGAAAAAACGGTATGTTTTACGTTATAGATAATACAGAATACAGTTTAAAATATATAAATTGGTAAGGGACTACTAAAGTGTTAACTGTTTTCTCTGATTTTCTGGAAAACCTTAAATCTCACGTTATAGAAAATTATATAGTATCTTTCTGTAATATTCCTTAATACAATGCCGTTTTGAATAATCACTTAGTTAAAAATCATAATTAATAAACGATTGTGTCTTAACACTATTACCTACCTAATATTATCCATTGAATTGTTTGGATTTTTCAGGTATTTCAATCATATTTTTATTGAATTTAACAAATTTCTGTAGATTATGGTTAAATAAACACACCAAAGGTTCCATTCACGGCATTTTCAGAATAGATTATGGTGCTTAAAATATTCTTCACCAAATGGTTTATTTTAATTAAGGAAAATGATAGCTCATTAAAATGTATGCGTACTATCAGAGTGTATTTTACGTCAACAAAGAAATGTTGAACCACAGGCGAAGTCATAATACAAATCACAAGGTTTATCTCAAAGCTTTATCTCTGATGAATATGCAAAACGGTTGTTGTATATGTCGTTCTTTCGAATTTCATTTGAAATTCTTATTAATACTGCACAACCAACGAAATGTGTGTGTGTATTGTGAAGCCGTTGTGGTTGCTTGCCGCTCGATCCTTTTAAAACCACCTCAAATATGACCGACCCTATAATTTTAGTTTGAATATTTTGTTAGCATGCTATGCTTAATGTCTACTGTTTACCTATAATCTGCAACTGTATATTTTGTTTTAGTCAAATCTAGTTGTTTTGAAAGGCTCGGCTTATCGCAATTAACTGTATTAAAAAATTTGTAATTATATTAACGTTTGTATGTGAGGAAACGTGTGATCATTTTATAAAAACTTTTTTAATTAGAAAATGCTATAATAATACTTGCTTCGTTTATGTTTAACCTGTTTGTAAAAATGGAAAACTATACACAATTAGAAAAAGTTGTATTAAACGTTTATACGCTGTTACAATAAAAAATTGAGGCATTTAAATTAAAAAGTTATATAAATGAAGGTATAAACGATTAAATAATGTATAGTGGAGCCGCTACTTTGTGATATTTAATTATTATTATGAACGAAATAATATACTTTGTAATAATATCACTAATATTACTATAGTGACTAGTTTCGACATTACATAAATATCATGCTATTCTGGATAAAAAAATAAATACCTAAGTCAAAAAAATTGTCTATTTGAAAAACTCAAAGAATGAGGTACATGATTATTTCACTAAAATATTCTTCAAAAACAGTTCAAATCATTTATTCTTTTTGAACACATTTCATAGATTTCAAAATATTCTAGCAAGTCTTGATCAACAAATTCTTGTTCCCCTTCAGACTGGGAGATAAAAATCGGTGACTATTATCAATTAGAATTCTTAAGTATTGTTATATAGTCCGTGAGTTCAATTTAAAATTATACCACTAATATTCACTTTCACTTTTCTAGAACTTTTATTTACTGATTTACAATAACAGACTCGGGAAACGGACCGGCGACATCGATGGCAATTCTCTCAAATGCGACGCCCACATTGTACTGCTGCATTCTGCCCTTGGTCCGGGTCTTCGGGCCCTTACTGGCTGCACAGGTGGCACATTTGCGGCACCAAACTCTGACGTCTTCGAAGTAATTCACCCAGTAGTACCGCTGGCAAACTTTGTCTAGGGTTTTATTCATGCCCAGGTGGCCTCCGGTAATTCCATCATGTACTTCGGTCAGGATGGCTGGTACCTTTTTCTTCGGAACTACCAGTTGGGACTTGGTTTCTCGTCCATCAGCGCTTTCCCAAACTAGCTTGAGCATTCCATTGTCTACTATTAGAGAGTCCCACTGAGCCCATAACGATTTCAGCGCGCCTGAGTATCTAGCTACCTCGTCCCATCGTGGCCTGGGTGTCCCTCTCGTTTTGAGTGACAAGATTGGTTCGATGTCTGGATCAGCCATTGTGTCCTGGATGCACTTTTCCGTTGTCCAGTCTTCATTGGCCTGCACTCGGATCTGCCTGATGGAGATATCCTCTCGCTGTTCCGTCTTCAGACAATGTCCGCATTCTGCTCTACAGAGTCTTCTGGATAGGGCATCGGCATTATTGTGTGCAAACGGCCGGCACGGTGTTTCACCTTGAAATTGTATTGCTGTAATTTCTCCATCCACCTGGCCAGTTGTCCTTCCGGTGTCTTCATGTCCAGCAGCCATTTGAGTGCGGCATGATCTGTTCGGATTAAGAAATGACGACCATAGAGGTATTTGTGGAAATGGTCTACAGCCCTTATTATTGCAAGAAGTTCTTTTCTGGTGACGCAATATTTCTTTCCGGTTTCGAGAATCCACGGCTGTAGTACTCGATCACCCTCTCTTCACCATCTTGCACCTGGGATAGGACGGCCCCCAAACCTGTTGCATTTTTTTGATTGCTGTTACTTCTGATCACCAAATTTTGTTATATAGTCCGTGGGTTCAATTTAAAATTATACAACTAATATTCACTTTCACTTATCTAGAACTTTTATTTACATCAAATTTAAACAGAACAGCTGATTCACAATAACATTACAATATACGCTAGTCGTCGCGGTATAACTAACTTGCGATCGTGGCTGCTTCCTTTTTAAAGCCAGCATCGAAAACTGTCGTAAAATCAGTCATCACTCCTACAGCTGCCGAGGTATTTCGAGAACATTTTTTGTCTAGAAGCGATCGGTGTCGTACTGAAATGAAACAGGGTCGGCTTTGGTAAATTTTGTAACAGTATGTAAATACCTGATAAGCCTTTGCAGCTCAACAAATATTGTATTTCATCGAGTAGGAGTGATAAACAAACAATCATCTTAACCAGTTGGAATTTTAGATAAACCTCGTGTATTGTAAAATGTAAAATGCCTGACGAGTATTTACAACCACTTTCCTCAATGTATTTTTGTCTTTTTAGTTTTCGAATTTTTTTTTCTATACGTGCGCAAATTTCCTGCAGTCACGATACTAATTCCTGTAAAATTTTTCACACTTTATCTCTTAAAATTTTGCCAAGTTTCGCCTACCCTAAGAACTAAAAGTTTGTCTAAATTTTGCCAATAAAAGGTATGTATTTTTCTTCGTAATATTTGTTTTACAATAGTATCTATTTAAATGTTTTGGTACTACTGTATTACTTTATTATTTACTGTATTATTTCGTTGCTTGGTTGAACTCTTATACACCAGTCAATAGAGATTTTTAGCTGACATAAAATTCGACAGCAAACCGCATAAGTCACATAAATAATAGTCTATAAGTCGTAACTGACATAATTTTAACAGCAAACTCGTAGAAGTAAATTATTTGAGACTGAAAAACCTCAAAAAATATGGAGTATTTTCGTTTCTTGCTTGTTGTGTAAAAAGTAATGATCTGTTCATAATGGCGTCAATAGAAAAATTGTAGAGAATCAGAAAATCTACAAAATGAATGTTTATAAATTATGATCGCAGCATTTTTCATAAAGAATGCCTGGAAATACCGATGTAAAGTGAGTGATTAAAAAAAATTCAAAACTTGGTGGTAATAGCAGCTGGAACCTTAATCTGCCTCATAGTGATAGCTTATAAGGTTGAGATTAATAACGAATTGTACGATATTGTACGTTAAGTAGATCTTGCAGAATTTCAATTTAAATAATTTGTAGAAATATTTTGCAGGACGTATCGTATTAACCACGATTTCGATATTCAAAATATATTTTGAAAGCTCATAACAAGCACTTCACTTCTTATATCTTGGATTTTTGTCATAGTGCTGTAAAATGTATTAATACTGCTTTTGGAATTTGTGTTAACCGATGTTTTGACAGTGACGGATCCAGTCAGTGGAAAATAGTAATTTAATTAATAGTAAACTGTATTCAGGTAACCATTAACTTAATAAACCAATGAAAAAATAGACTAATATGAGAAGACAATAGTTATGTAAATAAAAACGTAATGAACGTCTGAGAAAAAACATATAATAATACAATTTACCATAATTTTCATCTCGTGCCCCCACCTTAATAAAATTCTAGATCCGTCCGTGTGCCTTGACAGCTATTGTCAGTGCACCGCTGGCTGCCTGTTGCATATTCTTACATTTAATGCAATGTTTACTATTATTTTAAACCAACTTCTCGGCATTATAGCGAAAAACCAAGAGAGACAAATTGAAGTAGAATTTATGAACTTTCAAAATATATTTATTATATCCCGGTCAAACTAGTCTCGTTAATACGGTGGGATGTGCAAAATAGCTCTCTAAATTATTTAAATTCGAATTGTTCAAAAACTACTTCAATAAGTTCAATAGTGTCCATCGTGAGCCTATATAAACTTAGTATCATAAACTACCGTTTTGACGATGACTAATATTCCAGTATTAATTACCAGAAAATTATAAATTTTTCAAAAAATCCACTTTTGACCAGTTTTACTTAGTTTACTCGCTAAAAAATGATCCAACCCGGATGTATAAACATTAAGAAGGATTTCTTATTCTCTACAACTTTCCGTAGACGGCATTACGATTCCTCCATTTTCATTAAATAAGCAAAACACAAAAAAAATCGTATTTTTGCGAGTTTTTATTATTTAAATCGTTTAACTTCTACGAGTTTGCTGTTAAAATCTTAGCAACAATTATCTATAAACTGTTACTGACATGATGGTATAAGCGAATTGCTGTTGAATTTTATATCCGAAATTGAGTTAAATTTTGCTCTATAAACTGGTGTATTAGAAAATATACTCTCAATGGTGCAGGGACATGTTTTTATAGAAGGCCGTCATGTACCTATTTCTAACACTAGTAAATCGTTAAATGTACTGCCAAATGACATTGGAATTTTACAGGAGTAAAATCAGACTTGTGTGTGATTTTTAGTACAAAATTCACTTAATGAATATCATTTTTTATCACCTATTAGTACAAAGCTAACAATTCTGTGTTTTATGCTCATAATGCATAACTAAAATAATTCTCAAAACATTTAATTGCTTCTTAATTATTATCAGTGAATGTCTCAGGACATCCCATCGATACAATACAAATGTTTAAACGTAACATTTTAACAGTATTTATCTCAGCATCGCTGTTTTCTTCTTTATCTACTTCCATCAGATTCACTAGAAGAGTTTGGTACAATTTCCCGTTGTGTACGGTTATAATCCTAGAAACAAACGATAATATCTTACACAAAGTTCTGTGGTGCCAAACTGAACACTGCCATTTGATAAAAATATCAAGGAATCGTAGTTCACATTTTACTAATTCATCGTTTTTTAATCAGGGTTTGCTTTACGTTAAATATTAAATATTATAGGGGGTCGCAATGTGCTGAATAATTACGAAATTTCCTACCACCTTCCAGGTTTCATTTAAAGGAAGGTTTAATATACTTTGTCTAGTTTTCTTTGATAAACCCCACATAAATGCATATGTCAGTTCCATCTATAAGTACATCAAATTTCACAAAAAATGTAACAAATTTTAACAGCATTCTAGTTTGTCATATCTAGATCCATTAAAACTTATTTACTACAATACCGACAAAACGCCAAATGAAAGTAAATCTGTTGTAGTTCATTATATAAATTGGTCCATTTTACTAGCCTCAAAAGTAGAATAATTTCACATAAAAAAAATAAACCTGACAAAGATAACTGTGCTCTTGCAATACAGTGTCTCAACAACAATCATACTGCAGATCTTACTGATTTTAGTAATACAAGAAATAATTATTTCAATTGAGGCTTCTTCAAAATTGTTTGGGTTAACAACAACAGATTGGCTAAATGTAACTATTGTATGTCGGAAATTGATAGATATGGTAGTCAAAATTTATATAGGGTCATTATTTACATCAGTCAGAACCTCTGGTTTCAGAATAGTTCCATTTTTTCTTTTGAGGTTATTTCTGTATAGTCTGGCATTAGCAAAATCAGATGAATATTATTTCTATTTGTGTGTTGACTTATGTTTTTTTCTCACTATATATTGCTTACAATTGACTGACAGTTTATCTTGGTATTTGTTAGTTTTCATGTGGTAAGTTTTAATTTATACAACTTTTCTTGTTGAACTGCAAAAGTAATAAAGAACGTTTCTTAGCACCCTCCAGTCACCTGACTGTCTCTCAATTAACTAATTCTATTTAATTAAGTTTTGTGTTTAAGTTAGCCATTATCATCTACTGCTTATATACACATATACACTGCAATTTAATTTTCAAGTGACCGTGTATACAGGACGATGCATACAAGATGATATGTTGGATGGGTTACCGATGCAGATTGTAAAACAAACAAGTTGTATGGCGACTGACATCAGCAACACTGCATTTAAACATTAATTAAGTTGACCTTTATCTTATCTCACTTTATATTTCAACTCGTACACAAGCCAAGCCTGGCAAAATGCTGATTACCGTTGAAAAAATAATTCACATACACACACACATGAAACAACATACGATATCAATAAAATATCCTGACCTTGTACAACGTTACAAAAAAAATTGTCTCCCTTTAGACGGTCACTTGTTTTAAAAATATCTAAAACTAAATTATGTCTGTTGTGAATCCGATATCCGATGCCTGTCTAGAAAATAAAGAAGAGATATGCTGCGTTTGCGATAATGGTGATTTCATTTAATTAAGGTTTATTGTCTCATCGACATTTAAATATGTTCGTTAACGTTGCAAAAATTATTTGTTCCATATATGTAAAAACACAGTTTTGCACCCTAAAACCAAACCTTTATTTTAAACACTCACAATCGTGAAAGTGTATTGATTTAATCAAAATTCTAAAAGTATAAAAAATTATAATACTAATGACTAGAAACAAACTGCGAGGTAAAACATTTCAATTATTACTAAATTTAAAATTAATATTTACCAATATAATGTAATTTTACAGAACCTATTGAATTATTTTTTCTTAAAGAAGGTTAAAACAATGTGGAAAGACTGCTCATTAAAGTAAGGTTATGTGCGGAAGTTACCTTAACATTCTCTTTGAAATGCATTTGAGTCCCATTTCACTCTAAAAACTGCATAAGGTAAAATTTTATTTCAATTTTCTTGTGCTATGAAGAACTAACACAGTATAAAACAAAAACATCAACATTTACAACATTTAACAAAAACCTAAAAAAAAAGAAATTTAAAAGCAATGTAGTTTGCTCTTTCTTACAATTCATCACCAGAAAATGAAATATATACTTCACTAAATTAATACTAACAAAACCAGTATTTCACCCGGAATATAATATCCAAATAATACTTCAGCTTGACAAATTTCTTTCTTTCTTGGAAATAAATATAACTGGAGTGATTGCGCACGCATTAACATATATTGCCATAAATCGGCTACCTGAGAGCAACCATTTTACTAGCAATCCCAATTTATTGCATCTTTTTTAAATTGGCCGCAGCATTAAATCGGCCAAAGCAGACAAATAAAGCAACTGCAGACGAACCACTTGAGAGTTGCTTTAAAACAAGCAGAAATTACCAGCATAGGAATCTACCGATCGTCTATATGGGGCACCTACCAAGAGGGTGAAATCACGCTAGTGTACGGTGTTGAAAGTTGGAAGGTATTGTGCCATGTTTTATTTTAAATACTTCTTTATCCTGTGAATTTTATTTTATTGACTTGTGTGTTTGTAAAATTTATAAATATAATCTACTACTGTATCGTGAGAAATTATCGATCGTTTTAAGAATTAAAAGTGAAATAATTTTAAATTTTAATTTGCTTATATATCTGTATGTGACTTATTAGTTTATGTGGTTTATGAATATTTAATTCACATTCAGTACTATGGGCGATGAACGTGATAAAGTAAGCGCTGTCGCGATAAGTTGCAAACATCGCAAAAAAAGTATTGAAAAATCTCATGTCTCGTGCGTAAAATGTGGAGGGTCGTTTCATCCTTCATGTGCTCTAAGAGTAAAAGGTCTCCTGGTTATAGGGGGGCGAAAAAGTGAGGTGACCTGTTGCTCTCACCAATCTGAACCTGAAAGCAGGGTCAATATTATTGACGAAAAATCTACATCTTCAGAGCTTGTTTCGGTCGATAAAGATATTTTTAACGAACTTTTGAGAAGTAAAGACATCATTATTGAAGAATTAAAGGACAAAGAACTCATTCTACAGAAAATCATTGGGCTATTGGAGGACAATGTACATAAATTGACCATTTCATCAGCTAAACAAACAAACGGCATGGCAACCCCGTTTCTATCCTCCCCATCGTCATCTTCGACACTAAGACACTCAAAAGAGGCCGTAGAACAAATGCAGCCCTTTCAGAGTACGGAATCTACCTCCAAAATTGACGAAAGTAACACAAATCGCCCTGAGTCAACAAGTAGGCGTAGCAAGAAGCAGATCCAGCGAGCTTCCATTGAAAATGACAACTTTACAAGAAGATGATGTAAATAAATTAATCCAAAATAACTCTGAATTGCAAGGAACTGACAATAACAGTGAAGATGAACTTCCTAGTGCTACTATACCTAATAAAGCAAATTTATCTCCATCCAAATCTGATCGGGTTGATGAAGATAACTGGCAGCAGGTAAGGGCAAAGGGACGGATAAACCGCTCTCTTCGTCATACCTCAGCAACGACCCGCTCCAATTAGGGGCATGAATGAAAATGAAACTGGACTAGAAATTGCTCAGAAATTCCACTGGATTTTTGTTACTGGACTATCCAGGAAAACCGATGAAAAAGACATTCTCAGTTATCTAGAATCCAAATCGCAAGACAAAAACATCATTACGTGTGAAAAAATGCGGACAACCAGGCAACAAGTAAGCTCATTCAAACTCGGGGTACCACAAACCTTAAATGAAGATTTTCTTGACCCTAACTTCTGGCCAAATGGGTTATTGTGAACCATTTCCTGAATCTTCAACGCCTGCGGAATCCATCCAATCACCAAATAAGGAACGGAGTCGCAAGGGTCTAATTATCAATAAAAAGGGGTATTAGGGACAAAATATCTGACTTTGAATTGCTTCTCAATGAATCAAAGGTAGATTGCTTTTGCTCCAATGAGCACTGGCTTCAATCAGATGTATTCTTTGAGTTAAAAATAAAGGGTTTTACAGCTATAACTAGCTTTTGTAGATCGGATAAAGTGCATGGGGGTGTGAGTATTTATATACGAGAGAACTTAGAATGTCAAGAACTTAACCTGTCAAAACTTTCGAAAGAGTTGCAGTGTGTGGTAGCTGGGATCTATATTTCCTCTATACACACCCAAATAGTAACAGTATATAGATCTCCTAAAGGCGATCTGGATAGATATCTAGAGATCATGTCTCTGTTTCTGGAAAAATTGATCATACAGAGAACATTATAGTCATTGGCGACTTCAATGTACATTATGAACGGCGGAACTGTAAGGAGGTTGACTATCTCAACTTCTTTTTTCATTCCTATGATTTGTTTCCAACAGTTAACTTCAAAACGAGAGGTGAATCAACTTTGGATAATATCTATGTTAACTTCAGCAAGTCCAATCTAGACATCATTCCCGTTGCTCTAGAGGGCATCTCAGATCATTCCGGATTACTGTTCAATACACCACTCAAACTCTCATATAATCATAGCACTAGAATTACTTTCAGACCAATCACTGATGAAGGTCTTTCTTCTATGTATAATCAACTACAACTGTATAACTAGAAATCAATCACGGAAGGTACTAAAAGTGTGGAGGATCAGTTCTGCAGTTTTTTTTAAGTCGTAACTAACGCTTTGGATAAAAGTCTGCCACAAAAGATGAAAATGGTTCGGAAAGTCAAACAAGGCCCTAAAATTAACTGGTTTAATGACAACCTTAGAGACTTCAAACTCTCAGTCTCCTTCATAAGCAAAATCCAATTTTGGCACCCAAAAACATGGTCAGTTATTACAAAAAACTGTATCGGACAGAGATAGCAAATTCTAAAAAAGCTACCCATGACAATTTCATTGCTAATGCATCAAACAAGATGTCAGCCATGTGGGTATAATAAAATCTCATAGGAACTCCGCTCCAGCACCGAAAGTCAGTCACCTCAATGCCCAGGTTTTCAATGATTTCTTTGTGTCAATTGCAGACGAGCTGATTAAAAATCTTTCTTCTAATAGCTCCTTCAATGAGTATTTATCAAATCAATACATTGGAGATAGCTTCAAATTTTACTCAGTATCAGAAAAAATGGTTTCAGATAAAATTTCCGACATTAAAAATAGTGGTAGCAGAGACTGTTATGACATGAACTCTAGAATCCTTAAATATCTCACAGATATAGTTAGCAAACCCCTGACTCACTTGTTTAATCTCTGCATCCGAGAAAGCATATTTCCTTCTATTCTCAAACTGGCAAAAGTTATACCTGTTTTTAAAAATAAAGGAGATCCTGAAGATGTAACTAATTACAGGCCTATATCTCTATTGCCACTTATCTCAAAAATTCTTGAATCTTTATTGAAAGACCAAATGATTAACTACTTTGAAGTAAATCATATCTTTACACCAAATCAATTTGGTTTTCGTAACAACAAGAGCACAACTCTGGCTATTAAGCGACTAAGTGAGTTTGTGGCAGAGGGCTTTGAAAATAAGCATAATATATATGGTACATTCCTGGACTTAACGAAGGCATTCGATTGTATAAATTTTGAAATCCTTTACAAAAAGCTATCTCACTACAACTTTGATTCGAGCAGTATTACCCTTATACAGTCCTATTTAGAAGCAAGCGAACAGTATGTTCTTTTTGAGACTCAGCAGTCCGCGAATCGCAGCACCTCAGGGCTCTGTGTTGGGTCCTCCGTTATTTCTCATATACATAAATGACTTGCCAAACTTTAACAATCTATTGAATCACCTGATAATCCTGTTTGCTGATGATACCACAACATTGCTGCGCTATCAACCTTCAGACCCAATATTGCAGTGGACTCAAATCAAACAGTGTGAAATAGATAATTGGTTTTTAGCCAATAGGCTTAGTCTCAACATTAGTAAGACCCAGAACATTAATTTTACATTACAATCTTCACCATCGACTCTAGAGAGTGATGGACCAGTGAAGTTCTTAGGGGTCTACCTTGATCCTGGGTTGACCTGGGAAGCCCATGTTAATTTCCTTAGCTCCAAATTATGTAAAATAACTTTTCTTATAAGGAGCCTGTCAAAAAATGTATCTAGGGGCACATTACTGACAGCGTATCATGGATACTTTAGCTCCAATATGTCCTATGCGATTTTAAATTGCGGGCATTCACCGTGCTCTGCTCAAATTTTTAAGTTACAACGCCGTTGTGTTAGAATTATTGCAGGCTTAAAATACCGCGAGTGTTGCAGAGATAGCTTTGTGGGGCTAAAACTACTTACCCTACCTTGCACTTTTATCCTTCAGTGTCTTCTCTATATGAAACAGAACCAAAACAGCTACAGAACACACAGCGATATTCACTCCCATTCAACAAGGAAAGGAGGAGAATTAGTTCTCAGCTACCACGGATTGCAACGAACGAGAATGGGTACTGACTATTATGGCATTAAATTTTTCAATGCACTGCCAGCAGAAATAAAAAATTTAAACGTACATCATTTTAAAACAAGAGTAAAAAATTATCTTTTAAAACTTTTAAAAGTCGTGGCGGCAGTTTCCCATGAATTTCCTGACGATCCGAGCTGTTCCTAACAGGACGGCTTTTTGCAATTGTTGGTAAAGATCCAGACCAAGGTATTTTAAATTGTTTAATAGGTGTGTTGGGACTACTCCTGTCGTTGACATAACAATTGGTATAGTTTGTGTGTTGTTCATGTCATGTTCAGAGTTTGTGGAGCAGGCTGAGAAAATAACCAAATATAGAGATTTGGAATTTCAAATAAAGATTCAGTGGGACATGAACAACACACGAACTGTACCAACTGTTATGTCAACGACACGAGTAGTCCCAAAACAACTTAAAATACCTCGGTGTGGACAAACATCTTTACCAACAAAGTTTGTTATTAATAATATTAATATAACTTACTTGTTATAATATCATTTAATTTTCTATGTTAAATGTTAATGAAATATGTAAAACAAGTCTCTAATTGAATATCATTGGTTATATAATTTTGGTTTTTGTATTTTAAATGGCACTAATCAAATAATTATCTTACACAAATTATAAATGTTTTTACTCTTTAGTCTTTAGTCCAAAGAGCAAATTTTATGTTTAATACCCAAATGATTTGAGAAAAAACATTTTCGATTTCTCAAAAACTGTTTAAGCAAAAAACATTTTTTTGTAAAGAAGTAGTAAATATTACCAAAAAAGTAGCAAATCCACATGTTATTTTTGTTAAATTATCGACCCTTTTTGATTTGTTAGGGTATGCTGAACAACTCACAAACTGAATGGTCAACGATTACATATTTCTTTTGTTTCACGTGCTATCTATAGAAAGCTTGCCAAAATCACTAGCATTCCTATTGGGAACTTTTTTCGAGGTTGGTCTCCTGGCTACTCTGGCTACATACTTTGATGATTCTACTCTACTACTTTACTTCCTATAAAAACATAGCCTGCGTTTGCTTTTGTATCTTTTCTGGGTCAGTCCGATCCAAATAAGAATAAAGAATGGCAATAAATGCATACATTTGTCTTAAATTTCAGTTGTTGGCAATATCTTATTAGCAAACAAAAGTTCTAATCAGCCAGTGATAGAAAATAAAGTACTTGTTTGATCTCCATGATTCACTATCACAAAGTAGCGGCTTGCATCAACGAATTATAAAAAACGTATCTACAGTATCACAATTTACAGTGGTTTCAGTTAAAGTTTGTTTTGTGTTTATAGGTTTCTGGCAAACTTTCTAGCCAAATAGATAGGAATCTTGAGCAAATATTATAACAGCCTCGTTCTTATGAATTTGTCCCCCTGAGATGATTCCGCCGATAGAATATTTCTTTAATATAGATAATGGATGTATCGCGAATATATTTGTTGATTGTTGGTAAATGTAAGTTTCAGGAGATCGTAAATGTATTTTCAGAGTATCGATTAGATACAAAATGTAGCATACAAACCTACTGATTGACAATTAAAACAATAAAGATCTTGGATAGTTGCTGTTTGCACACAGATTATTTATGAAGAAGAAAGCATTGTTGTAAACTTAGTAACTAGTGAGACTCATTCTTGTAACATTTTGCATTAATGTATATATTTACTATAAGAGAAGGATAAGTCAAAAATAAATATACATGGAGATATAATGAACCAATTGCAATATTTCCTATAATAGTATTTTGTCTCTGATTATAAATGATAGCAATGTTGACAACAAATTGAATTGACAGTCATTGGGGAGTTCCTAGAGAAGTAAAAACTTAATGCTTTTAATAAATGTGTTTTTGATATTCAGATTAATTTTAGTATGAAACATTTAAAAATATACTTTTTTGTTTGCTGCATTATATAGTGAATTTCTGGTATTTATTAAATTAAAAATACTGTATAAAATATTGTTGACTCGTATATAATCCATACATTATAGGAAAAGTATGTGACCCATAGGGTACAGACTTTTAAAAACTATACTGTACACCCAATTCTGTAATTTTGAGTTGTGCTAAATGGCTTGTATGTGAGGATAGCTTGGACGTATTTACCCAAGTGAGTGTTTCTGGTTTAAAAATCGATTCACAGAAAGAATAATTTTACTTAGTATTTATATTTTATTAATAATCTCTTGTACAGAAGTTCTAATGCATAAGTATTAGAATTACCTTTTTTTCGTTATGACTACTTAATAATAGTTCTATATTCAGATGTAGTGAATACTGTTTTGCTTTTCTTGGGGCGGGGGGAGGGGGTTACCATCTCCCCAAATCCCCGCTGAATACACCCATGGAAGATAAAGCTTAGTGTATTATTTCTAAATTTAAAAGCGTAAATCATAGTGTACACATTTACATATTACTTTTGAACTATCTATATATAAATAGGCAAAGACAATATAAGGTACCATTTTCTCCTCTGTCACTCAACCGATTTGCTTTATTTTTGTTTTGTTTATTAGCTACAAACCACCTTCAGTGCAGAATGCTAAAATTGATTTATAATATTGGTTCAATAATTAAATAATAAAAAAAAACATTATTTACATACATACTGTCAATGCCAAACAGTGCCGCCAGATTGCTTGGAGAGAAAATCATAAGATAAATTCAATGCAATACTAAAAGTTTTGGCCCTTCTTTCATATGAGTTTAACTAAGATTACAGAAAATTGTAAAATTATGCACAAATTCACAATATATAGGTAGATCTGACAACACTGAATGGTTAGCCATCTGGCGGAAATTTGATTTAAATTTTGACATTTCATTCCTTTGTAGCGATTAGGTTGAAAGTAAGACAAGATTTTAACTTATTTTCAAGGTTTACAGAAAAAAATTCTCAAAAATAGGAGTATTTTTAAATACTTAAAAGTCCCTACTATTAATTAACAGTATGTGATTCCTATTTCATTATATTTTCTACATAAAACAGAGATTGTCATGGTTTACTACGTTGATAAGTAAATTTTTTATATTGAAAATCATACTGAAAATTAATGTTTTCTCACAATGTATGGGTATCTATATTAATTTTACATTACATGGTCACATTGCTGCAAAGTTCTCACTGTTAAAAACATTTTAGAGATTTCTTTGAATATATTAGGTTAAGTTATTGTTTACTCTAAAGTAAAATATATTTTCGTTACATATACATTACCTTTGAAATCGGACATTGCTGGCTTTAAAATTTACAGTTTACCTAAATGTTCAAAAAATTTAAAATCCAAAACGCTCTACACGAAAACAGAAACCACTGTGTAATTACATATGCTAGGTTGGTTTTCAAATGATAAACACGGTAGTGGCTGGGTAACGCTCTTTCAGACCAAGTGATGACCATCTTTTACTATCTTTGGAGTTGCCTATAGTTCAATAGGAAAATATTTAGTGTTGCAAATTATAGATCAGTATTGAGTTTTCGGACAAGTAGTACTAACTTTCGTAGAAAATAATATTTGTAATTTTTTGTTGTGATTATAATTCTGTCGTTAATATAATATAATGTTCACAATATTCCCAAGGTGTTGTGCACAAATCATCAATCAGCGGATAATGGAAATGTCATTAAATATTAGAGTTTTCATTGGGTTGTTTGTCATCTCTATTTTTAAAATCGGTAACGGAAACTTTTAGGTAACAAAAAAAAATCCGCCGATAATTAGATCGAACATATTGCATAGACATATTTATGTAAAAATAATCCTACAATTATATACATAAATAAAAAAATATTTCGTGAATTATTTCTGTAAATGTAATCCAAATGATTAGGATAGGATGATTACGGATAGCAAAGGCCTGGCCTACTTTTCTAATTTCGCCTCAACTCTATACCTTATACAGACAAAATAACGTCAATAATGTTCAACTCATAATTTTAATGAATTAGGGTCGAATTTCGACCACTGGGCGACCGCTAGTCAAAATAATGACGTGCAAAAAAATTAAACAAATTAAGTAAAAAGTAATGGCCAATGCAGTAGAAAAAAAAAAGAAGAAAGAAGCGTTCTGTTGAAGCTTTACATTACAACAAAACTGTAAAAAATGGTGCCAGTCAAGTTTTTCCATAATCTGAGCACTACATTAACAAATTTGTGATTGCTTATGAAAAAATAACGTTATCATTTATAATATTTAATGCCTATAGACGAGTAAATTATTAATTTCGAAATACCGTACGCCGAACAAGAGAACCATTTGACGAAGAATAGAGATTGTATTAACGGGTTCCTTGCACTTTTAGATACTCGCATACGCGGCTGACGGGATCTTGTGAACCCGAGTCTTTGATGGCAGCGGTCGGTCGTCGATCCGCGATTGTTTAGTGGTATTCTTTTTTTTACACAACTCGATTTTGTTCCTTTTTTTCTTTCCATCCTCCAACATCAGTTGTGTGTGTGTATGTGTGCTTTCTCGTCAGTCGGTCGTTTAGAAAGCTGAACTGATTTCGAAACGTGACCGAACATCGTTTTGTCGATGATTTTAAAGTAACTAATGGCCGATTCTTTTTTCAATAATTCGCCTGTCACATCGCCTGTCCTTATTTCTGGTTGAAATATAATCTGTGGGCGGTTCACAGTTATAGCTAGCCTCTTTTGTTTTCTTATTTATAACTTTAGATATCAACGAACTACGTACAGTAAAATAATTAACATAAGAACTGTGAAATTTCAAATATTATTTTTTTAATATTTCTTCACTAGCATCGCTTCTCCGTAACACACATTTTTTTTCTCGACCTCATGTTCAAAATTGCATATATATAGTTTTATAGGATGTTATACCTTTTCCAGCTCTTTAAGAATTATAATTTGCTTTCTTAAAAGCACAAGTGTTAAAATAAGAAGTGTCACTTAGTTGAACTTGATTCCACCAAAGAATGTTCTTTTGTAAACACAAGAGTAGTTAATACCCTCTTCGAGGTGTCATTTTTTTGTAAGCAACGCAATATATAATATATATTGTTTCTGGTCGGGAACCTTCATCAGTTGCGCTCCCCACAATAGAATGTCCTCTGGAACACTTATTTTCGGAACGGCTCCAGATTCGGAATCTCTATGTGGTAGTTTCCCCGAAAACCCTAGATGTCGGCCTTTACATCTCGAGTCTCTACAAGAGTAGTTGTCAAACGAAATTAGAGTACAAATATTTTCAAACACAATGAGCTTCAGAAATGTAGAAAAACGAGATATATTTATTACAAATTTGACAGAAACAGTACGAAAATAGCTTAAATGTAGTTTAAGTTATATCAAAAAAGGCAACAGCCGCATAGAACATCATTTAAAAAAAGCTACTAGAAAAACTTGATGGTAGAGGTAAAACTAAATTTCATAAAAAAGTAACATTTTCTTGCTAGGTTTTTTAAATAAAGGTGAAACCTTCAAAATCAACATATGAACTTTCGTTGGATATGGATGTGCCAGAAACTAGCGTCTGGAGGGAATTTAAAGGAAGTGGTTTAAAATGCACATTTCCCAGAAACTATATCCTGGTGATCCTAATAGAAGAATTGCAATTGGCTCTCAAATAGGGATGATTCCCGAGATTTTTTGAAAGCCATTATTTGAACTGACAAAAGTACTTTTTCAAACTATGGTGCCTTCAGCAGAAATAGTGTACATATTTGGAGTCATATAAACCCTAAACACTTTAGGGAAGTTCGTTTTCGTTTAAATGTATGGCGTAGAATTTGTGATTATCAAATACTCGCACCTCATTTTTTCAATGGGAAATTACCTGGTGAACCATGGTGTTACGAGCATTCATCCGACAGCTGGTGCAATCTGCCATCAACCAGTTCATGGAAGGGACATTATTCCGATAAATTCTGGGAACCCGAAATGTTTGTCTCTCAACCGGCGGAACGGTGCCGTTACTGGGAATTCCCTTAAAGCTTCCAGAACATGATGGAATTTCCCGATGGTTCGTGGACTTACCAGACAATTCCGAGATTAATATATAAAAGGAACAGCTGGCGATAGGAGGCATTCAGTTTTCGTCGGTCGTATTGAATACTTAAGTCGATATAAATTTATAAATAGTTGTGTTAAAGTAGTGGAAATAAATTAGAGTGAGTTGGACTGTGTTTTTAAATAAATCCAAGAACTGAACTGAACCCGAGTGTGAAAATAACAACATTGCAGTGGTGTCAGGTGTGAAGTGAATTTGTGGAACTTTAGAAGTGGAAAATAAATAGACTGACAATGTTTCAAAACGTGAGTTTGGACCAATTGAAAGTGACGGACTTAAAAAAAGAACTTGAGGAAAGGGATTTAGAAATTAGTGGGAAGAAAAGTGAATTAATACAACGGCTACGAGATACCCTAATAAATGAAGGTAGTGATCCTGAAACTTATTTGTTTGAAGTTTCTGGTACTGGGGACATGAGCATGCTTATAAAACAATTGGAAGAAAATTCTAAAAAATTGAAAGAGGCCTTAGAAGATAAATTGTTAGAAAATGGTAAGTCCTTAGAAGATAAACTACAAACATTACAAGATAATTCTCAGATTATGAAAGAGGCGTTAGAAGACAAATTGCTAGAAAATTCTAAAACACTAGAAACCTTACAAGAAAATACTAAAACCTTGGAAGACAAATTACTAGAAAATTCTAAAAACTTGAAAGAGGCGTTAGAAGATAAATTAGCAGAAAAGTCTAAATCCCTAGAAGAAAATTTGAAAAACATGGTACAGAAAAACTCAGAAATGCTGGAAGAGAAAATATTCGAGAATGAAGGCTCGGAAGGATGAGCTAAGGCAAACAATGGTCGAAGAGTCAGCCAACAGTGAAACGCGGATAGAAGAGCTAAAGCAGAAAATGTTTGAAGAGTCAGACAAAAATGAAACGCGGATAGAAGAGAGAGAAGAAGAGATATAATGGAGGGTGAGATCAGCAAAGTCAAAGAACAGGTAGTCACTATACAAAGGGGAGAAAATCAATCAAATACCGTAAGCAAAAACAGTCCAGAAGTGGTGGATTCAAAAATTGACCTCGAGGGGACAAGACACAAAATAAAACCTCCCCAGTTTGATGGAATATCATCATGGACTAATTATCGTCGCCAATTCGAGGCTGCAGCTAAGCTAAACG
Source organism: Octodonta nipae (assembly GCA_034190945.1). Lineage (NCBI taxonomy): Eukaryota > Metazoa > Arthropoda > Insecta > Coleoptera > Chrysomelidae > Octodonta > Octodonta nipae. The sequence continues at coordinate 62,677,168 of CM067216.1, read as the reverse complement.
GATGGTCGGCAGAGGAGAAAGCAATAGCATTAACTCTTGCCTTAAGAGGGGATGCTACAGATATTTTACAAACCTCGAATGCCTCTGAGCAAGAAGACTACGAACAACTGGTCAAACATTTGGAACTGAGATATGGACAAACCCATTTGGAGCACGTTTATCACTCCCAACTGAAAAATCGCTACCAGAAATCGAATGAATCCCTTCAAGAGTTGAAGCGGATATTGCCCGTCTGGTTCGCCTTGCCTATCCAGCCACACCGGAAAATGTGATAGAAAGGTTAGCAGTGCAAGCATTTTTGGATGGACTTCGGGACCACGAAGCCAGACAAGCATTGACCCTAGCTCGACCGTCTCAATTAGTGGATGCACTGGCTCGAGCTCTGGAATTCGAGGCAGCGAAAAATACCTGTAGAGGTCAGGGTAGAGTTCGAATCATTGAAGGAGAGTCAGAAGACGGCGGATATGATAAGGCCTCTGTAAAAAAGATAGTAGAGGAAGTTCTTACCGAAAAAAGACAACTGAGATGTTAGAAGTGTGGTAAGGTAGGGCACATACGAAGTCGTTGCAAGGAGAGCAACGGAGGCCCGACTTCCGCGTCGGAAAACTAAAGAAGGTCGATGTGAAGGGGCCATCGTCGACCTGTAGCCAACAAGCCCCAACTACCAGCGCATATGTCGCTTCACTACGCAACCATGTTAACAGTGTCTTTGTAGATGGCTTTATTAATAAGAAGCAATGTGCAATGCTGCTGGATACAGGTGCGACAAAAACAGTTATAAGGCCCAACATCGTTTAAGAGACGATGATAAAACCAACCAAATGGCAACTGCGAACAGCGACAGGAGAAAAAGCGAAAGTCCATGGTGAAATAGAGGTTGAAATGACCTTGGGAAACACAACCTTCCTACATCAAGCATTATTGGCAGACATCGAAGACGAAGTAATCATTGGAATGGATGTCATGAGCTCCAAGGGATTCCAGTTAAACTTCAAAGATGGAATTCTGCGAGTGAATGACGAAGAAGTGGTGCTTCATGGAAAAGATGACATAATGCTGCGAGCCGTCTTAGCAGAGGATGTCAATGTTCCGGAAAGAGCTGAAATCATTATAGATGCTTGCTTAGATGGGAAAGCTCAAGCTGGAACATAATGATGTTTGATCCCGAACTTAACGACGGAAATGTAGGCAGAGGAGTCGCACTGGGGAAGACTCTGTTTCGTGCCAGGGAGATTGTTCCAGTAAGAGTAATGAACCTGAATCATTACTCGGTTGTGCTAAAGAAAGGAACAACTTTGAGCCATTGTTCAACAGTTTCCTCTGTAGTCAGAAGCACACAGCATGGAGAAATACCACCAGGTAAACTATCTGAGGAACTGGAAAGACTCATCACGGATTCATCTAAGAATTTGAAACCAAACCAGAGAGCAAAATTGAGGGGCATCGTTAGAAATTACCAGGATATCTTCGATGTAGGGAATGGCAAAAGAGGACGAACTGATCTGGTGAAACATAAAATTAATACTGGGGACGCTCAATCTATTCGACAATCCGCGAGAAGACTACCCCTTGCTAAAAGAGAAGAAGCCGACAGGATAGTCCGCGAGATGGAGGAAGAAGGTGTTATTGAACCATCCAATAGCCCTTGGGCTTCTCCAGTTGTCTTGGTTAAAAGGAAAGATGGTTCGACCCGATTTTGCGTGGACTATCGGCAACTAAATCACGCAACGAAGAAAGATAGCTATCCCCTACCAAGAATAGACGATACCCTAGATACATTGGCTGGATCGAATATGTTTTCCACCCTGGATTTGAAGAGCGGTTATTGGCAGGTGGAAGCTAACGAAGACCGGGAAAAGACTGCTTTTACCATCGGCTCAGGACTTTACCAATTCACGGTAATGCCGTTTGGGTTGTGTAATGCTCCAGCGACTTTTGAAAGATTGATGGAAGCAGTGTTAAAAGGACTTTCATGGACAACATGCCTGGTGTATCTTGACGACATTATCGTGGTTGGAAGATCATTTGAAGACCACGTGAATAACCTGGAGGAGGTGTTTCGGAGACTTCGAAGTTCCGGACTAAAGTTAAGCCCGAAGAAGTCTCAGCTATTCCAAGAAGAGGTGCAATATCTTGGACATGTGGTTTCCGCACAGGGAGTAGCTGTGGACAAACAGAAAATCAAAGCCGTCCAGGAATGGCCGATACCTAAAGCCACCAGTTAAGAAGTTTCCTGGGGTTATGCACGTACTATAGTCGATACGTAACCGGATTTGCCAACATCGCCAAGCCACTTACTAGACTCACAGAAGGGAAGGTGCAGTACCAGTGGGGCGAGGAATGCCAACGATCATTCGAGACACTGAAAAGAGCATTGACCAGTGCCCCCATTTTAAGTTATCCTTTGCCTGATGGGAACTTCGTTTTAGATACCGACGCAAGCAATGTCGGAATTGGTGCGGTGCTTTCGCAGATCCAAGACGGTCAGGAGAAAGTCATCGGTTATTTTAGCAAGACCTTGAGCAAGCCTGAACGGAATTACTGCGTTACTCGCAGGGAACTCTTGGCTGTGGTAAAGGGGGTAGAACATTTCTACAAGTACCTCTATGGTAAACGATTTCTCCTGAGGACTGATCATGCAGCACTGAAGTGGCTCTTGCAGTTTAAAAACCCCGAAGGACAAGTGGCCAGGTGGATTGAGCGATTGCAAGAATTCAACTTCGAGACTGAACATCGAGCTGGAACAAGCCATAAGAATGCTGATGCCCTATCGAGGAGACCATGCCCTGATGATTGCAAACATTGTCAGCGAGCAGAGGAAAAAGGGGCTGTTCTCTGCAGAACTACCGCCATCGATGACCATTGACAATCTGCGGAGATCCAAAATACCAGAAATTAGATCCAGATTTGAAATAAGTTATCCGGTGGAAGGAAGAAGACTGCAAACCCACGTGGCAAGAGATTTCCCGATACTCACCAACCATAAAGTCGCACTGGGCTCAGTGGAACTCTCTCATCCTGAAGAATGGACTTCTGAAGCGCGACCTGGAAACCCCAGAGGAAGGCAGGGACAGAAAGCAGATTGTAGTCCCTAAAAATAGGAGACCAGTGGTTTTGCGAGAACTACATGATGGCACAACCGGAGGACATCTGGGAGTGACCAAAACCTTGGGAAAGGTCAAGGACTGGTGCCGGAAATGTATTATTTGTGCAGCAAGTAATGGGCCTCAGAAGCGTTCAAAAGCTCCCATGAAGCAATATAACGTGGGCAGTCCATTCGAAAGAATAGCCATTGATGTTGCCGGTCCATTTCCTGAATCCGACTCTGGAAACAAGTATATTGTGGTGGTGATGGACTATTTTAGTAAATGGGCCGAATCAAGAAGCCTTGACCGTTGCTGATGTCCTTGTCAAGGAATGGATCAGTCGTTTTGGTGTTCCCTTGGAGTTGCACTCAGGCCAAGGTAGAAACTTCGAGTCTACTCTTTTCCAAGACGTCTGCAAACTCTTGAAGATCAATAAAACACGGACGACAGCATTACACCCGCAATCCGACGGAATGGTAGAACGGATGAATAGAACCATTAACCGCCATTTGTCAAAGGTAGTCTCTGACCACCAAAGAGACTGCGACCAGTATTTGCACTTGTTTCTAATGGCATATCGTTCGTCTGTGCACGAGTCCACGGGTCAGACCCCGGCCACTATTATCATGGGACGAGTATTAAGACTACCATGCGATTTGAATTTTGGATGTCCCCCAGGAGAAGAGATCGCAGGTGAAGACTTTGTCAGCCAGCTACGTCAAAACATGAACGACATCCATGAACGAGGCCGGTTAAACATCGAGAATGCCAGTGCCCGAATGAAGGAAACCTACGACATCAAAGCCGAGGGCGGAGAATTCCAAGTTGATGATCTTGTTTGGTTGTATAACCCGCAACGTCGTCGTGGATATTCGCCCAAGCTACAGAGATCTTAGGAGGGGCCGTACCAAATTGTGAAGAAAATCAACGATGTTGTCTACAGAATAAAGAAGCTACCTCGGGGAAAACCAAAGGTGGTACATTTCAACAGGTTAGCCCCTTATGCCGGAAGTCATGACAGCGAAGTTGACCAAGCCCAAGTCCGCAGCATCCAACCACCCGATGACGAGATGACCTTCGAGCAGTTTATGGCACTGTACTCTGATGGGCAGAAAGTGCAGCACGACGTAACGAGAGAGGAACCCCGAGACCTGTTCGAGGTGCCCTGACAATGTACCCTGGCTCATTGTGTGGCTCGAGATCTCCAGATGTCCAGAGGAATAGCCAGGGTGTTTGCCAAAAAGTACGGCCAGTTCCAGAAGCTACGGGAGCAAGATCCACCGGTAGGGAAGGTTCTTCATCTCGAAGATAAACAACCAATGGGTACCAGAGACATCTTTTATCTGGTAACGAAAACATTCTCGCAGGACAAGCCAACATACAGCGATCTTTGGAAGACTCTGGTAGAATTGAGGAATGTAATTATGGAGAAGAATCTGATGAAATTGGCGGTCCCAAAGATAGCCTGCGGGTTGGATGGACTAAATTGGAGGGTGGTGAGAAGTATGATGGAAACAATCTTTCGATTCAGTGGCGTCGACATCCTGGTATGCTGTCTCAGTACTCGCAGCCCAGATTCGAAGACCGTTGACTGTTACTTCCACCAAACTTCCCGTTGTCGAAATGTAGAGTCCTGCAAATATCGTCATACCAGGAAGGATTCTGGGACATTCCGGGACGAAATGGTCTTAAGGAGGGGGCCATGTTACGAGAATTCATCCGACAGCTGGTTCAATCGGCCATCAACCAGTTCATGGAAGGGACATTATTCCGATAAATTCTGGGAACACGAAATGTTTGTCTCTCAACCGGCGCACCGCTGCCGGTACTGGGAATTCCCTTATAGCTTCCAGAACATGATGGAATTTCACGATGGTTCGTGGACGTACCAGACAATTCCGAGATTAATATATAAAAGGAACAGCTGGCGATAGGAGGCATTCAATTTTCGTCGGTCGTATTGAATACTTAAGTAGATATAAATTGTAAATAGTTTGTTAAAGTAGTGGAAATAAATTAGAGTGAGTTGGACTGTGGTTTTAAATAAATCCAAGAACTGAACTGAACCCGAGTGTGAAAATAAAAACATTACAATAGGTATCGTACTTTCTTTAGAACCCAATTTGAAGAATATGTGGATAAGTTGCCTCCTCTCAGTTATAATACTACTGGATTTATCATGACGGGATCCCTCCACATAATACTAGAGATGTTTTTGACGATTTACATCAAAGATTTCCATAGATGGATGGGAAATTCGAGGCCGGTAAAAAATGTAAGTAAATTAAACATACCTACATGATTTTCTGGAATATATAGATTCCGGTTGGTCACTCTTAATTGTCCTCGGACTTCATTTATCCTATTAATGTCTTGATGAAACTCCACTCCGTGTTGATCTCTGACAGTCCCTAAATTCTCCGGGAAAAGCTATCGTGTCTAGAAATGATTTTTTTTCCTGTAGATGTCATTATTTTAGCTACCCAAAAAAATTCCTTACAACTGTTTTTATGCAAAGCCACGCTGATAATTCTTCATTACTTATTCTGGAAATATTTTCTTTTAAATAATAAAATTCAATTCCATTTCGATCCATCGTTTTTCAGAATTTTTCATAAGGCCTAACTTGATATGGAGTGACATTTTCTGTCCAGGAACTACAGATTCACTGTCATTCCCATTCACACAAAAAGCAACAAAATTTAGTATAACCTAGCTTCAATCCAAGTAGTGGGATAATAATTTTTAAATCACCACAAATTTTGAAATGATATCCACTGTACTTTTCAAGTGTTTGGTGAAATCCATAAAATGAATTACAACATCTCCAATTATTGAATTCTAGGTATTCGTAAACTGTTGAGGGAAGCGCAACTGACGAAGGTTTTCGACTATAAACAATATATTGCTTTGGCGTCCAAGGAATTGAAAAATCTCGGAAAGATAATATTTTTAACATTTATGGTATTTTTGACATTTTTTACAAATAATTATTCGAGATTTAAATCAGTTGAGGGAAATGCAACTGAGTTCTAGACTAGGAGCAATATATTGTCTTGCGTTCAATGAATTGAAAAATCCTCAAATTTATTTTTGACATTTGTGATGTTTTTGACGCTTTTAACATTTTTGACTTTTTCACATTTTTTACTTATTTTGGTTTTTTGAATGGGAGGGTGATATTTTTTCGGGAACACTGTCCACTGTTGTCCTTCAGAACTTTTTTTTGGTGAGCCACTGGTACTTTCAAAAATTGTAAAAAAAGCTTTGTTGTTATACCAAACTTTATGTTCTCTTGTAGTTTTGTCGTATCTACTACCTCGAAAAATTTTGAATGATTCTCTTGAAATCCTCAGAAAATTCCGAATTGTCATAGAAATCTAGTTACCTACCTAGTAGGCTGTGGTGAATGAATAAATTTATTGTTAGTTTTGACACATCAAATTAAACTCCTGTGTTTTGAAAATTAAAGATGGTTGCATTTTAATATCAAAACATGCCGAATTTTACGAATTCCGAAATGGCTGACATGAATTTCATGTATGGTCTTGCAAATGGTAATTCAAGAGAAGCTAAGCGTCTTTATATGGAACGCTATCCCAATAGAGTGATGCCTGGTCATCGGATGTTCTCTAATATTCACAGGCGTCTTTCAGAAACTGGATCTTTTTCTGCGAAAAATATTAATGCAGGTAGACCACGAAGTGTGAGAACACCACGACTCGAAGAGGCAGTGCTGAACGAAATAGAAGAACATCTAGGAACCAGTACAAGAAAAATTAGTGTTACCTTAAATACAAGTCATCAAGTTGTTTGGCGGATCTTCGGGATTCTTTGCTCTATCCTGATCACATTCAGAGGGTGCAGGCGCTCTTGCCTCGAGATTGTCATCCAAGAATTATTTTTTCTCAGTGGTACCTCAACAGACTCTTGAACAATCCTCATTTTGATTGCCAAATCCTATTCACTGATGAAGCCTGTTTCTCAAGGACTTCAATCATAAATTTTCATAATGAACACATATGGGCTGAGGAGAATCCACATCAAATTGCAGAAGCTTATTTTCAAGAGGAATTTTCATTAAATGTGTGGGGTGGTAATATTTGCGATTATTTGATTGGTCCTTTCTTCTTGCCATGGCGACTTACTGGTCAATCATACAGACATTTTTTAGAGAACGATTTGCCCTTGTTATTGGATGATATACCTCTTATGATGCGACCTGAAATGTGGTTCATGCACGACGGTGCTCCTGCTCATTTTTCACTTTTGGCTAGGGAGTATTTGAACGAAAATTATGTAAACAGGTGGATTGGACGAGGTGGACATCAGCCATGGTCCGCCAGATCCCCAGATTTAAATAGTTTAGATTTCTTTCTATGGGGCCATCTGAAATCTCTAGTGTACATAACGCCAGTGAATACCGTAGACGAACTGAGAAATCGTATAATAGGCGTGTTTGATACAATTAGGAATACTCCAGGAGTGTTTGAAAGAGTTCGATCGTCTATGAGAAGAAGAACAGAAGCTTGTATAAGGGTTGGGGGAGGACATTTTCAACAATTGCTGTAGTTTAGTTCCTTTGTTGTTATTTAGTTTTTTTATTATGATTAATTTTTGAGTTGTACGTTTCTTGCAGTAATACATTTTTTTGATGATTATACCAGTTTATCGAATCTTTAAGAATCATTGCTAGTTTAATAATTCAAAATTTTTTTCTCGAAATCGGTAGTAGATACGACAAAACTACAAGAAAACATAAAGTTTGCTATAACAACAACGCTTTTCTTTACAATTTTTGAAAGTACCAGTGGCTCACCAAAAAAAATTCTGAAGGACAACAGTGGAAAGTGTTCCCGAAAAAATATCACCCTGTAGATTTGCAATCGAAATTGGCATGTCACAAGGTGTAAACTCTTAATTGTAATATCTATGCCAAATTTCATTTGAATATCTTGTGAAGTGCAGATACTATGAGAAAAAAACTTGAAAAAAATTCAAACTTTAACACTCTGTATCTTGAAAACGAAACGTTTGCGGACCCATGTTTATGGGACTTTTTCTTCCTAAAACTATTCAAGGAATCTCCCCTTTTCGTTTGAACCTCCAATTTAGGAACACCCTGTATAGCAGGCTTATTTTACATTTTTCTAAAACAAATTTACTTTGGCACGTATAATATTAGATATATTTTACTCCATAAACATTATATTAATCTTAACAAGATTCTTCCACCCTCAAAACATTCACGGTCATGTATGGGTTAGGTCTGTAGGTCTTTGTTGTTCTCTTCCATTATTGAACCTTTGAAAGGGACCTTTGAAGTCTAAGCAGTTATTTTTTACACTACATGAAGATGATATTTACATAATTAATTAGTTCCCAGCAAAATTATGTAAAGCATGTTAAAACTTAAACTGAAAATATATATTTAATAAATAGAGGTTAGAAAGAGATATCAAATAATAAACATATTGCTTCAATGGTTTTTTAATCTTGTGAAGAACGTTTATGTATAAACATTAGGTATATATCTCAGAATAGAAAGACAAGGTAAAAGGCATATATCACACATCAAATGCAGATATTTAAGAATGCTCGTGTCCTACAAGCTGGCACCAGTTCAATAAAACAGACATTATAGCATTTCACAATTGCAGTAACTTATGTCTAATGTTAATTATTAATTGGCACTGACCGAAACCTAAATACTCGTATATGCGGTTTGAAACCGAAGTGCTTCCAACCCTACAAATTGCATTAAAATAAAACATCGTAACTGCACAACTGCTTGCTACTAATCTGTAAAAATGTGGTGGATAAGAAAGCTACTGGTAAAGAATATTGCGGTGATAAAATGCAACATATTACGTTTCTGGATTTCTTAACGTTTGTATGACATAAATTATGTTTAGTCAGATGGAATTATGTACTATTTTCTGTAAAATTATTATATGTCTTGGAAATTTTATGACCTTCACCATTTTCTAACAATATAAGGTTTGCAGCTGTTTGTAAGCTGTGAAAAAAGTTGTGGCTACTAGCATACTTTTCATAATTACAGATTTTTGGAACATTGTTACCAAAGTATGTCAAATACTCCAACTCTCCAAAGCAGTGCCGACCCCGAAAACAATTCGCAGATTTTTTTCGAAACCGAATTTATATCACCCATTGCCTAATGATGTTAGTAACAAGGCATCCTTGGCTACTGCTTCTATAATGTTAAAATGCCTAAAATCATCTGTATTATGTTCTTTTGTTGTATAGCAATTCTTCCACCTTTGTTAGGAAGACCGTATTAAATTAATCCAATTTTATAAAAATAAATTCAATTCAGTTGCGTTATGTCCACACTCAGTTGCCTTATGTTCAATAATAAAGATCTACTTAGATTTGATAGTCCTTTCCTTCCGTAAATTATTATGTTGACTTTTAAAATATATTTTTGTGACCACGACCTTTATCTGCCTTATTTACTTTACTAAAACAACTCGATATTTTGGATCCTGCTTTGGACCCGTTCTCAAGAAACAACAATACAAGAAATTAATAATTGAAACAGTTATAGAGTATAGACTGAACTCGGATTCTTAATCTACCCAATCCTCAGATCTCAATCTGGTAACTCCCTAATTATCATTAGAATACTAATAAAAGTATTCCAGAGTCTACATCGAACGGGGGTCTAAATCTGGATTCCCCCTCAGTCTCACAGATGACAAATGAGTGGCAATCTAAACTGCTACCTGTATTTTTAGCTGTCCGTCGGTAAGAAAGGAATGCCACGTGATGATGGGATCGTGTCATTTTACGGTTTATCAATCTCCCGTAGGTGGTCTGCCATTGAAGCTATTATGATTTTTCCTCTATAGTTTGCAGACCTTTTTAAAATATGAATAGAATATAGGTAGGATTTAGAGCATTCCTCTCTGAGGTTTTCTCCATTTATTGCTTTAACAAATATTTGGCGTACAATTGGGAATAGCGTCTCTAATCCATGTTTGACTAGTTCTGTTGGTATACCTATCTCCTAGTCAGCTCGATCTTTAATTTTTCATTAGTTTTATAGCTATTTGAACTTCTTGTGGCGTTAATGTGTTTGTCTTCACCTATGTGATACTAGTAGATGTGAATTCTTATAAATTTTTGTCCAGATGTGGTTGGTACAATATTTTTTAACAAATTTAGCGGCATTGGAATGAAAACCCAATGTATAGAAAGTGAAATGCATTTTATGGGCATTAATTATTTCTTTAGTATATCCCGATCGAACAGTCGTGCTTAAAACGGTGCGTTGTGCAAAATATCTCTGTAAATTATTTAAATTACAATTCTGCAAAACAACTTAGCCCTCAATATCCTTCATTGTTATTTTTCTCTGTTGACATTTTCAGAGCTACCGTATTTCTTCAAAACTATATAAATGGTTGCTTCCCCAACTCAAATTATGGTAGGTACTGTAGGTACATTTAACACTAGATAAAGGTTCCAGATATACAGTTACATAATAGTTTAATTTCCACAGAAATAAAATAATTAAAGGGAAACTGGTGTTTATTAAAACTTTATGTAAAAATTAAACATTCTATTTAGCTATTCTACTTTATTGATTCATGTTGTTACATTGGGGTTTACTTCATAATTATTATTTTATAATTTATAATTATTTCCACACATCTTTAACATCAATAAACACTGGAGGCCAAAAAATTCAACGCCACTAAGGACAAATTATTTTACCATATAAAGATACTTTATTGTATTAATAGTATGATTATTTATGCAATCGTTTATTATATGGGCAATTGATAGAATATGATGGTATGTATATATGAGGAATACTTCGTAAGGCATGCCTGGGGTCAGCCAAGTCTTCGATGGGGGACAAATCAAGTGATCCTGATAGCCATTCTAGAATCTCTATACCAGATTCTTATATGAAAGCAATTCTAAAAAGGTAAAACTGTTATCCTAGAGAAAACTTATTTAAAATCCTCATAGTTCGTACCTGTTTATTATTTTTAAACTGTTGCTTTTTTATTTTTTCTGGATATTAAACAAAAAATTGTTATTGTGCTTAGAAATCATTTCAACAAATTACAAATATTTTTAATACACTTAAACATCCAAAAGTCTATATAATACTAGGTTTCCTTAGGTATTCAGGTATCAATAATGAATAAAGCAAAAAGAACTCGTGTATTGGTAATATGTATGCGAATATTCATGGAACACTTCATTTCAAAACTTTGCGGTGATTCCGAACTCCTCATCGGCAAACAATATGTTCGATTCGACTAAAATTAAAACAACCAAACCCCCCAACCCTTTACCGTAATCCGAAATGTTGCATTCACTCACTGGTTATGTGCCTCTGCCGAAAAAAAAGTAAAACGAGAATAATCACCGAGGGTACAAGAGATAGAGATATTCATCCCCTTGTAGTTTTATCCCGGAAACAAAGACAACAAATCTGCCGATACCGGTGCATTAGAAAAGGACAGATCTCCCTCAATAAACCCTAAACACCCGTGACCTATTCTCGCCGAAGGGTGGCATAGCATTGAAAGAAAGGCCTAGGAAAAAATAGGGTGGGTCTGTTTCGTACAATAGACGCAACGAAGACTATAAACTGTTATTATTGGTTCCCCTAAAATATCTAGTAGAAAGACAGAATCTAGTCGTTGGTGATTGTAATAAGGCAGGCAGGCTGGCAAGCAGATGGAATGTACGTTACCTTCCTGTTTATCGTTAGTTTTAATATTCCTTTGGTTCTTTTCATTCACAGCTTTTAGACCGTAACTCGATGGGGTGTCCTATTTTACGGCTATGAAATTTTGATGCGGTTGGTTGAAATAGAAATAGAAAATGGCTGACCAATAGAGCACACTTGGTCGTTGGAAATGATATTTAGGAAGGTAATATTTAGATCAACAGATAATCAGTTTAATGTTTATTATATATTTTTTTAATAGTATAATTTGGAATGTTGGTTTAATTGTTCAGGTGAAAATGAAAAATAAATTATATGTGTTTTTTAACTGTTTTGTTCAAATTGTGTAAGATGTGGGTTCATATTGGAGTGCAACCTTATTTATAAATTTATCTACTAAATAGTGCATGATTAACAAAATTGAATTCATTTTGTCACTTTTGAGAGAAGTTTTTTGACTTAGTTTTTTGTTAGGTGTTGTATTTTAACTGTCTGCAAATGTACATATTATTTAATTCATTAAAAAGCAAAAACCCAAATGAATTTTTATTTTGAATGCAAACAGTGTTTATGTTGAACTTGGTCTATTTTGTTTTATTCCAGCCTAGGAAGAAAACGTATTCCTGTACGATAAATAATACCGAAATGTTATTGGTTTAGAGGTCAGAAAACATATATAATTATGGAGCTTAGGAACAACTTCAGTTACACTCAAGATATTAGTAAAAGAATCATTTTTAGATGTTTTGCATTAATCTATACATTTCTACATATTTAATTGGTTGTTTATTGGAGCATCACTCAAAAAGTTCTGGACGGATAGATGATTCGTTGTTTTTAAAACCACATGATTAAACTTAACAACTAGGATGAATTTTATCTATCTACGGCAATGGGAACCTGAGACATAACATTTTTAAATTATAGAAAATTCAGTGATAACTATAAAGTGATGAAATGACAAAACCATGTTTTTTACTGTTTTTAAACTACAATTTGTCTTCCAAACGTTGTTTGTGGCATATTCTTGATTATTTTTATGTTTTTTGGGCAATAACACCACAATCGAAATAAAACGACGTATATTGATGGAAAACCAAACGTTTCAAAGTCTATTCTGACTTCGTTGTCAATAGCTTTATATTTATTGATTTAAATTGCAAAATGAAAATTTGATTTATGACATTTAAATTGACATTTTCGTTGTCAATGGCTTTATTTATATTTATTCATTTAAATTGACATTAGAAAATTTGTTGTTTTTAGGTATACAGGTAGCACAAAAAATTCTAAATATCATGTATTATAGTTAAACAGCTTTCAAATTAGAAGAATTTGAAAGAGTTGTCTTTAGAATTTATAAGTGGCGTTCCTAGGTACAACTTTGTTATAAGATAGCGCATTCGCCAAAAATGTGATCAAAGAATTCTATTGTTTCAGTGATCCCATTAACGACATAAGGGAAAACCTAGAAAAACCTTATGAACTATCCCGATACTGGGTTGTTCAAAAAGAGGTTACCATTAATAATTTCTTCCTTAATTGTCGGTAACCAGATGCGATTAAATTCTACAGAAGTAGAAGCGATACATCGTCTTCATTCAAAAGAATTAAGGCAGACTCTTTTATTTTTCGTTTCATGTTATATTGTTCTTTGTGAAGTATAGTTGAATTGTCAAATTGTATTTTATGGCCTAGGTCCCAAGCATGTTCACAAATTTTCGATTTTTCAAATTGTCGTTTCTTTATGTAATGCTTGTGTTCATTTATTCGTACGTTTAATGGTCTCGATGTTTCTCCAATATAAAATTTATTGCATTCGCAAGAAATCTTGTATATGCAGTTTTTTGAGTTGAGTTAAGTTAAATGTCATAAATCAAATTTTCATTTTGCAATTTAAATCAATAAATATAAAGCCATTGACAACCAAGTCAGAATAGACTTTGAAACGTTTGGTTTTCCATCAATATACGTCGTTTTATATCGATTGTGGTGTTATTGCCCAAAAAAACATAAAAATAATTTAAACTACAATTCGATTATTTTTCAAAAGTCGCACTATATATACTTGTATAGATTAGCTACAAGCTATTCTTTAACTCTTAACCTTCCCAGTTATACTAAGACTAAAGCCTTCTCCTTCTCCTCGGCGTTCAGCGATATGGCTACGACATTAAGTTCCCTAAATCTAAGCGATTTGTCAATAATTAAACCCAAATTCATTACACTGCCTGATAAATCAAAAGTGTCATTATCAAATTTTATACTTCAATTCCAATGTTAGGATGTTGACTTCGGCTAGCAAAAAGTAAAATTTTGGTTTTATCGGTGTTTATATTCAAATTATGATCTTTTATAAAACTGCATAACTTTCAGTAACTCTGAATTAATAATTAGTGTGCCAGTTGCACTTCTTGGGGATGAAAATGTGAACACCCTGTGTCTTATCACCATACATGTGAATATTAAAACCAGTTATCACACTAGGAAGATCAGCTGTTTACATTAGAAACAAAAGTGGCCCAAGTATGGAGCCCTGTGGCACACCCAATATGATAGATTTTTTTTGTTAGAATAATCATTAAAAATGCGCACACATTGCGAATGCTTCCACAAGTAAAATTACAGATGCCACAACTATATCATCGCAACCAAAATAACGCAGTTTAGCAATAAGTAGGTCGTGATTATTTTTATGTTTTCTTGGTAATAACACCACAATTGAAATAAAAGCTGTATATTGAAAAATAAAGTCGATTTTGACTTCGTTGTCAATGGCTTTATACATATAAAGCCATGGACAACGAAGTCAAAATCGACTTTTTTTTTCAATATACAGCTTTTTATTTCAATTTTGAAAATATTTACTTTTAGCAACAAAAATCCAGTAGCGTCTTCCATCCCTATTCACCATTACCGTCACCAAATTTTTCGCGAGGCCACACGTATGGTAAAAATTCATCATGTTTTAGGAGTAGCATATTTTTTTGTTTATCCCATTTTCCCCATTTACAAATTAAACAAAAAAAATTGCTTATCAAAACTTCAACCCCAATGGGTTCGTCATATGGATTGAACTATGACAATTTTGGATTCGATCCCCGAAAAGTTAATTATGCTATAAACATTATTACCAAAATGTTAGAAAAATGTGAAAAGAAGCTTTTTAGTTGTTTGTCTCTATCCTGAAAGCATGCATTTTTTAAATTAACCTCCCCATGAGTTGGAAGCCTGAAACTTTAATTCTAACCTTGGAATTAGGTAAGTGGGAAAAGCGGTAACATGGAACGGCTTCCTACTTGTACCTTGTGTGTTATTGTGTCTCTGAAAGCCCAAGCTGTCGAAGTCAATATCTCATGATAACAAATATAATAATAAATAATAATAGAAAGATAAATCGAAGGAGGATGAAAGAATAAAATATTTTAATAATAACAACAGGTGAAATAACATTATCTACACTGTTTACAATTTACATAATACTTCAAAATTTTATTTTAATTTAGGTTGGGTATAGATATCTACCTTTAATGATCACAATGTAAATAAATACTAAGTTACTCCCTTTAATTTATGTAATATTATATTGTTTTATATAATTTCGAAGTCAAGTTAAACACTAATTAATCAGATTTTTAAGCTAGATAGATATAACTAATTGGATTCATTCACCCTTCAATTATAACCAACTTTTTTCATAACAATTTTCGATATTGACAAAAATAAACGTCGTTAATGTTTATGCAGAATACATATTTTTGGCAATCATCGCAACAATGGAAAAATGACATTTGAGGATTTCATGTTGTCTCCGACCTTGAACATTTTATAAAAACTAGCTGTCGCCCCAATTGTGTCTGGCAGGTTAAGTAAAATTTTATAGTAACATTCTATCCTAGGACTTTAGGGAGAACAGAAATTACACGGATGCCAGATTCGGAACCTCTGTGTGATAGTTTCCTCGAAAATCCTAGGTGTCGTTCTTACATCTCGCTTCTACAAATAAGTAACGAAATTCAAGTTTTTTTCAGATATAATTCATAGGACTTTATTTCTGTTCAGATTCGTAATTCTTAATTTAATATAACAACAATTCAACCGCCAATGGGCTACCCTACATATTTATTTTTTCTAACCTCCCCGTATAGCTATAATTGCACTCAATTCTCTAACATTTATTAAAATCCTCATTTTAATAATTCCATCTCATTATATACTTCCACCACCCTGTATATGCAACTGCTCATGGACCACGCATAATATTTTTAAACATTTTTGAACCACCCGGTAAACCATTCTGTATATGTCACTGCCTATGAGCCACCGTATTTACTCTTTTTGTTTATGAAATTTTTAACCATCTTCTGTAGCTATAATTCTACTCCGAGCTATTTTTCAATCATCATAAATATGCAACTCTTCGTGGGCTACTCTATAAATCATTTCCTTTTCTAACATTTTTTATCATCATCCTGTATATCTATAATTCCTCTCACCCTATATTTCATCTTCCCTATATATACAACTGCTTATGGGTTACGAAATGTTGCATTTCTAATTCCGCCACCCTGTATATGCATCTATGTATAATATTTTTTGCACAAACCCTGTATAACTGTAATTCTACTGCACCTTCTGTTCTAAGAACCCTGTAAATTCAACCGCTAAAGGGCTTTCCTATATAATTATTTTATTAGTTATAATTGCACTCTACTCTATATTTTAAACACCCTATGTATGCAACTGCTTATGTGGCACCCACGAAAAAAATGATTTCTAAGATATTTGGGATCGCCCTGTATAATTATAATATACAACGATTACTTTACCACTAAACAATAACAAAACTTGCATGCCACTTCCAGAAGTACATGCTCTAAGTATATAACAGCATTGGTCCCTCTATATATAATTACTCAATGTTTTGAGTCTGGCTGCGGCACATTCAGTTGTTTGGCACTGACATTATGGACGTAAATTATGAATTTTTATTATATTTTATTTAATGAATGAACAAATATAAATTATTATTAGCATTCTGCACTGAAGGTCATCAATAGCTACTAAACAAAACAAAAATGAAGAAAATCGGTTGAGAGACAGAGGAGAAAATGGTACCTAATCGTTTTGACTTTGCCTATTTATATATAGATAACGGATTATTTTAATATTGCTAATAAAAAAGTTTCCTGTATGATGCCATCTTACACTCTATATGCAGGCAAATTGAGAATTTCCACCTTTTTTTAAGCCGGTTAATTAACATTTGTTTTTATTTAATTTCATTCTATATTCAATCAATTTCATCGTGAAATTCGACGTATTCTTCTTCTTTTATTGTACTGTGATAGATAGCCTTTTTAAATAGGTTTATAGTCTCTTGATATTTTTATCAGTTTGGTGTCACTTGTTCATTCCAGTAGATACCTACTTTTTTGTTTTATAAATTTCATGATGCCAGTTACGTTACATTGCTGTCTTATATCTGAATTTCTTAGTCTGACCACCTTGGTCTTGGTCTGTTTCTATTATGGCTCTTGAAGTGTTCATTTTAACCGTACGAATCTTCATGTTTCTCGAGTCTGCTCTATTCCAAATATTATAACAATAATTTGGTGGCTGCGCGAGCTATAATTTATAGCTTGCGGAAATATCATAAAAAATCATATTATCGATTTTCTTAATGTACTTTATAGTACCCCAAACAGGTTAGGTCGAGTAATCGCTCAACATCCATAAAAACATACAAAGAAATTGAGAAGCTCCCCCATTTTTCATTCACTTAATTAGTAAGCAGTAAGCACCATGTTACAAAATTTTGTTGAAAAAATGTGCAAAAATTAGTAAAGGAATCTTAAGACAAGCATTTTGTTCCAAAATTCACCTCTTAAGTATCTACTTCGTAGATGTCTAATTACTCCTACAATTCAACAATTATTGCTTTTATCATAAGTAGGTCGAATTTTTCTTACTTCTTAGTTATAAATCGAGAATTGCCACATTTTCAAAACTGTACCTATATTTATAAATTTACTATCTCGCATGTGTTGAGTAAATAAATTACAAAGCGATAGATCGCAACCTTTCAAACATACTCGACATATTTCTGTGTACATTCATTAAAGAATTTTTAATCAATAGTCAGTGGAATACGTTTATGGAAAAAGGTCACATAAAAGAATCATAATGACAATATAATTATCGCTCCTCGTTGTTTATGCAAAAATATGCAGTTCAATGCATCAGAATCAAACGGCAATCGTATTTTTGTTCCTTCACAATCATCATCGCGCACAAGTTGAATGGTCCCATCAAATCTAAAAATATGTTTACACAAAAACAACTTGCATCTCGGGAATTGTTTGTGTACGCATTTCTTATTTGTTCTTTATTATAAATTGTGATTGTTCTAATTTAGGTGTGTTGTTTTAATATTACGTGTTTCGTGTTGATGCTGTTCTCTTGATGATTCACCGCTTTTAAGGTCGTTGTTACCTGTTACTCCCCTGCGCTCATAATCGTCTAATCATGACAATGTTGATCGTCACTATATACCAGTGTATTTCCTGGTATTTTTTTGTTCCAACTTCATTTGGTTCATTCATCATTTCATGAATATTTTCTTTTAAAATTTTACAATAGACCTGAAATCGTAAATGAATTATAATGATATTGAAAAATTCTCAGCTGATTTTAGTGTGCATTGTTTATAACTGACTTGCAATAATGTACCTATATATAAAAAATAACCGACTTCAGCTGACTTAAAATAAAAACAGTTTAGAAACCGTGTGCAATCGAACACTATTTTCAGACATATCTTTTTTTATCTGATTTAATTAAGGTACCATTAAATTGAAAATTTTAGCGTATTCTTGTCTCTCTCTTTTTCTCCCTCTCTCTTTCTCCCTCTCTAATTTTTATTATTTGCCTATATTTTCCAAATATATTTTAACTTTTTTATTTGTTTTATTATTTGGACCAATTTCGATAAACGTAACTAATTTACTCTAGATTGCATCCACATTTTATAGGCTTCTGTGTACTATTCACTCCTATATAACTTATTGGTCTATCATTTTCTGAATCACCCTGTACAACTATAATTCAACTCAACACAATATTACAACGGTCCTGTTATCTTTAAAGACACCCTGTATAAGCACAAATCCTCTCCACACTATTGACTCATTCTATTTTTCTATTGTTTAAATTATTCCTGTATACCAATGATTTTACTTCTCGCCATATGTCTAGTATTCCATTTATGCAATTGCTCATGGTCTATCCTGTATAACAAAATTCACCTTTTTGAACCATATTTTATGACTATAAAAATCATTTATTTCAATCACCAGGTATATGCAACTGCTTCTAAAATTTTTTTAACCCATGTCTATAATTATACCCCGTCCTACTAATAATATAACTCTAATATCCTAACTGCTTATGCTTATATAACAAATTTTTGATACACCCTCAATAACAATAATTTTACCCCACCCTTACTTCAAACACTTTGTATAAGCAACTACTTATGTTCTAAACGATATAACTTTTTTAAACCGCCCTGTATAACAGTAATTATACTCCAGCTTATATTTCAACCATTCTGTATACTCAACTGCTTCTGACAATTTTTAAAGCCTTTTGTATAACTGTAATTGTTCTCCGTTCTATAACGCCAATATCCACTCTGTATAACTATAGTTTTGCCCCACTCTTATTTCAACCACCTTGTATACGCAACTACATATGTGCTACCGAATACAATATTTTTAGAACCATCTTGTATAACTAATTAAATTCCAACTTTTATTTCAACCATCTTATGTATATAACTGCTTATGTACCGCCTAATATTACATGCACGCACGCACACACCTTCAACCGTATTCCACACAGAAGAGATCGCCCGAATAACAAATTTTCGTTTTAATAAGCTAATAGAATATTTTCTGCACGACATACTTTCATGGCATATCTTGACATTTAAACTAGATATTTATTATGAAAATTTGACATTTACCATGATGTTTACAGTTTTTTTGCATATATTTTCCGATTTTCAGAAAAATGGTATGTTTTACGTTATAAAAATGTACGAATTTATAATATTTAAATTGCGTGAGCAGTTTTAGAAAAAACAGTGAAGATTCATTGAAAATCGCTGAAATATAATCCCTTATTTACATTTTTGTCTGAAAAAAAAAGAAAACCGGAAATCTCATGACAATTATATGGGACCTTGCTGTGTTATTCCTTAATATAATGCAGTTTAAATCATCAAAATTGCCCAAGCTGTTTTTGAATAATCGCTCAACATACATAAAAAAAGTTACGAATTGATAACCTCATCCTATTTGGAAGTCTGTTAAAAAATAAAGAGCTTATCATGTTAACAATTGTATGTTCATCGATTACTCAAAAACTGTTTAATCAATTTTGATCATTTAAACCATATGGTATTAAGAAATATTACGGAAAGTTACCATATAATTTTCTATAACGTGAGATGTATTTTTCTAAAAAAAAATAATTTATATTCTATTAAGATGTATTCTCAGGTGATTCCGTCTATTTTTGTATAACTTAAAAGATAGATCCGGAGAATCAGAAAAATAGGGCCAAAAAAACGGTAAACGTTAAAATAAATGTTAAATAAATTTTCTACATAAATCTCGAGAATTAAATGTAGAGTTATGACATAATGTATTGTTCGTACAGAGTGTTTGTAACAGTTTACATTTTGATTTATTTAAAGTCAATTAAAAAAATAAATTGTAGTATATTTAGATGGATTCAGAGGTGATTCTCCATACATTTTTCTATAACGTAAATCATAAGTTGTCAGAAAATAATTATTGTTGCATTCATTTCTTTAAATATAAATTATTGACAAACAATTAGATCAAAAATATCTTATTTTTTAGTTTTTACGATATTTTCTGAAAATTAAAAAAATTAGAAAAAAGTGTTGAATAGTCGAATTGTGCTTATTGAAAATATCAAAATATAATACTAAAGTAAATTGAAATCGCTCTGTATACAAAAAAGTAGAACATAAAACAGGGAAATACACGTGTTTTATAATTCCATTATACCTTTTAAAATAATTATTAATACTATAGCAAAACTTTAAAGTTGCACGTTTTTTTATCAGATTTCTATTTTTTGTCCAGTTTTTATGAAATTTGCCGTTTTGTAAACAGGCCGAGAGCAAGCTGAACAACGACTAAAACATTTTTCTTGATCGTATTTTGTTCGCAAAGCTTTAAAGTATGGGGGTTGTTCCAACTAGACGAATATCAGATACACAACCGGTAATCCTTGGAGACTGTGATGAGTTAGCATATACCTACAATGACGTCACTACTCACTGTTATCGGGCGTGTTGGAACGAACCTATGATCTACTAAACAAATTATATTTTTGCAATTTGTTCATAAAAGATTGTTGAAGAAATACAGACGTTTTTTCGCTAATAAACAGTTTCCGTTCTGATTTCCTGAATACTTTAATGAAGCAATCAAGTTGAAAGCTAAAAAATAAAAAAAATTTACAAATTAAGAATTCAATTAATTTGGGTTTTTCCGATTTTTAACCAAAAAATAATTATCTAAAATATAATGCCTAATTGTATAGTGACTATTGATAAATAAATAATCTGTTAGGTACTTTACAATAAAGATAAACCTTCAGATATTATTAAACTAACGCAAAAATCTACATATTTCCGATAATAAAACCGTTTAAAAAATCTCCATTGTGAGGGTGAAGGGTACTATTAAGTACAAACGGGACACTATGTTGCTTTTGATGGGCTTCTCAAATTAAAAATAATTTGGCCAACTGCGAGTAGGACCCTTTATTTCTCACGGGTCTTTTATTTTATCTGTTACATAATTCGCTTGATACAAACTTAACAACATGATTTTCGGTCTATTTTTTCTGTACACTTTGAGTGGAGCTCTATATTCTCTAGTTTTTTTTTAATTTTATGCTCAAAAGTTTCGGGGGTACAAATAAATAAGGAATTTAAAATTTTTATTTTTCATTTATTTTTATAATTTGCCTCAAAACGGTATATTGGTTTGTCGCTCTATTTTTTCTGTTAGCATTTTCTCTTAAAATTTTATATAGTTTCGAGGATAAGGGAGGAGGCGGGGTGGATCGATATAGTTTACATGTCTTCGATAAACATTACATATAGAGAATATTCAATAAATGTATGAATTAGATGTTGCGGTTTTAGTTCAATGCAAGGATGAAGGACCTTTAGCGGACGTACGGGGCTTTAAGGAAAAGGTTGAGGAGGTCGAATTATATTCAGTTTTCTCTCCTATTTTTTTCCTTAATATTTTTACATATACAATTTTTTAAAATTATCTGTTACAGGAAAAAAATTTAAAATGAATAGAAAAATTCAAGACCTCCTATTTCGAAATTACTTATTATGCCAATTTAATGTCTTAGCACGATAGAACAGCTTACTAATAAAATAGAGGGAATAATATTACCATGCCATAAAGGTGTATGAATTCATTGAAAACAGGATGCTTTAGTTAGAAATAGCGGAAATTGAAGGTAAGCCTTAAAAATAACATCATTTATTAGTTCAAAATGTCAATTTTTTGTAAATTATAATTTTTAGAGCCTCGACGATTGGACTCCCTTTACGCGGATACAATAATCTTATATAATACATCGTACGGTACAGACACAGTAATCCGGGCAATTTTACGAAATTGCCTTACTACACTTTGTTCTACCAAATAAACAGAAAAAAATTTGGAGGAGAGAAAACCCATGAATCGACAAAATAACTAACCTTTAAGTCGAAGCTCTGGCGTTTTCTTGGTTCTTCTTTCTTCTGAGGCTAGCCCCGTGAACAGGAACAGTTTCTTAGAGCTTCGTCTGGACAACACGTTACACAAAAAATAGCGACGTAATGTTCATTGATTGAGCATACAAAAAAATGCGGGTTTAACAACAAATGATGCGCTTTTGTAAACACAAAAGAAACAAAATGAAAGCGGTTTAGCGGTCGTTACGAACGGAGCTAAAGAACTCGCGGACTCGCAACGCAAACAACAAAAAGCGGCGTCTGTACAGACGGAATCAAAAAAAGTGTCCGAATAGTTCGGAGCACAATTACGAAACCCCCAAGCGTCCAAATAGCTAGGGATCCGACACACGAATGTCAATACAGTCTATGTTTTACACGCAAAAAAACACTTAAAATTAGCATTAGCGCGACGGAATGTTTTAGAAAAGGTGCAGAAGTTTAAAAATCAATGAAGTAATTCAATCAAATTGAAAACAATACATTAAACAAACTGCGGGAACGCACCATTCCGCCAGCCTTGAATTACTTATTTCAAAACTAAGGGTCCACTGGCAATGGACAAAGCTTTACAAGAGGTCGCTTCAAAGTACCACTTGCAGTTCTAACTGTAGCAACGCGTACAACACCATCACCTCCAGGATGTACGTCAATAAAGCGCCCTAATGGCCAATTCAAAGGAGGTGAAGTGTCTTGCTTCAAAATAAAAAGAGTACCTGGCTTAACAACCTCCGAGGGATCAGTCCATTTACTCCGTTGATGAAGAGTATGTAAATATTCTTGCGACCAACGTTTCCAGAATGCCTGATGCAAACGACTCAGCAACTGCCATCTGTTGAGACGATTAGATGGGACAGACAAGAAATCAGATTCCGGAGGTGCTGTTAAAGGTTCCATGGTAAGAAACATTCCAGGACTCAGGCGGTAAGATCCGATGGATCGTTGCTACAAGGGGTTATAGGTCGCGAGTTTAAAACTGCTTTGACCTGTGCAAATACAGTAGAAAGTTCTTCGTAGGTTAGGATTTGATCTCCAACGACACGTCTTAAGTGAGCTATGACACTACGAATTACTCTCTTTGCGGATAGAGTCCAAAATCGTTGCTGCAAAAGAAATTGAACGGTTTGGATTCCTGCGTGAAGATTGGTGACATGACAATCTTCGACAATTAGATTAGTCAAACGACTTTTACTTGGTAGCAGTGCGGGAAATTTAGTGTCAAACGGCAAGGGAGCATTAGCCAATCTACTACCAACTCTAAGAGTTCCCTGTTCATCAAGAAACGGCGAAAGTTTACGAAGCGATTTGGGCAAAAGTTTTCGTTCTCGAAGAAGGGAAATCTCGTTAGAAAAATATTGATCTTGAACATATCGAACAATGCGAAGCTGAGCCTGATATAACTCAGCAGCCAAAAATGATCCGTAGCCCCTACGGTTTGGATTGCGGGCGTTATCAACAAAGCGACAAATATGAGCTATAATGCGGGTAATGCGATTAATAGAAGAATGTTCTTCTAACAAAGTACCAAATAAATTTGGTGAAGCGGTGACTTGAAGCGCCACTATACGGGCTTCAGTCATAACTAGCGGTGACATGCTTGAGTCTGAGCAAGCATGTGGCAAACAAGCGGTAATCAACAATTGTGGGCCTTTCTACCAAACTGTATTACCTAATAACTCTGATGGCAAAGTGCCGCGGGAACCCAAGTCAGCGGGGTTATCACAAGATTGGATGTAGAACCAATGCGAATAAGGAAATTTTTCCTGAATGTAAGCAACTCGATTACTGACAAATGTCCAACGGTGCGGGGAAGAACTAAGCCACGAAAGGACTACCGTGGAATCTGACCAGCAACGAATCACCTTGAACAACAAACGACTATTGAATTGCTCATAAACACAATGAGCCAACTTAGCGGTAAGAACTGAAGCACACAGTTCCAATCTGGGAAGTGACAAAGTTTTCAAATGGGCAACTTTCGATTTAGACAACACAAAAAAACTTTGACGAAATCCAGATGCGGTTTCGAACACAAAATAAACAACAGCGGCATAACCTTTCTCAGAAGCATCACGAAATGTGTGAAGTTCAGAACTAGAAAAGTTTTCTATAGCAAGCAGGTGAGGCAAAACTAAATTCTGTAAGGTCAACAAAATAGCGATAATGTCTTGCTGCAATTTGGGACCGATAAACAAACAATAATTCAAAGATAACCGATGAGGTATCTTAGCGGATGCATTAAACACTACACGAAGTTTGGTTGTGCTACTATCAGGTTTCAAAACACAATGATGCGGTATGTAGTAACAATCAGAAAAAGTAGATGGATCGGGAACCAACTCCCTATGATCCAGCTCCAAATACTCCTTGAGGAAATCACAATATTGTTTGTAGAGATCTGGTTGCTGTAGAAGACGTCTTTCTAAAGAGTAGAAACGTTGTACGGCGGGATTATACATTCCATCAAAAGCAGGAAGTGTATTTCGAAAAGGAAGAGGCACAACGAATCTACCTGAATCCAATCTCCTGCATCCCTCGGAAAATATTTTTTCGCAGATAAGATCATCAGGGGACTGAACCAGTGCGGTAGGTACATCTTCAATTGTCCAGAACCTTTGGAGTGAATCATCTAATGATACTACATCTTCAATTTTACAAAAAAGCGAAGTTGGGTTTATGGCCGACTGAGAGTGAGAGTTAACAGAACTCGAAGACACTTTACCCATAAGGATGTAACCAAACGCAGTGTTAATAGCATCAGGAACACCTTCCTTTCCCAGAAGACGTCCATCCAACAAAATTTGAGAAAATATATCGGCACCTAACAAAAGGTCAATAGCGCCTGGGCTATTGAAACCAGGATCAGCAAGTTTTGAAATTGGTTAGATATGCCATATTAGCCATGTTAATGGGCGCAACAGGCATATCATTGCAAATGCGGGGTAAAACAATAGTATCAACAACAAAAGTGCACTCACGCTTTACTATAGAGCGAAGAGAAAGGGTAAGAGAGCCCCCTCAGCAGAGGGACTCTGCATAGAACCTAGCCCGTTGACTTGAATCGAAGCGGGCATAGGTCGGAAGCCAAGGCGTTTCACAGCCTTGCTCGCAATGAATGATGTCATGCTACCAGAATCTAGCAGACATCGCAAAGTTTGATAAGAACCGTGCTTATCTTATACCTCAACTAAAGCGGTAGATAACAACACATTTGAATTGTATGACAAAAGTGAACTATGACAAGAAGTCTGCGGTAGAGAAGTTTCGGGACTTTCAACAGTATTAATGGTACTGGATCCACCAGATGTGGAAGCCAGGTTTGCGGGGGGAGCTTTAGATTCAGACCCAATACCTGAATCAGCACGATTTACAAAATGAAGCAATGTGTGATGGCGTTGTTTGCAGTTGCGGCAAGTGGATAAAGATTTACAGCGATTCGACTGATGAGAATCGCTCAAGCAATTAAAACAAAGTCTAAAATCTTTAACAAACTTAAACCGCGCAGATACTGATTTGTTCAAGAATTCAGAACATTTGTAAATCGCATGATCGGATTTACAAACTAAACAATTTCTATTCTTAGTGACAAACAAAGATGTAGTGAACCGGGAAGAATGTTGCTTTGAATTCAACGGTAACTTTTTGTCAACACTTCGCTTTGCCTTGCGGGATAATTCAACATGTTCAAAGGCATCGCAATGCTTCGACAAAAAATCGACAACTTCCGAGAGGATCGGAAAGTCATCTTGAGCGGTCACAGTACCATGGTAAAGTTCAAACTTAGCGGCTAAATTCTTTGGAACTCGTTTCAACATCATCTGAATGAAACAAAAATTCCACTGATTTACTGGTAAACCCAAATTCTTCAGTGCTTCCAAATTATCACTGAAGTCATCCGATAACTTCCGAACCTCTGAAGGGCTATCTGAAGTTAGTTGGGGGAATTGTTCTAAAGCTGACCAATGAGACTCCGCGATTAAACGAGTTCGCTTGAATTTTTTCAAAAGTGTTTCATAAGCACTCACGTAATTGTTTTGTGTTAGTTTAAAATTCTTAATAACCTCAAAAGCAGGCCCTTTTAAAGCTAACTGCAAATATTTGAACTTCTGCATAGTACTGAGTTTTTCATTATTGTGAATTAATGAATCAAACAAATCAATAAAAGTACCAAATTCCAATATGTCTCCACTAAATGAAAGCAAATCAATTCGCGGCAAAGCAACACTTTCCTGTTCCCGAGCTATATTTTGTGGCGTAGAATTCTGAATAAATTTCAGTTTAGCAAAAATAGACCTAATTGAATAAAACAATTTTTCAAATTTATTGCGAATGTCATCCTCAAAGTCAAAATCATCGTTTGCATCTGAAATTAATCCAATAATCGAATTGTGCTGTTTAAAAAATTCTAAATGAATTGAATCAACCATATCAATCATGCTAAAAAACAATTCAACGTCGTCACCTCTTAAGGCTTTCTCGGCAGCAAAATAAATATCTTCTAATCTTTTAAACTCCGATTGTCGATGATTTTTAAATTTACGTAAATTTTCAGCGGTTTTTGACATCTTAACAATAAATTAAAATCACTGTAACGCCACTGAACAAATCTAACACGATAGAACGAAAACAAAATACTATTCCAAAAATGTACAATTTTTTACTGTTGAAGTAGTAAAATATCTGACCAAATGTCAAATAAATTCAAAACAATTTAGCAAAATAACTAAACAAACAAAACGATCTCTTGTAAGTTTTTTTGCGGTAAAAGAAATATGCGAATTCATTTTTAACGGAATGAGTGAATATCCCGAACTTGTTTTCTCTTTTAACAAATAAAGAAAAGAAAATTCATTGCGGTTTTCAACAATAATTGCAACGAAAAATCAATGTTTTGAAGAAATTAACACAAATGTATCCGGCCCGGAGTTGGACCAAATTATGTTATTTATTCGATAATCTTTGCACGAAATTAACTCAAATTGCATCCGGCTCGTACTTGGACCAAATTATGTAATGTCTTCGATAAACATTACATATAGAATATTCAAAAAAATGTATGAATTAGATGTTGCGGTTTTAGTTCAATGCTGGTTCAATGCAAGTATATAATTGACGAAGGACCTTTAGCGGAAAAATCAATAAACACGTGCGGTCACATAAACGAATCACCAAATAAAAGTTATCACTAACCTTTAAGTCGAAGCTCTGGCGTTTTCTTGGTTCTTCTTTCTTCAGAGGCTAGCCCCGTGAACAGGAACAGTTTCTTAGAGCTTCGTCTGGACAACACGTTACACAAAAAATAGCGACGTAATGTTCATTGATTGAGCATACAAAAAAATGCGGGTTTAACAATAAATGATGCGCTTTTGTAAACACAAAAGAAACAAAATGAAAGCGGTTTAGCGGTCGTTACGAACGGAGCTAAAGAACTCGCGGACTCGCAACGCAAACAACAAAAAGCGGCGTCTCTACAGACGGAATCAAAAAAAGTGTCCGAATAGTTCGGAGCACAAACACGAAACCCCCAAGCGTCCAAATAGCTAGGGATCCGACACACGAATGTCAATACAGTCTATGTTTTACACACAAAAAACACTTAAAATTAGCATTAGCGCGACGGAATGTTTTAGAAAAGGTGCAGAAGTTTAAAAATCAATGAAGTAATTCAATCAAATTGAAAACAATACACTAAACAAACTGCGGGAACGCACCAGTATTCATAACGACCCTCTCATTTTTTATTTCATTTTATAGTTTGTCCCTCTAAATCATTAATAGGATTTTCTCTTTATTTTCGTGTAAACTTAGGGCAAGGCCTTTTTCAAATATTTAGCCTTAATAGTTTAGGAGATAACGGGGTGGGGCAATACTTTTTGTAAAATTTCTCTCCAGATGTACCCCCAAATTCAGATTTTTTTCATTTATGCTAAATGCACTCCTGATTGGGTCTCCAAACCAGTAATTTCGTAGAAACCAGGTGTGACGGACACTAGAGTGATTCTATAAAGGTTTTCGTTCATCGAATATAGGGAACCCTAAGTCATCTCTAAGTTCAAATGATGCAAATTTTTTAAAGGGTGTTCGATGGATTTTTGGTTTTACTTAAGGAAAATGAGCTCCTTCATCACTACTCCTCGACCATCTTCCTCCACGAACTCTAATTTTGCATAAATCAAATTCAATTAAATTTGATATTGTAGAGTAGAACTTCTCTTACGAGTTGTTAAAATTTTAACGCAAAATATCACAAATGGTGATTTAAAAAAAGCTACTTTGGGTTTTATTTAATTCTTTTGTGTTTCGTTGTTCGCCTGTGCTATAATAAATGATATGGCAGACTAGTCGCCAAGCTGTAGTAACATCCACTACAGCTTGGCGACTCTAGGGACTAGCACTAGTTGGTGTACTAGCTGAAGCAGGGAGTGTTGACTGCAAGACTTAGCCTAAAGTCGGCTAATTACTTTATATTCTGTATTTTTTGCGGAAGAAAAAAATTCCATTGAACAGACACAATAGTAATGATTATTTTTACTACCACTCATATTTCTTTTTCTAATTCTTCTTCAGGTATAAAATATATTATTTTCGGCAGTATTTTTCCAAAATTTTAATTCCTTCCAAATAACTGGTTTCGTCAAGGCCTTCAAAATAATCTTTTGTTTCAATTACGACCTCTTCCTTCGACCTAAATCTTTTACCACCCTATATACCATTTCTTCAGGTTTGGAAACACGAAATATTCAGAAGGTACTAAATCTGGAGAATATGCTGGTTGATGTTACAGTTCGTGGTCCAATATATGGATTTTTGCTGTGGTGACGATATACGAGTACACCCGTGCATTTTCTTCATGGAGCGGCAAGTCGTTTAAATATTCATTTAAAATATTTCTGATGCCTGCAACCTCAGCCACCTCACCCACTTTCATTCTGCGATGGTCCAATATCATTCCATAGATTTTGTCAACAATTTCTCACGTGATGCCCGCCTTAGGACAACCTGAACGAATTGCTCTCGTATATGGTTGCACAATTATATAACTTCCATTCTGTCAGTTTTCTACACAAAATAATTAAACATTCACGTATTTTATTTTATATTTTGTTGATGTAATGAAATTTCATTTTAAACATCAAACTAATTGTGATATTTATTTCTCTATAATCTTTTACAATAGTTAATAAAATAAATTCGAACAATACAATTTTTATATTGTTTCAGCATATTGATGAACTGATAATGTGAAATAAAATAGTGACTAAAATGGGCTCCCGGAAATTTTATGGGTATTGCTAATTTGGTAAGTACCAACTTCTAAACTTATATCTCGTAATGTGATTTTCATTACAAATATATAATTTTTTCGTAAGAATTATAGCGCACTGCCCATGGCACACTTGTTTCCACTAATTATTCCACTAATTGTCGATAATTGACCAGACTTTTACGTTTAATTTCGACCTGTTTTTCGAGGTGGTGTTTGTTTCTTCTGTCTATTCGTTGGGATTTTCTCCCTTTACTACCTTTCTGTATCAGATAAGTATTTTACAAAATTGCCCGAATTACTGGGGGTCCTCTACACAAAGTTTTCCTTACAGATGTACTGAGAGAAAGAAATCTCTCCGATATGATCAGCCAATCTTGTCTACAAATTTATTTGACAAACCAATAATCTGAGTATTGCAGCGAAATATAAAAAGCATAAATAATGCAAATAGGGATTGATAACAACTCTATAGTCTTAAAGTGAAACGGCTCCATGTCAAAAATACCTACACTACAGGATCTACTCCTTTAAATATATTTTTATAATCGCTTCATTTGTTTTCGAGAAAATTAATATTTTTTGTTATATGAAGTCCCAAATTCCTAATATAGTACTAGTTTACCAAAAAGAAAATTATTATAGAAACAATAATTTCTGGAACAATGGTTTCTGTGTTAATTATTCCCTTAACAACAGTCTTCGTTGTCAATTTCTGAATGTATGCCACTTTCCTATATCATTCGTATAGTCCCTTTTATATCTTCCGCTTCCGCCCATAGACTCGGGGATGTTGTACCCAAATAGGACTTCCAATTCTGGACTCTGCCCTACCCAAAAAGGGCTTCCATTACAGGACTCTTAGACCAGTTTAATCATTTTCTCATCCCTAAATATTAATACATTGTTCTAATAGATCCTAGATGCTTTTTTTGAAAATGTGCTCTGCTAGTTTAAGAACATTGTTTGGCTAATAACGAACATTTTTAACACTTTTTTGAAATTAAACAATTCTAAGGAACCTTCAATAAATTATTAGGTACTCATTACCTTTTATCATTGCGATTTTTAAGGGCTGGCTCAAGGGGTCATGTGTCAGCAAATTTAGTGACTTAAAATTGGGCACTCCTCTATATTAATTTAAAGCACCATGGGGCTCGACTAGGAACCATTTATGACCACTTTGAAGAACTCCCATAATGAAAACATCTCAATTCATAAATACTTTTACTAGAGATGATTTGTCCAAAACAATTATTGTATATTTTTGGCTGAATTCAGTTTTCATACCTAGGTATAAAAAGCAGTTTTTAAAGAATTTATACATTGATATATGGAAAGCTTTCGGTTCAACTTAAGATAAACTAAAACAGATGGTATATCTGACAAGACAAGATCTCATGTTTCCTTGAAACGTCAATTAATAATCTATAAAACAAAACAAAAATAATAATGTCAACATGAAGTATAACAATATCAAGGAATTATAAAGATGAAAACTGTCATAATAAGGCTTATAAGAGGCCATGCCACGTAGGTTAATATGGTAGTGAAATGCACAAATTGCATTTGTTTCCAGACCCGTTTCCTTGAAATATCCATAGAATTCAGTTCTTTCTGTAAAAATAGGGACCAGGTTACGTTAGTTAAAATTATAGTAAATAAACAAATATAACATCCAATTAGTTTACAATACCTCCACAAAATTTGTTTTTCCTTCTAATTAACATACGTCAGAAGTCGGAACACCACAAAAGGACCAACCTTACCAAGTTTATGGATGGTATAGACATGGATGACAAACTAGAACTCCACAAAAAAGGCTAGCTTATGGGTGGTAGAGACAAACTTATATACGGATTGACTGAAAAAGTGTCCAGCTGAAAGCATTGAATAAAAAGTTAAAAAATTCACCAGAATGGCGCTGGCGTAAATAGAGGGTATGATGTGAATTGCTAAATATAAAATAACATTAATATCAAGCCACCAGTTTTGAGTTTTTCAACCAAGGATATGTAAAGTATATATATGTTCCTAAACATCCATAAGATATACTAAAAACTTTTGGCGTGATGTTCAAAATCCACCCACTCCCTACATCAGCGGCACCCTAATTTAATGCATTTGGACGGACATTTTTTAATATATATTAAAATAAACTATTTTACAAAACCTATTTTGAAGAATGGTCTGCAGATACTTTGATATTTTAAAAATATCTACTTAAATAATAGTACCATAATTTAACCTGTCATAATTAAGTGAACTGTTAAACACTTACCAGAATATTAAATACGTGAAGTAGGTTTGAATTCAACAAATTTTATATTTTAATTAAAAATTAAATTACACATTAGGATTAATACTTGAGTCACAACAATAGAGTGACAATTGTTTTAATTCTCGTGAAATTTATATCCATTACTAAGAATGACACAAAGAAAGAGAAACAGGTACAGGGAGATAACGAGAGACGGGAAATATATTATGTAAGAAGCTTTCGCTTCCGCATGGTTCGTACTCAGTTGACTGTCGCTCTTTTGTTATTGTATGGTTTTAGAATCTACAAGTATTCTAAATTGATTAGAAATAGTCATTTATTGTCCCTATGCAGCAGATATTTAACACCACGAGATTTATCAAAAACGTTCTCTATCAGATGCTTGACTGTGAAAAACCCTATTTTCATTATTAATGTATCTGAAGTTTTCTTTCAGGCGCTCTTATTTTCATCTTACTTATTTATTTATTTAGCCTATAATTATAGACACAAGTATAAGAATAGATGTACAGATTTGGACGCTACATCTGATCTTTCTGGTCCGCTTTTCATCACTCAACACTGAACTCATTCAGATCTACCAATATATCTAACTAAAACATGTAAATTGTTGATTATTTTTTATTGGTGCCAAGAGCCTCTTTGAGTCTTTAGTTCAGCCACTATATACGGTTTGCCTACCAGTAAACAATGTTAGGCTTATAAACTCTTCTAAAGCGTTTCATCTGAGAGTATGAAATCTTTCTCGCACAAAGTTACAAATATTAGAACAGATTGAATACTCTCTTCGAGGTGTCATTCTTTTGTACGCAAGACAATATATATTTATAATATATATTGTTTCTGGTTTGGGAACCTCCATCAGTTGCGCTTCCTACAATTGAATGTCCTATCATGAACATATTTATTTTCTTATGAAGTACATTTTAGAATTAGATATTTCAAAAATATTAAAATTCACAATCTTTTTTTATTTTATTATTCACTGGCCTTGTATGCTTGAAGTGTGGGAGCTGTTCCCTGGCTACTCTTTCTCTAGCAGAATTGTCCTTGGCCTTTTGAATTTAAAATCAACTGGATTATAGTCCTCCAGCATTCCAAGCTATAATCCTTAAATTGGGCGTATTATCCATTAAAGTGGTACATTTGTGACATTAAATACATCATGTTTTTCATCATTTCTTGCATTTTTCTTTTTAGTTGCGGGGTTGTGTCGTTTGTGTTTGTTGTTGCTTGTGCGAATGATTTCGCCTCTACAGTTCGTCTCTGCCCTTGTGGAAACGATCGACCTGGTTTCTTTTTTGGATAACCTATCCACCCTTTATAATTAGCTGGATGGTCCAATCCGTAGTTAGCGCATGCGGCTGGCGTGTCCCTTTGCTTCTTACACTCTTTTGTGAAATGATATTGGGCACATTTAACGCACCTGGGTAACAAATTGCAATTTTTCTGGGTGTGTCCAAAGCCTTGACATCTGTGGCACTGCGCTTGTCCTGTAGAGATTTTCTACTCGCATTCTCATAAAAGTGAGGTGAGTTAATTTGTAAATGTCACGACTTTTTTCTTCTCTCTTTCGTTGAACCAGTGCCATGGGCAGTGGATACTTGCCATCTTTGTCTTTTTTGAACATTCTGTAGACACTGACTATAGTGTAACCAAGAGATGTGAGTTCCGTCTTTATTTCTTCTTCAGTTGTTGTTGTAGGTACCCCTCTTATGACGACTCTAAAAGTCAAACGTGTAATACTCTTGATCAGTGGAATGTAGCAGAGCTGTCATATTCCGGTGATCATTTAGTGTTATCGGAAAAATCTCAATTCCATTGTTCTTAACTACTGCTTGCCTGAATTTTATTCCTACCTTATTGAATCTCTCTCTATATTCATTCCATAGTACTTTATTCGTAACTGTCACTGGCGGAACCTTTTGTGAAATGGTGTAGGGTTTTGATTGTTCTTGTTGGCGGTCATCTTGAGAGGGTTGCTGTAAATCTTTATCCTTGCCTTTAGATGTTGATACTTTATGTGATAAAAACTTTTCGCTGTTGTCTTTTACTTTGTAACGAAATTTCAGCTGGCCTGGAATCTGAGGTTTCTTCAGCGGCGGAAAATCGCTGTTTAGACTATTATAGTCTTCCATATTATCATCCACTTCAAGGGTGTCAAATCTATTATTAGTTTCTATAGTTTCAATGTTTTGCTGTACATTTTCTGGTTTTAGTTTTACTCTCCGTTTTCTTGCCGACTAACTGATCTGTTCTTTATCACTAGTATCTGGCAATACAAATCAGAACAGATTATTAGTGAAAATCTACACATCGTTTACCGAATCAACTTTTTTACCTAGTCAACTCATAGTGCAAAACAACTAACAAAAACTGGTACAATACTATTTTGACAATAACAATTCAAACGTAAAATAACTAATGCTAATAACAGTTTACAAATATTTTACGCAAGTAATTTTAAACGTTATACCAAGAAACAAATACATAATAAATAAATAATAATGATAAAACGGAGTCATATTTTAATACAATATAATTTACAAATTGATAATTTTACTCTAGTCTTGTTGAACATTAAACATAATGAACAATCTGAAATAGGTAAAATTATTATAAATCTCATTATTTGTCTTGCTCATATATTTCTATAAATGTACATCGATGTCGTTGGTGTTTATTTTAAATGGTCTCATGTCTTTCAGTTATATTGTCTTGAACGTGATTAAATGCTGTGGATATAATTGTGTACG
This sequence comes from Octodonta nipae, assembly GCA_034190945.1. Taxonomy (NCBI): domain Eukaryota; kingdom Metazoa; phylum Arthropoda; class Insecta; order Coleoptera; family Chrysomelidae; genus Octodonta; species Octodonta nipae. Next base: position 62,642,219 of record CM067216.1, on the reverse strand, counting down.
AGTACTTAGTCACGGAAATAGCCTCTACCGATGTTGACTCATTTCGTTTCAATGGCGATTCTATAGTAGTTGGAACACTTGGGACGTATTAATAACTATGTGAAGTGTATTTGCATTGCATGCCAAGAACAAAATAGAAATATATACATATCTATCGGTAACAATTAAAATCTGTATGAATCTAAGAAAATCGTTAAAATTTTCAGCTACTCCAGGGAAGAGACATTTTTTCATGTAAAGTTTTGAATAATTTCAATTGAATGTGTGTTTTGATAATATGCTGACAATGAAAAATATAACTAGGCACCTCTTTGATATAACATCAATCTTTTGGTTCGCTATAGGTAAGTAGGTTCATAATTATCCAAACAACAAGCAGAACGTTTGAGGTCTCGGTTAAATGCTTTGGAAATATAATTCAAAAAAGAAGAATAACTTTGACTTGTTGATACTTCCTTCACACTGGCAGGTCACCCTTCTAATATGAGGGAGGCCTATGAAAATCTTAAAATTCTCTTTTAACTATTACCACGGAACAGATGTAACGATATAAAAGGCGCTGCAGAGTTTTAGCATTACGGCTTAGATATACAGGATTCTGTTATTCTTTTTGCAAACTTAAGAACAGGAACATGAAAAATCTTTATGTTAGTAAATTACGTTAGGTAAGATTAGCCCAAAACAGAATCTGTTTTACACGTCAGTAATTAGTAAACCCAAAAAAATTAAACATTTAATGACCAAGTATTAAAAAACTTTAGTGATCTGCAAAAATTTGCTTCAGAATCATTCATGGGAGTGATTTCAAATCTTATTTTCATAGTATGCGGATTTTGCTACTACCCAAACATAGCTATTGCAGAAAGTATTTAGGTTCTCCTTTTCGTATAAACGTGGTTCATCGCCAAACAGAATCTCGTCTACAGGTTAGAAATTTCCCAAGAATTTGTAGGCCCAAAGTTGAATGAAACATGTGATGAAGAACGAGGTATTAAAACGCTTAAGTTATCGGGAAAAGTTAGCTGCAGAAGCTTTTATAATAGTGATTTCAAATCTTTTTTTCGCAGCTTCCGGATTTTATACTGCCCAACCATATACTTCAGCTCGCGGAAACGTGGCTTTATCGGGGTAAACAGAATCTCTTCTACATGTCAGAATTTTTCCAAAATTAGTAGGCTCAAAATTAAATTAAACATTTGATGAGAAAAGTATTAAAAAATCTTCTTTTCATTGCATGCGGATTTTCTAGTTCTTGTAAACGTAGCTTCGTCGGTTAACAATCTCGTCGACAGGTCAACAATTTCCCGAAATAAGTAGAACCAAAATTAGACGAAACTTTTGATAAACAACGAACTATGAAAAAGTTGTAAATAAAATTAACTTCAGAAACTTTCATGAGAGTGAATCCGAATCTTGTTTTCACAGCTTGCGGATTTTCGACTCTCCACATTGCAAAAATTATTTACTCCAGTTCGTCTAAAGTGGATTCATCTGCAAACTAAATCTCTTCTACGGGTCAGGAATTTCCCAAATTTGGTAGGCCCAAAATGAAATGAAACATTTGATGAAGAACGAAGTATCAAAAAAACATGTGATGTGGAAAAAATTGCTTCAGAAGGTTTTATGTGGAGTGATTTCAAATGTTCTTTTCACTCTTGTTTTTTTTTCATAGCATGCGGATTTTCTACTGCCAAAACTGAAGCTTATTTGTGGCGTCTAGTATCATTTGGAAAAAAACTCTATATCCAAACATTTCATAGTCTTCCTTTGACGTTATTGTCAATGGCATTAAAATCGGAATATAATATATAATTGCCTTTGACAACAAAGGCAGAATAACACTTTGAACATTTGGATATTTTGAATATACAGGTGTTTCCTCAATATGGTCTTATTTCCCAAAAAAGACAAAAAGAAATGCCCAAACACAGCTATTGTAGAAAGTATTCACTCCAGTTCTGGTAAACCAAAATAATTTTGATAAAATTTTCATTTGTAGTGTAAGTACTCTAGTAGAAGTCATTGACAAAATTCAGCTTTATAGGATAATCTTCTTATTGTAACGGTAGGGATAAAACTATACTGTAAGCAGGTTTTGCTTGAGCTACTATGGTCCGAGTGCTCGTTGTTGGGTCGTTTTTAACAACTTCTAAAATAATTACTTGATCTCCATGAACTAAATTTACAAGCAGTAAAGAGTACCAGTACCAACGACAAATCCTCAGAATTGGTTGCTGTTAAGTGACAAAAGTAGGCAGCTGCTAAAAAACATAACATTTGTTTTAAGATTAGCCATAAAAGGAAATATTTTTCCTTTAAATAAATATTCCTAAGCAAGGTTTTTTTATTCTTCAATATATCACAGTAATATATCAATTCTTGTAACTTTATCGTAATTGTCATTTGTTCAATGTTGTGAATTTAATTCAAACGTAACCAAACGTAAAATACTGTTGAATTGATTTTTCTTATTGTAACGTATTAAAACCTGGTAAACGAGGTATTAGAAATGCGTGTATGACAAATCAGTTTATAAATAAACGTTCAACGTACTTACGATCTCGATTCAAATATTTAGGTCATCAAATGAATCTGATATTCATTTGAATAATTTTAATGCTGTTATTAATATATACCACATTACGATTGCGATATTTGTAGGGTCTGATAGGCAACAATACGGCTAATTTTTTGGAGGGTTTTGTTCACGATTCACCTTCATTATTATCTACCTCCTATTATTGTTGTTACTTAGTTTTATAACTATGCCTGGTACCTTTAAGTTTTTGTCTGTCAGCTGCTACCACGAGGAGTGTTTTATTTCACTCAAATGATTCTTGACTACATTCCCAACAGTAATATTTAGCGATTAGAACACTACAATTCAAATTGCATTGTACCGATTTTAAGGCAACTAAAATAGAGCTATTACAGTCTCCATCCTTGGTTAATAGAGAAAAATAAACTAAAAATCTCTACATTTTTTCTGGAATAAAATAGTAAATGAGTCTTCTTTGTATGTATGAGCAAACAATTGCAACGTCTTCTACGTCCTATAGGAAACAAACCTTCGCCTCAAACTGAACCATACAATTACAAACTAAAATTGAACAGAAAATTTGCGGTTGCAATAAACGAAATAACCAGAATAAGCAGTATGAGAAGACAACAATCATTACTCCCTGATATAATTATTCCACAGTGAACCAAAGTTTTACAGAGGATGCTTCTTCGTATCGGTTCTTAACTGTAGGAACTTGAACACCATCAACTCCAGCATAAACTTCATCCAAAAGCCGATGCAAAGGAAAGTAACGAGTGTACCTGGCTCAACCCTCTTCGAAGAATCAGTTCATTTTACCACCTTATCGAAGAGTATCTAGGATAACTACTACCTATTCTGGCTATTAAGTGAGATCTGTTCTCAAAGGTTCTATGACAAGGAACATTCCAGTCCTTAAAGTAGTATTTTGAATTGTTGCAATATTTGCGTTTGAACAGGAACAAGTGAGACCTCATCAGACACCAGTTGATCCCAGCTTTTCCCTTTTGATTTAGAAAAATAGAGCTAATTCTCTAAGTTTTTAGATCATTTAGTTTTAGGCATGGTTATAGTAAAGGGGCCAACAAAATATATCCCAACATAAGAATAGTTTTTATTGTTAAAGGCGAGAAATAGGTAAGCTTCCAATAAAGCATTAGGAAGCTGAAGCTGCTGCCCCCTTGTCCTGGCCTGGAGGCGCCCTTGGCATCTCCTGAATCTGATTTCTTTACTGTGCAATCTAATAGCCTAAGCAGATGACAGATGACAGTTATTCAGTCGGTTAGAGCGAGTACTCTGGAAGCGTTGGTAGAAGGAACAGTTACATACTACTCATACTCTTCATCAACGTAGTAATAAGACATGGAGGGTGTTGAGCCAGGTACTTTTTTATTTTGAAGCAGGACACCTCTCCTCTGCATTGACCCTTGTGGCACATTAATGACGTTTATCCTAGAGGCAAGGCCGTAACCAGAACAATTTTTTGTGGGGGTTAATTACTTTCGAAACTTTTATTGAAGTTGGGTGGATTGATAGGGACTGCAAGACTGCAAAAGGTACTTTTGTATTAATATATTTCCACTACTTAAGAAATGTATAGAACAAAAAAATATATTTATGTACAAAAATTGTTCATTTGTTAAAACCGAATATTCATTCCCAAATTCCGCGCTGTATACGGTCCTGCCTAGAGATGATACTGTTGTTAATGTTGCTACAGTGATTCGCTGAAATGGCTGCTTATGAATTTGTGACTACTATCGGTGGACTTTTCGTTTTGATGTAAATTTTTCAAGGCAGGCAGGATTTTGGGTCCTCGCATTGGTTTCAAATCATTTGACAATTCCCAATAGCTAATCTCCATTTTCTCCTTACCAAGTTTAATAACGTCCCCGGTGTGATAAATAATACGCAGGTTTTTTGTGTTTTGTTCTCTTGGGCAAAATTGACTTCAAAAATATTGTTTGTATGTAAATGTTGGTTAGGTTTCCTTTTTGTTGTCATTTGGTTTGCAATTGTATAAAGTTAATTGTTCACTTTTTGTGTCTTCTCCACGGCTAATTAGTGATTACAAAAATTACACTTTTTTTCGCAATAATGTAGGTTTTTATGTGGCTCATGATACAGTAATTTGACACCAGTGCCTGGACGTCTTTGGGCTGAGACTACACCGTTCGACATCAGTTTCTAGTCATCTCCAGGAGCTTCCAGGCGCCAACAACCACAGACTACTGTTTCGTTTTCGCGTATTCATTACTTTGGGGAACACAGTCAAAAGCTTCTTCAATACTTGTTGATTTTACTGTTCCTTTGTCCTTATTTCTTTATTTTGATAGATTTTGAATGCTGTATCAGAAGGGAAAGTAGGTATATTATTACATCACAGTTTATTTCTCCATCCAAGCTTATAGAGGTGCTGCACTCTGGTGTCCTCTACAACGCTTTGAAAGCGTTCTACATACCTTCTTAGCTGGTTCACGTATTAAGTTCTGATTTTTTAACTGATTTTATCTATTTCAATAATGTCTACTTTGTCTATTCATTTCCAAATACCTTGTAGTTTACTACTCTTATTCGCTTCTTAATTATATTCTGCTTGTCACCCTTTACTAGTTTTTTAAAACTTTTTGATTTTCTTATTTCTACATAACTGAAAGCCTAGAAGCAGAATGTGTTTTTCATTGAATAAAGGGAAGAAGTTATATGCATAATATCTATATACAGTGATAGGCAAATGTATGGAACCCAGCCAATATCTCTGGAATTATTAGAGATATCAAAATGAAATTTGGAAGGTGGATACTGCAGTAGATTGCCTATTTCTTTCCAAATTTTTTAAAAATTTTGAACTTCTGGTTTACCGGAAGTAATGTCGATTTTAAAATTTGCAATGAAACACCCTGTATAGTATTTTAGTTTCTGATGAAACATTTTATTGCGAATACAAAAATATCGGGTTTGATATTGTTTACTTCAATACCTACCGAGATATTAACAGATAAGTAATTAAGGAAAGGAAAAATCTAATATCCATTAAAGAAATACATAATCATAATTATTAACTAAATCTAAGTGATTTTCAAAACATTGAAACTTAACTTCACTAAACTTAATGTATTAGATGTTCAAACTGAGCACCGTTTACTTCTTGACAATAAGCAAGTCGGTTTTTAAATTCTCTAGTAACATTAGCTATTACTTCTGGTGTAATTCTCTGGATGTCTTGAGTTATTCTTGCAGCTAATTCTTGCAAATTATTTGGTCTATCAACATAAACCTTAGACTTTATTTAACCCCACAAAAATTAGTCTAGTGGATTAAGGTCGGGACTTCGTGCAGGCCATTCATAAGTACCCCTTCTTCCAATCCATCTGTGATGAAATGTCCTATCTAAATGATCTCGAACAATGCGAGCGTAATGGGGTGGTGCTCCATCCTGCTGAAATCAGATATTATTTGGTAATTGTCCATTTACCTCCAGTGCCGGAATAACTTGTGTCTCCAAGAGTTGAAAATACCTATCTCCGTTTAAAGTTTCTTGTAGGAAGAAGGGGCCCACGATTCTGTTGTTATAAATGCCGGCCCAAACGTTCAATTTTGTACCCAATTAGGATTACTTTGCGATCAGTAGCGGCAGTTATGTCGATTAACCGTACCATTTTAACAAAATGTAGCCTCGTCTGAAAACACCACAGTTCTTATAAAATTATTATCACGGTTACTAATATCCATCATCGTTTCACAAAATTGCAAACGTCTGTCGAAATCGTCTTCGGAGAGTTCTTGAACGAGGCGAATTTTGTATGGATGATATTTTTCTCGCCTTAATATCCTTCCTGCTGAACGACGGCTAATTCCATGCATATTGGCGAGGTCGGTAGTGGATAAGTGAGGATTTTCTTCCAAAGATATAGCAACATTTTGAGCTACACCTTCATTACTTTCACTTTTTAACCGTCCACTTTTTGGTAAATTGCTAACTGTTCCACTTGTGTCGTACCTTCGCAAAGTTTTCGTCACTACTGAACGGGATATTTGTGTATTCGGATGAACAGTGTTAAAAAAGTCACAAACTTCTTGATGCGTCCTTTTCCTCTCCCCATACCCAATCATCATTAATATTTCTATTCTTTCTCTTTCACTTAATTCGGCCATTTTACGATCAAATTAAAACAATACAATCTTTTTACGTTCAAATAAAAAAAACTCATAACTTATTTTGACAACTACTGTTACTTCTGCAATGAATTTCATGGACTACTAAACTTGATTCAGATTTAATTTGCGCCTGATTTAAACAAACGCACGTGTATTCGACTATGGAACAAGCAGTGCTGTTGGCTATGACGGTATAATGCCACCGATTGGCCAATAGAAATACAAATCCTTACTGAGCGGTTTGTTTATATCGGGCGTAAATGAAATCTAAACCAAGTTTAGCTACCATCGAATTTTTCCTTTCCTTAGTTACTTTTCTGTTAATATCTCCGTATGTATTGAAGTAAACAATATCAAACCCGATATTTTTGTAGTTGCAATAAAATGTTTCATCAGAAATACTATACAGGGTGTTTCATTGCAAATTTTAAAATCGACATTACTTCCGGTAAAACAGGAAGTTCAAAATTGTAAAAAAAATTGGAAACAAATAGGCAATCTACTGCAGTATCCATCTTCCAAATTTCATTTTGATATCTCGAATAATTCCAGAGATATTTACTTGGTTCCACACATTTGCCCATCACTGTATAAATAGGCAAAGACAAAACAGTTCAGTAGGTACGTTTTTTTCCTTTGTCTCTCAATCGATTTTCTGTAGCTATTTTTGTTTTGTTAAGTAACTATTGACGAATTTTAGTGCAGAAAGCTATTATATAATATAAAATTATTGAATAAAATAAAATAAAAAAAAATCATTACTAGGAACCACACTGCGAATGCATAGAAGTAGAATTCAGGAAAATTTATATTACATAATAATCATCGTTTATTGGGCTCTCGAAAAATTCCAACATCTATTGCATTATAAATATGATTTTTCAACTGAAATCAGAATTATGATCAGTTTATTTCTGATAATATTGTATTAATTTTAACCTTATACTTTTCATGTAGATTATTTTTGTTTTGACCGCAGAAGTTTCATATAATTTGACTACGATTACTAAAATCGTATGATTGAAGGTAAATAGATAAATCTGGCAACCCTGATATTCATGGTCATTGATGTTGTAGCGAATTTGATTTTAATTTTGACTTCATTACTTTTTTTAACGATTAGGTTAAACTTTCTCAAGTCATTCTAAAATGTTGACAATGTAGGTATTATGTATTTTCAAGAATTCAGTTTCAGGTCACCGAAAAAAAATTCGACAAATAAGGCGTATTTAATATTAATTAACAGTAGATTCGCCGTAATTCTTGATATATTCGATATAACACATAAAACTTCATGGTTTACTAGGAGAGTCTGTTTAACTGAAATTAATGAAATTATACTGAATCTTAAGATATATTGTAGTTTAAGGTTTAATAATATCTACTTATGTATTATTTGTAATGTAATACTACTTCATATTCATACTAACTTTTGAATTAGTTTAAGTACACAATCTACCAGTCAATTACTTTTTTCTGACAATGAGCTTATCTTTTATATATTTATTTTACCTTACTTGATCCCATTCCTTCTGTCTTTTAATGCCAAAAGTGGACTATTTATTAGGAAAAGTTAGGTACATTTATTCTAGAGTAAAATATATTTTTTCGGCATATTTTTCCTTAGAAATCTTACAAAGCTGGCGTTGGTAACCTAACAATGTTTAAAAATCTTCAAATTCAAATCGCTGTACCATGACAACAATCTGTCCTGTGTCAGGCGTTGCCTACAGGTCAAAAGAAAAATAGTGTATAAATCAGTATTGATTTTTCGGCAAAGTTATATTACCTTACGTATATTTTTTTGTTTTTGCTGTGATTATAATTATTTCATTATTATAATATTATTTTCACAATAGTTCGAAGGTGTTGTGTAACAAATCCCAATTAGCGGACAATAGAAAATGTTTCTCATCTCTATTTATGAAATGAAATCAATTGACATAAATGTCGAAAATTTTTATGTTACAAAGAAAAACCCGCTGATAATTAATGTATAGGACATGTTTATGTAAAAATAAAAATACACCTACAAAAATATATAAAAATAAGAAATAAATTGAACAATTATTTCTATAAATTTCATGCAAATCAGGAATCGGGATAGCAAAGACCTCTCTAACTTTTCTAATGACCCCTTAACTTCATTTGTTACGTAGATATTAGATACCTACTCTTTGATAAGAGAACCTCAATAATGTTCAACTTAAAAAACTACGGTCGAATTTCGACCACTGGGCTACCGCTATTACATATAAATGTTTGGTTCCATGTGCAACAATAAAACATAAAAAAATATATAACCGACTTCTACCTATAACTAAAAAGCTAAAAATAATTATAACAAAATACAACTCTAGCAAATAAATAACACATTCAATGTTGTTAGGTACCTACCCAGGAAGTAAAAAATGTAAACATTAAAAGGTGCACATTCTGTACAAATTAATTACCTACCAATCTAGTATATTTTTGAAGTCGGTGCCAAGCAAATCTAAAATCCTTCATTGCGTACTTATCTACTACTTTATCAAACTTGATTGTTGCTTTGCACCGACTTCAAACATATACTAGATTGGTAGGTAATTAATTTGTACAGAATGAGCACCTTTTAATGTTTAAATTTTTTACTTCCTGGGTAGGTACCTAACAACATTGAATGTGTTATTTATTTGCTAGAGTTGTATTTTGTTATAATTATTTTTAGCTTTTTAGTTATAGGCAGAAGTCGGTTATATATATTTTTAAATGTTTTATTTTTTATTTTGTATGTATAACATTAATAGAGAGAACCAGGTAACATCGAAAGCCTCAACATTACACAATGATACTTTCTCATTTAAATTGACAGGTAAATCTTTACGAACAAAATGTACTAGTACGCGTTGACTTAATAAGCCCAAAATATATTTATGCCTTATGGACTACGCCATTTAACCTTTTTCAACTTTTTTTGACAACCCTGTATAACTATAGATAATTCCACTCCAACCTATGTACCAACCATTCTGTACATACGACTGCCCATGGACAAGCATAAATTTGTTAGCTGCCTTCTATAGGACGGAGTCAAATCCGTCCTATATTTCAACCATAGTATATAACTCCTTGTGGGCTAGCCCATAAATTAGTTCATTTTTTACATTCTATATTATCGTCCTGTGTAACATTAATTCCTCTCCACACTTTATGCAACTTCTTATGGGCTATAAAAGAAATATTTTTTTAATCACACTGTATAAATATAATTCAACTGCAGCATATATTTCAACCATCCTGTATATGATTTGCTTATGTCCACATTATATAAAAGTTTTTTAATCACCCTATATCATTTTAATTTCACATTTTTTTCAACATTTTTATACCACCAAACGTCCAGTCCACCCTATATTCCAACCATCCTGTATATACGGCTGCCTACGGACCAATATCATTCTAGTCCGTCCTATATTTCAATCTTCATATAAATGCAACTCCTTCTATCACTTTACTTTGTGATTTTGTTTGCTATAACTAAACACCCTGTCTATAAAGGTACCAAATAGCAGTTTGACATTTTTTGTCACTGAATTTTATATTAGGCCGGGAGAATGCGACAGCCAAAAACACCGTCTTCGCAAAATGGGAAAAATTGCATTTAAATAGGTATTTGCCTGGTATACAAACGAAACGAGCTTCGTACTCATTGATTTAAGGAGCCGAAAATACTATGCTATATACCTATATACCTATATGTTTGAGATGTACATAGAAAATTTTCAAATTCGCAATTAAAACTTCCAGTTCCTAAAATTACCCCACTATTACGTTGGAATTAAAATATTTATGAGGAAATGTCCGTTATGTCATTTCGATGAAATTTTTTATAAGAATTTTGGAATTTTCGGCGATTTTCTGCAAAACTGCAAGTTGCTCGTCGCAGAAATGTATATGAGATCACCTAAGGATCTTCCTTAATAGATTAAACGTTAAAAAACTATACACATCCATAAGAAGTTATCGAAAAATCCACTAAAATATTAGGGATATTGATCGATTTCCATGCACGCACGTGTTCATTCACAAATTTTATCACTTTACCAATAGAATTCTTTTCCAAAGTTTGAAGTTTCACCAATCCGGATATGTATTCTATTAAACAAGACCATATTGATTCAAAATGGTGCACCACAGGAGAAGAAATCAGGTAACATACATACAAAAAAAAAAGCGGAAAAATACGCGACGAATTGTTAACCTCCTCCTTTTTGGAAGTCGGTTAATAAAATAATACTGAATATTGTTTTATTGATTTTAACTGTTGAGCAGTGCGGAAGAATAATTTAATGTGTTACCTACACAGTTAACAGTACGTACATTTAAACTAAAGCAAGCAGAAACATACTACCTATAATCAATTTTTATCATCTTCAAACAATATAAAAGACAGTTTTCTCTATTACAAAATTTTTCAAATACCAAACAAAAATCAATTTTTGAAACATGTTCAAGATAAAAAATCGAAGAGGGAGGTAGAGAGAGAGAGAGAGAGCGAGGGCCAGGATAATACCGAATGCCTAAGCTTTTAAAAAGTTGTAAACGAAGCGTCGTCGTCGAGGAAGCAAAGCAAAAGGACAAAAGGCCTACTTTCGACTACACGTTACACGCTATGCCTATGCACCAGCACCGTTCGCATAGTAACCTTGACGACCGAGCTAAATAAAGTGTACCATGGAGGGTGTCGCCTAGCAACAGCCAGTGGATATTTGTAGGCGTGGCTTTACGCGATATTCTACCCCACCCTCTTCGTATGTCTCCCTTTTTCTCACTCGTTCACTGTCCCGGGTTCCTCGATCTTCGTCCGTCTTGCGTATGTGTGTCTGTCAGTACGGTTGGTTCGGAAAAATGCCGTCGAAGGTGCTGGCGACCCCGAAGAGAACAGCATGGCACACGTTGTACGCAGAAAACCCGAAAGTGCAAGTGCATCTCGTATTCTGCACGATGCTTTCTCGATTCGGTGTCTCGTGCTTTGTCGGACGCCCGTAATGTGGTTTCGGTTCGAATGCGCATGCGTGGCACGTTGTCTGCTGGCGATTCTAATGCTCCTCCGATGTTGCCAGATGTCGATTTTTCTATAGGGATTTCCGACATTTAAAATTATGCGAGTTTAGTATTTGGTTTTACTAAAATTCATTCTTTGTATAAAGATGAAAGCTACAAAATAATAACTTCTAGAAATGTGTTTTATAAAAAATTGATTTTTTATTGAAATAAGACACATTTAAACTAATTTTGTGACGAACCAGCTCGGTAATAACACTCAATCTTAATGCCTACCTGCGAATATTTGCGCCATCGGTTGTAACTGAACTCTTATTTCTACAAGTGTCTATTATTGTATCGTCGTTTTATTGTGGTGACAAGTTCAATAGCCTTTCGGTAGGTAGTTGTTATTAATATTTGACATCAACAAATCAAATTATCTTTATATCTGAATATTACCAACTTATTTTCCAAGTTAATAGCTTCTTTAATATCCCAAAGATTGATAATTACATTTTAGTGAGTAAAGTTAATACTAGAACAGACCTCACCACCATAACATTTCACATTAACGTTTTAGAACCATTTACATTTCCAGAATTATTTTATTTGATTATTTATCCAAGCTCACGATAGTCTTCGAATTTTTTAAACATGTTTTATACCCAAAATAAAAATAAAATAAATCAATGAAAAGCTAAAGTTCAAGTTTTTGTTCAGTAGATGGGACAAATCAGAAGTTTTCGGTTATATGGATAGAAATGTACGACAGTACGTACTAAATAAAATTACAAGTGATAGATTTAATTTTGCATATAAATAAGTGCCAATGGATGAGAGGTCTAGGTGAGTTAGCTGACCCCTGCCCCTGCCTTATTGCATTTTGATAAACGTATGAGGGTGCCAAATCCCACCAACCTACGCCAGTTAAAAATCTCAATATAATGTATTAAACGAAATTTCAATTTTGTCCTTTCACTGTAAAAACAATGGTATATAATTTTTATGAAAAAATGAGAACTTTATATAAAACATGGTTTTGATAGCAAATTTTTTATATAATTATAACAGCGTTGGTACTTATATACATAACAACACATCCGCCTCAACTTTAGAGCACACATGTGCTCTTTGGGAAATATTTTCGCTTCTACATGAAACAGTAGGTTAAACTTTTCATTGAAAAGTTCTAATAATAGCAATATAGCCCATTTGGTGTTTGGGGGTTTACGATTGAGTCCCAGTACATCATACGAAGATTCTATCTAAAGCGTGCCAACTTCCTCTCAAAATTTCGATATTGCTCCACATGAAACACTATTATTAAATGCTGAAATATGTGAATTCTGTTAAAAACAACTATATAAAACAACAATCTAGTCATATTATTAATAAATACATAAACGAACAAAGGAGTTAATGGGTGCATTTAGACCATTGCATCTAACTGAATGCAGGCTTTTGGTCCTGCTGTTATCATAATTTTTGCTTGCAACACTTTTGGATATTTGTGTAATATCGACACAGAATTTGACAACTGATTTAGTTATAAAGCGTTAACGGGAAGTATTTCTATGCTTTAACACTTTATTACAGCTCTGGGGCTAAAGCTCTTTAGTGCCTATACCGCTTTAACAAAGCGCTTCATCGCTACAATTCCTTGAATGCACTCAATGTCGGAAGACCATCTATATTTCAGATGAGAAATCAAGCAGCACTAAAAGAATGTTTGTATTAATTATACGAATCAAATGAGAAAAAACAACAATGTAGTAGAAATCCTAACTAAAAATTCAATGGATCCTGTAACACAAACAAAAACTAAACATCTGCTCTTTACACTCCGAAAACTATGTATTTTTAGAAATATTGGCACCTTTCTAAAAACACATGATTTTCGGTGCCCAACGAGCTTAGCTGTGATATCAACTATACCCCGAAACTAAGACTGTGGGAAAAACAAAAAGAATTGAAAGTAAAATAGCTGTCCTCTAGAAATTAGAAACCTGAAGATTAAACTCTTATAGTTACTCGAGAAAACGAGACAGTAACCAACATTCCAGATGTTACTGGAATTTTAACTGTATCTAGAAGAAATTAGAAGCTAAAAATGAGCATCAAAATTAACATTACCCTGGAATATTTCAGGTCGAAGAACCGGATATCTTTAACTTTACATTTAACTATCTAAATAAGTATAAACACTAAATTTACATCGAACGAAAACTTATAGATTGAAAACTGCAAAAAAAATCAAATGCTATCACATCGTCATAAAAATTTGTAAACCAGACATTTGCCAGCATCAACCAAACTAAAATTACACAACACTTCTAGAACAATGTGATAAGTAAAATTGTTGACGTTCCTTGATACAATCGTCACAAATTCAAATTATATGAAACTGTAATCTAAAGTTAAACTCGCAATAACGAATTGAATAGCCCAGATTAAGTGACTCATTTGAGTAACAAATTGCTAATCTCTATCAAATTAAATATTATTGTAGTGTTTTATATTTCAATTACAAATTTCGTCACATGTATTAGTTTTATGAGTGTGTTTTCCGAATTGAAAAATATAAGATTTAGTTTAAATTTGGAACTGGATGGATTTACATAGCTCCCGTCAACTGTCATGTGAAACGCTTCTTCTGGCGAAGAAATTTTGTTGTTTGATTTCTTATCCTAAGTTCCATATCTCTTGTTTAACTAAAAACCTTGTAATTTTATTGTCCTATAAATGAAATGTATAGCCCCTAGATAGAATTGTACCTATAGTTTAGAGTTTAGAGGCGCGCCATTAGCCACTAGTCCTTTACACGTATAAGCCCGTATTGTGGTTCATACAGAGACTCAAAGATAAAAACTGTTGGAGTCGGTGAAGTTAATCGGTACTTTACATGGTGATTCCAATCGCAGCTATTGATTATAAGAAATATTTGGTTATTCGCCACTTTTAATATGTAGAAAAAATTGTATGTACATATTCACATACTTACATAGCTTTATTACTTTTTCTTTATCCTGCCCTGATAACGGATGAATAGAAAACCAATCTACCTACGATTTTCATCAGTGCAGTTCGCTGATGTTCTTTTTCACCTTGTACTCGACTACTGTTAGACATAGGTCTCTTCCAAATATTTACCTTCATTTCTGTCTATTGCAATTCTCATCCAATGTTTTCCCTACGGTTTTTACATCATCAATCTATATTTTACCGTCTCTTAATGTTTAGTTTCACGTGGTCCATTATTCTGTGTTTTCTCTTGACGGATGCCCGACCCATTATCACTTGGTCGTATACACGGCTCTCAACATCTGTCACTTTCGTTCTAATGCGAATGTCGCACCTTGTCTCTTTAGAGTGATTCACAGCTTTCATGCTCTTTGGATTATACCTAGTTATGCAGTCAATGGTAATATATAACTGTCATATACTTTACTTTTTAGCACTCATCGGTATATTCTTGGTTTTGACTATGTGGTGTGACGGAGATATATTTATTGCCTTACTTTCTCTGGGGAGACGTTGTCGTGGATATTGCCATTTTACGTGTTCTTCATTATTTTGTTTTTATGAGGGGTCATCTTGAACCCCATTTTCTTCGAATGTTCGTTTACATCTTGTTGACATATATTTTTTTAGTTTTTAATTCATCTATGTCTGTACTGTCCCGTACTATATGGTCTGCGAACCTGAAGTGACTCAGCGTACACCATCCACGGACAGATCCATATTTTTTAATCCATCTGTTTGAATACATTTTGCACGGCCACCCAGCCTAACTCCCTTACCAAGGAATATTCCCTGTTTTTGTATTCTCGGCTATTTTAAGGTCAAAGTCACCTGTTAGTAGGTGTTTTTGTTGATGGTGGTATATCGCGAATCTATTCTTCCAGCAGCCTTTGACAGCTTTGCACTCTGGATTTGAGCTATAAAACGCCATTTGATCCTCGATAAATGCTAAGTGCAAAGGGAGATTGTATTTAATGAATCCTGGTTACTCCACTGGTTGATATAATTTTAACTTTTTTTAAGATTCGTTATAATTCTACTTAGTAATTTGTATAGGTGGGATAATAGACTTATGCATGCGCCTGAAAACCTGACGTGAGCCTTAAGAGCTTCCCATAAATTTGCTGACTAACTTCCCTCCACCCTGGGCCATAATTTTTGAATGATTTTCCCCTTTTACTAGGAGAATTTTTCCTGGTTGCCACCCTCTAGAACAACTTTGTTTCTGATTTGCCCCTTCCTACACCCAAAGCGGGGTACGCTCTTGGACTTATGGGCCTATAATTTTCTATATTTGTTATTATTCTTGTGTATAAATATGTCCTTAAAGTATTTCCATGCTTCAGGTATGATCCGTTCTAGTTTAAATATTAAAATCATTAAAATATAAATAATAGGTACACTATATATAATATGTAAGAAATAATGAATCATTTATTAACATCACATATTTTACACCTCATTCTTTTTTTGCACATTCCATTATTCAACAAAAACCTGTCCTGAAAGCCATTACGTCCCTCTTGAGAATTACAAAAAAAAACAACCTTTACGTCCGTGGGGGACATAAGATTTCTGTATACGTTTAACCGGCAACACCGCAGTCGCATTTATCCCAGCTGAACTAGTGATTAATTTGATCGAGTGTGCTGTGCGCGTCTCGAAACGTTCATCGCGAATCAGTGTCTTGCCCGTTAAAATTTTCGAATTACAAGTCGCAGTCGTATGCGTTTCGAAATTTGAAATTTATTTTTTCGTGCAGAACTTTGGTGCGGAAAAAAATGCAATTTGTACATCCATTTTCACTAGCATCGAACCTACTTTCGATTTGTGCGTGGTTGATATTGAAACGATTTTGTTTTATCGATAATCTTATATGAAAGTGCCAATGAACTTTGATGTTTGGCGGATTTTTTTGAGTGTTTGTATTTCCAGACAAATTTTCGGAAGCTTCAGATTCGATGTATAGAAAATGAAGAATTTATGTTCGTACGTACATAAACGAGGTTAGTTTTATTTGTTTCCAGCAACTTGAATATTTTAAAGTTTTTTTTTAAATTTCTGAAAATACTAAACATTTTTTAATATTGTATTTTATTTTTTTTTAATGAAAAAAGATAAATGAAAGCTTCAGCTCTATTCGGACGAAAAATGGTGGAAATTTGTCAAAATTTGTTTTTTTTTTTGAAAGGATACGTGTAGCATCTTACGGTTTTTTTTGATAAGTATTTCCAAATAACCATTACAATGTAAAACAAAGTATATTTTCAAATCCCACAATTTCAAGGTCTAGGTCAGACTCCGTTAACATTTAAAATTATCATAAAAATAGTTATAACCTGAAATTAGAGAAATCGTAGAATATTGTTTTTCCTGAAATAAAAAAAATGATGCCAAGCTATTTTCTACTGTTATTGATCCAGATTTTCTTGTTTAGAAACGTAAATAAAGCTCCAAAAGTACCTGTACAATTAATTTTTACTAAAACAAGTCATATTTTGAGCTACATGAAAATTAACACTTTATTAATACCACCAATCAAACCACTTTTTGACATAAAATTGATATCTGCCGCTTTACCGAGTTCCAAATAGTAAATGCCAATCCCTGATGACTTTAATATGCAATACATTTTTCAACAAGATGGAGCACCGGCTCATTATTTTAGACCAATTCATTATTGGCAAAGAGAAACTTACTATAATCGATGGATTTGTAGAATACTCCTATCGAATGAGCAGTTTGTTCACCAGATTTTATGTCTATCGATTTTTTGGTGGGGATATTTGAATTCGAAGGTGTACATTACGGAACTGGAATCTTTAAGACGACCTAAAAAACAGATTAAGAGACATTTGTGCTAATTAGAAGTATTTATAAATGCACGAATTGAATCTCAAGTCAGACTAGTTTATTGCCAGGAAGCGCAAGGACAATTTTTTTAACAAAAACACATTAATTGAGATAGGAAGATAGTTTTAGTCATAAAACTTATGTAAAAACTATTAGATTACAATATTTTTTGGAATATATGGTTGCATAAACAAACCGAGTTATGAATAGATCACATTATGCAGAATCTGACACCTGTCACTGAATTTTATAATTTTTAAATCTTCGCGAACTCAATTTTTCTCAAAGATGAGACTAGACTCGTATCAATCCAACTTTTTATTTAATTATAATACTAAAACTACTGTACAAAATCATTTGCATTGTGTAGTAGACATGTGGTCGTATAGTATGAATCGCATAATATGAATGCAGCAATAGCATCATTCCTCAACATTAGATTTTAAATTTCTAAAATTAGAGTTAGATGAAAGAGCTATATATGTCCGTAAATGATCGGCAGAACGATGATATCTATTAAAATATCTTCTCAATGCAAAACAAAAATTGTTGCTCCAAGCTGTTCCCACAAACAGCTACCTACCGTGACCATAGTCATGTTCCCGAAGGAAAAAAGATGATTTTAGTGACCTATCTGACCCAACCCTAAACATTCTGCATTATCTCCTTGATGTTACCAACAATCTTAAATTCAATTGATAGAAGATAATTCTTTGCTGTCGGGCTTTCCCAATAAAATGGGCATACTGAAGTATTAGGCTACCATTATCATAGTTATCTCCGGAAAGAAAAATAACTCTTTTCTTTCTATGACATATGTTATTGTTAATTAATTGCTAAAAATAAACTAGCAATAAAATTTTCCTCCAAGATCTATCTATTTTCTTCCGCCGATGTGACTACGGCCATGGTACTGTAATGTTTTTATTTTCACTCTCGGGTTCAGTTCAGTTCTTGGATTTGTTTAAAAACACAGTCCAACTCACTCTAAATTCTTTCCGCTACTTTAGCACAATTTATATTCACAGAACTGTTTACAATATATCTAAACTATACGGCAGTCGAATACTGACTGAATGCTACCACCAGCTGCCGTATTTATATATTTCTCTCGAAATTCTCTAGTAGGTCAACGAGCAATCGGGAAATGTGTTCTCGAAGCTTCGATAAAATTCGACGAATTCCCATTAACGCTAGCCGTCGGCTAGCCAAGCAAATCGGATTCCCAGAAATGTCGGACGAACGCCAATTGCACCAGATATCGGATGAATGCCGATTGCACCAGATATTGAATGAATACCCGTCACAGTACCTTAATGTATAATGCGACTTAAAAAATGTACACCTTTCTTCAGCAAATTAGTTACCAATAAATTATGCACTTTTCAATTTAATTAAATTAAGTTGATGAAACATTTCGCATATCAATGGCGTGAGTGAGGGTGTTTTAGGATCACGGAGACTTTGGGACTTCGTACCAATAGAGAACAATAAATTAAAGATATACCGCCAAGATTACGCCGATATCTCTGTTCCTACCAGACTGTGGCCATGGTGACTTAATGTGTAAGCCACCATGACCATTATTTCGTCGAAAAGACTAGAGCAATAAACTTAGTTTTTGTGCAATAAATTACCAAAAAATTAAGAACCAAGTCTTATTTTCGCAGAACATGGGTACTGAAGATTCATAAACACGATCTGTCGAAATAATGCTAGTTATCTTTCATATAGCGGTTCAATATCTAGACTGTTACCTACCTAAATAATTATTAATAGTTCCGTATGCTGTATTTAAGTTTCCAGAAAAAATTATCAGCATTTGTAAGTTGATAAAACGCATCATAATCACTCTCTAGAAGGTAGTAAAGAAGACATCTGGAATTACAGATACTGTGCAAAGTACCTAGTCACTAAGATTATAGAGAACTAGGGACGTTCCGATACCCCGAAAGTATCGATAAAGATATCGCAAGAGGTATCGAAACAAAAGTATCGATTCCGGTATCGGAACAAAGGTATCGAAAAAAAGTTTCGATACCGGGGAGAAAACTAAAATGCGGGAATAATATTAATTTGTCGGGGTGATAATCTAAAATACGGTAATAAAACTAATTTAGCGGGGGTGAATGACCTCGGAGTATTCATACTGGTATAGTATTAGTAGTATCGCCACATCCCTATACAAGCCAGAATACAATATCTACATAATAGACTACACTCAGCCAAGAGAACAACAACAACGGTAAACTTCTTTCATGAATTTCCCAGTGGCTTCAGCACCATTGGTCACATACATACTCTAAGGAAAATTATCAGTCGAATTAAATAATATCAAATACAATTGGCAGTAGACGAGACTACGAGAAAGCGTTCGACACCACATTACCAAAAGCAGTAAGTAATCAATGCTCTAAGTCCGTGGTCGTCAAATTACGGCCCGCGAGCGTTATTTGTGCGGCCCGCGGTAAAGTAAATTGCATTAATAGTCAATTATACCTACATGTCATAATCATAAACAAAATCAATATCCGACTTTGTGTTCGAATTCGGCGACGGAAAAGCTAGTTTCATTGAGCACCGTGAAAAGCAGGAGTACAATGAATTTTGGAAAAATGCCCCTAACAAGTATAAATCTTTGCAAGACTGCGCACAATTCGTTTTAACCATATTTTCTTCTGTGAAGCTTCATTTTCGAAAATGAGCTTCTTGAAAAATAAATACCCTAATCGTCTTTCCACTCATTTAGAAGACACAATGAAGATTGCATGTAGTCCAAAAGATGCTAATATACAAGAACTAATTAAAAAAGTTCAACACCATAATTCCTAATTATAAAACATAGGTATTTTTGATTACCATGTTGAACTTTTTAATAAATCATTCCTTACTTACATATGTTTATAAATTCAATTATCTTTTTCTAATAAATATTGTAATTAATAATATATATGAGTACCTACTTTTTTTGATATCAACTCCCACACGAACGACGTCGCGCACGCTAGTGCGAAGTGAATAATATAATAATATTATGTAATAGTTATTCCCGGGATAAAAATTATCCTATGTCCTTCCCCGGAACTCAAACTATCTCCATACAGTCCAGTGGTTTAAGCGTAGAGAGGTAACACACAGACAGACAGACCAACTTTCGCATTTATAAGATTAGTATGGACTAGTATGGATAAGTGTGCAAAGGCTCTTGAAGCGCCTTCACATACTCTGCGGCCCGGCCCTGGTAATCACATTGTCATGTGTGGCCCTTGGCTAGTAAAGTGTGACGACCACTGCTCTAAGTGAACAATGTGTTGATAATCCATATGCAAAAACGTTGGCTAGTATATACAAAGAAGCCACAGCCAAAATCAGAATATATGATTGCAGTCCAGAATTTCCCACCAACAGAGGTATCATACAAAGTAGAGCCATCTCACCAAAACTATTCTCAATGGCTTTAAAAAGTATCTTTTGCAAGTTAGGCAAATAATTCAAACATTTGGAATTTGCTGATTTTGTTATCTTAATTGCCAAAAGTCAGAAAAACTTCAACAACAAACATCAAGAAAACAAAGTGAGTGTACAAAGGACTGGAAAAGACATTCAGAATATCATACTGAGTAATACAACCCTAGTAGTATTGAAAAAATATACCTGTGACAAATACATAATATAATAGGTTCACTACTACCACAAACGAATCAAACTAGCATGGATGACATTCGGAGAGAATTCACTAGTGTTTAAGGATAAAATGGCAATTCATCTAAAAAACGCATTTCATCAATGTGTTCTGCAAGTACTGGTATACGATTATGAACCCTGGAGTCTAAAGTCCGACATTACACTCAATCTTCAACTCACACAAACGTCTATGGAGAGATTCATGATTGGAATAACAAGGAGAAACCGAGGTAGAATAGAGTGGATAAGAAATAACATCAAGGTAATAGTAGTTGTCCAAGTAAAATCCCTAAAACTTAACCCATTGTAATACTATTACAAGCAAATGCCTTAAACCCGACATAAACATCGTTAAAATGTTAATCATAGATCTAAATTATTATTGTGTCAATCTGAATAATATTTGCATAGTGTTTGCTGAATTTATATTCGCCCGAACCAACATTACGTCTGTAGTTAGATTTGCTAATGGTCCAATTATCATTTTGGGTATAACTGTTTTTTTTTTTTTCTATAAATCTTACTTGACTCAGCTAACGGTTGTGTGACGAGCACTAAAGGTACTTGTGAATTCTAGAAACACCAGAAACTTAACCTAAAATTGCATGACATTCTTTTGCAAATTTGTGATGTTATTCCAACTGGAACACGATTTCGTGGTCGATACACACTGATATACGACGAGTTTATGAACTTTATGTATAAAATGCTTCAAAAAAGGAAGTTCATCTAGGTATATGTCGTTTTTTTTAAATGTGTTCAGCGACTACTCGAAAAGAGCTTAACTAATTTGGATTATTTAATCTACATTCTATTAAGGAGGATCCCGAAGTGCTTCCATATGTTTCTAATGAGAAGTACCGTTTTCAAAAATTTATTTAATATTTTGATATAAAATTGTCGGAGGAGATGGTGTTATTTGAATATAATCATCGTTATTAATTGAAAATAGTGTGACGGGAATTCTTCCAATATCTGGTGCAATCGGCATTCATCCAATATTTCGTGGCACTCGAAATGTTGGGCTGTTGACCCGAAGCCGGCGACTGGCTCGTGAAGACAATCATGGAATTTCCTCAAATCTTCGAGAGCACATGAATGGAATTTCCTGACGGCTCGTTCACCTACTACAGAATTCCGAGTGAAATATATAAATACGGCCAGATGGCGATAGCATTCATTCAGTATTCGACTGTCGTATAGTTAAGTAGAGATAAATTGTAAATAGTTCTGTGAATATAAATTTTGTTAAAGTAGTGGAAATTAATTAGCGGTCGAATTTACAGGGTTCATGGAATAGAAGGTGCAGTAGAATTACAGTAATACAGAACGGTGCAAAAAATAGTATACATAGATGCATATACAGGGTGGCGGAAATGGAAATGCAACATTTCGTAACCCATAAGCAGTTGTATATATAGGAAAGATGAAATATAGGGTGAGAGGAATTATAGATATACAGGATGATGATAAAAAATGTTAGAAAAGGAAATGATTTATAGAGTAGCCCACAAAGAGTTCCATATGTATAATGATTGAAATATAGGTCAGAGTAGAATTATAGTTACAGAAGATAATTAAAAATTTCATAAACAAAAAGAGTAAATATGGTGGGTCATGGGCAGTGGCATATACAGAATGGTTAACCGGGTGGTTCAAAAATGTTAAAAAATATTATGCGTGGTCCATGAGCAGTTGCATATACAGGGTGGTGGAAATATATAATGAGATGGAATTATTATAATGAAATGTTAGAGAATTGATTGCAATTATAGCTATATAGGGAGGTTAGAAAAAATAAATATGTAGGGTAGCCCATTAGCGGTTGAATTGTAGTCATATTAAATTAAGAATTACGAATTTGAAGACAAATAAAGTCCTATGAATTATATCTGAAAGAAACTTGAATTTCGTTACTTATTTGTAGAAGCGAGATGTAAGACCGACATCTAGGATTTTCGAGGAAACTATCACACAGAGGTTCCGAATCTGGATCCGTTCCGTGTAATTGCTGTTCTCCCTAAAGTCCTAGGATAGAATGTCACGATAAAATTTTCAGGTTACTTAACCTGCCAGAGATATTGACACAATTGATCGAATTTCGACCACTGGGCGACAGCTAGTATTATTAATTAGTTTGTAATTCAATGCCGAAACATCTGCGGGCTGGTTCTTTCCAAAATTTTCCTTAGGATAGCTGCGGTTCATTGCATACGAGTTTCAGCTTGTAAATCGAATGATTAGAGGCTTCAGGATCGAAATAACCTCACCTTGTTTTCAAAGTTTGAAAGGCTGACATCGTCAGTTTTTTTGTATTCAGAGTATCTACTTAGTGGACATTTTTATTAAACATTAAGGTAACCTATTTTACAACTTTATAAATAAAAAACAGGGCTGTACTAGAAAAATTAATGATGATTTTTCGAAAAAGAAACGTAGCACTGAAAATCTACATATCTGATATTGTTAAACTTAAAAGTGACAGTCAGTATTGTTCTGTTTTGCATCTGTTAAAACAATGTCAGAAAAAATTTAAACTAATACCGAATAATATCCAAAGTTAACAACACAGGTTAAAATTATCTTACTATTGCAAACATTATGTAAAAGCCATTTAAAAAACAAACAAGTTAAGCAATTTAGAATCAAAGTGTAGCAAGGAAAATTTGTGCAAATGCACGGTACACTAGTTGCCTTCTTATAGAAAATAACTCTCGCATGATTCACTAATGGAAAGCAGGACTATGGATTTGACAACTAGTTTAGTAGAATACACTTTTTGGTAAGGATTCCTGAGAAGGAATATTAACACAGCGACAAAAAAGGAATTGCCACCAAGGAAACCTAGTAATTTTTTTTTTTTGGTTCACTGAATCCGAATCCCAAATCGGTTTGTCTATATCAGGTCGCGTTTAGGTCATTTCAAATTCAAATTGCAAAACCACACACAAGAAAATTGTTTCCATCCACAAAACCTAGGGCACTCTTGGTTTTATGGGCGCTGAATCTGAATCCGAAAACAGGTCGTTGAATCCAAATTCGAGGTCGGTTTATATGCTATCGTGTTCAAGGCCATTTCAAGGTCATAATATCAGCTAGATCTGAAAAGTCTGATATAGGTTTTTGAGGTCCCTGAATCAAAAACCAGCCTCGTAATTATATTCAACGACCTCAAAAACCATATATGTTTTTTTTTCAGATTTTTCTGCCAAAATCTGGTAATTTGACCTTGAATTGACCTTGAACTCGACATGATGTAGACAAACCAAGCTCGGATTCAGCAATCCAAAAAAATAATGGTGCACTAGATTTAGTTGATGGAAAAAAGAACTGACAGAGACAAACATTCTTCGGATTCAGCGACCTCGATCATTTACGTCTGTTTCACATTATTGTGAGAATATCTGCCAATTTGACCTTGAAATGACCTTGAACCCGACTTGATATCGATAAACCGACCCAGGGTCTGATCCAGAGGAGAGGTCCAGGACGGCGATCAAGTGCGTCAGAGAGAGGGCGATCTCGTTGACGATCTCGTACGAAATTAACTTAAGTAGGGATGGGCTTCTTTATGCCTTTGGATACATTCTGTTTCCTGACCTCTTGTGTTAAAAATAGTCGATCTTCTGTTTAAATTTACATAAATTATTTTATCTTCAGCTCCAGCCTATAAGATTTTTTACGATTTACTCTCAAACTCACTGACTATGAGGTTTTCGGAGGGGCTATCTTTACCCCTCTTTCTTCGCCTCTGCCTAGACCTAAATCTAATATAAATAAACGAAGGATGAACTAGGTTTCGCTGGAGGAAAGAATTTTTTTGTGTGTATCGTACAATATACCATAAAAAAATAATTTGACTACACTTTGACTTTAAATGACGACTTATTTTGTTTTTCAGAAATCACTATGAGGATACAACACCTTAGAATGAACAATCAAAACAACTTTTAAATCTTTAACACCATTCAGAAACTAATTATATAAAAGATCTATAAATTGTGCAAATTTTTTATAATTTAACTAACATTATGGCTCCTATACGGCTACCAAGATTCTAAAAATATCCAATTCTTATCTAGGACATACTATATAAAGGAAATAAATAGTTTGAAATTGTAATATTATGTAATCAGATCTGCAATGAGTTTAATAAACAAAAAAGGATGTGTGATTATTTCTCATCTTTATCTTTGGATTTCTTTTTATTTATCTAAATAATTTTGGAAAATCTCCCAGGTTTATATGTACCTACTCCACAATTAAATATTTTATATATCTGTAATCCTGATGTCCAAATGTCCAGGAAATATCTCGACGCTTGGCAACGCTGCCACCGTCTGCGGACTCCGCGGTGAAAAACGTGCGTGCATACGATCTATCTTGCGTTTCGTCTGATCACCGGCAGCTCGATGGAGTTGAACAACCTGCGAAACGGCGATCGGGATTCGCAACAAGACGAATGGACCTCTTAAAGATATCTCCTGCAAAGCGGCAACTACGTCGAACAGCAGAGACTGTACGGACGGCAAGAAGGCGAGATTGGCACATCATTTTTTTTTTCATTTGCGTTAAGTGCCCCGTTCCGTGCGAAGCCGAAGCAAACCAGGCGAACGAACACTCGAAGGCAGCAGCATCAGCAGCCGTGGCAGCAGAGCAGGTCGTTTATTTCTTGGAGCGTAAAAGGAAAAAGCAAACGAGACGCGAGCTAAAAAAGAAAAGACTTAGGGGTCTTTTTTCGTGTATCACCCACCTTATGACGACTATCTCTTTCTTGGATCTGTTGTCTCGATTCAGCAGGACGGAGCTACTTGTGTTACACATCGAACAGCTTTTAATATTATAAATAATACGTGCCTAGAGGCCATCAGGCAATCGACCGACCTACCTACAGACCGACCGCCTGCTGATTGTAACAAAAAAAGTTAACAGGAATTATTAAATTTAAAGCATAGATGAATGATTGAATTTTGCAAATTTCTTATAGAACATCTGTCCAGCTATTGATGAAGGTGATGCAAATTATTGCAAATCGAATTCTAAAGTTCACACAAGGGATGTTTAATCTATGCGTTTTCGTTATTGTGACAGTTTTTGAGTAAATGCGGAATATAGAGCTTGCCTCATAACTGCATAATACCAAAGGACATACAAGATAGAACGCAATACGTCACTTTATGAGGGTTGTATAAATAATACGAGGGCGGTCCTGAAAGTCACGACCTAATAAATAAAACAAAAAAATTGGAAACAAATCCATATTTGTGTACATATTTTCCTTTTAGCTCGATTTTAGATGCTTATGGTGTGAACATTGAGTAACTATAAATATAAGGAGGGAGCAGTAAAAAATCACTTGAGACGAAATTGAAAAATTATACGTGCTTCGTTCAGATTTATTTCAATATGTAAATTACTCTTTACCGATTAATTTTTTATATCAAATACATAAAGAAGTGTTCGAGAGGACATTCAATTGTGGGAAGCGCAATTGATTAAGGTTCCCTAACCAGCAACAATATATATATACCTATATATTGTCTTGCGTACAAAAGAATGACACCTCGAAGAGAGTAGTGTTTATTAATTGAAAGGATAGTGTGTAATTAAATCCCGGATTAACAGTTTATTTGTCAAAATTGATGACGTTATCGAATTTCTTTTCAGCCAGCCATTCCGTCATTCGATAAAGCACATTTTTTTACAAATGATAACGTACCTACTTGAATCAGGGGGTTAAATTTTTGAGAGAAAAATACTTTTAAGGAAAATACTAGTCGTACGCATCTTGAAACTAGCCTGTTTTATTTCTTTCAAAACTTGTTTTTTAACTATTTCTTCTTCTAATAATACGTACTAACTGGAAGGAATTTACTAGTGGTAACTTCTTGACTAATAACTTCATACAAATGTAATGGAGATTAGTTACGAAGCCGTAACAAGTATGTGCCTTATTTAACGAAATCCATGGTGAAAGATCTCCAATTTCTAGAAGTCTTATTAGTAGAGTTGTCGCAAGGTACCAGGAAACATGATATGTCAAAGATTTACCTAGATGTGACAGATCTCAAAATAAACGATGACACCAAATTAAAATATTTATTAACGTTACGAGAAAACCCTCACACAAGAACAAAGGTAATTGCACCTCATTCATTAGCTGACAGAAGATCCTGATTAACAATTATATTTTTTAGATTTTTTTATGCCGTAATATGACGAGAATCCTCAATTTTTAAATCACCTTGTGTCTTGTTCCTATCCGATGAGGATACTGAATGAGTGAGAAATATTGAGCTTCTCGGAATACATATCAACCCTATCACCATCAGACGCTTCCTCACTGTTGTCAAATCTTTTACAACTCAGCTATGTATTTACCTATGGAAACAGAAAATAATCCTGAAGGCTGAATCTTCTAAAAAGCACGCGTAAGGAAGCAATTCGAACTTTAACTCACAGATTTTCGCCATAGAGATAACAAATGTGTAAACTGGGTAAATTGTCGTAATACAACAAAATTCTTTTTCATCAAATTCAGCAATTCTAATTCCATGGCTCAAACTGTTCAATAAGTTCGCACTATACTTGCTGATGTTTGTTTTTTCTTTCTGAAGGTAATCAATAAAAATTATCCCAGGCATATTCCAAAAACTCTGACGCCATAAGTTTGCCTATTGATTAAACTATCTTCCTTTTTTTTGGAGTCGATTCTCTCTTTTTAATCCATTGATTTGTCTTTACCATTGTTAAAGATTAGAAGTAATTGGGTTGTTGGTCTCATTCTTTGCCTAATACACGATTGAAACACGCTTGATTGCGAATAATCGCGGCACACATGAGGAGCACAGCTTTGGCATGTCCAAAATTACGGTCATTATGCGATATACAATTTTTTTTCAATTTTGCACCATATCTGGTGGCTCATACACAGAACCATTCAATGGCATTTGGTGGATTTACTTTACCATTCTTTGTATGGTCACCTCATTTGATCGCCCATTGAGAAAATAGTCTTGGAAGCTCGTACGGAACAAAAAAATACTTTGTGGTGGGATATTATCAGTCTGTTCCTCTTTTCTTCGTACTAGTGCCGTTTTACCAATTTCCATACTATCCACTTTAAAATTTCTACAGTTAATTTATTTTCTCCAACACTCTTGTTCTTTAACCATTTATACAATCCTCAACTTCTTCTTGGGATGTTCACTTATCGTGTAATTTTCTTCTATCGTTTCGTCTTTTAATTAATTTTTTCTCTATCACAGTTAGTGTGTCTGAGAAATGCTGCCCAAATATTCACAGTTGTCATTGTATATCTACTACCAATCATCATAATATTCTGATGAAAATGTCTTTTATGATTATATTTTGAATTACCAAACTTGTACTTTATTATTTCTCTGTCGTCCCTCTTTATAATTATGTGATCACTGTCACTATCAATCAGCTGTTACTTATTGCACCAAGTACATGTTTTGCGTGTTTTATTTCTATGAGGACATGGGCAGTTTGGTTTTTTGTTTCCCCATTTGGTTTCTTTGAATATCGTGATCAAAAGCAGAGCTATCAATTTTCATCTTGTTCTGAAATTCAGATTTTATCATTCTTATAACATTGCCATTTTTTAGTGATAGCCATACCCTTGCCTCCCTTTTCCTGTTTGCGTTCCTCCTCTCTCGCTGGTTTGGCGTTTATATCTTTACATAAAAAGTTTAAACAGTAAAGTATATTTTTAACAGCATGATAATATTGTGAAATTTTAAGGGAAACAACAAAATTTTGTTATTTTATGTTCCATAAAACATGAAATCAAATGTACTTTATTATAACAACGAATGTATTTAAATATTACAAAAGGAACGTTTGATGTGATAGATAACTTTTATTTCGTAGACGATGACTCAAATACATTTATGTACACAGATGTAGGTATAAAATAAAAATATAAAATAGGTTTATTACTTTAAGATAGTCATTTTATTTATTCTCTATAAAAAAAATTACACACATTTCAACAACATTTCAGTGTTTTATTAGCATCGTAGGGTTTATATGTTAAGATTTTAAAAATGTCAGTAAACTTTGGTCATAACTTCTTTTTTGAGAGTAGGTAAGTTGGTAGTTCAAGAATCTTCAAAATTTCAAGTAATGAAACACTATTTTTGGGGAAACGCGCAGGAGGAATTAATGAAATCTGAACGAATTCTGAAGTTGAGGGAAACTTATGGGGGGAAATTTTTCTCCGAGACCACAGAGCCTAAATTTTTCAAAAAATATAGAGAATATATGATATCCTCCAACGTGTACATGAATAATAAGGTGAAAATCCTGATAATGTTTTTGGCGTACAGATTATAAAATTAAATGAACACTAAACAAATTTAAATTATTTCAAGCCCATCATTTAATATATCAAGTGAAAGGCCTTATCAAGAAAAATACAAATACATATTTTTTATTTATCAAATATTCTTGAAAAATAGTCGACAATTTTTATTGCTTGAAAAGTTATTTTGTCTGTATTGTGGTCAACACACTTGCTTGCAAACTAGATTGACATTTATGTTTCCAGCAGATGTGTCTAAAGATTACTTAATTTTTAATTATAATTAACTTCAACTGGGTAATATATATTTGTCATGTTATCAGTTGAAGCATTGAAACCTTTTTGTCGCATTGGCAATGCCGACCGAAGAAACGCCGCTGTATTACCAACAGGCACATTGAATCCAGGACGAGAAACGTCACCAAAAATTGATATAGCAACTTTTGGAGTCCAACGTATTTCGCACTACCCCTTGTTTTTATCTGATTATTATACACGCGAGGATGAACGAAAAATAAGGAGAAGTCTCTCCGTTATATAGTAGGTCCATAAAGTCGATTAAATAACCAAATATAATATCAAAACTAATATATACCTAATGATAAATAATTTCCTTTTATGAACTAAAAAATAATTGTTCAAAGTTGAAAAGTAAGAATTAATACTAAATTCGCAATAAGATTGTGAAAATTTAATTTACCTTTTAGATGTTTAAACAATTAACACTCAAAACATGTAACACATATGCTAACTCTAAAGTATCTAAAACAAAACTAAAAGACTTCTTATTAACATTAATAATTTGTTGACAAACAGACTTAACTAAACAAGTAATATCTTCTAAATCAGATGTGCAATTTTTACATTCATAAAACTATAAATTGGCCACTTACACCTTTTGTATCCCCAAAAAACTGAAACTACAAGAGTCAGCGCACTCTAAACAAGACCATGAAGAGGGTTCTATCATTTCGTTTATCATTGATAGTCCCTGTCAGTGTTTAAGAAAAGAAGGGACCCCTTGGAGGGATCCATTTTATAAATAAGAAATATCGCTTCTATCGTATAACAAACTTATATCTGGCTGATATTTAAATGCTAAAAAATATTGTAACAACGAAATTAAGAACTCACATTTTATAACATGACATTAGAATACAGTTTTTCTATAATGGTAGATGCATGATGTAACTGCAGCAACAGCTGGCTGGCGAATTGCGAATTGTAGCCGTAGTTACTACATTGGACTAAGTCGATCGCATGGCATTGGGTGCAGCGTTGCCATATGAAGCGGATCTTTAATCGTTAAAGTTGTCTGGAAGTCGGTGTAATAGGGAGACGACAAGGGACCACGGGGGATATATAACGATCTCAGGGAGATGAGGAAATTAATATTTTAACAATTAGTTAGATTAAGTTGCGACAAAATGTTCAACCATCACAAGTCCTATATCGATTTTGTATATTCTATTTCGAAGATAGATGAGATCTACCTTATTTGCGCTATGATTTGAAAGCAAAAACTGTAGATTTAAAAATCCAAACGATTCAAACCTTCTTGTCAACATCTGAATTATAACAAAAATAAATTTATAACTGAATATTTGACGGTTGACATTTCAAGAAAATGTATTGTTTTTAGATATACAGGCTAGCATAATACGAGTATATTACTTTCCTAGGGGCCACTTTATTATCATGTACATTTGCTAAAAATGAGATCAAAGCATTCTATTGTTTCGGTGATGCCATTATCCCTGAAAATTTGTATGAACTATTTCGATATGGGATTGCTCAAAAGGAGCAACCATTACTAATTTCATCTTGAATACCGTCAACTAAACACGATTGCATTCTACCGAAGAAGAACCGAGGAAATAGTGTTCATTGAGTAGAATTAAGGTAGACTCTTAATTTTCTTTTTGTGATAAGTTCTTCTTTGGATAATATTGTTAAATTCTCAAATTGTATTTTATGACCTACGTTTTTTTCGAATTGACGTTTCTTTATGTAATTTTTATGTTCGTTTATTCGTTCATTTAGATGCCTAGATGTGTATCCAATAAAAAATGTATTTCACTAATTGCCTTATTCTTCACTGCTAACTTTCATCGATACACTTGTCATTACATCTCCCTTTTGGGGTTTCTTGTACTATTCTGCCATTTTTCTAAAAAGTCGATCCTCCATCTCTTTGGATTTTATGATGTTTTTTCAACATCAAGTAAGACGATTTATTGTTTTCAGTCATTATGACTATTATGTATGAGGTTTTGGTCTTTTGCGTCTCCAATTTTTTAATTGTGTACCTACTTTGTGCATTCGAAAATCACGTGTTCCGTATTTTCCGCCAGATGGCAGACTTTACATCCATTTATCAACTTTTTTATCAAATAGTTTTCCAAAAACATTAAAATTCCCATACCTTGTGAAAATTTCAGTAAAATAAAAGTCTATCCTTCTAAATTTATAGTAAAAAATTCCTAATTTTGTTGTTGCTTAAAATTTTGACAAACAAGATAATCAAAATTAATTAAGTGATTTTTCCGTATATACAATATACGGATACCCTTATAATATCACTTGGGATTTCTGCCTCTGTCACATCACAGCCATTTTCTCCTAAACTACTGGACGGAAGAGATTGAAATTTGGTATCAATGTATAGTTTGGTGACCCGATCAAGAATACATATCGTAAAAGAAGAAATTTGGATTTTAGGGGTACTTCTGGGGAGAAAAACTAAAAAAATCGACCGTCCCCCCCCCCCTAATCTACGAAACTACTGAGCCTAAAATTTTCAAAAAAAAAATTGGAAATATAGAACGTTGTCCGAACTTTACAGGAAAAATAAGGGAAAACATTAATATTAATTTTGGGGGGCAAATTATAAAATTAAATGAAAATTTAAAAATACAAAAATTCAAACGCATCATGTAATACATCAAATCAAAGGTTACATTCTGAGGAACACAAATATATTTTTTCTCATATTTAAAAAAAATAATTAAAAAGATATTAATGAAAATATACCAAAATTTACCCATTACCCCCACCTTATCTCCGAAACTATAAAACGTAAAGTTTTGAAAAAAAAAATAGAGGTATAGGGTCTGACCTTAAGTTTACTGGAAAAATAAGGAGAAACCTCTACTTTTAAATTTGGGGGGCAAATTACAGAATTAAATGGAAAATATAAAATTAAAATTGTTTCTAACCCATCATGTTATATATCAAATGAAAGAACTCATTATGACGAAAACAAATATATTTTTTTCATATTTTTAAAATAAATTAATTAAAAGATATTAACAAAAATATAAAAAAATTTACCCATCCCCCTTATCTCCGAAACCATAAGCTGGAAAATTTTGAAAAAAATTGAGGTATAGCCTCTCAGCTGAACTTTACTGGAAAAATAAAATATTCATTTTAGGGGGCAAATTATAGAATTAAATGTAAAATAAAAAATTATAATTGTTTCTAACGGATTATGTAATATATCAAATCACAGGGCTCATTATGACGAATACAAATATGTTTTTTAAATTTTTTGAAGATGAGTATTTTAAAATATATTAAAAAATTACCCATTCCCCCCGTTATTTCCCAAACTATAAGACCTAATTTTTTGTGTTTACAGGAAAAATATGAAGAAATATAGAATTAATAGATATTAACATAAAGATATAAAAAAAATTCATATCTTGCTTTATTTCCGAAACCATACTACTTAAAATTTTGAAAATAATTAGGGGTACTGGGGCTTTCTTGAAATGTACAAGAAAAATTATTAGAAAACCCCCATAGTAATTTTAGGGACAAATTATACAATTAAATGGAAAATAAAAATTCAATTTTCAAATGCATCATGTAATATATCAGATAAAAGGCTCATTATATGAATTACAAAATATCATAATTTTAAATCATTTGTTTAAAAGATAATAACAAAAATATTAAACATCGACTAATTCCCACTTTTAGAAACTACACTATTTAAATTTTGAAAAATATATTTAATTTGTATTTTTAAATAATTTGAATAACAGATTTAATAATTTATAATTTAAAACTTGGCCTATTTTGCCCTTTATCTTCCAATCTACAGAGCCTCAAAACTCAGACAGTAGATTATAAAAGGCTTCTCTGAAAGTTTATTAGTAAAATAAAATGAAGCAGATAAAATAAAAAGTCTATGTGTGGAAAATCAAAGTGTATATTTTTTATAAATTTAAAACGCTTCCTTTAAAATATATTAGGGTAAATATAAGAAAATGCACTCATTTCCTGCTTGTCTGAAACTGGAATATTCGAATCTTGAAGGTGGTACGGAACCCTAAGTATGCGAGTCCAACTCGCACTTGTCCTGATTATTTTAAATTACCTTCTGGTTACTTGTGATAAGGTAATGTTCATTCTTATTATTTATATCGATAAATACAAACACCTGACAAAAAGAAAAGGTATTGAAGGTGGTACGGAACCCTTAGTATGCGAGTCCAACTCGCACTTGACCAAATTATTATTATAAACTTCGAAATACAATAAAAAGCGATTGCAACGACTCCAGAGTAGGAGTTGAAACGTCTCGAAACACAGATAAGTATAACACAATATACAAAATACTATTTATATACAGGAAAACTGGTTGATCAGTTTATAGACATCTCTTACTCTGAAAAGAACTGTGAAGAAGAATTTGTGTACAGACAGTCGATAATCCGGTCGATTTTTCTAAATTGCCTTACTAGGTTTTGTTCCCCATTAACAATTCTCAAATACTTATCTCTTGCAGGAAAAAATCAGAGTAGAGGAAACACTAATGAATAGGCAAAATAATCCAATCTTTTTGAAATTACTTGTTTAAAATACTTATAATATGAGAATATTTCCTTGACCAGTTTATGGAAGATCCCATCTGGGCCTGGGGCTTCATTGTTTTTTAAAATTCGATATTTTTCTGAAGGTCTTTTGCAATTTTGTTAGGTTTTCATCAATTTACGGAAAACTGAAGGGTTGGACCAAAACTGATTATAGATTCGAGTTCAGGAGGGAAAAATACATCGAAAACCACATGTCACATGGAAAGTTCACACAACTTTTTTTTCTTGACTGGTGTAACACTAGCCCAAAGATCAAGTTCTAGGTACAAGTATTCACGGATTAGAAGACATTAATGTAGTATAATATAAATTTTGAAAGAAATACCTTTGATATAGATACACAAAATGAAAATTCCATTTATTTTTAACGCATCTCGAGACTTGAGATTTCGTTATTGTCCTTGACTTCCTCAACATGGAATTAATGTAGTGTGTTTCACTTGAAACATTTGCAAACTACATTTATATTTTAAAATATTCTATTTTTTAAACTTTTATCATTACTAAATCAAGTAATGATGTAAACGTGAAAAATGGAAAATTATCAGGATAAAGTAAATTTAATTAATGGATGTATATTCATTCAAATAGTGCCCCAACAGAAGATTCCGAAGAAGTAAATATGTACTACTAGCACAACTTTTTTTTAAATTCCTTTAACTTTTATGAAACATTACAATACTTAGTAGACCACTGAGACGTAATTAAAATAATCTCTTTAAAATATGAAAATGTTTATTTTTTTATCATTTTTAACAAGACGTTGACTTTTGATTGTTAGTATTATTAATTTGAGAATTGGTGACCTGAATACTCTCTCGGTTGATGCTATTTCAACAACTCAATTGAAGATTATTTTTTATCATGATATCATTGAACTTTAAGCAAAATACTGATTGGATTTCTTATTCTAAAAAACACATTACTGAGTTCTAATTCCAGACTAGTCAACAGGAAAAATATGCAACTTAATCATGAACTATTTTTAATTAAAAATACACATATTTAAAGCAATTTAAAGAAATGTATTGGATTATAATTGTAAATGTGTGTATCAAAAATGAATACTGACTTCGAAATACTCCCAGTTAATCAGGGAGTAAAATACCTCAGGCACTGAAATTCTATAGAAGGTGGTTGGTTGTCTCAAATTTCCACCTTGTCGGGGTAAAACAACAAAACAAATTATTATTTCACAATCAGTGAACATAATGATGTATTGAGCAAGTACTCAAAAACTCCTCCGTTTTGGAAGTCAGCTATACCGAAAAATTGAAGAAAAAAAAATGGGAAAAATCAATATTAACAGATTCACTTAACTGAATAATTCTCTGATGTGACATAGCAACAGCATACAAACCGCACCAGACTATAGGCAAGAGTTTAGGAAATCCCAAACAAAAAATTAAACTTGAAAACCAAGAAGTATATAGTATAACTTGCGGAACGGAAGGTATACGTCGGACAAACGAACAGGAGAATTTCAGCCCGTTTAGATGAGCACATCGGGCCTGTCCCAACACCAACAACAATCAGGCCCTAAAATTAATTTCGATTGTTGCAAACAGATCGCACAAACAACTCATTACAAAACCAGACTAATACGAGAAGCCATTGAAATCGAAAAAAGTGGACATCTAAACAAAAGAGATGATGCCCTGCACCTCTCTAACACATGGAAGACAATTGTTCAACATCAAAATAAAACAGAATTAGCCATGCAAAATACAAACCCGTCAACAAGTGACACACTCGACAAGGCAGCGAAGGGGGCGGAGTCCGACCAATCAGGCGCGATATGACTTCCGACGGAGGCATATAAAATAAAAAGCTCAGGTAGATCACCTCTCAGTTCACCATAATAATTTTAGGGACAAATTATACAATTAAATGGAAAAAAAATTACAAATATATCATATTTTTAAATCATTTGTTTAAAAGATATTAACAAAAATATTAAACATCAACTTAATTCCCACTTTAGAAACTACACTAGTTAAATTTTGAAAAATGCAATTCATTTGTATTTTTAAATAATTTGAATAACAGATTTAATAATTTATAATTTAAAACTTGACCTATTTTGCCCTATATCTTCCAATCTACAGAGCAGACAATAGATTATAAAAGGCTGCCCTCAAAATTTATTAGTAAAATAAAACTCTAATGTTAATTTTTGGGAGCCAAATTAGAAAATTAAATACATACATATTCTTATAAAAATCAAGCGAATCCTGAAGCAGATAAAATAAAAAGCCTATGTGTGGAAAATGAAAGTGTATATTTTTTATAAATGTAAAACGCTTCCTTTAAAAGATATTTTGTAAATATAAGAAAATGCACTCATTCCCTGGTTGTTTGAAACTGGAATATTAGAATCTTGAAGGTATGCGAGTCCAACTCGCACTTTTTAACAATTGTGTATTTAATTCAGTGAATAACTATTTGTTGTTATGCTTTGTGTAACCAGACTTCAGAGATTTCAGAAAACAATTACAAGTTAACGTTTTGTGATACTGGAGGTTAAATGTGACATTTTCAGATGTCTAACAAATATGAAAAGTGAAATATTAGTAACAGACTTTTAATAAATAATTGAAACAATGAATTTCAATTTTTGCCATTGAGTTTTTTTATCTTATATGGCCATAATTTTGAAAATAATTTTTATTTAAAAAAGAACCGATTGCAACTGACTTAAAATAAAAACCGTTTAGAAACCGTGTGCAATGAATAACTATTTTCAGACATACCTTCTTTTTTATCTGATTTAAGGTACAATTTAATTGAAAATTTCTCTCTCTCTCTCTTTTCTCTCTCTTTCTCTCTCTTTCTCTCTCTCTCCCTCTCTCTCTCTCTTCTCTTCTTCTCTCTTCTAAAATGTTTGATCCACCCTGAATAACAATAATTTTCCCCCAGCCTTATATTTCAAACATCCTGTATATTCTGGCAATTTTTAAAGCCTTTTGTATAACATTTATTCTCCGGCCTATAACGCAAATATCCACTCTGTATAACTATAGTTTTGCTCCACTCTTATTTCAACCACCTTGTATACGCAACTACTTATGTGCCACCCAGTACCATATTTTTAGAACCACCCTGTATAACTAATTCAATTCCAACTTATATTTCAATCATCCTATGTATACAAGTGCTTATGTACCACCTAATATCACATGCACGCACGCACACACCTACAACCGTATATACATATAGGAGAGTTCGGCGACATAAATTTTCGTTTCGATAAACTAACGTAATATTTTCTACCATTTTTGCGATCATAAGCCGCCTAATTTAACTTCGTCTCTAAAAGAAAATTACTTCAAACGAATCAAAATGAAAATCATTACAAACACCCTGTACTATACTTTAGTTCTTGACATTTGAACTAGATATTTATGATGACAATTTGATATTTACCATGATGTTTACAGTTTTTTTGCATATACATAAGTGGTAGGTTTTTACAGTATAGAAAAATATACGGAATCAAGCTGTAACATATCTTTGTAGAATACAATTTATAATATTCAAATTTCTTGAGCGGTTTTAGAGATAACAGTGAAGATTCATTAAAATTCACTGAATTTTAGTCCCCTATTTACTTTTTTTCTGATTTTCTGGAAAACCGCAAATCTCATGTTATAGACGATTATATAGGACCTTTCTGTAATATTTCTTACTATGATGCAGTTTAAATCATCAAAATTGTCCAAGCCGTTTTTGAATAATCGCCCATCATTTATAAAAAAAATTGCACACGAATTGATAACCTCCTCCTTTTTGGAAGCCGGTTGATAAGGAGAAATTTAGTTACTGGCGCTAATCTTGCCTAATGTTTCTTACAGCAGTCCTGAGCCACATCGTGGCGTGTTCGTTCGTAGAAAATTGTATCTATTAAGCAATCCTGGCCTATTATCGTGTGTCCATACGCATATTTTTTTCTCTAACGAACGAAAATAATAGGGAAAACAAATTGATATTGTTCTCTGAAGCATTTCGTCAAAATTTGACTTGAAATTCTACGATATACGATTTCGTTAGCCCCAGATTTGAGTTTTTAATAATTTACAAGTTTTCATTATTTTTTATGGGAATCGGCAACGCCGCCATATGCGAGTAAAACATACTAAAAAACTTTTGCTGCGACCGAGTGCGAGGCTGCTACTAACTGCGTTATTTACAAATACCTAGCTCAGCGAAAAGCGTCGTATGGCTCGGTCGACGTAATAATGGGATGAATGCCGATGATGCCTTGACTGGGCGTCTAGACAAAATCAAGTAAGCGAGTAACGAGCGAACGGCTGATCGGACGAAGTACGGGACCTACGCAACGAAAATCTTAGTGTGCTAGGCAGGCACGGAGTAATAGTGAAGGTTTTTGCCGACTACCAGGACGAAATTGTTTGTAGTGGTGCGTTTACACACACATTTTCACGTTTCTCGCCCGCCACCGCTGCTGCTGCCTGCCGCCCGACGTACCCGCCGCAGCTGACGGCCGTCATGCCATCGTCGGTCACTTGTTGAGACCTAGGCCTACTATTTTATTATTAGGATTGTTTATTGTTATAATATCTGAGTGGGTGCGTGACTGTTGTATTCGTTTGTTTGACGTTCAGATGCGTACGTGAGAATTTCTTTGTGCAGACTAAATATTCGGAAAATATTTTTAACTCGTACGGTGCAGACGGATTTAGGTTTTCTCTCCGAATCGGTATTATTTTTGAGTTACGTGTGGGGTGTCTTAAATTAGATGTAATTGATGTATTTGGGTTTCTTTCGACGTTTGAATCATGAGGTATGTCCTTTCATTTTTTTTTTAGAAGTTAACGGTTTCTAATTAGAATTGTTTTAGAATTATCATAACCGACAGCTCGTTTTATCCTTAATAATATGTTGTTACTAACTACCATGTCTTACCTCATTTCTCATTCGTACATAGTTCGAACTAGCAAAACTCGGACACAATTTGGAGTTGATATGATTTGCAGAAATGGATTCCAGGCAGTAACTTATTTAAAAACAAAGATGAAAAATCAAGTTTTTTCTGGTTTAGCTCTATAGACCTTATTGCTCCATGCTGCAAGGAAAAAGTTTCTTAAATAAAGTAGTTTAGAATTTTATATAAGTTTTCTTGGAAAATGGAATATTTCGAGAAAATATTAAGTTTCTATAAATGTTAAGTTTGATTTAGAACATTTTTCCCGAGAGCAATTATTAATTTCTCGCTTAAAAAATCGCCGAATATTAAACTAGCAGCTAAATCTGAAATTATGGATAACTTTGTTTGAATATTATTTCAACATAATGTAATGTTTTTATTTTCACACACGGGTTCCGTTCAGTTCTTGGATTTGTTTAAAAACACAGTCTAACTCACTCTAATTTATTTCCACTACTTTTACACAAATTTATATTCACAGAAACTACTATTTTATCTTAACTGTACAAACGACCGACGAAAACTGAATCCTCCTATCGCTATCTCTTCTTATTTATACATTTATCTTGGAATTGTCTGGTACGTCCACGAACCATCGGGAAATTCCATCACGTTCTGGAAGCTTTAAAGCAAAGGCAGCGGTCCGCCGGTTGAGAGACAAACATTTCAGGTTCCCAGAATTTATCGGAATAATGTCCCTTCCA
The DNA here is from genome assembly GCA_034190945.1 of Octodonta nipae. Lineage (NCBI taxonomy): Eukaryota > Metazoa > Arthropoda > Insecta > Coleoptera > Chrysomelidae > Octodonta > Octodonta nipae. Next base: position 62,602,069 of record CM067216.1, on the reverse strand, counting down.
TGAACTGGTTGATGGCCGATTGCACCAGCGGTCGGATGAATTCTCGTAACATTGCCCCCTCCTTAAGACCATTTCGTCCCGAAATGTCCCGACAACGGGAAGTTTGGTGGAAGTAACAATCAACGGTCTTCGAATCTGGGCTTCGAGTATTGAGACAGCATACCAGCATGTCGACGCCACCGAATCGAAAGATTGTTTCCATCATACTTCTCACCACCCTCCAATTCAGTCCATCCAACCCGTAGGCTATCTTTGGGACCGCCAATTTCATCAGATTCTTCTCCATCATTACATTCCTCAATTCTACCAGAGTCTTCCAAAGATCCCTGTATGTTGGCTTGTCCTGCGAGAATGTTTACGTTATCAAATAAAAGATGTCTCGTCTCTGGTACCCACTGGTTGTTTACCTTCGAGATGAACGTTGGATGCTGCGGACTTGGGCTTGGTCATCTTCGCCGTCATGACTTCCGGCATAAGGGGCTAACCTGTTGAAATGTACGACCTTTGGTTTCCCCCGAGGTAGCTTCTTTATTCTGTAGACGACATCGTTGATTTTCTTCACAATTTGGTACGGCCCCTCCCAAGATCTCTGTAGCTTGGGCGAATATCCACGACGACGTTGCGGGTTATACAACCAAACAAGATCATCAACTTGGAATTCTCCGCCCTCGGCTTTGATGTCGTAGGCTTCTTTCATTCGGGCACTGGCATTCTCGATGTTTAACCGGACTCGTTCATGGATGTCGTTCATCTTTTGACGTAGCTGGCTGACATAGTCTTCATCTGCGATCTCTTCTCCTGGGGGACATCCAAACTTCAAATCGCATGGTAGTCTTAATTCTCGTCCCATGATAATACTGGCCGGGGTCTGACCCGTGGACCCGTGCACAGACGAACGATATGCCATTAGAAACAAGTGTAGATACTGGTCCCAGTCTCTTTGGTGGTCAGAGACTACCTTTGACAAATGGCGGTTAATGGTTCTATTCATCCGTTCTACCATTCCATCGGATTGCGGGTGTAATGCTGTCGTCCGTGTTTTATTGATCTTCAAGAGCTTGCAGACGTCTTGGAAAAGAGTAGACTCGAAGTTTCTACCTTGGTCTGAGTGCAACTCCAAGGGAACACCAAAACTACTGATCCATTCCGTGACAAGGACATCAGCAACGGTCAAGGCTTCTTGATTCGGCAAGGCATACGCTTCGGCCCATTTACTAAAATAGTCCATCACCACCACAATGTATTTATTTCCAAAGTCGGATTCAGGAAATGGACCGGCAACATCAATGGCTATTCTTTCGAATGGACTGCCCACGTTATATTGCTTCATAGGAGCTTTTGGTCGCTTCTGAGGCCCATTACTTGCTGCACAAACCGTACATTTCCGGCACCACTCCTTAACATCTACTTGGCAGTTTACCCAATAGAAGCGTTCTCTCAACTTCTCCAGGGTTTTCGTTACTCCCAGATGTCCTCCAGTTGTACCGTCATGTAGTTCTCGCAAAACCTCTGGTCTCCTATTTTTAGGGACTACAATCTGCTTTCTGTCCTTGCCTTCCTCTGGGGTTTTCAGGACGCGCTTCAGAAGTCCATTCTCCAGGATGAGAGAGTTCCACTGAGCCCAGTACGACCTTATGGTTGGTGAGTATCGGGAAATCTCTTGCCACGTAGGTTTGCGGTCTTCTTCCTTCCACCGGATAACCTCTTTTAGATCTGGATCTAATTTCTGGTCTTTTTGGATCTCCGCAGATTGCCAATGGTCATCGATGGCGGTAGTTCTACCGAGAACAGCCCCTTTTTCTTCTGCTCGCTGACAATGTTTGCAATCATCAGGGCATGGTCTCCTCGATGATAGGGCATCAGCATTCTTGTGGCTTGTTCCAGCTCGATGTTCAGTCTCGAAGTCGAATTCTTGCAATCGCTCAATCCACCTGGCCACTTGTCCTTCGGGGTTTTTAAACTGCAAAAGCCACTTCAGTGCTGCATGATCAATCCTCAGGAGAAATCTTTTACCATAAAGGTACTTGTAGAAATGTTCTACCCCCTTTTCCACAGCCAGGAGTTCCCTGCGAGTAACGCAGTAATTCCGTTCAGGCTTGCTCAAGGTCTTGCTGAAATAGCCGATGACTTTCTCCTGACCGTCTTGGATCTGCGAAAGCACCGCACCAATTCCGACATTGCTTGCGTCGGTATCCAAAACGAAGTTTCCATCAGGCAAAGGATAACTTAAGACGGGGGCACTCGTCAATGCTCTTTTCAGTGTCTCGAATGATCGTTGGCATTCCTCGTCCCACTGGTACTGCACCTTCCCGTCTGTGAGTCTAGTAAGTGGCTTGGCGATGTTGGCAAATCCGGCGACGTACCGATGATAGTACGTGCATAACCCCAGGAAACTTCTTAACTGGTGGATATCTTTAGGTATCGGCCATTCCTGGACGGCTTTGATTTTCTGTTTGTCAACAGCTATTCCCTGTGCGGAAACTACATGTCCAAGATATTGCACCTCTTCTTGGAACAGCTGACACTTCTTCGGGCTTAACTTTAGTCCGGAACTTCGAAGTCGTCGAAATACCTCTTCCAGGTTCCTCACGTGGTCTTCAAAAGATTTTCCTACCACGATAATGTCGTCAAGATACACCAGGCACGGTTTCCATGAAAGCCCTTTTAACACTGTTTCCATCAATCTTTCAAGCCTTGATGGAGCATTACACAGTCCAAACGGCATCACCGTGAATTGATAAAGTCCTGAGCCGATGGTAAAAGCAGTCTTTTCCCGGTCTTCTTTAGCAAGTTCCACCTGCCAATAACCGCTCTTCAAGTCCAGGGTGGAAAACATCTTCGATCCAGAGGATAGCTGTCTTTCTTTGTAGCGTGGTTTAATTGCCGATAGTCCATGCAAAATCGGCTCGAACCATCTTTCTTTTTAACCAAGACAACTGGAGAAGCCCAAGGGCTATTGGATGGTTCAATAACACCTTCTTCCTCCATCTCGCGGACTATCCTGTCGGCTTCTTCTCTTTTAGCAAGGGGTAGTCTTCTCGCGGACTGTCGAATAGGTTGAGCGTCCCCAGTATTAATTTTATGTTTCACCAGATCAGTTCGTCCTCTTTTGCCATTCCCTACATCGAAGATATCCTGGTAATTTCTAACGATGCCCCTCAATTTTGCTCTCTGGTTTGGTTTCAAATTCTTAGATGAATCAGTGATGAGTCTTTCCAGTTCCTCAGATAGTTTACCTGGTGGTATTTCTCCATGCTGTGTGCTTCTGACTACAGAGGAAACTGTTGAACAATGGCCCAAAGTTGTTCCTTTCTTTAGCACAACCGAGTAATGATTCAGGTTCATTACTCTTACTGGAACAATATCCCTGGCACGAAACAGAGTCTTCCCCAGTGCGACTCCTCTGCCTACATTTCCGTCATTAAGTTCGGGATCAAACATCATTTCTGTTCCAGCTTGAGCTTTTCAATCTAAGCAAGCATCTATAATGATTTCAGCTCTTTCTGGAACATTGACATCCTCTGCTAAGATGGCTCGAAGCATTATGTCATCTTTTCCATGAAGCACTCACTAGCAGAATTCCATCTTTGAAGTTTAACTGGACAATAACAATAAGTTTGGGATAACTTTTTTGTATACAACTGTGGTAGGTAGGTTTTTTGAATATTCGCACTGTTGTAAAGCGTTTTCTGTTAATTTCCCAATTAAAAGTAATTTTGTTCTAGACTGCATAAGTATATTATAAGAAATATGTGCGTTATCCTTAAAGAAAAAGTAAAAAATACCATTTTCTAGTTTTCCTCTACAACTTCGTTGTTGATAACTATAGGGAAAAAAATAAGATTTCCTAAAATTGAATTTTCTTGAAAAAATCCCATATGAATTTTTCATGAATAAGTTTTTATAAAGATCAAGCTTGATTCAAAATATTTACCATTATCTGACCATGTGCACAAGGGGTAGGCAGTTTTGTTGAACAATTTTTTTCATTGAATATTGATCACACGTAGATTTTTACTTTGTTTGTTTGGCATTTTTGACATTTTCAAATTTTTGATATTTGAGTTATTTTGAGGTTCTTGACATTTTATCATTTATGAAATTATTAGGTTAACCATGAGATGTTTGTTTTTTTATGCATATTTCATAATGTTGACATTTGCCTTTCGAATTTTTTGTCATTTTCGACATATATATCTTTGACATATTTATATATTTTCAGATTTTTATAGCATTTATGAGTTGCAATTAATCAGACAGTGAAATTATAAAAGCTACTAAATCTCATGCATGACTTTTTGTTTCCAAGAAATTAATCTTCTCTCTAAAAATAATAATTCATTAACAGAATTTTCGAAAAATGTCCCTCCTAATTTAAACCAGTAAAATCATAATTCGCGGATCTGTCGGTTATATGGAAAAGTAGTTTCTCACAATGATTAAAATATTTTTCCTTTATTCTGGAAGAGCAAATGTACTAATATTCATACCTCTTCACTTTCTGTTTACGGGGTATTGAATTTCCCTATAAAAACCAATGAGGTCCCTATTCTCCCCATTCAATAACTGAAGTTTCGCCAAAATTACGAATCTCGTATTTATTCATTAAAAAAAGGAATTAATCTATCAATTCTCAATCTTTGGTTCCTGAGAAATAGACGAATATTTTAAAAAGTATATATTGTTTTATTGAAATTACTGTACATTATACACTGTCAATTATATACCTACTAATTAATTTTATTTTGGTATAAATAAGTGAAATATATTTGATTTGAGCGTTTTTTTTTACAGATTTGACGGAATGTTTGTCACAATAGGAAATAGCGGTTCAGTTTGTGGAGAAATGTAAGTATGTATTAAATACATATTTGAAAAGCTTTCTATTAATTTCAGATGTCCTGGTGTATGATTTATAAATATTCATTCATTTTGTTAAAATAGGTTTATTCCAACAGGATACACATCACATATCATTTTACTCTTTTTACGGACAATAGAACTTGTTCTTTCTTTCTCAAGCTCATCACATACCTTATATATATATATATATATATATATATATATATATATATATATATATACCGGGTGTGCCATTTTAATCTGTACACCCGAATTGCTTCCTTTCTAAGCATGGTATTAAAGAATATTTCATACAAAACTTGTTCGCGGTGAAGGGGGACATCTTTTTAATTTAGACCTTGAGCTTAATGTAAAAATATATAGTTTAACATATTTCTTACATCAAGGTTATATTCTCACAAAAAATTGTATCTACATTACCTTTTCCCGAATTCGGTGTCAAAAATACGGGTTGCTAGTTAAAAAACATACTTTGACCTTCAAATGACCTTGAAAATGAAGTTCAAGGTCAAAATCACTTCCACCAAGAGGATTTGTATGAACTCTTTTTTCATACCTTACTTAGAAACGAAAAGATTCGGGTGCATAGATTAAGATGGCCCACCCAGTATATATATATATATATATATATATATATATATATATATATATATATAATATTAAATTTTAATACTTGATCATATTTATATTTATTTAATCTACATACACAACATAAATAACAGTGTTCCGCTTTATACAAAATAAATACAATTGAAAATTGAGCTTACCGCCATCTTTTGGAGCACTCAAGCAGTTTTCTGATATTATGGAGTAATTCGAAATTACGAATAAAATAAAAAATACCTCATTCTAAGAGTAATAGGCCAGTACATTTGGTTGATACTAAGAAAAAGGGGTATTATAAATAACAAAAACACTGTTTCGAGCTCTACTAAGACTAGACGCTTGTTTTAACATCATCATTATGTATCGATAAAAAAACAGAAAACTTAAATAATCTTTAATTAAAACCTCAATGCCGATTTCCAATTTGACCTTGTTCAAAGGCCCTTTCTCGAAAGACCTATTTGAATAAAAATCCATTTCTGCTCCAAATAACTTTCCAGCTGAACTCGAGTGAACCGAATTCCTAGCCTTTGTCGTCCCAACAAACGAACGAAATTAGTGAAACCAACTTTTTCAACTTTTTTTTCCATGCTAATGAAAGGAAAATCGTCTAATGTTTGTTGCTTGCCGAGGTCGTCAGCCCAACAGACGCCTGGTGTCGAGGTCGGCTCTCTTTTTCACGTCCAGGGATTATCGTCAATCGTATGTCGTGAGATTATTTGCGTGCTGAAGGAGTTGTAAACGTATCGAACACATTTTTGTTATTTCTCGGTTTGTATTTATATAATTTTGAGCTTCAATAAAGATAAAATTAAACAATTACGTATATTTGACGGACGGTATGAATGTATAAACCGTCGTTTTGCAAACTATTTTGTCATCGTCTAATGAAATTACTTCCGAACGTTTCGTCTGCAACCACGGATACTTCTTCAACGTTGCCTGAGTAACACAGACAGGCAAATGGTGATAGATAGGAAACTGATTGTTATAAATGGAGTTGGTCAAGTGTCGGGTACCACCACCTACCAGATTCTGGTACTCAAATCAAGGTTATACTCTAAAGAAACCTGTAAATATCCACTGGCCAAATAAAAAAGGAATATGTAGGTTATGCAAGATGTATTTATCCAAATGCTTAAAACATTAAGTATGACCTCATAAAATACGTAGATATATATATATATATATATATATATATATATATATATATATATATGTTCTGAGAGGCTTCCGCGGTCATTATTATGAACTAAGCTAGGTTCCGGGTGAGAACCGCGTCTGAATTTATTGAATACTCGACGTTTCGACTCCTGCTTCGGAGCCATTATCAAGAGACAAAAGTGAAAAAGAGTTTCAGAGTCTAGATCGAACTCGGGGCCTCAATCTGCCTACTCCCCAAGAGTCACTAGGTAACTGAACTGAATTTGAGTCTGCTCTGCTTCTTTTATTTATAGGTAGCGCTGGGTTAGAAGAAGATGTCACGTGATGAGGCTGTCGTTGTGATTCATCAATTGGGTATTGGTGGGCGTGCATCTGCTCACATAAAATGTTTAATCTGGCAATTATGGAGGTCCAAGCTGTGGGAAGGCGGGTACTGTCATCGCGTCTATTTAGACAGAGAGGTCTTTTTCCCCTCACATCCTCAACTCGATACAAGCTTCGCGAATAGTGGATGCCCTAAGAGCCAATTGAGAGATATGATAGTCCTACTGTCCTCGAAGTTGATAGAGTGCCCTGTTTGGATATGGTGATGCGCGATTCCTGAGCTGAAGTCGGATCTTTTTACGAACTGACAGAGAGTGTTCATATACTCGATGGTTAACGCGCCTGTTGGTACGACCGATGTAGCTTTGTGGGCAATCGCGACATGAGATTTCGTAAACTCCTCGATCCTCGTTAGGTACTTTGTCTTTGGGGTTCAAACTCAAACTATAGGCAACTTAACCGGTAACCCCAAAGACAAAGTACCTAACGAGGATCGAGGAGTTTACGGAAATCTCATGTCGCGATTGCCCACAAAGCTACATCGGTCGTACCAACAGGCGCGTTAACCATCGAGTATATGAACACTCTCTGTCAGTTCGTAAAAAAGATCCGACTATTTTTTCAGCTCTCGCGCATGCCACCATTTTGTCCAAACAGGGCATTTTCTATCAACTTCGACCGACAGTAGGACTATCATTATCTCTCAATTCTCAACGGTTAGGGCATCCACTATTCGCGAAGCTAGTCGAAATAGAAATAAAGACCACAGCTTGGACCTCCGTAATTGCCTTTTTATTAAACAAAGCAGACACGCCCACCAATTTACCCAACCAATCACAACACAGCCTCATCACGTGACATCTTCTTCTAACCCAGCGCTACCTATAAATAAAAGAAGCAGAGCAGACTCAAATTCAGTTCAGTTACCTAGTGACTCTTGGGGAGTAGGCAGATTGAGGCCCCGAGTTCGATCTAGACTCTAAAACTCTATTCAGCTTTTGTCTCTTGATAATGGCTCCGAACTTCAGGAGTCGAAACGTCGAGTATTCAATAAATTCAGACGCGGTTCTCACCCGGAACCTAGCTTAGTATGTGATATATGATATATATATATATGAATGCGTATATCTGTGATATATATATATATTAGTTTTTTTAATGCTTTTGAAACAGAAATTTTACTACATAAGCTACGAATATCTGAAACGTGTAACAGATGAAAAAACAAAAGCATTAAAACGTTATAATTGCTTAAATTTTTTTTTAACATACTTATCAAATGATTCCTTCGGTGTGATATCATCAATCTTAGCATAGAATTGCATCTGAAAATATCACATAAAATTACTTTGTAGTCATTATTTACAAAGAATATAGTTGTCCCCTCACATCCTCAACTCCATACAAGCCGTTCTCTTCAAATGATGAACTAAAAGCCAATTTATTCTTTTCCCTGAAATTTGGAAGGATGATTGATTTGGGATAATACAATTGCATTCCTGAGTGTTGACAAGTTCTATTAAAAAAACTTGTTAGATATCAAAATTTTGATAATTTTTCTGTTTTACCCGTCATTCTAAAAGCTGTATAGAAGGTCGTAGTGGCAGCAATTTGAAAGACTCTCCCCCAAAAAAATGAGGCAATATGTGGGGTCGGATCTTGGGGTGGGCAACTGGGGTTACGGCTTAATCTAGGCCCGCGCCCCAGAAGATGTCATCTAACACAACCCCAAACTTATACAGCAAATATTCTTCCACCATAGATCAAAGGCGAATCATCATCAATCAAATATAACGAAATAATTTAAAAAATGAACCTACTGTATTAAAGCTTGACACCAAAATTATTATCAAAGTTGTTGTTTTTTAAGTAACTACCATTCATCATAAATATATATAATTTCCACTAACTTGTTTTAGTATCCTATATCTATGCTTTATTTTATTTTTTTTTAAATAACCGTCAAAGCTGTTTAAAAAAATCACTTGTAAATAGTCATTCACTCGTTTTAATTGTGCCACTTTAGGGCTTTTGGCAGAAACTTTACTGTTCTATTTTGATCTTGGAAATTTCAGCAATATTTATTTATTCATATTTATTTCTGTCGAAATACCCTTCCATTATAAAATTTAACCAGTTGTTATTTGAATTAAATATTGCAATTTAAATAGATGTTGTGAACCCTTAAAATATTACGAACGAATTACTAGTATTATGGAAAAAAAAATTCTGATAAACTTTTACTTAAAATCTTAATTCTGTAAGACTCAAAAGTTATATTACAAATTGCAATTTCTTATACCACACATGTCAAACATTAATGATATTTTCTAAATTCCCAACAATAATGTTACTCTCATTCTTTTTTTGTTTGCACTTTTTATTTACTCTTTGAAGTTGCGTCTGCTTCTAGCAAATTCATGTACTTCCCTCAACTCTCAAGACTGTGAACCATTTAATGAATCATATTCGAAGAACTCATTAACTTAAGCTTAAGCTTAATTCTATATAAATTGGAAAACCTCTTGGCCTAATAAATTTAACGTAGAAGTGTTCATTAACACACTTTTTTTTTACTGTTGTCTATAAGAATCGTGATATCAATATCAGTTCATTTGTTTTAATCTATATGAATGGTCGTTGTTAGTGATAACAACAGTTTACTTCGATATTTACAAGCACAATGTATGTTTACATTTATATGCATTTTGTTTTATAATCTCTATGTTACACAAAGTAGAGCCATGCTAATTATTCTGAGAATTCAAGTTTCAAAAATTATTAACTTCTCATCGTGATTAGAATAAGAAAATAGTATTTAAAAATTGTAAAGCTCAAAGTATATTATATTTTTGATATCAACAAGAAGAATGAAACTTACTAAATATTCCCTTTTTTGTTGAAAGGACAATGAAATCCACATTGTTAACATTTGATGGTTGACAAATATTGATTCCAGACCATTAATATTTTCAATAAAACATTTAAAAAATATATAACCGACTTCCACCTATAACTAAAAAGCTAAAAATAATTATAACAAAATACAACTCTAGCAAATAAATAACACATTCAATGTTGTTAGGTACCTACCCAGGAAGTAAAAAATGTTAACATTAAAAGGTGCTCATTCTGTACAAATTAATTACCTACCAATCTAGTATATTTTGAAGTCGGTGCCAAGCAAATCTAAAATCCTTCATTGCGTACTTTTCTACTACTTCATCAAACTTGATTGTTGCTTGGCACCGACTTTAAAAATATACTAGATTGGTAGGTAATTAATTTGTACAGAATGAGCACCTTTTAATGTTTACATTTTTTACTTCCTGGGTAGGTACCTAACAACATTGAAGGTGTTATTTATTGCTAGAGTTGTATTTTGTTATAATTATTTTTAGCTTTTTAGTTATAGGTGGAAGTCGGTTATATATATTTTTTTAATGTTTTATTTTCAACTTTTTAGTTTTTTTGAACTCAGGTTGTTTTCATTCTTTATTTTTTATGTTGTATGTATAACCTTAATGAACAGAACCAGGTAACATCGAAAGCCTCAACATTACACAATGATACATTTTCATTTAAATTGACAGGTAAATGTTTACTAACAAAATTTACTAGTACGCGTTGACTTAAGAAGCCCAAAATATACTTATGCCTTATGGACCACGCCATGTAACCTTTTTTGAACTTTTTTTTTTGACAACTCTGTATAACTATAGATAAATCCACTCCGTCTATGTACCAACCATCATGTACATACGACTGGCCACCGACAAGCATAAATTTGTTAGCTGCCTTCTATAAAATATAGGACGGAGTAGAATCCATCCCATATGTACGGAGTCAAATCCGTCCTATATTTCAAACATAGTATATAACTCCTTGTGGGTTGCCCCATAATTTATTTCATTTTTAACATTTTATATTATCGCCCTGTGTAACATTAATTCCTCTCCACACTCTATGCAAATTCTTATGGGCTATAAAAGAAATAATTTTTTAATCACACTGTATACATATAATTCAACTCCAGCATATATTTCAACCATCCTGTATATGATTTGCTTATGTCCACATCATATAACAGTTTTTAATTTTAATTTCACATTTTTTTCCAACATTTTTGTACCACCAAACGTCCAGTCCACCCTATATTCCAACCATCCTGTATATACAGCTGCCTACGGACCACTATCATTCTAGTCCGTCCTATATTTCAATCTTCATATAAATGCAACTCCTTCTATCACTTTACTTTGTGATTTTGTTTGCTATAACTAAACACCCTGTCTATAAACGCAGTTTAAAATTTGACATGTGTTGTCACTGAATTTTCTATTAGGCCGGGAGAATGTGACAACCAAAAGCATCGTCTTCGCAAAATGGAAAAATTTGCAATTAAATAGTATTTGCCTGGTATACAAATAAAACGAGCTTGGTACTCATTGCTTTAAGGAGCCGAAAATACTATGCTTTACTACCTATAGGCTTGAGATGTACATAGAAATTTTTCAAATTCGCAATTAAAACTTCCAGTGCCTAAAATTACCGCACTATTACGTTGGAATTAAAATATTTATGAGGAAATGTCCGTTATGTCATTTCGATGAAATTTTTGATAAGAATTTTAGAATTTTCGGCGATTTTCTGCAAAACTGCAAGTTGCACGTCGCAGAAAAGTATATGAGATCACCTAAGGATCTTCCTTAATAGATTAAACGTTAAAAAACTATACACATCCATAAGGAGTTATCGAAAAATCGACTAAAATATTAGGGATATTCGTCGATTTCCATGCACGCATGTGTTCATTCACAAATTTTATCACTTTACCAATAGAATTCTTTTCCCAAATTTGAAGTTTCACCAATCCGGATATATACTCTCTATTAAACAAGACCATATTCATTCAAAACGGTGCACCACAGGAGAAGAAATCAGGTAACATACATACAAAACAAGAAAAGCGAAAAAAAAAATACGCGAGGAATTGATAACCTCCTCCTTTTTGGAAGTCGGTTAAAAATTAACCTGACATGATACATGGAGTCATAGGTACGTCATTAAAATTTTTTTAATATTTATTTTAACATTTTTTGGTCCATTTCTTTTGTTATGATTTCATATACTTATCTGGCATAAACTACGTTGTATTCGGGGACGAGTTGTCCCATAGTTGTCAGGGAACAAATGCTCATAACTTTATATCACATTCCCATTAATTCCAAAGTTCTTAACAATTATTGAATTTATATTTTTTTGACCGGTATGCACCCCTGCTAGAATAAAGAATTTAATTTGGCTAATTTACTTTAATAGTTTATTTCCCATTTGTTCTACTAATTTACTTTTAATTAAACTGTACAAAGATATTGAACAATTTTTTAAGTGGAGAATAAGTTGGTTTAATCTCGTGAAATTTTTACACACATTTTTTGTCCCATCCGAATATCGTTCGAATTTCGAAAATTATGGAAAATATTACCTAAATGTTTTCTAAATTTGTAATCGTTAAGTGGCTAGCAAACTGTTCAATCTATTGTAAAGAAAGTGCTTAAAATGTTGAATGTTTATATATGCTTAGTAATTATCAAAAATAAATGAAAACTGATAACTTATTATGTTTTTAACCGACTTCCAAAAAGGATGAGGTTATCAATTCGTATGCAACTTTTTTTATGTATATCGAGAGATTATTAAAAAACGGCTTGGGCAATTTTTATGATTTATACTGCATTATATTAAGAAACATTACAGAAAGGTCCCATATAATTGTCTATAACATGAGATTTGCGGTTTACTAGAAAATCAGAAAAATAGTAAATAAAGGACTAGATTTCAGCGATTTTCAATGAATCTTCCCTGTTTTCTCTAAAACTGCTCACACAATTTGAAAATTATAAAATGTATTATACAAAGATATGTTCCAGCTTCATTTCTTATATTTCCCAATAACATAAAACTTACCATTTTGCTGAAAATCGGAAAAATATATGCAAAAAAACTGTAATCATCATGGTAAATGTCAAATTTTCATCATAAATATCTAGTTTAAATGTCAAGATTTGCCATGAAAGCATATCGTACAGGGTGTTTGTAATCGTTTTTATTTTGATTCGTTTGAACTAAAAAAAATCCGTTAGTTTATTGAAACGAAAATTTGTTTTGTCGGCGGACTCTTTCTATATGATATACGGTTGTAGGTGTGTGAGTGCGTGCATGTGAAATTAGGTGGTACACAAATAATTGTATACATAGGATGGTTGACATATAAGTTGGAATTGAATTAGTTATAAGGGTGGTTCTAAAAATATTGTATTTGGTGGCCAGGATTGCTTAATAGATACAATTTTCTACGAACGAACACGCCACGATGTGGCTCAGGACTGCCGTAAGAAACATTAGGCAAGATTTGCGCCAGTAACTAAATTTCTCCTTATCAACCGGCTTCCAAAAAGGAGGAGGTTATCAATTCGTCTGTAATTTTTTTTATGAATGATGGGCGATCATTCAAAACGGCTTGGACAATTTTGATGATTTAAACTGCATCATAGTAAGAAATATTACAGAAAGGTCCTATATAATCGTCTATAACATGAGATTTACGGTTTTCCAGAAAATCAGAAAAAAAGTAAATAGGGGACTAAAATTCAGTGAATTTTAAGAAATCTTCACTGTTATCTCTAAAACCGCTCAAGAAATTTGAATATTATAAATTGTATTCTACAAAGATATGTTACAGCTTGATTCCGTATATTTTTCTATACTGTAAAAACCTACCACTTATGTACCGGGTGCTTCAAAAAAATGTATACACACTTTGAACTTCCATAGAAAATTTATTTACCGTTCTACAAAGTTAAATTTCAGGAAAATAGAAAGCTGAAAGTCCAATGTAAATGAAACATAAATAACAAATGTTAATACTGTTCAAATTGGTGACCTGCAGCATCAATACAATTCTGAGTACGAGTCACCACAGATTCTGTACATCGTATCAAAACGTCCAATGAGATTTCTCTACACACTGCTTGAATCTCATTCCAAAGAATGTCTAGGTTACGTGGTTTACGTTTGTACACCTCATCTTTTACTGTGCCCCACAAGAAGAAATCCAGTGGTGTAAGGTCTGGAGAGCGTGCTGAAAACTCGATTGGCCCCCTGCGTCCTATCCACTGGCCCGACAAATTTTGATCCAGGTAAGCTCGTACGTCCCTGTGATAGTGCGTCGGAGCACCATCTTGTTGAAAATAAAAATCATCATTACCGTATAATGCACGAATGGCAGGAAATATGGAATCAGCAAGCATTGTTAGGTAATTAATACCAGTTACAGTGCCTTCAAATCGAAAAGGTCCAATGAGTCCCCTTGAAGACAAACCGCACCACACATTTACACCAGGCAAATTTACAGCTTTTTCAATTGTAATGTGAGGATTTTCTTCACACCAGTAAACACAATTGTGCCTATTGACAGTTCCATTAAGTTTGATTTGGGCTTCATCCGACCAAATGATGCTACCCATAAATCCCGGTTCACGTATCACCATCTCCTGAATCCATTCACAAAATTGCAACCTTCGATCTGGTTCGTCGTCATTTAGCTGTTGCACCAGCCTTGGAATGTAAACACGATACTTGCCTCTCTTCAGAATGCGTAGCACGCTGCTAGCACTTACATCACTTTCACGTGCCCCTTGCCTTGAAGATTTGTTAGGAGAGCGTTGAAACAGTTCCAAGACTGCCGTTGATGACTCATCACTTGTAGCTGTTCGAGGCCGACCTAAATGACCTTTATGCACATCACACACTGTTCCATGAACTTCGAATTTGTCTCGTATGTGTGTAATTGTTAATCTTGAAGGTGGTTCTGTATCATACTCCCTTCTCCACTGTCTTTGAACTTCATTTACATTCTCAAACTTCCAGTACCACTTAATAACCTGCTTACGTTCTTCAAAACTCAAACGTACGTCCCCCATGTTGATATTACAAATTCCAACTGATAATATAACATAGAGGGACGATTATGCTGGCACCTGGCGAAGAAATATAACATTAGCCTTGTAGAGCGGGAAAACTACAATAGTTTAAAGTGTGTATACATTTTTTTGAAGCCCCGGTATATGCAAAAAAACTGTAAACATCATGGTAAATATCAAATTGTCATCATAAATATCTAGTTCAAATGTCAAGAACTAAAGTATAGTACAGGGTGTTTGTAATGATTTTCATTTTGATTCGTTTGAAGTAATTTTCTTTTAGAGACGAAGTTAAATTAGGCGGCTTATGATCGCAAAAATGGTAGAAAATATTACGTTAGTTTATCGAAACGAAAATTTATGTCGCCGAACTCTCCTATATGTATATACGGTTGTAGGTGTGTGCGTGCGTGCATGTGATATTAGGTGGTA
Source organism: Octodonta nipae (assembly GCA_034190945.1). NCBI lineage: Eukaryota > Metazoa > Arthropoda > Insecta > Coleoptera > Chrysomelidae > Octodonta > Octodonta nipae. The sequence continues at coordinate 62,586,695 of CM067216.1, read as the reverse complement.
CATAAGCAGTTGTATACATAGGATGATTGAAATATAAGTTGGAATTGAATTAGTTATACAGGGTGGTTCTAAAAATATGGTACTGGGTGGCACATAAGTAGTTGCGTATACAAGGTGGTTGAAATAAGAGTGGAGCAAAACTATAGTTATTCAGAGTGGACATTTGAGTTACAGGATGGAGAATAATTACATTTATATAAAAGGCTTTAAAAATTGCCAGAAGCAGTTGAATATACAGAATGGTTGAAATATAAGAGGGAGTAGAATTACAGTTAACAGGGCGGTTTAAAAAAGTTGCATAGTTTGGAACATAGTAGTTGCTTCTACAAGTTAAGGCGGCGTAAAATTATTGTTGTTCAAGGAGTATCAAAATTTGTTATATAAGCATAAGCAGTTAGGATATTTGAATTATAGGACGTAGGACGGGGTATAATTATAAACATGGGTCCAAACAATTTTAGAAGCAGTTGTATATACCGGGTGGTGGAAATAAATGGTAGAGTAAAATTATAGTCATAAAATGTGGTTCAAAAAGGTGAATGTGGTTATATAGGGTAGACCATGAGCAGTTGCATAAATGGAATACTACATATATGGGGCAAAATAAAATCATTGGTATACAGGAATAATTTAACAAATGGAAAAATAGAAAGAGTCAGTAATGTCGACAGGATTTATACTTATACAGGGTGGTTTTAAAGATTTCAGATGGTGTGTTGAATTGAATTATAGTTGTACAGGGTGATTCAGAAAATCATAGACCAATAAGTTATATTGGGTGACCAATACACAGAAGCATATACAGTGTGGATGCAATATAGGGTGAATAGAGTTACATTTATATAAAGTGGTCCGAAAATCAAACAAATAAAAAAGTTAAAATATATTTGGAAAATATAGATAAAGAATACAACTTAGAGAGGGAGAAAGAGAATGGGATAAAAACAGAGAGAGATGAGAATACGGTAAAATTTTCAATTCAATTGAATCTTAGATCAGATAAAAAAGAAGATATGTCTGAAAATAGTGAATTATTGCGCACAGTTATTGCATAAGTAGGTAAAATGTATATTTTTTACTAGTATCATTTATTTTTCAAACTGGTTCTGAAAGTAGAAGCCATTCAATTTGTCAATCACAGATTTCCGTTCATATTTGTAAATATATCCTAAAACTGATTCCTAAATTCCCAATATAACCTCTTGAAGTTCATTTTGACCAAATTTCAACAAACTTTAGGGAAATCTGAATTAGACGGATATCGTTCACGGCCGGTACCAATAGATAGACTATGGTTTTCCTGTCTGTTTTGCCGTGGTCTATCATCTGCACCTGCGGCAAGCGTCTTCAAATTTTCTTTCAGAATCCATTTCCTAAATTCATGTCGTTAAATAGGTACAGCTTTATAGGGTCACTTTATAAAAAGAAATTGTACTCTTAATGGAATTGAACGCTTATTAACGGAGGGCAACATTTACACATATGAAAATACATGAGTACGGTAATGAAATGCAAAAAACTTAAATTGCATTTGTTTCGAAATTTCGTCGACCTACCACACTCTACCTTGATCTTGAAATACCCGTACAATATAGTTTTCTCTGTAAGGAATAGGGACCAGTTTATATAGGTATTAAGAGTCTCTTCGGTGATAGAAAATCAGTATATTATCGGATTTCATTGAATCTTCGAGAACACATGAAGGAAATTTCCCGGTGACTCTTTGACCTGGAGAATTCCGAGGAGGAATATATAAATACGAAGAGCTGATGGAAGGATTCATTCAGTATCCGATTGTCGTATTTTAAAGATCAGGTGTTCAAGATAAATTGTAAACTGTGTCAGTGAATATAAATTAAAGTAGTGGAAATAAATTATAGAAAGTGGGACTCTGTTTTTCAATAAATCCAAGAACTGAACTGAACCCGAGTGTGAAAATAAAAACATTACAATACTTACAGATGCTTTGTGTTGACGCCAGGTTTTGGAAAAACAGTACATTTCAAATACTAGCAGATTTAGATGCTACAGTGTTAAAACCACTGAGCTTTCGTTGTGGATATACATTTACAGATGCTAATGGTTGTTGGCACTGATTTTAAATGACTCGATAGGATATTCTGCGAATAAACATTACGCATTACGCAGGTATTAATAAACAATAACACGTTGTTGGAATATTAAACACATAATTTATTATTAGTTGAAACTTTAAGGTTGGATGTGGCAGATGTTTCTAAAAGACCCGTAAGAAAACCCTTCACGATCGTTTCTTCTGCTGACGGCAGTTGGTTGAATCTGAATTTTTGTGCCTCTGAAGAAGGGTTGTTTATTAAATTTTAATTTGGTTTAGCTTATTGTTAAAAGTCCCAACATTTTCTTCATATGACTGCCTTGTCAATGAAATCGTATCAACAAAAGTTAGTTTAAGGCAATTTTTTAAAGGGATGTGTTCCTTCATTTCGACTGCACTACTGCACATAGGTGCTTAAAGAATGCTCCCGCTTGTCCTTGTGGACAGTCACACATTTCAATATCAGTGTGAACTATACGTCTAAATAAAATTTATTGGAGCGTGACATTTAAATCGGTATCAACAACCGTTAGCATCTGTAAAAATGTATATCCACTACGAAAGCACACTGGTTTTAAAACTCTAGCGTCTAAATCTGCTAGTATTTGTAAATGTACTTACTGTTTCTCCAAAACCTCACAGATGTCAACACCTTGGTGTCAACAAACACTAGCATTTGTAAATATGTATCCGGACACTAATGAAAGGAAAAATCTATGGTGACGGTGTGCGAAGCTATTGAAGCTTCGCTTGTGATAAAATGTCATTGTTTCAAACTGTTTTCCAAATTTTTAAAGACTGAGCTGCCTCAAAAGTCTTCAACGCTTTGCATAAACATCTAGTTTTACCCAAATTTAAGTAGTGAACAATTGAATACGTGAGTCCTTTATCAAAACCATAAATCGTTTCTGAGACTATCGTTGTCGTCGAGTCTGCTTAAAAATAACAAAGAATTAAAGAACAATAAAAGCTCGAGTGATACGTGCTTCATTTTCATAAACAATCATGCTATACACGAACGACACAGACGGCGGCCAAATGGACGGACGGACGGACGGAAGGACGTTCATGCGATAACCATGACTTGAACGTGATTCATCGATTTGCCTATTAGTTAGAGTACCAGGTTTTAGCAGAAACGATCAGTAACGGTGTTTGTAAAACGTTTGTTCTCGAAGGCCGCGAGTTTATGTTTTATTTCTTGGAATAAACTTGAAGAACTATTTATTTACGCCTACAAAAGAATGGTGAACTCTTGAGTCACCTATAATTCTAATCGTAGGTCTTGGTTGAAGAAAAAGCAAAGAGTGTTAAAACCTAGTCAAAAATGCTTATGAGAAAAGGTTTTTGTTGGCATTAATATTTATTAAATATGCTTTATGTTTCCACATATTTGCTGTTTACACGTATATACTTTCTGTAACGATGCTTCAGCTTCTTTAACCGCTCTACATAGAAGAAATCTGCCGCCTGGGAATTGAACCAGTTGAGTTGATCGACGTTTTGAAATCGTTGCCCACCCAGTAACTTTTTCAAATGCAAGAAAAGCAAATAGTCGGTAGGTGCAAGGACTGGACAGTACCTACGGATATTGATCATAAAGTTCCCAACAAAAATGTTGGATCTTCTTGGCTTTGGCACCCGGTGGTGTGAGGGATTCGTTGTCGTGACAACAGTTTCCCCCATAGTCTATTATCGCACGTCTTAGTTTGGTTGGCGTTGTCTAGTGTTTGGATTCTGCGTTGGTATACGATGCTCAAGTCTATCACTACGCATTCTTTGATCTTTCCGCTTATCAGTTAGCATTCACCTCGCACCCAGTTTCTGATAACAAAGCTGATCAGTGATAACTATACACTATCTATAGAAATTTATAATCCAGTCGGTTCATCAACTGCCTCTCTGCGGTTCATCGTGAAGATTTGTGCCACCATTTTGAAATTCTCGACACCATTTTTGAATTTATTTATCACTTTATCATTTCAGTTGCAAGCACTCGGCTTAACACAAGATGGGTTTCAACATCTAAAGACCGTTTGCCTGCAAAAAATGTAATCACAGTCTCGGCCATTGTGATTTGCTTCCTCCGCCTGACAAACAACTTCTGAATCAGAACAAGAAGCAGTGGTTTACTAGAGTTTGTAAATAACGCTGCATGCGTTAAACTTTATTTATACGTACCAACAGTTAAAAGGAAAAAGCAAAAGTTTTCTTTTTTTGTAGGGGTTAATCTTTAGAACTATTGAATCAGTTTCTCAATTTTTTTACTGGAAAATAGCTTCCTCAGTAATATAAGTTTTATTTGATTTCAAGTTCGTAAATTCATTATTGCTAAGTCACTCAGAAATAAAAGCGCCAGTCGACTGTTTTATGGCCGTAGGTACACTAGCGGAATGGTTGGATATACGACGACATAATCTACCACACCAATATTAATCACTAAATATTAAAAAATGCGGTACACGATTTTTATTAGCAATAATTATTTTAAAATTAAAAAAAAAAGATTTATTACAAGAATCCCAAAATTATATCAAGGGATAATATTAGCAAATTTTCCACACAGCACATGAATAATTACAGAGATGCCTTTGTTAATGATACTAAAAATTAATAATTTCATCCTCTTGAATAATAGTTACCAACAATTTTCTCTAGAAAAATATAAATGAAAATGCTATCAAATTGGCTATACTAAATAATCTTTCGTCATCATGAAGTAATATTAATTATTGGAAGAAAAACTTTTCATTTAACGTTCAAATATTAAATTTAGTTGTATATACGGTGTACATAAATAATAATTTGATATTTCTGTCAAGATCTTCGACTAGAAACAATGTATATCTTATAGTTCAATGGACATCTCGAAAATATGATATCTGTAATATTAAATTGAAGCTGCGATAATTTTTGACAAGAAACAAAAAAACATTACTTTTGAATGAATGAATCGAGTTGAAATGATTAGAGTTTAATTAGAGCTTGTACTGTTTTATGAAGCTTAACTGTGGCATCTTCTTGTTTCTTTTTATGGTTTGAATGAAACCACACAAATGACAAGTTCTAGGAACTCGTGTATTTTCATAATAATGGAATTGCTCGAGCAAAAACATATTTAAATATAAGCAGTAAATATTGCAGTTTCGATTGATCTTTAAGAGCTGGTAATGCATATTGCAACTGTTGCAATGTTCGAGTCAGTGTCAACGACAACCAATGAGGGACTTAAACTGAAACAAAGATGATTCCCAAACAATACGCTCTGCCCAACAAAGCACCAACTGGCAAGACTTCTAGACATCCCCCGTTTCTCCATTCTGTTCCCTATCTCTACATAAACGTGAAAATATGGATTTTTGAAAATTTCAAATCCTAATCATATGTAAGAATTATTTGATGCAATGTTAGGTATATTGACTTTTTATCTAAATTCAAATTGAATTTTCGTTGACGAAACAACGGACACAGAGAACCTCTATAGAGATAGAGTAGCTCTTGATGCACCTTAATTTAATAGTGAGGAGGTACTTTCTTAACTAATTATGAACAGATGGGCGACTAATAACCTATCATACACTTAATTATATTTTACTAAAAGCTACTGTCAAACTGATGCAACTATAGCTTACTATATTTCCTAAATGTATGTGCTTTTTCAATTTTTTCTTCTTTTGAAACGTGTGGACTAGTGGCTACAAACATATTTATTTCTCTAGAAAAACATTTTACAGTTTTTCAGTTCGAATGATAGATAATTGTTTAATTATATCTTATTAGCCTTACTTTTTTATGTCGATTATCGATTGATCACTTGATTATATGTAAAAATGCTAAATAAAAGAATTCTAGAATTAACAAAAATTGTTGATAAAATATTTATAATTTTTATTAAAGAGTCCATACTTTGATCGTGAAGATTTGTTAAGAGATGTAGTTGGGATAGTTAAATTAAATATTCGATTTTTGATTACTATAAGAATCTGAAAACACAATGTACAAAAATTGCCAAAAGTGTAATGAGAGGGTAACATTTCGTTAGAAGCTTTCGCTTCCATCGTCCATACTTCAAGTCCAGTCTTCTAAAAACAATTTTGAGGTAAATAGTTAAATGTGGGCATAGATATTGGTATTTTATATTTAGATAAAATTCTGAAATGACATATCTGACGAGACCTAGCTGACCACACTCATTAAACGGCGAATTTGCTAGACTTTTATACCCAAATAGGTAGTAGGAATGAGGCAGTATCCTGATTCAGTCTAAAATTGTAGTTAAGTGTTTTCTACTTTAACCTTAAAATTAATTTGTTAGACAATTCATTTATTATATTGACATAGATGTATCTCCTCAGATGTTTCCTATCGGTTTATATGATCGATTTTCGCATATTTTGAAATTACCGAAAATATAAATATATTTGTAATCTTGTCTTATGTAAAATTAAATGAGTCTCTCATATATATGTCCAATTTTCTTCATAATTGTACTCTTAGTTATGGGAATTTGTGTTATTTTCCTTAATATTCTGTAAACTGTACATTATAAAACTTGTTAAAATTTCCCACGAGCCCCTTTACATATTTGACATATTCCAGACGTCGTTGTATTTTTTATTTTTGAAGCGAAAGGTTCTTAACGGGGGCCCACATTTACACATATGAAAATAGATGAGCAAGGGAATGAATTGGATAACTTGAGATTTCATTTGTTTCGACACCAACACCACACACTTGAAATACCCATACAATTCAGTTCACTGTGTAAGAAACAAAGACCAGGTAAAATACATTATGAGTTTCTTCTTTTATAGAATATCAATAATATATATTTTTTATTTTTTATTATTTTTTTATTGTTTATTTATTATTTCAGACAAAAGATGTTACAATAAGAATGTTTTAATATAGGACACCTAAGTATTAACACTTGTGTTGTGTCCTATACATATTAAACTAAGAAGCACTTCTAAACAATTATACAAATATTACTTAACCATTATATAATTAAGAGAGCAAAAAAATATAGCACGAAAATGGGAGCAAAATACAGAACGTAGATTGTTAGTCTTTTTTAAGCAAGTTTTAAACTTAACATGTTATAATTTGAAATAATATATTTTTTGCTCATACAAACAAATTTGGAAAAGGAAAGATTTTTGCATTCACCAGAAAGTATAATTTACAAATTAATTCCATTAAAATATTAATTTTTTGACTCACAGCATTGAAGTAGCAGTTGTAAGAATATAATTCTAATAATTTACTTCTGGTAGAATAAGGGTGACTAATTTTTTTAAAACCTGTATGTTTGTGAATGAACTTAGGGCAGAATGCATATAAAGAACTTTAATATTTAACAGAGATTCACGGATAACAATACTTTTTACTCTGTCACAACTTCTTAATTTAAACATTGTTCTAAGGATATAATTCTGTGTAGTTTGTAATTTTGATAAATTTGTTTTATAAGTAGAATCCCAAATGCTAATTCCATAGTTTAGTATGGATTCAACCAGATTGTTGTAAACTATAAGCAAGTTGTTTTTATTGAGTATGTTACGCAACGAATAGAATTTATAAGTAAGTTTTTTTATTATGTTAGAAACGTAGTTAGATGTTGGTCAATGATTACCCCAAGGTATTTTATATGGTTGGTTCTTACTACCTTTTCTTAAACACCTTCAACCATCAGGGGCCCCAAATTTTCCCTTGGTCCAAACACGTTTGGTGCAAATGCAATATATTTAGATTTGGTTATATTTAGGCTTAAATGGTTAATGTCAAGCCAAATCTTAACATCATTAAGGGCTTGTTGAGCAATTTGCCAAACTCGTGTCATGATTTTCCTTCGCACTGCAACACCGTATCATCAGCATATGATAAAATGTTACACGTCTTACAGTTTAAAAGGTCATTTATGAAAATGAGGAAAATAGGAAATGAACTAATATAACATCCAATTAATATAGAAAACGTGCACAAAATTTGCTTTTCTAATATAAACTCCAAATCTCTCTTTGCGATATATTGCATTATGGACTTGACATATGTCAGAACTCAGAAAGAACGCTATTAATTTCATACACCTTTTGTTAATTATTTTACCGCACTTTCAATTCATTGGATATGAGCTTCAACTTGCAAGTTATAATTCAAGAAGTTTTATTTGGCAATTAAATTACACATTAGAATTAATGCTCAAGTCATAACAGAATAGTGACAATTATTTTAATTCTCCATTACCATTACTAATGATAACACAAGGAAATATAAACAGAGATAGGGCATAATAAGAAACGGGAAGTATAATTCGGAAGAAACCACCGTTCAGTCTCAAATGACTGCCACTCTTCTTAGGGTTCCGTATATACAATATAGGGATACTCTTATAATATAACTCCGGATTTCTGCCTCTGTCACATCACAGCAATTTTCTCCTAAATTACTGGACGGAAGAGGTTGAAATTTGGTATCAATTTATAGTTTGGTGACCCGATCAGGAGTCCATATCGTAATAGAAGAAATTTTGATTTTAGGGGTACTTCTGGGGAGAAAAACTAAAAAAATCGACCGTTCCCCACCTGATCTCCGAAACTACTGAGCCGAAAATTTTGAAAAAAATAGGAAATATAGAACGTTGCCCGAACTTTACAGGAAAAATAAGGAGAAACCATTAATATTAATTTTGGGGGGCAAATTATAGAATTAAATGAAACTTGAAAAATAAAAAAAAGTTCAAACGCATCATGTAATACATCAAATTAAAGGTCCCATTCTGAGGAACAGAAATGTATTTGTTTCATATTTAAAAAAATAGTTAAAAAGATATTAACGAAAATATACCAAAATTTACCCATTCCCCCCCCCTATCTCCGAAACTATAAAACGTTTTCAAAAAAATTAGAGGTATAAGGCCTGAACTGAAGTTTACTGGAAAAATAAGAATAAACCTCTACTTTCAATTTTGGGGGTCAAATTACAGAATTAAATGGTAGATATAAAAATAAAATTGTTTCTAACGCGTCATGTTATATATCAAATGAAAGGGCTCATTATGACGAAAACAAATATATTTTTTTCATATTTTTAAAATAAATTAATTAAAAGATATTAACAAAAATATAAACAAATTTACCCACCCCCTCCTTATCTCCGAAACCATAAGCTGTAAAATTCGAAAAAATAGAGGTATAGGGCCTCACCTGAACTTTACTGGAAAAATAAGGAGAAACCCCTAATATTCAATTTGAGGGGCAAATTATAGAATTAAATGGAAAATAAAAAAATATAATTGTTTCACACGGATTAAGTAATATATCAAATCAAAGGGCTCATTATGACGAATACAAATCAACTTTTTTAATATTTTTATAATAAATTGTTTAAAATATATTAAAAATTTACCCATTCCCCCCTTATCTCCGAAACTGTAAGACGCAAAAAAAATAGAGGTGTAGCCCCTCACATGAACTTTACTAAAAAATAAGGAGAAACCCCCTAATTTGATTTTGGGGGTCAAATTACAGAATTAAATGAAAAATAAAAAATTAAACTAGTTTCTAACGGATCCTGTAATATATCAAATTACAAGGCTCATTATGACGAATACAAATATATTTTTTTAATTTTATTAAAATGAATTATTTAAAATATATTAAAAAAAATATTTAAAAAATTACCCATTCCCCCCTTTATTTCCCAAACTATAAGACTTAATTTTTTCTGTTTACAGGAAAAATACGAAGAAATCCCTAATATTAATATTGGGGGCCAAATTATAGAATTAAACGGAAAATAAAAAAATATTTTTTTAACGCATCATGCAATACATCAAATGAAAAGGCTCATTATGAGGAGTACAAATATATATTTTTCATATGTTTTAAATTAATTGTTTACAAGATATTATAAAGACATAAAAATTCTCATTTCCGAACCATACTACCTAAAATTTTGAAGATAATTAGGGGCTGACTTGAAATTTATAAGAAAAATTATTAGAAAACCCCCATAGTAATTTTAAGGAGAAATTATACAATTAAATGGAAAATAAAAATTCAATTTTCAAACTCATCATGTAATATATCAGAGAAAAGACTCATTATGTAAATTACAAATATATCATATTTTTAAATCATTTGTTTAAAAGATATTAACAAAAATATTAAACATCGACTTAATTCCCACTTTAGAAACTACACTATTTAAATTTTGAAAAATGTATTTTATTTGTTTTTTTAAATAATTTGAATAACAAATTTAATAATTTATAATTTAAAACTTGACCTATTTAGCCCTTTTATCTTCTAATCTACAGAGCCTCAAAATTCAAACAGTAGATTATAAAAGGCTTCCCGGAAAGTTTATTAGTAAAATAAAAGTCTAATGTTAATTTTTGAGGGCCAAATTAGAAAGTTAAATACATATGTATTTTTAAAAAAATAAAGCGAATCATGAAGCCGATAAAATAAAAAGTCTATGTGTGGAAAATTAACGTGTACATTTTTTATAAATTTAAAACGCTTCCTTTAAAAGATATAAGGGTAAATATAAGAAAATGCACTCATTCCCTGCTTGTCTGAAACTGGAATATTAGAATCTTGAAGGTAGTACCGAACCCTTAGTATGCGAGTCCAACTCGCACTTGACCAAATTATTTCATTTACATTTCTAATCCTAACCCTCCCTCCCATTTTTTTTTTGCTTCAATATTTTTGTAAATATTGTGTGAAGCTTTATGTTCCATCTTTTTCTCAAAATTTTTGGCCTCGTAGTTTTAAAGATGAAGGGGGTGATAGTGGATTTACGCTATGCACTCATGATTGTTACAAAGCTGCGTATTAGTAGAAAGTTCATCCAGTATTTTCAGAGCAAATAGACGCAAATGTGTAGACATACGAGTGATACAATAAGGGTTTTTGTAAGATGTGAGTAACACTAAAAACATTGCAAATATGTTCTCAATATCAATAGTCGTATTGGCAATTTCTCCTTGTTTTCATGGTTAAGCACACTACATAAAAATGACTATCGTATATTCTAAAAAATCATTATTCATAATACTATACCATTTAACATTGCAACATAAATTCCAAATATTAGATAAAGCGTAGAAGTCATTTACCCGTGACTATCCGATTCAAATAAAAAAAACGTATCCAGTTTTAATTACAATTATCGCCAACAACCTTAATATTCAAACATGTATCTCAACCCAATTATCAGCGAGTTGAGAGCGAACCAGACCAGACAGACCGCAACAGTTAAAGGCGAATAAGAAAATTCTGAAAAGAAACGCAGGAAAGGAAAAGACCTTTCCTTCCGTCTACAAGGTTGGTGTATGTAAGTGTTGTTGTACGTTAGATACTTTGCGTAGAAGAAAAATATCGGTGTAAGTGCGGCAACATCGTAATCGTCTGGCCCGACTAGAAAGCCCAGCAACGTGTGTCTGTCGGTGTGCGAGGGGTGCGGAGGATGGGGGGTGTTGGTGTGTCGCATCGTTCGCGCAAAAGGTCGTCGACCCTCTCACACACTCAGACAACACAGGATTTTGAGTAAGTTCCTTAAAAATGTCATTTTTGCACATAAACATATACAAAAGTATGTTGGAAAATATTCGATATACTTTTGATACGTATTGCGGTATTAAGTAAATGTGTCAGAACTGATTAGCTACGTTTTTTTTTGGCCTAGTCTATTTTTTGCAAAAACCCAACAGTTTACAGCGTGTTTCAAAAAAACATACCAACGTGGAGATTCGTCATCCAAAAATAATTAGGTTCAGAAATCCTTAGATTTCAGATACAGAGCTTGATGTGTTCATCCCCAATACTCTGTGATATTTTAAAATGTCATTGTTAACCCATTCAAAAGGTTTTTTGGGGTTTCAGTTATTAGAGACTACAGGCTTCAATGCTCGGCATCAAAAAATCTATTATCATGGCGCGATAACAGTCACCATTCCCAGTAACATTTAGACCGACTGCGCCCTCTTTTTTGGACCGATTATTCCAAGATGTATTGGTTCTGAACCTCTTCGGGTTCTTCATCACCCCAAATACGGGCATTTTGTTTATTCACGTACCCATTAATCCAAAAATGGACTTCATAGGTGAAGAAATTTTTTGTCGAAAACAGTGGATCTTCTGCAAGCTTGTCAAGAGCTCAACGACTGAAGCAAAAAGGAAGGTCGGTCGGCTTCAGTTTTTGCACTAGTTGAATTTTGTATGCTTTTAAACAAAGATCCTTACATAAAATAAACCAAGTTGTTGAATACGAGAAGCCTTTGGGAACAGCGACAAAACGATACTTCACTGCCTTTGTTTATACTCTGCGCTACTGCCATTATATTTCCTTCAGTACGTGCTGGATGTGCTCTATTTGGTCGCGTATTATCCAATAATGACAATTGGGTCTCAAACATACTGATGGTATAGAGAATTGTGCGTTTGGTTGGCCGGTTAGGTGGACCATAAGTTGCTCTAAACCCGCGATACACAGTCCTCGTAGATCGCCCATTTTCGTAATACAGCTGAATAATTTGTAGACGCTGTGCCGGGCTAAGTCACGACTGAAACCACATCACAAAAAGTACTTCTAAATGAATCACTCTAAATTAATATAAGCAATTAAAAATAATTTACCAATTATAATCAAATACCCTATTATTCCACACTTTTGATTAACCCTGTCCAATTGTAATTTGCTCCTCTAAGGACGTCGTATGTTTTGACTGATATTTCGATAGAGATTATGATTTCCACATTTGTACCTTTGTAATATAATATAAACCTAAATTTGTACAGAGGTTGTCATTATTTGAATAACTGGCACTCTTCATTCCTTTCAATTATGTTTCAGCGTTCCAAGTTATACCCTCTATAAGGGATCTCTATATTATTTCCTTCTTGCGACGTTGTATTTTTTTCCTCCACCAAACTATTGTCTGTATCATTTGGTCCATTCGGTTCTTTACTGGAAACCCACATCCTGAAGTTCATCACGTTTGCTCACATTTCTTCCATTAATACTTAAGTTTCGAACTTCCTCACCAAATTTAATTCCAATCCCCAATCATTATTCTTCTACCTTAGGAATTATGTACTTTACGTCCTCGTTATCTACACACGATCAACTCTTCATCCACACACACAGTTATTTATCTGTCTAGTCCTGCTAAACCATAAGACATATTTTATACTTTGTCTGAAACAGCCAACATTCTTGTAATAGCTCTTAACACCTTTCAAATTGTGCAGATTTTTTTTAAATTTAATTTCTGATCTGTTTTATACTACATACTACTATATATACTTGGTGATTTATAGTTTCAATATATTGTCTATTGATTGTGGTTTCCTCTAATATTTGGTATATTTTCCTTTTTGGAGGTCAATAAAATTGAGGTTCGAAAGGAAAATATAATATCTGTACAGAACTTAAATGCTTTCAAACGAAGTGGTTTGTTGTTAAATTTTATTTGAATGAAACATCAAAAATTTGAAAATTCATTACTGTAAGTACTCTCCTGCGTTTGTATATGTATATATGAATGATTATTTTGCTAACTGATTGGGAATAGATTAGAAATAACGTGCAAGCTAATTACAGCAACATGCCTACAAAAGACGCATATTTACATCTAGTTTCTCTATTGTTCAAAATCAACACTGATTTGTATGCGAAGGAACAAAATACTGTTAAAACAATATACTTAAGTATCTTTCAGATATTGCTTCTATGTTCATATCAATACAAGAAAAACGATTTTTTTAAATCTTATTGTAGTATCTGTAAGTTATGTTGATCACTTTTGCGATTTGAAGATGCGATCTTGTACTAAATTTACCTAAAAAAGACAGATTTCTTGGGCTATTACATTAAATATAGTCGTTCTGAAATTTAAACCGATAGAAGTTACCCTTTTTTAGGATCAACCGCGCCCATCCCCCCTCCCATGTAGTTTTTTTTTGGTTTGTCAATATTACTGTTAAGACAGGTGTAACCCCCAATTAATATATTTAGAACACAAGGTAACTATTCTAATTCGTTTTTAGACAGAAAAAATATAATACTTATTACCTAGTGTTAGTTTACAATTATATTTAAGTTTCAAGCTTAATATAGTCGATCTTCTGTTTTTTTATGAAAAACTCTTTGTCACTGATAATTAAAAAAACACATACATACTTACATTAGAGTGATCTTCACAGATAAAAACATCTGAATGAAATAGATCTCTCTTGCTAATTGCCCATACATTTTTTTGGTTCAATTAGGATTTATAGACGTATCTGTACATTGCGACCCTACAAAGTTTATTAAAAATAACAAAAATGTCCTTTTTGGTGGACTTGTAATTTAAAATTTAATGGTGATTTCAATTGAAAACACAGAGATCTGCCAGAAATCTGAATAGAGCCTGCTTATAAAATAATAATAAACATTTTAGAATACATTCCTAATAGTCGTCAAATTTTCTATTGAACTTTTTAGATAATAGCTACAACTGTTCGAATAATTCCAAAAACACTTCTCAACTGGGAAACTCTTTCTAATTTTCGACCTATTATTAGTAGTAACAAACATGCCCCTGTATTCGCAGACGCTGGGTTATTATCTAGCATCCTTTTAATATTGGGGGATTTATTGTCTGGTCAATCCCATCCCAACATCTTTCACTTTGCGGAATCGAAACCGCTGGCTGTGTCGCACCGAAAACCAGACAAAGTTCACCAACACCACGTCGACCAACTCACACAGATTTTCGCGTGCCATGTTGTCGGTTTTATGATCAGTTCAATCAGAGCATGTTGGATTTCAACAAAACAATCAACTGGTTTTTATAAGGACTTGAAAAATAAGTTATTTGCAGGGGAAAATGTATTATAGACCTAATTTTTTACAAAATAAAATTACTGAAGACTCCAGATGTACTTAACGAAACCCGGAGTTTGTAAATAATACATTTTTTTATTTAAGGCAACTACTGCAAACTAACTAAATCACGAAATTATGCTTCCATGAACTTCATCATTGTATAACAAACTCACTTAATTTTTAGTATGTACCTGCCTTCTTGAAAAATTAAAATGTCTCAATACTTCGAACGGCGATCAAATTAAGGGATATTTTTCCATAATGGGGAATGTCCCTTTTTGTAAGAATACATTCTAGACAACATCTGTTATAAGTGTATCTATATGCACCTTGGTAAAAATTTGTGGAATGAACAATTAGAGGTTTAAAAATTAACATTTTTTCGATTTCTTCTATAAAGCTCGTTACTATCTGCCTCACAAAAGATTTCTTAGCAAAAGTTGGTTAGAATAAAAATTTCTAGAAAGTTGATGTCATTAGACGTTTCCAAATTGATACCTTTTCTCAAAAATTGGGATTTTTTCGAAGAAATGTGATTTTTTTTTAATTAAAATTTCATACAGAAAATTATTCCAAATTCTGAATGAAGTTAATCCTCCCGAGAATCATAGTACACTATCAGAGCTGTAATTAGTTATTCGCTTTAAAATAACCTGAAAATTGCAGCAACAGTCAAATCTGAAATAATGAAAAAAGTTGTTTAAATTTTTGTGCATTTAAAGTTCGGATACCTTCATTGTGGGCAATTGTCAAAATGAATTTATTTTAACATTTTGGCAGCACTGTTTTGAAGCGTTTTTTTTATTTCACTATTAAGATCCCTATAAAAAACAACAAAATGAATTGTGCTCTCGTAATGTACCGATACCAAACTACTATAAGAAACCTGCCTAATTCCGGAGTTTCGATAAATTTGGCGTATGTCTTCTGCATCAAATATTAGATTTAAAATTTTCACACATTTTCAAAATTTTCTTGTAGAAAATTTCATTCTAAATAACTTTTATTAAGAAACTGTTATGCTACAGCTAAAGGAACGAAGATATAAAGAAAAAAGTACAAAAAGTTAATTTTTCAACTTTTCTTTGTTTAAAAAAAAATCCAACATTTTCTGACAGGGTGCACATAAATATAATTTTTACACTTATTGACTTGAATCCATTTCTACAAAAAAAAAACAGGTCGATTCCCCATTTTGCATGAAATTTTGCTAGTTCGTCTCGAACTATAAATAGCTTTCAGCGACATAAAAGTTATTCTACACTCTATCTAGATCTAGAACTGTAGGTGACTACAAAATGTTTCCGTTTTCCGGCATTTTTTCAACCGTTTCAGGAACCGATGGAACATAAAAATACACTCCTAAATATTCGACTTCATTTAAATTCGAGATTAGTCTCACGGATTCTCCAAAATCAAAGTCGTCAAAAGCTTTTTTAATTTCTTCTGCATTACAAAGTGACCGTTCATCATTTGAATCGAAGTCATCATCGTTTTCGGTAAACCCTCCGTGATTAACGCAGTTCGTAATTAATTACTTTGCTACTTGACCTCTGCCAAATCATGTGACAGTATTACACCAGTCAATAGAGATTTTTATGTGAAATAAAATTCAATAGCAAACCGCACACGACATCAGGTAAATAATATATAAGAAGTAAATTAAGGCCCAAATAATTATTTGAGCTAAACCCAAAAAATATGGGGTATTTTTGTTTTTCCCTTATAGTGTGAAAAGTAGTGATCTGTTCATAATGTCGTCAATAGAAAAATTGTCGAGAATCAGAAAATCTTCAAAATGAGTGATTATAGATTTTGATCATTTATCATAAAGAAAAGCTGGAAAAACAGATATAAACTGACTGTTTTTAGGGTTCCGTATATACAATATACGGTTACCCTTATAATATCACTCCGGATTTCTGCCTTTGTCACATCACAGCAATTTTCTCCTAAACTACTGGACGGAAGAGGTTTGAAATTTGGTACCAATGTATAGTTTGGTGACCCGATCAGGAGTACATGTCGTAAAAAAAAATTTTGATTTTAGGGGTACTTCTGGGGGTAAAAACTAAAAAAATCGACCGTTCTATATTTCCTATTTTTTCAAAATTTTAGGCTCAGTAGTTTCGGAGATCAGGGGGGGGGGCTGATCTCCGAAACTACTGAGCCTAAAATTTTGAAAAAATAGGAAATATAGAACGTTGCCCGAACTTTACAGGAAAAATAAGGAGAAACCATTAATATTAATTTTGGGGGACAAATTATAGAATTAAATAAAAATTTAAAAATAAAAAAAAATCAAACGCATCATGTAATATATCAAATGAAAGGTCTCATTCTGAAGAACACAAATATATTTTTTTCATATTTTAAAAAAATATATTTAAAAAGATATTAACGAAAATATACCAAAATTTACCCATCCCCCCCCCCTTATCTCCGAAACTATAAAACGTAAAGTTTTGAAAAAAAATAGAAGTATAGTTTCTGACCTGAAGTTTACTGGAAAAATAAGGAGAAACCTCTACTTTTAATTTTGGGGGGCAAATTACAGAATTAA
The DNA here is from genome assembly GCA_034190945.1 of Octodonta nipae. Taxonomy (NCBI): domain Eukaryota; kingdom Metazoa; phylum Arthropoda; class Insecta; order Coleoptera; family Chrysomelidae; genus Octodonta; species Octodonta nipae. Next base: position 62,569,176 of record CM067216.1, on the reverse strand, counting down.
ATGGAAAATATAAAATTAAAATTGTTTCTAACCCATCATGTTATATATCAAATGAAAGGGCTCATTACGACGAAAATAAATATATTTTTTTCATATTTTTAAAATAAATGAATTAAAAGATATTAACAAAAATATAAAAAAAATTACCCATTCCCTCCCCCCTTATCTCCGAAACCATAAGCTGGAAAATTTTGAAAAACTGGAAGTATAGCCCCTCACCTGAACTTTACTGGAAAAATAAGGAGAAACCCCTAATATTCATTTTGGGGGCAAATTATAGAATTAAATGGAAAATAAAAAATTATAATTGTTTCTAAGGGGTCATGTAATATATCAAATCACAGGGCTCATTATGACGAATACAAATATATTTTTTTTAATTTTTTTAAAATGAATATTTTAAAATATATTAAAAAATATTTTAAAAAAATTACCCATTCTCCACATTATTCCTCAAACTCTAAGACCTCATTTTTTTTGTTTATAGGAAAAATATGAAAAAATCACTAATTCTATTATTTGGCCCCCAAATAGTAGAATTAAACGGAAAATAAATTATTAGAAAAACCCCATAGTAATTTTAGGGACAAATTATGCAATTAAATGGAAAATAAAGATTCAATTTTCAAACGCATAATGTAATATATCAGATAAAAGGCTCATTATTTTAATTACAAATATATCATATTTTTAAATCATATAATAGATATTAACAAAAATATTAAACATCGACATAATTCCCACTTTAGAAACTACACTAGTTAAATTTTGAAAAATATGTTTTATTTATATTTTTAAATAATTTGAATACCAGATTTAATAATTTATAATTTAAACTTTGACCTATTTTGTCCTTTTTCTTCCAATCTACAGAGCCTCAAAACTCAGACAGTAGATTATGAAAGGCATCTCTGAAAGTTTATTATTAAAATAAAACTCTAATGTTACTTTTTGGGGGCTAAATTAGAAAATTAAATACATATGTATTCTGATAAAACTCAAGCGAATCCTAAAGCAGATAAAATAAAAAGTCTATGTGTGGAAAATCAAAGTGTATATTTTTTATAAATTTAAAACGCTTCCTTTAAAAGATATTAGGGTAAATATAAGAAAATGCACTTATTCCCTGCTTGTCTGAAACTGGAATATTCGAATCTTGAAGGTGGTACGGAACCCTAAGTATGCAAGTCAAACTCGCACTTGACCAAATTATTTAAAAAAATCATTACTTAAATAATTTGTAGAAATATTATCGTATTAACCACGAAAGTTAAATAGCGATATACAAAATTTTGAAAGATCATTAATTGCACTTGTATATCTTGGATGTTTGTTATAGTGCTGTAAAATGTATTAATACTGCTTGTAAATTTTGGCTTAAACAACCGACTTTTACTTCTACTCAGAAATCTTGACATGGTGGATCCTGGATCAGTGGAAAAAGTAGTTTAATTAATAACAGTAAACAGTATACAGATAACCATTAACTTAATGAACCCATGGAAAAATATACCAATATGGGCACGTAATAGTTATATAAATAAAAACCTAATAAACTGAAGTGAAAAAAAAACATATAATACAATTTACCATAATTTTCATCTCGTAACCCCACCTCAAAAAATCTAGGAATATTGGGCATTACTTAAACGTTACAGGAAAAATAAACCAAATATCTGAATGTTAAATTTGGGGGCAAATTATAAAATTATAAATGTTTTTTTATTCAAGCGCATCATGCAGTATATCAAATGAGAAGAATATAAATATATATTTTATTCATATTGGTAAAATAATTGTTGTATTAACTAAATATACAAAAATCGACTAATTACCCCCTTTATCTACAAAGCCTAAAATTTTAAAAACGATTAGGAATATAGGACTTGACTGAAACTTTACAGGAAATATAAAACAAAAATCTTGATATTAATTTTGGGGGTCAAATTATAAAATGAATGAATGAATATATATATATATATATATATATATATATATATATATATATATATTGCATGTCAAGTAATATATTAAATGAACGTTATGAGCAATACAAATATATTTTTTTAATATTATTTAAATATACTTTTTTTAATTCCATTCCAAAATGTGCCAAAGATCTAATTAATAATTTTGTGGCAAATTATAAAATTAAATAGAATTTTTTTATTACCGTAGGTATAACGTAATATACAGGGCTTTCAGTTCAAAACGAGCAACCCAAAATAACTTATAAAATATATTTAAAAGAAAAAGGTAAAAAATACGTTAATTTATAGTAGTTACAGGGGGACACATTTTACACTTATTGTTCACTCTGCAGTTTCAATCACTAAGCGGGGGTGAATATCACTTCTACAAGTTTAAATGCAAAGGGGTATCATGTGATACCTCATTTTAAAGGTCTCTTTTTTGCCAAACTTATGAAACATAATTTTTATAAATTAGATTATTTTTTTACAGAGTAATGACCTTGCAACCGTAAAAAAATAAATTTTTGAAAATAATTGCTAATTATATGAAAATTGGTTTAGGGTGGTTTTTATGGACTGATCATATTGATCCCCATCTTGAATTTTGTCTTTCAAATTCGTGATTAGCGAACCCAAAAACCGCCTTATAATAAGTTTGGTGCAAATTAAATTAAATTTCTTTTGCCATCGTGGATCCGCCATTTTGAATTTTGCAAATCTGACCTCGGTCCGTGATCAGAGACCCTAAAATTCCACACGTGAGAAATTAAAGTCTATTCTTTTAATAATCTAAAAATTCCTAGGTGAAAAGATTTTAAGGAACTAATAAGAAAATTGACTAATTACATACCTATTTTCGAAACTTATTTAATAATTAATAAATATCATTTACCTAGTTTATAACAAATCTGAAAGGTGGTAATCTTTAGTTTACCAGTCCAACTCGCACTTAACCAGTTATTCTAAGTATAAGATTAATGACAATTTAGTTTCAAACTATAATATTCATACTAAATACAAAAATCTCTTTTGGGGAAGAATATCTCTATCAAAAGAAAATTAAATTTATTATTTTGTAGATTTCCATTGTTTGTTTATATCAGTTGTATACCATTCTTAGTTTTAAACTGCACTTTTTATATTTTAATAAACATTTACGTACTGCGTATGAGTTAAGGTATTTTGAATAATGATAACAGTGCACTGTTAATGCTTTCTTTTATTTCAGAAGATAAATATCTACCTGTGATAAATATTTGATAGCTGAAATCGTTGAATTACATTCTCATTTTTCTTTATTTAAATACTTATTTGCTTTATCATGATTTCCAACCAACATAGAAATTTAGTTAAACCTTAGCACCAACGTGCTCGAATATTAATCAAATTAGAAAACGATTAGTTTAAATTGTCACAATTCGTGTATTTCGCTCGGTGGCGATGTTATATGTGGGTCCAAGGTAGAAACAATTAACGCCCCTAATTTTAGAAATACCAGCATAAAATTAACGCAACATCCCGCAATTTGGACCATTACGAAAAGAAAACCCATAGTAGAATAGAAAGGAAGAAAAAAAAACCATTAATACAACAACACCCGGTATTTATGCGATGCCAAGTGGGGAAACAAGCAAGCAGACGGTGTTCCTCCGACCTCGAACGAACAACGACATTGTTTCTCTGTCTTTTCGGCCTTCTCTTTCTCGTGCCGCGTCTCGCGCGATCAGTCTGTTTCGACGATGTCGGTCGTTTCGAGAGTTCAAACACCCCGAATGTCATCGCATTCGCATCGCCCGTCGTCGTCGAAAGAAAGAAAGAAAGGCGAAAAAACACGTAATTCCAGGTAAAAATTCATAGCAAACCAAAGGAAGACCGGGGTGGGGTGCAACATCATCATCGACTCGACCTCAATTTATTACAGGTTACAGGTAGAACGCTAGACAGGTCGGAATTATGTTTTCCTCTTTTTTTTCCAATTCCGTTTCGACCCTCGATGATATCACCCAATCCTTTTCCACTCACTCACACACCTCTTGATTGCATAACTAGACAGTGGAGCAGACGGAAAAGAGAATTGGGGGGGGGCAAAACGAGTGAAACGCAGAGTTTCCAGCCGATTGCGGCGATTGCCAAATGAGGCTCGGCGAACGTGACTATGTGATTTTCACAAGGTTGTCAGTTATCTATTCATTACGACAATCTCAGCAAACTAAAAGGTCTGATTAACTCAGTAAAATGTAGAATCAATTGGGATAACACTCTCATAATTTAGGCAGTATTTTTTTAATGAAAGGAACACATAAGGAAATAGATCCATATCGTAATGAAAAACTAAAATTACACTTTGTTCCAAGAGTTCTTTCCGACACTTCTTTTACCTTGAAATATCTATTCAACATAGTTTTCTGTATAAGAAACATGAACCATGTTATATATATTTACTGACAAAGAAATCTCAACACCCAGAAGGACATTTAATTTAATATTGTTTTTGTAAAAGATAGATGCTATAGTAAGAAGTAAATGATTAAAATTTGAATAAAAAATACCAAGGAGTTTACAATTTTTTATATTGGTAAATTTGTTAATAATCACTTCGTTCACCACGGTTATCTATACACTCTCCAACACGTCTTGACATTGATTCAGTAAGGTGGTCTGTTTCTTTTTCAGGAATACTATCCCAAACTACCTGTCCGTGGGGGCTGGGGTAAATTTCCGTGCCTTCTACCCATCATATCCCAAAAATATGACATGTTCTATGCATGAAAGATCGAGGGATCTGGGCGGCCATGGCAACAGATTCACATGGGTCTCTTCAAAAAAGTTTCAACTAACTCGAGCAACATGAGGCCGAGCATTATCTGGTTTAAATATGGGATCCATGAGCGGAGTAAGGAGTAAGCTAAGGTTACATAGGGATCCACTACTTCCTGTAGATAACGTTGCTGACATGTTGCCTCGAAAAAAATAAAAGGTGACCTACTTCCATGTGCAGTAGCACCCCATACCATAACGCCTGCTGTTCGGTGTACATGTCCCTCAACATCAAATTGAGGTTGACGTCTTTCTCCTCGACGTTGTCTAACCCTTCTTCGGCCATCATGTCCACCCAAGCAGATAGAAATTCATCAGAGAAGACGACCTGATGTCATTGCACATTCTAGTGTTGTCGTTCTCTGCACCACTGTAGTCGTGACCGTCGATGCTCAGCGGTCAGAGGTAGCACAAGATGGGGTCGATAAGGCTGCAGTCCAAAAGACCTTATATGACGGTGAACCGTTCAGACTACAAGATGGTCTTGTTCTTGAAAATCGGTCTCTAAGGCAGTGTGCACACCACTGAAACGAGTGTGATTCATACTCGTAAAACATTTTTATGACTTGCAATCGTATTGAAAGAAGTTGCATAAAATAGAACACGTTCTATTTTTCTGTTTCAGTTTTACTGTTTGATCAACCTGAAATTTAGCGTAAAGTTTGTTTAATTGCTGTACAACCAAATAGGTACTATATTATATTTTAAGATTAATATATTTTCTGTTTTTTTTGGACATTTAAAAATTCCAATGTCTAAGTAAATAAAAAAAAGGAATAAATAGAAAGAGATATATTGTGTTTTTTTGTATCTTTGTATATAATGAATTAAATTTGACGTGATGGTTTTACTCCCTTGCACCCGTATAGCTAATATGTTTTAAGATTTGTGTACCTACTTTTTGGCTTTTTGACATTAATAAAGGAGTTGCCACAACAAAAAACAACAACAACTCGGCGTTATCACTTTCCATTGTCTCCACAACGGTGTCTCAATTAATAATACAACAACTATGCAATTTTATTTTTGTTTCTTTGATTAGTATGTTACAAAGAAACGGTTTCGCTTTTCGTGATTAATTATTTCACGTTTTGTTTCATGTTTGATATTTCACGTTTTATGTTTCTTTGATGTGCCACCTGCCTAAAGGTCGTAAGTCTTAGACGTCGATCTTGAACTTCATTTGTGCCCCTTTGACGTCCGGTGCCTACTCTTCTTCAATTTTGGGTATTATCAAACCACGCTTGATAACATCTCATAACACTAGTTAGATTTCTGTTCGTGCGGTTAGCGATTTCTTGAAATGAAAAACCCGCCACCTTCCCTAAACCAATAGTTCGACCTCTTTCAAATTCACTTAGCTGGCGATACATTCGGCGTACACGTAGTCTAGGCATTTTATCATCGATTTCGGATACCTTCAAACAGTTTGTTTTTTGGTAAATTTTAAAAATGCAATAAACGACAATATTAATTGATAAAAAAATTACATGATAAAGCATTCACCGAATTTCAATCATTTACGCCTTCCGGTAGCATCTATGTTTTACCAAAACAATATTAAATTTAAACATCTCCTTCTGGGTGTTGCGATTTGTCAGTGAGTATATATTTGTTTCTTCACCATCAGCAAAAGGAAACGAAAACCATTGACTAACTTGCAGTAAAGTAAAATCAGTATGATAAAACGGTAAAAATTTACCTATGGAGAATTTTGATATTTGTATTACTTCCACTTGTCAGTGCACTGCATTAAGCTACCATTTCATAATCATATCCGAGGAAGAAAAAACATATCGGGGTGCACTAGGCCTCATACTTTATTACTAATTGATGGCTGTGGATCGTTATATCAACGAATTTCCAAGGTCCTCCTCCACATTGCACAAACCCTTCCTATGATTTTTCGGAAAAGGTTGGAATGTTTTTTTTTGTTACATGATTCTTCTACAATTATTTACCTGGAAAATAAGCAGCTTTTAGTACTATGAAATTAAGTTAATCTGTGATTTTTTTGTAACATCAAGGGGAGGAGTGAGTGAATGTTTACCATAAAGTTGGATACTAACTGGAGCAAATTTACTCACATGTATTGCTTGTTCCTCAAAATTACATAAAATTGCTTAATAAATGCGTTTAGACCCACATACTTTTATTCGGAAACTTGATACTGTTATACACATGTGACTTTGGAATGAATGTTCAGTCTCTGAAAGAGGAAATACACAATGACTCAAGTTCGCTAAATAAGAGGCTCAGGAGCAACAGAAATGTTTTTACTGACCAAAGCTTGTTTTCTGAAATTGCTGTGTGACACGGCGCAATGTGTGATGCAATTCCCAGTTGCCTTTTTTACGAAAACTTTCAAGATTGTCTTGGTAAAGATGATGTTTGACTGTTTAGTCTTAAGATATGAACTTATGGATGATTTCCAAAGCAGCCAATCAACATGTTTTTGATCTTTAACTTCTTGCTTACATTAAATCACATAAAATCCCCAGTTCTTGAAAAAAATGTCTGAGTAGACTAACCAAGTTTTGTAATAGTACGCCTTACACTATGACCAAGTGTAAAGCCAACCATTGCTTTAAATGAGTATCAGTAATTTTTAGAACGCAATAAGAATTTGCTGTGGAAATTCAAATGACTCTCTTTAGTTCAAGTATTGAAAGGGAATCATGTTTTACCTGCCTCTTCAGTAAGTCCGGTGATTCCAGTGTTGCTATATCGAAACCCAGTCTTAATAATTAATTTCCATACCATTACTTATTGCAAAATTGAAGTGAAAAGAGTAATAGAGGAAAACAAAGCAATAAAATGTCAGTCAAAAAGGTATGAAGTTAACAGATAAGATACAAAAACTCACCAACAAAACGTAACTTCAATAAAAAATACCAAACCGTTAATGAAAGTAGGAACAGACAAGGAATTGATGTACAAGGGGTAATTTTATCAAAAATATTCTTTTTAAACCGATATCCCAATTGTTTTACATTCACTAAATTTGTTACAAATTTGATGACTAATAAACAGATAACCGTACAGCCTAGCTTTGGAAGAAATTATACCACAAGTTAATACCTACTGATAATGGGAATGCTAATTGATATATTAGTGAAGTAAAATCAAACTTAGAATTTGTTAACTTTTAGAAATCATTCGATACAGTAGAACACTCGGGCAATATAAATAAATGCTCCTTGAAACATGTATAAGCACTCTAATTCCCCTATACTGCTACCAAAAAATACATCAAGTCGGTTATGCTACTGACTTGCCAAAAATGTTTTTAAAAGTTCTTAAAAAATCCATTTGCAAGATAATTAGGGCATTCTAACGAATGAACTAAGACCCAATAACCTCAGATTTGCTTATATTATCGTTCGTAGAAACCCGTGAACAATTTTATATAATGTGTATAATCGGCCTACAAATGAATTTAGATTTACAAAAATTATATACAGTAAATATCTAGAACAAAGAATAAAAATGAAAAATTAAAAACTGAAAGAATGTTTGTAGGACATGATAAAACTTGAAATAGAGAATCAACAAACAAAAATTTACAAAACAGGACTTAGTAGGGATGCCATTGGAAGTTAAGCAAGACAAACACTAAAAATATCTCGATATAGCTGCGTTCTAGATTATTCGATCAATGGATCATACATATTCTGACATACGGAGTTCAAACACGTACCGTTAAAATTAGGACAAATGCCTGGACTCGCATTGTAAGGGTTCCGTACCACCTTCAAGATTCGCTGTATTTAGTTTTGGCCCCCAAAAATTAAAATTAGAGTTTTATTTTACTAATAAACTTTCAGGGAAGCCTTTTATAATCTATTGTCTGAATTTTGAGGCTCTATAGATTGGAAGATAAAGGGCACAATAGGTCAAGTTTTAAATTATAAATTATTAAATCTGTTATTCAAATTATTTAAAAATACAAATAAAATATATTTTTCAAAATTTAAATAGTATAGTTTCTAAAATGGGAATTAAGTCGATGTTTAATATCTTTGCTAAACAAATGATTTAAAAATATGATATATTTGTAATTCACATAATGAGTCTTTTATTTGATATATTACATGATTCGTTTGAAAATTGAATTTTTATTTTCCATTTAATTGTATAATTTGTCCCTAAAATTACCATGGAGGTTTTCTAATAATTTTTCTTATAAATTTCAAGTGAGCCCCAGTACCCCTAATTATTTTCAAAATTTTAGGTAGTATGGTTTCGGAAATAAAGCGAGAAATGAGAGTTTTTTTATATCTTTATGTTAATATCTTGTAAACAATTAATTTTAAAAATATATATTTGTATTTCTCATAACGAGCCCCTTCATTTGATATATTGCATGACATAAAATATTTTTTATTTTCCGTTTATTTCTATAAATTGCCCCCCATTATTAATATTAAAGATTTCTTCGTATTTTTCCTGTAAATAAAAAAAATAGGTCTTATAGTTTGGGGAATAAAGGGGGAATGGGTATTTTTTAATATATTTTAAAATATTTATTTAAAAAAAATTAAAAAAATATATTTGTATTAGTCATAATGAGCCCTGTGATTTGATATATTACATGATACGTTAGAAACAAGTTTAATTTTTTATTTTCCATTTAATTCTATAATTTGCCCCCCCAAATGAATATTAGGGGTTTCTCCTTATTTTTCCAGTAAAGTTCAGGTGAGGCGCTATACCTATTTTTTTCAAAATTTTACAGCTTATGGTTTCGGAGATAATAATAACTTTTAATTAATCTATTTTAAAAATATGAAAAAAATATATTTGTTTTCGTCATAATGAGCCCTTTTATTTGATATATAACATGATGGGTGAGAAATAATTTTAATTTTATATTTTCCATTTAATTCTATAATTTGCCCCCAAAAATAAATATTAGGGGTTTCTCCTTAATTTTCCAGTAAAGTTCAGGTGAGGGGCTATAACTCATTTTTTTTTTCAAAATTTTCCAGCTTATGGTTTCGGAGATAAGGGGGGGGGAATGGGTAAATTTTTTTTATATTTTTGTTAATATCTTTTAATTTATTTATTTTAAAAATATGAAAAAAATATGTTTATTTTCGTCGTAATGAGCCCTTTCATCTGATATATAACATGATGGGTTAGAAACAATTTTAATTTTATATTTTCAGAACCTATGAAAGTAGTTTTTTTCAAAACTTTACGTTTTATAGTTTCGGAGATAAGCGGGGGGAGGGGGGGAATGGGTAATTGGTATATTTTCTTTAATATCTGTAATTTGCCCCCTTTCAACATGATGAAAACTAGATGTTTCTACTTATTTTTCCAGTAAACTTCAGGTCAGAACCTATGAAAGTAGTTTTTTTCAAAACTTTACGTTTTATAGTTTCGGAGATAAGGTGGGGGGAATGGGTAAATTTTGGTATAAAATATCTTTTTAATTAATTTTTATTTAAATACGAAAAAAATATATTTGTGTTCCTCAGAATGAGACCTTTTATTTGATATATTACATGATGAGTTTGATTTTTTTTATTTTTAAATTTTTATTTAATTCTATAATTTGCCCCCCAAAATTAATATTAATGGTTTCTCCTTATTTTTCCTGTAAAGTTCGGGCAACGTTCTATATTTTGTATTTTTTTCAAAATTTTAGGTTCAGTAGTTTCGGAGATCAGGGGGGGAACGGTCGATTTTTTTAGTTTTTCCCCCAAGAAGTACCCCTTAAATCAAAATTTCTTCTTTTGCGATATGTGCTCCTGATCAAGTCACCAAACTATACCTTCATACCAAATTTCAACTTCTTCCGTCCAGTAGTTTAGGAGAAAATTGCTGTGATGTGACAGAGGCAGAAATCCTAAGTGATATTATAAGGGTATCCGTATACTGTATATACGGAACCCTAAAAATAGCAAAGATTGGGGGAACCTTTTCTCCAAAAACCTTGAGGCTGGAAACCTCTATAGCGACGGTACTAAAATTTTATATGGAATAGACTAGCGATTACTTTTTGACTAGACCATCCCTGCCATTAAGTAATGAATTAAAGATCCGTGTTGAAGTTCTATATGATGAAGTGGATTAATTTTGGTTAGAATCTGTTCTCGTTAAAAACTCTTGTAGGTCTTATATCAAAGGTCCCAAATGCAAGCGAACTGAAAGCACTCGACTTCACGAATTTTCTAGATATTAAAACCTAAAGAAGTCAGTTACCTCATTTTATCGTTGCTCTATATTTCCAGATCCTTGGACTGCATAGACTCGTTTTATCTTTCTACTTAAATGACATATACCGATAAAAATGTAACGAATTCTTAAGGTATACATAGAATTTATGTTATGGATGTATCAAAAGCAGACGACCAACCCGCCGACCTATCGTGACCGAATAATGATGGTATTGCATGACAGCGTATTCGTTATCCAAACAAAATACTATTTTCTGCTCGCTTGTTTATAGCACAACAAGTAAACTAAATCGGAACACTGTTCCAACACTGGTCGTTCTTTCGTTGCCTTTTACGATTTTACGAAAATAAAGTTTACATGTAATATTTAAAATATTTTGTGAGAACGGTTTAACGACAAAAAAGTGAAAGAAGTGAATCGATAGGAGGATTCATAGGCAAGGGCGCCCTCAGGATTTGAAGTGAGCAACATTTCTTTAATATTTATCTTTCTCAAGAACATACATACTATTTGGAATTGCTTTGTATATTAAACTAGTTGTTATCTACGAATTAATGCATGTGGAATTACACCAAAAAAGGTGATGAAATACTTATGTGTAATGTGTATCCTCCGAACATCGTAAGTCTATAGAATCTAAATGCAAAGAAATAGGTTTTTTGAGTCCTTAAATATCTCAGGATATTTTCTTCACCCAACTCATGTTATATTGCAAATAGAGTGTCTGGGCTGAAATTTGCGAATAAAAATGTTAATTTTTCAAAATATTAAATCTCTGAATGTTATTAAATAAAAGTCATCAAATTTCTATTATATTTTTACACTTTATAGCGTCATTAATTATTATCAGCGTTAGCTGTACTGTACCAAAAAATAATTATAAACGTTACTTCCAGACCTGAATGATTTGTATTTCTTTCATATGTCCTTCTGGCAGAAAATAATATTATCCACTTCGGATGCGCATTAGCCCGCTACTAGGTGGAATGAATGGAATTTAGAATCAAGTACATATCTATATTTTTATTATTGCAGAGAGAGTTGAGAATTAAATACCAATAAAATGAGTATACAATTTTTGATATTATTACATAAATATTATGTTCTAGGAAAAGCTACCTAGCAATAGGCTCGGCTTATTGTACACTGTTCCTATTTGTAATTTCTGTTTTACTTTGTGTCCTATTCTATTTGATTTTATGGCTATATTTTTTCGACTTCTGCTTTCGACGAAACAAAGCTAAATATTTTTGTTGCATAAGATTAGTGGTGTTCTGTTGAGATCGGTTGAGATAAACAGCGCCATCTGTGATTTTTTTTTTGAGTAAAAAAGAACGACTAACTTATCTGTTTATATAAGTGTACCTAGCACTAGTTTCCAGATAATCATTTAATTTAAAATTAAGTTCATTAAGTAACGAGTCATTCGGCCAATTTTAAATTAAAAACAAATACAAAAATTCTATATTTTTTATGTTTTTTCTTAAAATAAAAAAGTTATAGTCTTTATATTTAGGTGTTTCACCCGATATATACATAAAAGTATTGTGATGTACTCTAAATACTAGGCGTACTCATTTATATGTCACAGACTATATATAAAGTTAATCGAAATTCGTGTTTCAAAAAGTCCCTGAACCTAACATCTGATAATAACATGGCACACAAATGAAATATGAAGATGCATGTTTTAAATAAATCGTCTTCATAAATTTTAATACGATAATTAATCTCTACATCTGATTAATTTGTTGTGATCAATTTTGCAGATAACACTGAACAAGATATCGAAAACTTGTTCGATTATGTAGTTACATTTATTTATTTATTTTTATAGATCGTGGGAATGTCCATGAAACAGGTTAACGTATTCTGTTAAATTCATTTACCATTAAGATTGATTCAATTCCCCACGACACTCCTAATTCGTTACAAAATAAATTTTGCTCGGAAAATTTCAGGTTATATAACGACAGTGTCAGTAAAATTAAAATAAAATTCTGATTTTATCTGTCTGGAGAACGATTGTCACTGGTAACACTACTAGAAAATTAGTAGTGAATAGTTTAAAACAACTCAGATAAAAAAACTTTTACGTTTCATTGCTGATATTAAAATAAAATATTAATATCGAACATGACAGATCTATTGAGTGGGGTTTCATTACTTGATAGAGTTGAGAAATACATCTCGTTTAGGATCCATGTGTATTGACTTTGAACCAACGAACTCAGTTTGATCTTCCCTACTTTTTTTTTGTTTTTTTATAGCAGTACTTTTTGCAGTGTTAGGGATAAGGAACTACAACAAGAACTTGAAATAAATTGGTACATCGTAGGTTTTGTGACTAGTCTCAAACAAGAAAAGACGACCGTATTAAAATCTCACAAACCACATCGGAGAAGGTATAGGAAGGAATAAGCAACTTGTTGATTAAATACTGTGCGATCTTCTCTATAGTCATATACCTAATTAAAGACTAATCCACCGGTATCCAACGTAGGCAGGCAATAAAACAACTCTATGAGGTCATAATATGTACTAAGGACCTAGGAAACACCTTCTATACCGTAGGCACTGGGAATGCTAAAAAAGGGAAGAAACTACATGGCGTAGCCTAGACGGTCGCATGAAGAACGAGCTAGCCTTTATATATAGGTAAAGATGGCACTGCCCTAAATCAAATGGCAGTATTCACCGCATGGTTTATGCAAGCACAGAAATAAATACGGAGTCACAAAGACGGACACTATTTACTAAAAACAAGTTTTCAGCACCGGAGATGCGTAAACTGAAAAAAAATAAAGTAAGAAATAAACCTAGAACCCTTAAAGACCAAATACATAAAACAGACAACGAGAAAAATAATTAATGACATAAAAACAGCCACAAAAAAAATTGTTACAAAGCGAAAAACTCCAGAAAAACCAAGGAACACAAAAAAAAGTACAATAGAATATAAAATGAGTAAAAAAGAAAGTACGATCAAATCTAAGGGCATATCAAACAAAGCAAATTAAGGTACACTAAAGTCAAACCTACCCAAAGACTGACTGAGGAGACGGAACATAAAGGACCTACACGGAAACGTACTCATGGAAAAGACTAAAACATGAAACTGCTGATAGAAAGGTTAAAAATGAGAGACAGTTCCTTCAATGAAGCTCTAAAACTTCTTTTAAATAAATGTTTATACAAGAAATGATTCCCCAAAATTTAGAAAAACTCAGAGACCATACACATTCACAGGAAGAAAGATAACAAATACATAAAATACTAGGCCAATAAGTTTATTATGCCACTTACATAAATCACTAACTACAGATTTATAATGAGTCGTCTTACAATAAAGCTAGACTCATATCAACCAGTGGTGAAAGCAGAAACAAGATTTAGCATTGTCGACTACTTGCAAACTGATCTCTTTTGAAAGTTGGTTTACCTAGAACACCCCCACCAAGAAATCAACGATATCAACGATGAAGATCTTAGATATTTAAACACGAACTTAATAGTACCATAAATACTTGTCTGAGATTTCGGTCTTTTGAGGGTAGTGCTATTTACGAGGATCCCGCCTAGAAAATGTATATTTCGGATAGTAACATGATGTAGACCTTAATAAAGATAAACTGAGTTCCGGGCAAATAAAGTTATACATTTTTGGTGTTCTTTAGGACAAGCTTGTCATTGTCTTGTTAAACGAGCCATATCCATCCTAATTCAGTTTGTAACAACTCATAGTTGTGAATCAGGGTTCTAAGTTTTAATGCCAATTAAATCGACAAAATCCTAATCCATGGGTCGTGTAAGATGGTATAGTCTTTGCATTGTCAAAGCCACTTCAATTTCACATATTAACCAATATAAGCTGTAGCAACCTTCTCACTAAGTCACTAATTATAACTCAAGTTGCCTTGCTGAGTCCATTCCAACCTAATAAAAGTGTTTATAATGTTTTGAATTACTTTTTCTAAATGTTATTCAAAAGAATGCCTGAAAATTTTTTAATCTGTATTATGAAACCAACTGTAATACATAGACTGTATTTTTCAATTGCAATTAGTCCCTAAGAGAAAATATTAAAGAACTACCACGAATAATAAATAAGACTTTACTATAGCAGTATAATTATGTTTCAACTGAGAAAATGTTTTTCAATTTTTTATTTTTCTTTGCAGATATCCCGGAAATTCTGTTCTTCTTCATAATACTCGCCTACCAAATTAGGCCGCTTTGAAGTCAGATTGTACAAACAAAGTAGGTATTTACTATTTTTTCTTTAATTTAAGTTTTGATTGAAATAAATTCGAATAAAAAATATTTACAAATTATAAATGCCATTTGGACCGTTAAAAACTGAAAAAAGTAGGTATTTATTAGTGATTTTACCTTTAATTTATACTGTGTTTTTATTTCTCTTCTATCTGTAAGACTAAATTCATATGAAATTTATTGTTATGAAAATGGAACCGGGTCTTCGATTGTTGAATACAGGTCTTTAAGATTCAGGAAATTTTATGTTATAAAACCTTTTTAGCTGTCACTAAACACCAATGTAAAAATGATGTTTTGACTGACTACTCAATAGATATTTTCGGACTTTTTCATTTATTAACTAGTTCTGCTTCTTGCTTTAGGAATTGTTAAAAATACTAAATTTCCTTATACTCTAGAATTCAAGAGTTTAATGTTTCACATCAAATACCAGTTGATTTCATTTTATATTTTTTGTTAAATTTTATATATGCATATTTACTATATATATATCTGAATGAATCACTAGTCGTTTGAGTAAATTAATTTCCTCATTTTTACCAAATAATATACTTTTTCCAGATTTTCCAGGTCGTCAAGATTTTCGCTTGAATGAACCCGTAGATCCGAACTTGTGTTCTCGATATTCTCCATCACAAGTTCTCTTTTACGGGTACCTTCTGGTGGAAGCACCCTGTACAACAAAAATGTTAAACGCGTATGTACTTGCACCGTTGGAGAACACTATACAAAAATATATATGGTTGGGTTTCATGTGAGGTAGTAGGTTGTATAGTAAGTATTACACCATTTTTGGAGTACTGTACAGCCTGCTAACTTTCCTGATCTCAGTCTTGGTCATCGAAATTAACACGAACACGCCATTATTATTACCTTTTCTTGTTGCTATACTATCAGGAGTATATTCATAAATGTTACGATTGTTTGTTGTACAAAAGTTGATGTAAATTTTTCATTAGATTGTATGTTCCTAGTATTTTATTGTATTACTTGTGTTTAGGAACATTCTAATTAAAATAAATTAAATATTATTAGTTCCTATGTAAATGTAGAATTTGTCATTTATAACCAATTTTGTATTTAATATTTATTGAAATGTGAAACCATTTTTTTTGTGTAATATCAAGTTCATATTGTAATAGTACCCTATTATTTTCTAAATCATGACTATTTAGTTTATAAGCTTCAGAATTTATAGTAATTGAATTAATAAAGATACTCTACTTGTATCAGTTTAAAAAATGTAAGCAATAGTTGTATTGAAAAATATTTAATAATTTGTTATAATTGATGTTATCCTCTCTTTAACCAATCTAACCAAACCATCCCAAATACTTTTGTTATTCAAGTGTTGTAAATATGATTGCTGTACCTAACCGGGTTTAAGTGCTATTTTTTGCCCAAATGTGTACCTAGGAATTATGCAGAAAATTAATTTCGAGATTTTCACATATTTTAGCCCTTTCACCCTTAATGCTTCGCCGCTTTAACGTTTTTCTTAACACTACTTACTATCAAACATAGCCTGGTAACAAAAAAAAAGATAATACAACTACTGAAGCTTTCTATAGGCTCCTCGAAGTTTTCTTGGACTTCCATCGTCTTGAAGTGGTTGATCTCACAACGTTTCATTCACCTGATGACGATAGCAGATAGTTGATCTCACAACGTTTCAATAGCTGTGTATCCGCTATCGTCATCATTCACCTGATGCCGATAGCAGATACACAGCCATTGAAACGTTGTGAGATCAACCACTTCAAGACGATGGAAGTCCAAGAAAACTTCGAGGAACGAGTTACATTGTCTTCAGACTAACTTTCAGACTAAGCTATCTTAATCGTCCGGATTTGAGTTCTTGGACAAACTCCGCATCCTGATATGTCTTTCAATTCATTGTTTCTTCTTCTTTTGCAATTTTCTGTTGTAGTGTCTTTTACTGGGCCCGAATTATTCGAATCATTCTTCTTTCGGAACACCTCAGTTTTCTCATCATCCAGCTTTAACATCCATACATCAGTATCAATCTCAGTATGTTTTTTTTAGATTTTAATTTTTGTCATTCGTGATACCATTTTAGATTTGAGAACTCCAAGCAGAGCAAAGAAACATCAGTTTTCGTTTGGGATTCGACCTTTTATATAATATTATTCTTTGTTATTGTGAATTGTGACTCCTAGATATCAGAAACTACTCGTTCTTTCTAAATTGTAATCTCGCATTGTAACTTTCTGTCACATTGTTTGTCTGTCTTGTTAATATCGATTGTATGTGGACAATTATGCTTTCTAGCGTTTTTTCCTTTTTCTCATATATCCAAAATTAATTAGGAGTGTCTTGTGAAATATTTATACACCTTATTTCAATATAGCCGCTGTTACCTCTTCCAGGCTTAGTGTGTCCACAGGGCAGTCAACAGTTAATGCATCTTCTTGGGCCTTGATGTTTAGTAGCGATTCCAAATCTTCCGGCTATCCAAGATAACTCTTTGTTCTGTTATTAGTGCGCATTTGTAAAAAGTTTGCTGTCGTTTGTATGAAATCTATCTTATACATTGAGAGTTTCTTATAGCAGTCTCTTGCTTTGTGTTTGGGGTATCTTATTCGAGGTCTTCAAAAATTTTTCTTTGTTCCACCTCCTTTTCTCGAAAGATGTGTCGAATTCAAGCCACTGTTGAATTTAGAAGCCCTCCTTAAATGCCGCATAAATTACCACTGACAACAAATATACAATACTCTGTTTAGGAAGAAAACAGGACGATGTGCTCCCACCTAAACTGATATCTATGTTACTTTGAAGCACTAATCTCCAAATAATTTTGGAAAATACACTGTTTAATATTAATGGAGAAAGCACAGGCAGGCACTAGATGAATATTTTTATCACAATAAGGAAAAGTAATTTTAAAATAAATTTGTACAATCAAAATTTCAAATCTGGATCAGTCATACCTGCGAGAATTTTGTTCTTCATATTCCCTATGTTTACATTTTTCCTGTTTACTTACACTGTCGTAGTCGTTTCAATATTCTAATGGTTTGAAAATCCATTATTAATTTTCTGTACAGGGGATGAGACATACATAATTATGTAATTTCTTTTATAGAATATGGTTAATTTTCCAAGTCAATATATATCTTCAATCTTTGTAACACATAACCTAGGTTTGCCGAATATTATATTATTAAAATATAAGTAAGTAGGAAACAGTCTACTACTAAAAATTTCCAGTATACAATAAGAACTCAACACTATTTTTCAGCTCACTAGCTCACATGCCGAAATTTGTTGCGTCTGAAAAAAACGATTTTTCAACCATAAGATGAATCGACTCATTTCTCTAAAACCAAAACCACGAAAGATTGATGAACACAGTGGTTGGGTGGTTTAGGCTCTTGAGTAATCTGAATTGGATAAACTTTTAGGCGAAGATCAGCATACATAATCACATAGAAGTTAAGAAAAGCCTAGTAGAGAACGACGTTTATAAAGACATTATGATCTTCTGGTTTACAGCTGTACAAGCTCAGACTGCCTGTTCGTTCAACTTTTTTAAAGGTAATAAATAGAGCATTGTAAAAATATTTAGATGTACGGAAATCTAACTGCTCTAGAACCAAAACAACCAAAGTTCGATACACACGGTTAGCAGGCCTAAGCTCTTGAATAGTATTAATTATTCGCTGAAGATCATCTTATAAATTCACCGAGATAGAACCTAAGAAAAGCCAAGTATAGAAACGACGTGACTTACCTTTTTGAAAAAGATTATAAATAGAGCACTGGTCTGGCCACAACTTTCAATGTTTCTTTTTTATTTTTACGGTTCTTAACATTTAAATGTACGGAGATAATTGTCAAATTCATGTAAGAAACTGGAATCTATATCTTCCCTAAGACAAATGATTAATGCAATAATAGAGTCAGTAACTTTCGGGTGTATATAGTTGTTGATTCATTTTCTTTGCGCATCTTGATATTAAAAGTAACCCATCGCACCCGTTTACTTTTTTTTTTCAAGGGACATAATTGCCTTTCATTTCCAAGAATGAAATCTTAAAAGTGAGGTTCTTCTTTTTTAATTTGAGGTAGGCATTGCCGAGCTTCGATTTCACACTGTTCACTGGAACTCTCACAAAAAAAGAGGCTTGCAAAAAAATTAAGTAGCAGTTTTGTCAGACAGTAGCTAATTCCACTGTATCTTAAGTAAAATATTTGTTCGAGATATTTCATTATTTTTGCGCTATTCGGCAACTTTTATAGGACAGTCATGCAGATATACATTAAATGGTTACATTTTAGATTTAGTGCTACAATCCCAGCAAAGAGGTTCGAGGAAATAAAGACATATAATCAAAATCCGGTTAGAAATGAAGTAGTAGTCTTTTAGACCGATGTGTTATGAATCCTAGGTTAAGTATCTGAAAACTGTCTGACTTAGCTAAAGTTTCGCGAACCACTTTACAAAGAATTCTGAAACAACAAATTTTAACCATATCAAATCAACTTTTCCAAGAAAAAAACAAATATGAGAATGACCGCTGTTTACAATCTCATGAATTTATGTGTGAACAACTACCTGTATTACGTTTGCTTCTAAGCCGATAGTCCATCAAAAATCCTAGGAAATACCATGAGGTTCATACTCAATATCCTCAAAAATTAAAAGTCTGGATTGATATTTTTGGTTACCTCTTAAGTGGAAATTTAAATGGGAGGGCATACCTATACTTATGGCTGATCGACATTATGAAAAACGACCAACACTACCATACAGAACAGCTGGTATTTTAGTAAGACGGAACTCGTCATTATCTCATTGTACATTACTTGTACGATAGTTGTTGGATGATATATTTTCTGGTAGATAAATAAGGGAGGGGTTGTGTTGTAACCACATCACTCAAGGACGTTCTCACGCCCTCTTGGCGAACATTGGTACTTCGTTATATGTGAGTTAACACCTAAAGTCTGAAGATCCCCCGTAAAAGACAAAATCTACCATTTTAGGCGACACTCACTAATGAATGCCTCCAAATTAAACAAGATTTATCTCACAACATCCGAGAACATGTTGAACACTTCCTGCACTATTGTATGGAGGTGAATGACACAGATATTTTCTCAACATTTAATAATAGTAAATTACAGTATTTCAAAATGTAAATTTCTGTAACGCGTAACTCAAATTTAAAAAAATAACGCTATTTTAAATTACCCTTAAAGAGATGTATCACGACATACGATACAGTCTTCAGTTTGACCTAAATTTTACCTGCAAAATAAATGCAAACTATAATGCGTACCAGAATTGATCAATTTAATGTGATGTAGAAGTGAATAGGCATATCGAGAGATATTCAACCTAAAAAGTATTTCTCATAGACTTTATGGTCAGGGGCATCCATAGATAGATTGTGGAAGCGCACCCTCTCAAGAACTACAATCGCGGTGAACGCAAAGTAAAGCGAGGATGCTTAAATCCAGGAGCCTGCGGAAATGTAAATTAGGTTTAAACCACGGATTGAGTAAGTATTTCACTGCAATAGTCCAGAAAACAACATTTTATCCAAAACCATAGCCGCCCCACTCACATAAATTTCTTACCATATCGCCTCTCATGTAACACGATCTCGCCCCCCCCCCCCCTCCCAACCCTACTGACTTCTGAATCCACCCCTGCTTATGGTACTTAAACTGGAATTGTTAATGACATTTCAACCAGACATTGTTTGATGCCGTGTGGGTCTTAAATTCAGATGCTTCTTAGGTTCAGCATTTAATATTTCTTCACTGCTGATGGTTATTATTACCTTTGTCTCATTGTCTATTGCTTCTTGCATGAAATGGGTGTATTTATTTAAGTAGATCATACTTACCTTTAACCTAACTCTGCTCATAAAGCTAGGGCTGGAGTTGTGGATGTGCAGGATTGAAATTGCATTATAAGTAAAGGCATATTTCTTATATATGAAAATCTGCTAGAAAAATCATAAATCCTTGGCTAGTCCTTCCTCCCTCCCTGTTTATTTCGTTTTTTACATACTTGAATACTTTTTGAAATATGATTAAAAAACAATTGCATGCGAACTAATTATAAACTATATCTTATTGTAATTTAGACATAATGTATTTTTAAAGGGGATTATTCGAAAATATAGATACTCAAATTTTGTCTGCATTTTTAATCAATTAAATTTACAAAACGAATTATGTTGATACTTGAATAGACCTCTTTAAAATCAACGTAGATATACAAAAAAATATATATTAAAAAAACAAAACTCCAAAAAAACCATCAAAATTCTTGTTTTTTTATTTTCCAATCCGTCAATCTTGTTTTTCCGTTTTTTATTTATTTCATTTTTGATTTGTCGAAAACGAGATTTTCATATCATTTTGTATATTTACTTCGATCATTTCAAATTTAACAAAATATTTTTTCAAGAACAAAAAAATACGATGATGAGTTCGAGACACAAATAAACAGAAAAAAAATAAGAATTCTGGGGGTTATATCGCCATGTCCCTGAGACCCTTACTTGTGACGTCACTATTATTCTCACAAGTTTGAGACTCGGGTATTGGCGGTTAAACTTATCTTCTTCTCTACTACTAGGCTACTATCTATCTCTCTACTTGATATTTTTGAGAATTAATTACAACACTATTGTGTTTACGTTTTATCATTTCATTGTATCTGTTTAGGAGGAAATTTTTAACTTGCGGAAAGTGTGAGTATTAAAGTGGCCAGCAATTGTATTTTGTGTTGTCTAACTGTTGCTTGAATTTTCGAATCAGAATTGTCAGTTCTACTAGTTTTTCCACAGCATAGGCATTTAATAAATATTGTCACTGATATTGTTTTATTAAATAAAACAAATTATGTCTAAAGCGACCAGGTTCTTACGGTATAAAAATAACATTCATGCATTTATTAATTTTTTCTTACAGGATTAATTTTATTGTAAATGAGAGGAATTAACTAACAAACCTGACAACACTGAACAGAAAAGTCAAAGTTGTTTTTAATTTTATAACCTCAATGTTTGGTATTTTTGAATTTTACTTGTTTTGTTCATTTTTTAGAATTCGCAAGTGATGAAAGATGAAGACATTGTGGAGGTCGAAATGCTGTTCAATTATCCCTTAATCGACAAAATTGTGAAAAAGAACGACAAAGTATACACTGGAATAATTACCGTGAATGTAAGTACAATGTTTCATTTAATAATTTTTTAAATCATTATAGGAAACTTATTTAAGATTTTTGTTGTGATTATGGTTATTCTCATCATTTGATTAATTACGAATGCTTTTATTTGTTGCTTCTTAATCATGCCGGACCTGCAAACCCTACCATGAGCCATTAAATCTTTCCATAAATTTGCTGACTTGCCTCCCGCTGGACCAAAATTTTTCTGAATTATCTCTTATAATATGTTATTATTTTATGAAATTTTATAATTAATAAAAAGTAATATTTTATTTTAAACGGTGGCGGTCGTCGGCCATGAAATATAAATAAAAGAAAAATTACTAACCATTTTTTTATTAATATTACCATTAATATTGTAATATTTATATGGGAAAATATTGGATATCACAACTTTTAGTGTTATTCATTTACGAAGCAAAAACTTAAATTTTAACTCTTTATAATAATTTTGGCAGTTCTTTCATTATTTAAACAAAATTTTGTTGTCGTTTGTCATCTACTAGGTTTTATTTATTTGTTTATGAATTAATTATTTAATTTTTTTTTTTCAAATTTGTTGTAAAATAGAATGTAATAATTGTGAATATGTAACAGTGTCCTACATAAATTCATAAGGTATAGTTGTCATAAAGCCTACATGACAACACTAAAAAAATGTTAATCAGAAGCTCCTTTTATGAAAATGAGTGTTTTTTTGCCATGAAATTGTTCCAAGTTTCTAAATTCGAGATAATCCATATTTTTTAACATAATAGGTATTTAATAGTTTTACATATAGTTGGTTCTAGGATATCAAAGCAGCTTACTGCTCACCACATAGGGCTCTTTTTTAACATTTAATCAACATTATCAATAATACAAGTAAACTTCCAAGTTGGAATCTTTTTACTGGAAATTTCTATCACTTGAAAAACCCATTTAAAATTCCTTAAACATTATTAATTTTTAATTATTTGCAAAGTAACTAACCTAAATTGTTGTAATAATTCTTGTGATTAGTGATGCAGGTTTGAAAATACTCATTACCATGTAGAAAAAAAATACAATGTTGACAGTTTCGCATCTACCTAGGTATTACAGGTTATTACAGAATTCCCAAATTCCAATCCCACCTTTAATCTAAATTGTATGAAGGGGATAGTCCTCCCATAGCGATCATCATTTAATGAATTATTTCAAAAGTTTAAAACCCACAAAAATGTGGGGGTACATACTTAAAATTTTAAATAAAAACTATCAAGTTTCCTTACTCATATCACAATAAATTTTATTTTAATGGCATAAGTCCTTAACCAATTGAATGGATAAGACCAGTGTTTTTTTAGAATAGTTAACAGAGCTTAAGTGAAACAATAGTGTAAACTATTAACTGATTTTGTATACTGTAACCTTAAATGTTTGATACTCTTATGTTATGTAATAATTTAGTTTAGGATCATTTTCATGAGAGCGAGTTTTTCCTTTCCTGCAAACTCTTCTATGCACACAATTTTGAATTTCTAACTATTAACACAAGGGCGTCGCCAGACAACTGTTTCCCCTAGACCTCTCTTGCCAATTATTGGAGCTTCGTTACATGTGAAATAAAACCTAAAATTATTTAGTTTAGTTAGTGCCTAGTGTATTTAATTGCACATTTCTATATTAACAGACCTGCTTAGTCCTCCTGCCTAAACCTACCATTCCTCTTGATTGACATTGCTGGTGGAGTGAGTTTACATGACAAGAAAAAACCTACAATTTTGTTTCTAAAAAACATTTGCAGTTCTTTTACAAATTGATGATTTTTTTATTCTGCACTTATTATCTAACTTATCAGTCAGTGGCAACATTTCTAACCTCTAAAATGTGTCACCAACTGAAGACAAAATTGTAGACAGCGTGAAGATGGAAAAAATCTCTCAATAGAATACACCCTTGGTCACGGTCCGTAAACTCTATACGGTTGCCTATTCCGTCGTACTAACTTATGTCACAAGTATCTTAATTTTTTTGTGTATTAACGGTTGTCTACATATTTCTTATTGCTGTAAGTGCGGTAATAAATTTGTGCTAAGTTCGTTTCTGTTTTTTTGTATCGTTTCAGCTCTATTTTGTATTACATAATAATTATTTGTAAAGTATTTATTTTTTTAATATTTACATTTTTTATTTTTATTACCTTTATTGAACAAATACTCAGAAGATCGAAATGTACCAGTTTTTATTACTGAATGCCAAAATGCTTTTTAATATCACTGAAACAAACTGTAGTATTACTTTTTGTAAAAGAGAGGGCAGTTTCTTTAAAATTTTAGGCATTTAACAGCAACAGTAAATCATATAAATTATGTATTGAACTTTAGTTCATTTTTTGATATATATAACTTATTTTCAAATTTTTGAATGTTTTTGAACTAATTCTAATTAAGATGCAATGCAATGATATTCACTTAGCAATATTTTGAATTGAGACACTTTTCATTGGCTACTTGGGAGTAGGCAACCGACGCTTGGTACCTTGATGTTGTTGACGCTTGCCACAAATTCTTCAGTGGACAAAATTTAGAGAAGAAGTTTGTCACTACTTGACAAGTTGATTAACAATTCTAGAATAAACAAAAAAACTACAGTATTTTTCGGAACTGATACAAAAGTCGATGAAAGTAATATGATTTTTTTATTACTTGTATCTATAGACTTTCTAATCTTGTATCTACGAAAATCTTCTTATGAAAAAGCACTTTTACAGTACAGAATTTTCTGTTTGCTTATTAACACACACCAAAAAACTACGGCTATCTAACGCCATTGTTCCTCACTAAATTTATCTCTTTTTTCCGAACTGAAGGATTTTTAAAATGTTTGCAGTATGTATGTACTTGAAAAAAAAACAGTTCCGCATACTGCTTATCAAGTAAGAATCAGAAGGCAGAGCACTGTGTTTAAAAAATATATAACTATATAAAAAGCAAAAGTTGTTTGTCAAAATTTTGTTGCTATCAGAATGTAATTTGAATTCCTGCATATCAACAGACAATCCAAATCAATCTTTACACAGAAATGTATTTGTTTAATATTTTTTAGGATGAAGATTATAATATTTCAGTGACAGAATCTCCAGCTCAAACATTCCATTTTGATCCACCGCGTGAGTTAGAAGCAGTAGAAACTACCATTAAGGCAGCATTGTGCGAATCAAAACCGAAAACGATTATTGAATGTTTAAACTTGGTTAAGAATGTAATAACAGGAAACATTTCATCCAAAATACCCAAAAATAGATGCGAACAGTATAGACATGTGATAAGAGAATTGTCTGAACTGACGAAATTTTATTTAGACATAAAATTTTGGCATGCAGATTCCAGCTTAGATAAACTAAAATTTTCTACAATTGATGACCACAATAGAGAACATCCTCTAGAAGTTAATATAAATTATGACCACGGTACACCAGTTACATTTGAAGTTCTTAGTTTCAATTTACCTCTACAAAAAGATGTTTTCAAACCAAGTCACATGTTGAGTGAAATTTACAAACAATTTAAGGATTATATTGAAAAGCTGTTACCATTTTTTGATATAATGGACACATTGGATAGGCATTGTTGGGTTTTGGAGCCTGTACCACCTGAAAGGAGTTTTAGATACAGAAGAATTAATATAGGTATGTTTTATTCTCAACTTTTAGGTATTTAGGCCTTAGTTACAAATTACTACAATTCTAATAAATTTGTGACTAGTTTCCTTGATAATGGAGTCAATGAAAGAAATAATGAAGACTGAATTTTAGAGATCAATATTTATAGGCAATTTATATTTAGCAAGTTTTCTAATATGAGCATCACATCTGTGGTAAATTCATGTCTACCGCATTTTTGTTCCAGTTTTGTTACATGTGAAAAGACATTTTTTTATCTTTATTTTATGACTAGATGACTATATTGATATTAAGCATTTGTCTTTCTTTTAATGCTATAGCTATTATTCTACTGTTCAAAGACTTGTTTTTAGATAGTTTGAATGTCTTCTCTAAGAATGGCCACCATGAGCGTTAGTAGTAATTTGCAGATGTTAAAACACCTAAACATTTAATCTCTGTTACGCAACAATGAAATAGTCGCGGATGCCACAAACGAATTTTGAAGGCATTTTTTTAATACAATAAATCATATAATTCAAATAAACTGCGTTTTTGAATTTTTATCTACAAAATTATAGGTCATTTCTAAACAGACTCTTATGCCTGTCTGCTCCTTTAGTGATTCGACTTGTACAACTTATTGATCTATGATCTGCATAACTCACTATTTTTTGGGTCCACTATTTGCTACCTCTATGTTCATTGGTAGCTCCATTGTGATAGCCTAATTTCTTACATTTCTTTACATACGATAGTTGCGGGCCTCACATTTTTTCAATGAGTTGTACAATAAAAATATTTGACGAATGTGAGAATACTAGAGCAAAGTTATTCTAATTTTCGAAATCTGGCATATAATTAATTGAAAAGGGGTAGAAATTAAATCAATTTAAATGTTCATTAATCGACGTCTAGATGAATGTTCCTAATTCATCTGCGTATAAAGTATGTCCACTTAAGTTGTGTAATGTTTTTATTTTTACAATCGGGTTCAATTCAGTTCTTGGATTAATTTATAAACACAGTCTAACTCACTATAATGTATTTCCACTACTTTAATTTATATTCGCAGAACTATTTACAATTTATGTTAAACACCTGATCTTTACTATTCGACCATTGATTACTGAATGAATGTTTCCACAGCTCTCCGTATTTTTTATATCTCTTCTCGGATTTCCCCAGAACGTCAAAGAGCCGCCGGGACCAGACTAGATTCTTCGAGACTACATCAAAACAAGCCGCCATCCTCGATGCGCCAGCCGTGCAATATTTCGGATTCCCCGAAATATTGGATGAATGCCGATTCCACGAATTATAGAAGGAATTCCCGTCTCATTGTGCCATCCTTAAGGCCATTTCGTCCCAGAATGCCCCAGAATCCTTCCTGATGTAGTGATATTTGCAGGACTCCCCATTTCGACAACGGGAAGTTTAGTGGAAGTGACAGTCGACGGTCTTCGAATCTGGGCTGCGAATATTGAGACAGCACACAAGGATGTCGATGCCACTGAATCGAAAGATAGTTGCCATCATACTTCTCGCCATTCTCAAATTTACTCCATCCAACCCACAGGCTATCTTTGGGACTGCCAATTTCATCAGGTCCATCATCATAGTCCTTAATTCTACCAGGATCTTCCAAAGATTCCTATATGTTGGCTTGTCCTGCGAGGATGTTTTCCTGACCAAATAGAAGATGTATCTGGTACCCAGTGGTTGTTTATCGTCGAGATGAAGGACCTTCCCTGCCACTGGATCTTGCTTCCTTAACACTTCTGGAACTGGCCATACTTCTTGGCAAACACCTTGGCTATACCTCTGGACATCCGGAGATCTCGAGCCACACAATGAGTCAGGGCATATTCTATGGGCATCTCAAACATGTCTCAGAGTTCCTCTCTGGTTACGTCGTGCTGCACTTTCTGTCCATCAGAGTACAGTGCCATTAACTGTACGAAGGTCATGTCTTCATCAGGTGGTTAGATGCTGCGGACTAGGGCTTGCTCAACTTCGTCGTCATGACTTCCGGCATAAGGGACTAACCTGTTGAAATGTACCACTTTTGATTTTCATGTTTGTCCACAGCTACTCCCTGTGCGGAAACCACATGTCCAAGATATTGCACCTCTTCTTGGAACAGCTGACACTTCTTCGTGCTTAACTTTAGTCCGGAACTTCGAAGTCGCCGAAATACCCCTCCAGGTGCTTCACGTGGTCTTTAAATGATCTTCCAACCATGTTAGTGTCGTCAAGATACACGAGGCATGTTTTCCATGAAAACCCTATTAACACTGTTTCCATCAATCTTTCAAGAGTCGCTGGAGCATTACACAACCTAAAGGACATCACCGTGAATTGGTATAGTCCTCAGCCGATGATAAAAGCAGTCTTTTCCCGGCCTTACTTAGATAGTTCCACCTTCCAATAACCGCTCTTCAAGTCCAAGGTGGAAAACATCTTCGATCAAGCCAACGTATCTAGGGTATCGTCAATTCTTGGTAGAGGATAGCTATCTTTCTTTGTGACGTAATTTAGTTGCCAATAGTCAAAGCAAAATCGGGTCGAATCGTCTTTCTTTTTAACCAAGAACCAAGAAAATTGTCCATGTGATGCAACTTATTGTATATGCAGACGAATTCTGAACAATCATCTAGACGTCGATTAATTAATCTATATTTTTGGACTAATCGAAAATTGTTATGAAATATAGTTAATCAAAATTGAAAACTGCATCTAATTATGGCAATATATAAAAAAATATGGTAAAATAAATAAATTTTAAAACAAAACTATCAGTTATTTTACAATAAAATTTGCCAGAGAGTGAATGTAATTTTTCTTATTTGAAATCTAGGACAACTGAACATGAATTGAAATTGAATCATAATAAGTGATAAATAATGGCCTTTAATAAATACATTTAAAAAAAACAAAAACCGACTTCTAAAGAAAATTAACTAAAAAGCATGAAATAATATTTTGCAACAATTAAATACTTTTTATGAAGTCGGTGCCAATTTGAACAGTGAAGTTGCGAAGTACAATTCATCAATGTACCTCACAAAATATTTTCACTTTCGCTTGGCACCGACTTCATAAAAAGTATTTAATTGTTGCAAAATATTATTTCATGCTTTTTAGTTAATTTTCTTTAGAAGTCGGTTTTTGTTTTTTTAAAAATGTATTTATTTTACAATTTTCAGCGATGCAATGGCTGTAATTGCCAATGAGTTATCCTACAGCTGTAACATTCTATTAACATTTTTTTAACCAACCTTCATAACAATATTTGTAGTCCGCCCTGTATGTCAGCTATCATTAATTTCCAACTGCTATGAGCTACTTTATATAATTTTTTTCTTGCTTTTTACTAACCATCCTGTATGCTATAATTACATTCAACGTTATATTTCAACCATCTTGCATAGCAAATCTTATGGATCAACTAACATTTTAATAACTACCCTATATAATTTTATTTTAACACCACAAATTTATATTTATATGCCTGAAATTAATATTCAAATTCGTAAGATTTCACTCATCCTAAAATCGTCTGCCTTGGCAATTTTATCACTGTGAAAACTTGAAATCTCCAGGTGTCAAATCACCATGTATTGAAAAAAAATTTACAAGACGAATCTCACTCTTACGTAGGTTACCAAATCACCCTGTATTGTCGCAACCTGTCAATAATTTTTTAAATTATTTAATTTCTCTGCAATAAGATTTTCCCAAATATGAGACCCTAACTAATCGATTTCTATCCATTAAAACTTCTAAATGGGAAAATTCCATTGAAATCGTTAGAGCCTTTTTTTCCAGAACTCAATTACATATATACATACATACATACACACACACACATACATATATATATATATATATATATATATATATATATATATATATATATATATATATATATATATATATATATATATATATAAACAAACCTGGTTCGTATAGTATTAGATTAATTCTATTTGATAACAATTTTATATCTTAACAGAAATGAAGATACTTTAATATGTAATCATCAAAAGTCCTGTTTGAAGATAAACCTTCTCTACAGTTAATAAAAATTGACATGGAATGATTACTGTTTATGTTTTAGACCATATAAAAAATCTGTTTGTGGAGAATAACTTTTTTCTCTTAAAATTATGAATAAAAAGAAATCGTTTGATTTATGAACACACACTGTATATTCATATTAACTGACACTTAGTTTGATTAATTCATCTTATTTATAATTTACCCCAAGTTCCGAATAGTTAATAATACCAGTAACTCCATCAAATCTTATAATAAAGGCGATTCCACCAAGACATAGAATATAAGAAAAACAGGTAAAAAGTTATTCCACATTCTTTAAGAAACGATAAATGCTATGTTATTTGAAAAAAATTTCTGACTACTTTTAGTAATAACGGAACTAATCCAATATCTGTTTTCAATTTGTCCCACGTTCCGAATAAATTTTTTCAAATTTTATAATAACACCGGCTCCTCCACCAACGCATAGAGTACATGAGAATAGGTAAAATTAGTTTTTCCCCATTTTTTAAGAAACGGTAAAAGCTATTTTAATCAAAAAAATATGGGACCACTTCGCTATCCACTCAAACAGGATCCACTAAAATGGTTGAAATTCCTCGAGCCGTTTCAGAGTAATCGGTGAACAAACATAAAAAAAGCAAAAAAAACATAGATACAGACGAATTGAGAACCTCCTTCTTTTTGAAGTCGGTTAAAAATGGAATATATTTAAAAAAGTCCTGAAACCGCAAAAAACATAGTAACCTAACTAAGAAGTAAAAAATATTTTTTTCTGAACCGATTTTCAAGTCGGTGCAAAGTTGAATATAAAAAATACATCTACCTAATTATTGAATACTCATTTATTTTATGTTTAACTTGGTACCTACCGAAAAAATGTTTCTTGTTTTTAGGTAAGTTACTTATATGCTTTTTAGATTTTTCTATGGAAAGTACGGCTTTTTTTTTTGAAAATTTGCCATTTATTATTTCTGGACATACGGATTAAAAGTCTCCAGGGGCTCGAACTCTGAAAGTGGCTTGTTTTCGAGATACAGCCTCCCAAAGTTGATTGTTTTGCCCCTTATGAGATATAGTAAGAAAGTGGCTTTGGTAAATTTTCTTAAACTTTGCCATTTGATAGTTCTGAACTGGTGGATCAAAACTCTCCATAGGCTCAAACTCTGAAAGTGTTTTGTCCACGAGATGCAGCCCCCAAAAGTTGATTTTGTATCTCAGAAGGGGTAAAATATCAACTTTGGGGGGCTGTATCTCGAAAACAAAGACTTTCAGAGTTTGAGCCTATGGATACTTTGATCCACTATCAAAAGTTAAAAAAATAGCCAAAAGGCATTTTCCATTAGAATAGTGCGGGGGTCCTTTATTTGTAGAATAGTAGGCAAAATAATAATAATATTGAAAATTCCAACATGACATGATCTCTGCTTGACCTAAAGAATGTTAATAATATTTTTTGTAAAAGTTTATATAGTATATATATTTTTGTAGCAAATTTTTAATTCATATTTATATTTATGGATTTTTCTAGGTGACAATATCTCAATGATTCTTACCGTCGATCCATTAAATGTTACCCATCTACCAAGTATAAAATTTCTTGGACCCGAAAAATTATCTGAAGAATTTCGAACGACAGTTAATCGAAATTTGGAAAACTGGGAGCCAAAAAATGATATCATTGTGGAAATTTTACATCTACTGGGGTTAAAAGAGTTTCCACAAAAGATAAATATTGACCAGCAAAGTAACGAACTCTTGGTCGGTTATGGTGAATGCAATATATGCTTTTCAGAAATCCTTAATGGAAAATTACCTGAAGTTGTATGCAAAAATGAGCGTTGCAAAAATTTGTATCATACTGAATGTCTTTTTGAGGTAAATATTGAAATTAAGTTTACTATTCTATTGTAATGTTTTTATTTTCACACTCGGATTCAGTTCATTTCTTGGATTTATTTAAAAACACAGTCCAACTCACTCTAATTTATTTCCACTACTTTTACACAAATTTATATTCACAGAAACTACTATTTACATTTTATCTTAACTGTTCAATCCGACCGTCGAAAACTGAATGCCTCCTATCGCCAGCTGTTTTATATTTATATACTTCTCTGCGAATTGTCTGGTATATCCAAAACCATCGCGAAACTCTTTCATGTTCTGGAAGCTTTAAAGGAATTCCCAGTAACGGCAGCGGTCCGCCGGTTGAGAGACAAACATTTCGGGTTCCCAGAATTTATCGGAATAATGTCCCCTCCATGAACTGGTTGATGGCCGATTGCACCAGCTGTCGGATGAATTCTCGTAACATTGCCCCCTCCTTAAGACCATTTCGTCCCGGAATGTCCTAGAATCCTTCCTGGTGTGACGATATTTGCAGGACTCTCCATTTCGACAACGGGAAGTTTGGTGAAAGTAGCAGTCAACGGTCTTCGAACCTGGGCTGCGAATATTGAGACAGCATACCAGGATGTTGATACCACTGAATCGAAAGATTGTTTCCATCATACTTCTCACCACCCTCCAATTCAGTCCATCCAACCCGCAGGCTATCTTTGGGACCGCCAATTTCGTCAGATTCTTCTCCATCATCACATTCCTCAATTCTACCAGAGTCTTCCAAAGATCGCTATATGTTGGCTTGTCTTGCGAGAATGTTTTCATTACCAAATAAAAGATGTCTCTGGTACCCACTGGTTATCTATCTTCGAGATGAAGGACCTTCCCTACCACTGGATCTTGTTCCCGTAGCTTCTAGAACTGGCCGTACTTCTTGGCAAACACCTTGGCTATTCCTCTGGACATCCGGAGATCTCGAGCCACACAATGAGCCAGGGCATATTCTATGGGCACCTCAGGTTTCGGGGTTCCTCTGTGGTCACGTCGTGCTGCACTTTCTGCCCATTAGAGTACAGTGCCATAAACTGTTCGAAGGTCATCTCATCATCGGGTGGTTGAATGCTGCGGACTTGGCTTGGTCAACTTCGCCGTCATGACTTCCGACATAAGGGGCTAACCTGTTGAAATGTACGACCTTTGGTTTTCCCCGAGGTAGCTTCCTTATTCTGTAGACAACATCGTTGATTTTCTTCACAATTTGGTCTCTCTCAAGATCTCTGTAGTTTGGGTGAATATCCACGACGACGTTGCGCGTTATACAACCAAACAAGATCATCAACTTGGAATTCTCCGCCCTCGGCTTTGATGTCGTAGGCTTCTTTCATTCGGGCACTGGCATTCTCGATGTTTAACCGGACTCGTTCATGGATGTCGTTCATCTTTTGACGTAGCTGGCTGACATAGTCTTCACCTGCGATCTCTTCTCCTGGGGGACATCCAAACTTCAAATCGCATGGTAGTCGTAACTCTCGTCCCATAATAACGCTTGCCGGGCTCTGGCCTGTGGACTCGTGCACAGATGAACGATATGCCATTAGAAACAAGTGAAGGTACTGGTCCCAGTCTCTTTGGTGGTCGGAGACTACTTTTGACAAATGGCGGTTAATAGTCCTATTCATCCGTTCTACCATCCCATCTGATTGAGGGTGTAATGCTGTCGTCCGTGTTTTATTGATCTTCAGAAGTTTGGAGACATCATGGAAAAGAGTAGACTCGAAATTTCTACCTTGGTCTGAGTGCAACTCCAAGGGAACACCAAAACGACTGATCCATTCCTTGACAAGGACATCAGCAACGGTCAAGGCTTCTTGATTCGGCAAGGCATACGCTTCTTGATTCGGCAAGGCATACGCTTCGGCCCATTTACTAAAATAGTCCATCACCACCACAATGTATTTATTTCCAGAGTCGGATTCAGGAAATGGACCGGCAACATCAATGGCTACTCTTTCGAATGGACTGCCCACGTTATATTGCTTCATGGGAGCTTTTGGTCGCTTCTGAGGCCCATTACTTGCTGCACAAACTGTACATTTCCGGCACCACTCCTTAACGTGGACTTTACCCAATAGAAGCGTTCTCGCAACTTCCCCAAGGTTTTGGTCACTCCCAGATGTCCTCCGGTTGTACCGTCATGTAGTTCTCGCAAAACCTCTGGTCTCCTATTTTTAGGGACTACAATCTGCTTTCTGTCCTTGCCTTCCTCTGGGGTTTCCAGGTCGCGCTTCAGAAGTCGATTCTCCAGGATGAGAGAGTTCCACTGAGCCCAGTACGACTTTATGGTTGGTGAGTATCGGGAAATCTCTTGCCACGTAGGTTTGCGCTCTTCTTCCTTCCATCGGATAACCTCTTTCAAATCTGGATCTAATTTCTGGTCTTTTTGGATCTCCGCAGATTGCCAGTGGTCATCGATGGTGGTAGTTCTACCGAGAACAGCCCCTTTTTCTTCTGCTCGCTGACAATGTTTGCAATCCTCAGGGCATGGTCTCCTCGATAGGGCATCAGCATTCTTATGGCTTGTTCCAGCTCGATGTTCAGTCTCGAAGTCGAATTCTTGCAATCGCTCAATCCACCTGGCCACTTGTCCTTCGGGGTTTTTAAACTGCAAGAGCCACTTCAGTGCTGCATGATCAGTCCTCAGGAGAAATCTTTTACCATAGAGGTACCTACTTGTAGAAATGTTCTACCCCCTTTACCACAGCCAAGAGTTCCCTGCGAGTAACGCAGTAATTCCGTTCAGGCTTGCTTAAGGTCTTGCTAAAATAACCGATGACTTTCTCCTGACCGTCTTGGATCTGCGAAAGCACTGCACCAATTCCGACATTGCTTGCGTTGGTATCCAAAACGAAGTTCCCATCAGGCAAAGGATAACTTAAAATGGGGGCACTGGTCAATGCTCTTTTCAGTGTCTCGAATGATCGCTGACATTCCTCGTTCCACTGGTACTGCACTTTCCCCTCTGTGAGTCTATTAAGTGGCTTAGCGATGTTGGCAAATCCGGCTACGTACCGACGATAGTACGTGCATAACCCCAGGAAACTTCTTAACTGGTGGATATCTTTAGGTATCGGCCATTCCTGGACGACTTTGATTTTCTGTTTGTCCACAGCTACTCCCTGTGCGGAAACTACATGTCCAAGATATTGCACCTCTTCTTGGAACAGCTGACACTTCTTCGGGCTTAACTTTAGTCGTGAACCTCGAAGTCGCCGAAATACCTCCTCCAGGTTCCTCACGTGGTCTTCAAAAGATTTTCCAACCACGATAATGTCGTCAAGATACACCAGGCACGTTTTCCATGAAAGCACTTTTAACACTGTTTCCATCAGTCTTTCAAACGTTGCTGGAGCATTACACAGTCCAAACGGCATCACCGTGAATTGATAAAGTCCTGAGCCGATGGTAAAAGCAGTCTTTTCCCGGTCTTCTTTAGCAAGTTCCACCTGCCAATAACCGCTCTTCAAGTCCAGGGTGGAAAACATCTTCGATCCAGCCAACGTATCTAGGGTATCGTCTATTCTTGGAAGATGATAGCTGTCTTTCTTTGTAGCGTGGTTTAATTGCCGATAGTCCATGCAAAATCGGGTCGAACCATCTTTCTTTTTAACCAAGACCACTGGAGAAGCCCAAGGGCTATTGGATGGTTCAATAACACCTTCTTCCTCCATCTCGCGGACTATCCTGTCGGCTTCTTCTCTTTTAGCTAGGGGTAGTCTTCTCGTCGACTGTCGAATAGGTTGAGCGTCCCCAGTATTAATTTTATGTTTCACCAATCAGTTCGTCCTCTTTTGCCATTCCCTGCATCGAAGATATCCTGGTAGCTTCTAACGATGTCCCTCAATTTTGCTCTCTGGTTTGGTTTCAAATTCTTAGATGAATCGGTGATGAGTCTTTCCAGTTCCTCAGATAGTTTATCTGATGGCATTTCTGCATGCTGTGTGCTTCTGACTACCGATGAAACTGTTGAACAATGGCCCAAAGTTGTTCCTTTCTTTAGCACAACCGAGTAATGATTCAGGTTCATTACTCTTACTGGAACAATCTCCCTGGCACGAAACAGAGTCTTCCCCAGTGCGACTCCTCTGCCTACATTTCCGTCGTTAAGTTCGGGATCAAACATCATTACTGTTCCAGCTTTAGCTTTCCCCTCTAAGCAAGCATCTATAATGATTTCAGCTCTTCCGGAACGACATCGTCTGCTAAGATGGCTCGCCGCATTATGTCATCCTTGCCATGAAGCACCACTTCTTCGTCATTCACTCGCAGAATTGAAGTTTAACTGGAATCCCCCTTGGAGCTTATGACATCCATTCCAATAATTACTTCGTCTTCGATGTCTGCCACTAATGCTCGATGTAGGAAGGTTGTGTTTCCCAAGGTCATTTCAACCTCTATTTCACCATGGACTTTCGCTGCTTCTCCTGTCGCTGTTCGCAGTTGCCATTTTGTTGGTTTTATCATTGTCTCTAAAACAATGTTGGGCCTTATTACTGCTTTCGTCGCACCAGTATCCAGCAGCATTGCAAATTGCCTCCTATTAATAAGGCCATCTACGAAGACACTGTTAACGTGGTTGCGTAGCGAAGCGACATATGCGTTGGTAGTTGACACTTGTTTGCTACAGGTCGACGATGGTCCCTTTACATAGGCCTTCTTTAGTTTTCCCGCCGAGGAAGTCTGGACTCCGTTGCTCTCTTTGCAACGACTCTGGACATGTCCTACCTTACGACACTTCCGACATCTCTCTAGTCTTTTTTTGGTAAGGACTTCTTCTAATATCTTTCTTACAGAGCCTTCATCGTTTCCGCCATCTTCGGATTCTCCGTCAACGATTCGGACTCTGGCTTGACCTCTGCAGGTATATTTCGCAGCCTCGAATTCTAGCACTCGAGCAAGTGCATCCACTAATTGAGTCGGTCGAGCTAGTGTTAAAGCTTGTCTGGCTTCGTTGTCCCGCAGTCCATCTAAAAACGCTTGTACTGCTAACCTTTCTATCACATTTTCCGGTGTGGCTGGATAAGCAAGGCGAACTAGACGGGCAATATCAGCTTCAAACTCTTGTAGGGATTCATTCAATCTCTGGTGGCGATTTTTCAGCTGGGAGTGATAAACATGCTCTAAATGAGTTTGACCAGTTGATCGTAATCTGCTTGCTCCGAGGTATTCAATGTTTGTAAGATATCTGTAGCGTCCCCTCTTAAGGCGAGTGTTAGTGCTATTGCCTTCTCTTCTGCCGACCATTCGTTTAATTTTGCTGCAGCCTCGAATTGGCGCCTATATTTAGTCCATGACGATTTTCCATCAAATTGGGGAGGTTTCATTTTGTGTCTTGTCCCCTCGAGGGCAATTTTCGAATCCACTATTTCTGGACTGTTTTTGATTGTGTTTCTCCCCTTTGCATTGTGACTACCTGTTCTTTTATCTTGCTGATCTCAACTTCCATGATCTGTTTTAGCTCTTCTATCCGAGCTTCATTCTCGTCTATTTTCTCTTCCAGCATTTCTGAATTTTTCTCTACCATGCATTTCAAATTTTGTTCTAGATTTAGAATTTTCCAGTAATTGGACCTCTAAGGATTCTCTCAAAGTTTTAGAATTTTCTAGTAGTTTTATCTTCTAGGGTTTTCGAGTTTTCTTGTAATGTTTGTAGCTTATCTTCTAAGAACCCAGAATTTTCTAGCAATTTAACCTCTAAAGACTTAGAATTTTCCACTAATTTATCTTCTAACGACTCCTTCAAGTTTTTAGAATTTTCTAGCAATTTATCTTGTAAGGTTTCTTTTAAACTTTCCTCCATTTGTTTCAGTAGCATACTCATGTCCCCAGTACTAGAAACTTCAAACAAATAATTGTCTGGATTGTTACCTTCATTTATTAGAGCATCTCGTAATCGTTGTACTAATTCACTTTTCTTCCCACTAATTTCTAAATCCCTTTCCTCAAGTTCTTTTTTTAAGTCCGCCACTTTCAATTGGTCCAAGCTCACTGTTTTATACATTGTTAGTTTATTTATGTTCCACTTCTAAAAGTTCCACAAAATCACTTCACACCTGACGCCACTGTAATGTTTTTATTTTCACACTCGGGTTCAGTTCAGTTCTTGGATTTATTTAAAAACACAGTCCAACTTACTCTAATTTATTTCCACTACTTTTACACAAATTTATATTCACAGAAACTACTATTTACATTTTATCTTAACTGTTCAATCCGACCGTCGAAAACTGAATGCCTCCTATCGCCAGCTGTTTTATATTTATATACTTCTCTGCGAATTGTCTGGTATATCCACGAACCATCGCGAAACTCTTTCATGTTCTGGAAGCTTTAAAGGAATTCCCAGTAACGGCA
The DNA here is from genome assembly GCA_034190945.1 of Octodonta nipae. Lineage (NCBI taxonomy): Eukaryota > Metazoa > Arthropoda > Insecta > Coleoptera > Chrysomelidae > Octodonta > Octodonta nipae. The sequence goes on along the minus strand of CM067216.1, from coordinate 62,530,758 downwards.
GCGGTCCGCCGGTTGAGAGACAAACATTTCAGGTTCCCAGAATTTATCGGAATAATGTCCCCTCCATGAACTGGTTGATGGCCGATTGCACCAGCTGTCGGATGAATTCTCGTAACACTATTTAATGTAATGGTGCTCTCGAAAAGGTTATAATACAAATACGTTTTTGGCATTAAATGTTTATTGTATAAGCAGTATTGTTAATTGAAACTATACACAACTTTAGATATTTGTTTACAAGCATTTATTTTGAATGAAAACTTGCCAGCATTAGGGCCAACGCAGACATGGCAACTGTTTTTTAAACTTCTGTCCGCACACGACTGATCGCATTGTGCGATCTGTCAAATTATGTTTATGGGATTTTGTAGGTTAGGTTATGAGAATACAATTGATTTAATTGATAGTAATAATGATTGATTAGTTGATTTTAATAATTTGAAAGGCTAAATGCAAATTGAGACGTGTAGAGCGCGTGTGACATGACGCAACACAGCGCAAATTAACACAAAGTGCTGCGAGGCACCACTCGCGCCTACTGACAGTCGCGTGGCGCTGTAGTTGAGACACAGTTTCTCGTGCCGCGCTTGTGAATAGGTTGTCAAATGTTTTGAAAAATGGTTAGATAAGATAGAGGCGGTAGGGTATCAAAAGAGTGGTACGATACAGAAGACACTAATTATTATATGAAAACAAAAGTAAAATATCAAATTTATCAGTTCGTGAATGACATTTTTCGACGCAATTGGCTTCGACCTGGGTCTCAATATGCGGATCACCACGCGACGTGTATGACACTCGTGTCATATCACCGCACCAGCTATACGCGTCTCAATCTACGCCTTGTCTAATATTTTTTTCAAGACCGTGGACCAAAAAAAATTGACAATTAGGGTTCCGTATATACAATATACGGATACCCTTATAATATCACTCCGGATTTTTGCATCTGTCACATCACAGCAATTTTCTCCTAAACTAGTGGACGGAAGAGGTTGAAATTTGGTATCAAAGTATAGTTTGGTGACCCGATCAGGAGTTCATATCGCAAAAGATGAAATTTTAATCTTAGGGGTATTTATGGGGGGGGGCTAAAAAAATCGACCGTTCCCCCCGTGATCTCCGAAACTACTGAGACTAAAATTTTGACAAAAATAGGAAATATAGAACGTTGCCCGAACTTTAAAAATAAGGAGAAACCATTAATATTAATTTTGGGGGGCAAATTATAGAATTAAATAAAAATTGAAAAATTAAAAATTAAACGCATCATGTAATACATCAAATGAAAGGTCTCATTCTGAGGAACACAAATATATTTTTTTCATATTTAAAAAAATAATTTAAAAGATATTAACGAAAATATACCCATTCCTCCCCTCTTATCTCCGAAACTATAAAACATAAAGTTAAAAAAAAAAATTAGGAAAAACCTCTACTTTTAATTTTGGGGGGCAAATTACAGAATTAAATGGAAAATATAAAATTAAAATTGTTTCTAACGCATCATGTTATATATCAAATGAAATGACGAAAACAAATATATTTTTTTCATATTTTTAAAATATATTAATTAAAATATAAAAATTGTTACTGATTCCCCCCCCCCTTTATCCCGAAACCATAAGCTGTAAAATTTTGAAAAAAAAATAGAGGTATAGCGCCTCACCTGAACTTTACTGGAAAAATAAGGAGAAACCCCTAATATTCATTTTGGGGGGCAAATTATAGAATTAAATGGAAAATAAAAAATTAAACTTGTTTCTAACGTATCATGTAATATATCAAATAAAAGGGTCATTATGTGAATTACAAATATATCATATTTTTAAATCACTTGTTTAAAAGATATCAGCAAAAATCTTAAACATCGACTTAATTCCCATTTTAGAAACTACACTATTTAAATTTTGAAAAATTTTATTTGTATTTTTATATAATTTGAATAACAGATTTAATAATTTATGATTTAAAACTTGACCTATTTTGCCCTTTATCTTCCAATCTATATAGCCTCAAAATTCAGATAGTAGTAGTAGATAGAAGGCTTCCCTGAAAGTTTATTAGTAAAATAAAACTCTAATGTTAATTTTTGGGGCCAAAAAACTAAATACATATGTATTCTTATAAAAATCAAGCGAATTGTGAAGGTGGTACGGAACCCTTAGTATGCGAGTCCAACTCGCACTTGACCAAATTTTTATTCAGATAATAGAATGTTATATATATAAAATTTTGCGTGCCATAAATAAATTCAAGTGCCAGTTTCAGACAAGTAGACAAGTATTTGGGGTTGGGTATTTTTTTTTGATTGGTGATGGCTGATTAGGACTGCAAAATGTATATTTTTGTTCATGTATTCCCAGGATATATAAAATAGTATAAATATAAAATTTATTCTTATGAAAAACATGATTAATTGGTTAAAATTGAATCTTGAAAGCAAAATTTCGGGGGGTTGAACCCCCAGGACCCCTCCCCCCCGCTGCCTACGGGCTTGCAAGTAGAGAATGAGTATATTTTCTTATATTTTATTTTAATAAATTTATAAAAAATATACTAATATTTCTCACAACGAGCCTTTTTATTTGAGTTGGTACATGATGCACTTGATTTTTATTAATATTTTTTTAAGAAATTGATTTAAAAATATGTAAAAAAATATATTTGTTGAGCCTTTTCATTAGATACAGTAATTGATTTTTTTTTTTCATTTAATTCTATAATTTGCCCTCCAATATTAATGTGTTGTCGTTATTTTTCCTGCAAACTTTGGGCAACATCCTATTATCCCTATTTTTTCAAAACTTTAGGATCAGTAATTTCGAATTTCGATCAAGTCACTAAACTATATACTGATATGTAATTTAAACCTATTCCGTCCGGTAGTTTTGGAGAAAATTGAAATCTAACATTTAATTTATAATTCTTATATTTATAATATCAATTTTTGACAAATAATCTGTGAAAGTGTTCATAAAACATTTCAATGTTGTACAGAAAAACTTTGCATTGTTTTTAAATGTAGAATTACTTACATATTAGTATGGTTGTATGGTATTTTCATTAGCTTATGTTTCACCTTTTGAAAGTTATCTATCTATTCAAGTGATAGTAAATGAATAGTTTGTGTTTTATCACCATGATTGACTATCAGCATCGAATTTTTATCAGCATGGTAGTTTTAGAGGACTTATAAATGTAAGAATTCCTTTTTATAACAAACACTCAAAAAGTTTAAACATGTTACTCAATGAAATAAAAAGTCCACCTTACTCTGCCAAAATACTAAAAAAATTACAGTATAGAAAATATTAAACACCCTGAAAAAATTAAAATGAAATTGTAAAAATATACTGTACCAGTAGTCTTAATTTTGTATTACTCCAGGTCCAGAGTCACATGTATTCATGGGCGAAATGCATTCATTTTTCAGAATTTTTATTTACACACCTTTTTACTTTATCCTGTCATTCCAAATATTTTGGAGAGGGGGGAACAACTGCCCCCTTCCCTCCGTAAATACGCCTATGCATGTATTGTAAAACTTGATAATAAAAAAATACAATAATTACTTGTTTTTTAACTTTAATCATCAGGCAAAGATTCTGAACTCAAACTCAACAATGTCACAATATTTGCACTTCATTTGGTTTTCCGTAAACTCCTTTTAGTGCATAAATGTCATACTTTTGAATGCAATTGTTAATTTTTTTTAAAGATTATCATTTCTTTCAGAAGTGTTTGTATATATATATATATATATATATATATATATATATATATTTTCAGTGGCTGATGTCAATAAACTCTAGAAGATTTTTTAAAGAAGTTATTGGTCTATGCCCAAATTGTGAAAAGACAATCACTTGTCTCATACCTTAGCAAATGAGGAAGAGGTGTTTTTTGTATATCTATTTAAGAGAACTTATTGTAGAAAAATTTTATTTAATAAACATTAGACTAAAAGTGTTTACAATTTTTGTTCCTAACCAAACAAAATTATCAAATTACCCTAAAATGCAAATTTTAGAATAAATATTACTTTTGTGACAGGATATCTCATACACAAATGAAGTGGATGCTAATAACCACAATTACATTAATAGCAGGGGAGGATCCAAAATTACCTTTGGAGGTCGCCCAAAGAGCCAAGGTGATCAAGAATAAACCAGTTGTTAACAAAATCGCATCTATTTGGAATAGAGAGTGTAAGATTTTTAAGGATGCTGGATTGATGAAGAAAGCAAAATTTTTACTATTTAACAAACAGTTCGATAGGTAAAATCAAAACATGTGTGTGTGAGTGAAAAATTATAAATGACAGACTTTCTTGCTACATGAACCAACAAAGGCTGTAACATTCTTAGATTGGACTAGAAAAGCTGACAGAATGATATGTAGCCTTCTCTGGTCCAGTCTATTAGCTAATTGGCTAAACTAGAACATGTGTTTCAAGAAGAGGATAGAACCAACATATTGAACAATTAATTAATCAGCTCGAAGATTCCGAAGAACAAAATTTTTAAACTGCATCGACAAATTATTTTAGGACAGAGGAAAAAAATAAAAAATAACAGACCTCACACCCCAATCTCCAACGAACGTGGTGCAAATGCTTAGTGAACAAAACGAAAAACCCCGGAAAATAAGTAAGTTATTAAAACCTGCTGATAACATCGTTCAAAAACAAAGAAATGCACTTTCGCAAACATAGAAACCCAACAGGCAAAAATGAACTGCTGAACCATCGTTTGGAGGATTTAAAACAACCGCAGACAACACATTACACGAAAAATTGAAGGAAAAAAAACGATTAACAGAACACGAAGCCCATGCTGCAACAAAATAATTTCAAGAACTACAAGTAGTGCAAGTACTTAGTGATCAAAATGAAGAATTACAAAAAATATTTTATGTTATTAACAACTGAACGTGTCGATACCATTGATTAGAAATAAATAGATGCCTTTCAAAAAGATGTAGAAACCCAAAAGATGAATAAGAAATGCTGACATGTCAATTTGAGTTAAATCAAAAGGACCAACTGAGACTTGTTTTGAAACAACAAGAAAGAACACATGACACAGTGTTGCATGAAAACATCTGCTGGAAAAAGTCACGTGCTTTACGATTCACAAGTCGGCTTATTTGCTAATGAAGCCCCAGAAAATATTAAGAGCTTGAAGGAAGATACCAAAATCTTTAAAATGATTATACAACTAATACGCAAATAATTAAGGAAATGCAAAAAGTTATGGACTGAGTATAGGACAAACAATGGAGGATGGAAACAAAAGAAAATTTTAAATGCCATGAAGATTATTACATTTTTAAAAACCAGGAACTTAAAAAATACATTTGCTAAATCTACAAAGTCCACATTAAATGCAGAAGATCCAGATTAATCTATAGTAAAGACAACAAATAGATTCAGTACTATAAGTAAAATAGCTATATTTTACTTTTGTAAAAGATGTAAATTTGATGTATAGAACTAAATATGTTCAGAGTCTTTACAGATAAAATAAACTGGATCTTGGGCATTATCATTGTGTACTTTGTAGACTTTGCTAATGTATCATTAAGATCTTGGTTTTTAGATATATAAAAATCAACTTCAGAATTTATAACTTCATTACAGTTTCCAGTCTACATTGTTCCTCCTACATTTGGTTAATTAATTCTTACATTTATGTAATTATTTGCATTTTACATCTATATTCTTTTTGTAAATTTCTGAAACCTCTTTTCAAGTCTTAATGTGTTCTGGATCTTTTTCAGTGGATAAGCTGTGTCATGAATGGAAAATCTAGTGATTTTTTCTGTAGATGTTTTTTACAACGGTGCTTCTTGCGTCTCTTTTGCTGTTTCAAAACAACTCTCAGTTGGTCCGTTTAATTTAACGCAAATTGACTCATCAGCATTTCTAATTCACCTTTCGGATTTCTACATGTTTCTAGAAGAGCATCTATTTGTTTTCAAACAATGTTGTTGACACGTTCAGTTTTTAATTCATTAGATTACTTTCTTTTATTCTTCATTTTGGTCACGAAGAACTCGCACTATTTGCAGTGTTTGAAATTATTTTATGGAGTTTGGGCTTCGCGTTTTTTATTTGTTTTTTTCCTCAAATTTTTGGTGTAATCTGTTGTCTATAGTTGTTTTAAGTCCGCCAAACGATGGGTCAGAATTTCTTTTTTACCTTTTGGGATTTTATATGTATCCGAAAGTGCATTTATTTGCTTTTGAACAATGTTATCGGGACGTTCAGTTTTAAATACATTAGTTATTTTTTGTGGTATTCATTGTCGTCACCAAGCTTTTGCACTTCTTCCGTCGTCACAGTTTGGGCTGCGAGTCCTGTATTTTCTATTTTTTTCCTACATGTCTTGTAATATTTTCTGCTGTTGCTTTAAGTTTTTGTTCTTCGGAATAATTTACCTGATTAATATGTTGTTCAATATTTTGGTTGTATCCTCTTCTTGAAACTCATGTTCCAGTTCCCCCAATTAGCTAATGGACTTTGCTAGACAAGACTGCGTATCCTTGTTTTCAACCTGTGTGAACATTTTGTTGCATGCATCCCTTGTTTGTTCATATTACTTGAAAGTATGTTTTCAGTATTTTTCCATAAAAAATAAACGCTGGTTTGTTCAATCATTTATTTAGTCTTCGTTTATTTATGTAACAATATAATGTCTTCTTCATAAGCCTTGAAATCATCTGATTTTCGTGTAGTAAATCTTCGGCATTATCGCAATTAGATGTGATTTTATTAACTACAGGTTTATTTTTAATAACCTGGCTCTTTGGATAAACTGCAACGTAATTTTGGTTCCTGAGCAGTCCAGGATGCACCAGAATACAAGACCTTGATAGAAGATTACAGAAATGTTCAAAAACATTATAGCACTAAAATGGAAATAAGAAAATGTCTAAAACTAGGAAATTACAGTCGTTAAATCAACACAATGAACATCCAGATTCTGCTACAAGTAAAGACAAACAATAATAAACAGATTCAATACTGTCAGTAAAATTGGTTTTGTTTGACACAAACCAAATGTATCTGCGTCAAAGTCTAGTGAATAAAATTCTTTAGCTTATAAAATTATTCCATTAAAATCTCTTCAATTGTTTTATCATCTCTCAAGGGACTCTGCGTTAAACTCGGCTCGCTCTCGAGAAACTGCCTCAATTCTGATTCCAGATCTATATTCGTAACCTCAGCAGGAGCACCTTGGGAATGTGGTTGAACTGAAGTAGACTGAGGTGGAGGTTCAGGTATAGGTAGGCCTAAAGCTTTTCTTATACCTAAAAAAACAATATTTTAATTTCAGTATTGGAGATATAAAGATGACGAAATAGATAAACTGCTTTATTAAGCGAAAGCTTAACGGAAGCCCCCACTTCTACATAACAAATAGATCGGTATGGTAGTGAAATGCAAAAATTAGACTGTACCGAGAGTTCATGTGTCAGTATATTTTGAATTTATACGCTTATGACCATAATTACAATAAAGGTTTCACAGGCCATCTCAGGAAAAATACAAATACATGTAGAGAACTTGGTGAAATTTAGAATTCCCGACCGACTCTTGGTCGCCCATATACTTTTCATTACTCAAGTTTTTCTTAAAACAGATATTTGTTTTAATATGTAATTAGATTAAACTATATTACAGCATCTATTTTTAAAAATAGTTTGAAGATGCTTTGATATTTAAAAAATATCTACTTAAGTAATGTTCCTTTAATTTAATCTGTTATAATTAAAGTTATATATTGCCAGAATATTAATTTTATATTTTATTGCAAAATTAACTTACTCGCCATATGTTCCTGTGCAGATATATTTAAATTAAGAACTAAGTAGTGACAATTATTTTAATTCTCTAGAAATGTATATCTATTACTAAGAATGACACACGCAAAGAGAAACAGAGAGGGGATACCCAGAGGCGGGACGTATATTTCATAAGCTTTCGTTTCCTTCGCTCAGTCTCAAATCCTGCCGCTATTTTTTTCTGGCTGTTTCGACATGCTCTTGTGGAAGTTCCGGGACGGCTGAATATTTGCTAAAGTTCTTGGAGCTTGGATTTGACCCTGAACCTCATTTTTGCGGTTATTTTGAGGTCAACCTCTTTTTTAGGGTTCCGTATATACAATATACGGATACCCTTATAATATCACTCCGAATTTCTGCCTCTGTCACATCTCAGCAATTTTCTCCTAAACTACTGGACGGAAGAGGTTGAAATTTGGTATCAATGTATAGTTTGGTGACCCGATCAGGAGTACATATCGTAAAAGAAAAAAATCTGATTTTAGGGGTACTTCTGGGGGGAAAAACTAAAAAAATCTACCGTTCCCCCACCTGATCTCCGAAACTACTGAGCCTAAAATTTTGAAAAAAATAGGAAATATAGAACGTTACCCGAACTTTACAGGAAAAATAAGGAGAAACCATTAATATTAATTTTGGGGGGCAAATTATAGAATTAAATAAAAATTTAAAAATAAAAAAATTCAAACGCATCATGTAATATATCAAATGAAAGGTTTCAGAGGAATACAAATTTATAGAATTAAATGGAAAATATAAAATTAAAATTGTTTCTAACCCATCATGTTATCTATTAAAGGAAAGGGCTCATTATGACGAAGACAAATATATTTTTTTTCATATTTTTAAAATAAATTAATTAAAAGATATTAAAATATATATATATATATATATATATATATATATAAAAATATTAAAAACTTTACCCACCCCCCCTATCTCCGAAATCATAAGCTGGAAAATTTTGAAAAAAAATGGAGGTATAGCCCCTCACCTGAACTTTACTGGGAAAATAAGGAAAAACCCCTAATATTCATTTTGGGGGAAAATTATAGAATTAAATGGAAAATATAAAAATAAAAGTGTTTCTAACCCATCATGTTATATATCATATGAAAGGGCTCATTACGACGAATACAAATATATTTTTTAAATTTTTTAAAAGGAATATTTTAAAATATGTTAAAAAAATATTTAAAAAAAATTACCCATTCCCCCCGTTATTCCCCAAACTATAAGACCTAATTTTTTTGTTTATAGGAAAAATATGAAAAAATCCCTAAATCTATTATTTGGCCCCCAAATAATAGAATTAAACGGAAAATCAATTATCAGAAAACTCCCATAGTAATTTTAGGGACAAATTATACAATTAAATGGAAAATAAAGATTCAATTTTTAAACGCATCATGTAATATATCAGATAAAAGGCTCATTATGTGAATTATAAATATATCATATTTTTAAATCATTTGTTTAAAAGATATTAACAAAAATATTAAATATCGACTTAATTCCCATTTTAGAAACTACACTATTTAAATTTTGAAAAATATATTTTATTTGTATTTTTTAATAATTTGAATAACAGATTTAATAATTTATAATTTAAAACTTGACCTATTTTGCCCTTTATCTTCCAATCTACAGAGCCCCAAATCAAAGCGAATCCTGAAGCAGATAAAATAAAGTCTATGTGTGGAAAATCAAAGTGTATATCTTTTATATATTTAAAACGCTTCTTTTAAAAATATAAGGGTAAATATAAGAAAATGCACTCCTTCCCTGCTTGTCTGAAACTGGAATATTAAAGTCTTGAAGGTGGTACGGAACCCTAAGTATGCGAGTCCAACTCGCACTTGACCAATTATTTAATGAGAATCCCTACTTTTTATTGCCGAATTGGAAAGAGCGGGAAGTTTTACGTCCGGAGATGTATTGAGGTATGAGGTTGAGGTAATCCCTAGAGATCAAAAATAGAGGTCATATAATGACTTCTTTAAAATCTCGCGATTTCGGTGGTAAAACCAACCAAACAAAGGTCATATCCTAGGTCAGTCTTAACGAGAAACTCAACGGTGACCTTGGATTTGACCTTTCACCTCATTTACAAGCTCATTTGAAGGTCAACCTCATTTTTTCATGTGGAAACCCTTATTTTTGATACCTCTAGGGGCTACCTCAACCTCATGCCTCAATACATATCCGGACGTGAAATTTTCCGCCCGTTCCGATTGCGCAATAAAAAATAGGGGTCTCATTTAAAAAAAATGTGGATGACTTTAAAATAACCTCAAGAACGAGGTTCAAGGTCACCATCGGATTCCTTGGTCAAAGTTACTAAAGGAATGACCTTGACCTTTTCCAGAAGTGAAGTACTTTAGCAAATATTCCGCCGTCGAGAATAGGATGTTGCTGACAATATTTAAGTAATCAGTAGTTTCACGCTAGATGGTACCTGTATATACAGCACCGCATAAACTTACAACAAAAAGCCAAAAGAAGAAACTCGACCATATTAACAAACCAATAACACGCGCCTCAAGCCTCCAAATGTCCGTCGATTTGGCCGACATCAATTTTTCATGTCACTGTAAACCATAGAAATGGACATCAAAACGATGAGTAAGTATAGTGACAAAAAGTCGAACTTTACATTAAGGACGTCGATCGACAGACGGCAGCACCTAGATCTTCCTTTCCCAAAATATAAAAGGCAACTCTCGTTCCTAATTACAATTTGCAACTATGCATAATTTCATAAGCACCTGAAAATGTCGTATTAACTTTCAATAGCACAAAATTTTAATTTATATTTTATTTCTGAAATAAATATCTCAATTGCACAAAAGTCTGTAATTACACAACGCAACATAACAAATTGTTTTGAAATAAACTAGATAATCTACTTTATGATAATATATATAAGAGAACTCGATAAAACAAAACAAGAAAAACGCATCAACTATCAACGGACAAGCGGTAATAACATTAATTGAGCGAGGGCAAAAACTAGTGTCTACGTCACATTTTGTTCGACGTATTTGAACGATGATCAAGCAATCATGTAGTTTATTGTCTATGTGCTATATCAACATACTGAAAATTGAATTAATACCAGGGAAGAGAAACAGAACCTAAAATTAAATCCAATATACCACGGCAAAACAGCCCGAAAAAACAGTTTATCCCAATGACTACTAATATAAATGGACCTGACGGTTTACATTAAAAATGGGTTGAAAGATGTTTACCGGAAAATAGTAAACAGCCGCTTACCCATGCCAAACTTCTTTTCATTGTAACCAATAAGACGCATGAACGGCGGTACTTTCTGCCGTTTATGTCCAGCAGGCAACAACGTAAGTTTGTTTATTTACAGTTTGATTTTAGGTTAACTTCGTAATTTATATTGTATTTGTATTGTTTTGGGGTTGAAACTTTTGAAATCAGTGATTATTTTGTTTAAGTGTAAAAAACAATAATAAAGTGTCAACTGAGTTTTACAAAAGATCATTTAAGCAGTAAATAAAACTATATTTTACGTGAATAAATAAATGTTTTGATAATTATGTTACATATTAGTAATTAAGCCACTAATTATTTTTGTTATTGTGTACCTTTTATTGGATTTTAATATATTTATATTAGTGGATTAGGTACGTAGTTCTATTATTTTGAGTCTGAATAACATGACCTTTAATTTAATGTAGTTTAGACCCTACTGTTTGACCCGGAATATTTGTAAACAAATATATCTATGTCTCTTTCTATTTTTGTCTAATGTTTCAACCCATTTTTCGTTTGATCGTATATGAGAGTACCGGGTCCATTTATATTAGTAGTCATTGGGTTATCCCTTGAAACCGGCCGTGAAAACCAAGACGTTTATGTTAGTACATGTTAATTTATATGTAAAAGAATAAATTACCTGGAACTGGTGCTATGTCTCCCGGATTCACCCTTTTCGCAATATCAGACAAATTATCGGTAATTGACTCGGCTATGTGAGTTTCTTCGTCAGTAGGTGGTGGACAATTGTGCAAATTTGTTGGCAAGGGAGCCGATAACCTTTGCATTTGGGCTTGTTGCAGTTTCTCCAACAATTGACACATGCTATCCAAACGCTGTTGCAACTCGTGTCTTTCCTCTGCAATGCGAATCTCCTCGTCCATGTTTTCCAAAAAGTTGACGTCGATACCAAGATCTGAAATGACACAAAAACGCATATTACACAAAGCTACTTTTAACATAGCGGACGAAGTTGAAAATAATCTATAGGGTACAATTATGATTGAAATTCTCAATAAACTATGACTATGTCAAATAATTTCCTTACCTTGCAAACTCCTCAACTCATCCACGCTAACCTTGATCGCGTCAATCGGATTCGCCTCCAACATTGCTTTGACGGCACCTTCTTCTTCTCTCAAGTTTTTATTCTCTTCCAAGGTCTTCTTGGTTTTAGAATGCTCACCACCAGTTAACAAATCCAAAAGAGAATCGATCAGATGTGACGCATAATCGGAATCCTTGACGAAATCCTGTATGCTCTCTGCGTATTGAACGGCAGAATCGGAACCGTACGTTTGATAAACCAAATCGCTTTCCTCTTTGCTGAGATTCGAGAAGGCGGAGTCGTAACTTGGAGCGTAAGAGCTGCACAAGAAATATGCTCATAACATTTCACATAAATGTAATGAAACTAAAAGAATATGTAATAATTTGAAGAAAACAAACCAGGTTCATATCAGGATAACGTAGTGGCTAGAATTATAAGCTACTTATACTTCTACCTTGATAGTGAAAGGATTATTTATATTATACAACAAAGGAATTAACAAAAACAAATAACACCTTTGCAGTTAGTTCCACCTACAGCTTGTACAGAATTACTTTCAAGTCATTTCTTATTTATAACTAATTAAAAAAAACAGTGTTAAATTATTACAATGTGACGCACCAACGTCGGGTTTCGGGCACTGTAGTTGACTAAAAATTTGTATTTCATATATGCGAAGTTTCCAAATGTGGAAGTGTGATGAAAATGTCTTTGTTGAATCCAACACTCTCAATATTTTTAAATGTTGATACTTTAGGTAGATAGGGTGGTGGACAATTTCATCGCCTGTCACGAAATTGTTGTAATATTATCTAGTGATGTGTAACACTGAACCGTGCGCACTTTTGTGCCAACACCTTCACATGTGTCAAGGGTGGTGACACGATCCTAATACCACATAGCACTTTAAAACACACTTTGCGTCGAGCCTCAGATCGAACGTTAGGATTAACGAAATATAAAAACTGCACCGGTTCGGCTCTTGTTCGACACCGTTTAAATGAGTAATATTAATTTAAATAAAGTATTCATAAATTTAAAAATTAAACATTGAAAAAATCATTTATTTCTTGTTAATGTTTCCAGTGTCTGGATACGACGAATACAATTGAGTTGTATGTATCGCCAGCTATTGACTCCAGCTCGTTTACTATATTATATGACACTGTGCCGGTAGCACACCGATCCGTGCGTGTGTTTTATGTTGTATTAAGTATGCTGCAACTCAATAAATAGTACTTTGCTCCGGGCTAGCTTTCTCGGGCGGTGACCCATCTAGGCTAGGTAAACCTTGAACGGACGCGGTCAGGAGGGGTCGTCATTCCAGTCTTTGACTTCTGCAATGTCCATAAGGACCAAATGGGTACTGCAGGGGAGAGTAAGCCCACCGTGTTGTGCTAGCGGTGCCTCTCAGTCTGGTGTTGGCCTCGCAGGGACAAATGATACAGCTGGTTAGACCCCTGAGAGGACATGTGTGAACTCCGAGTCTTATTCATGTGCATCCCTTGAGAGCGGGGGACAGACAACGGCCGTTTGAGGTGTCGGGCTCTTGCCCTGGACAGGGAGTGAACCTGTCTAGTATCTGAGGCAAATCCTATTCCCATCCGCGCCTGGACACCTATAAATGCAGCCCCGACCGCTGTATGGTGCTCCGGGTCCACTCATGGACCGGTAACATCGTCCATACATAGGATTCATAGACTAAGGGTTGAATCTTCAGGTGTGGGATTAAAAGTTGTAACGGAGGAACTACGCGATGCGTATATCGGAGACCGGAGACTAAACACAAGGGCTCGATCACTCCAACACACAGGCCGTCATTTGAGGTGTCGGACCAGCTCACAAACCCTTTTTGCTGTCACTAGTATACGAGTTGAAGGCGAGTCGTAGAGTCACGACGAGTCGTAACTATGACTCTCTCAAGGTGGCTAGCCGAAATGAAGTCAAGATCGAGTGCCTAAAAAATGCACTTCTCGCTCCGCGTTGTTTAACTCAAACTGTGGGTCTCCACTTTTATCAGTGTAGCTCCATGTTCTATTTTTATTGTCACATGAAATAACAAATAACATTGTTAAGTAAGATATATGGTTGTACCAGAAAACAAGTTTAAATATGTTTAATGCATCTAAACGTTATTATACACATACAATAACGAAAGAATATATTCCATAAATATAATATCAGCAACAAAATTGAAAAATTAATCATTACACAAATTATAATTTAAAAATTTCTTTGAGAATTTATATATGTAACTAGCTGACCCGGCAGACTTCGTACTGCCTCATCGAAAAATAAAAGACCTAATCTTTTGTATAAAATGATTTTAAAACAAACAAATCGAATCCGTATTTAATAAAAAAGCATTTATTGAATAAAGCATGAATTATTATATTATATTATTTTCGATACATCATGTTGCTTACTTACAAAACAGAGTTTTCCTGAAATACTGGCTATTTATAAGGTTTAAATTTGATATTCACAGACACACACTGTTAAAATACAGTCTGTTAATTAATTTAAAGCTTTCTCATAAACTATATTTTTTGTTTTGTTTTGTGGTGCGTAAATAAACAAAGAAGACGGTTTTCCGACGCGCGAACACGCGACGTATAATTGTCCATGCGCGAAACAGGGAAACTCCAAGTTGATTCCACAAACTTCTAACGACTGTCCTTGCGATTTATTTATGGTCATCGCAAAGGCCAGACGGACTGGAAATTGTAACCGTTTAAAACTTGCTGTTGTTGTGTTTGATGTGCACGAACTCGTTGCATTCTAAGCCTATCTCCTACATTGTCACTCACTAAAGAACGCAATTCTGACATAGCAATACGACTATTTTCTTGATCTCTCTGTCTCTGGTCATCAGTGCGGTTAGCACGTGAGGTAGCTCTTCGCACATTTGATTGACTACGACGACCTACGTTAGGTCGTCTTCTCCTCGGCATCGTAAATTTCCCGCTTATTTAGCAGTAAAGTGTCACTATCACAAAAAAGAGCACATTACTTGGAATGTCACTATCACAAAGGATCACCAAAGTAAAGAAAGTTCTCGCGCACGTAGCCACAATGATAGAAGGATGCACTCATAGATATCGTAACTCGTATAACACAATATAATATCGTAATACTTTTTTCCGTGCTCTGACTGAAAAGCGACAGACAGGATGGATTGACATATTAGTTGGTTGTCAAATCTAATGTCAAATATTATGATTGCGTTCAGAAATTTAACTTAAGATTTATAATTTAACGTTTGTGACAAAACTTAAGATTTATCTTTCGATTTCTATATAGTCTTATTAAAAAAATAATCGGACAGATTAACAACTGAAGTTAGCTAAAATTAATTTTCGTGAAGCTACATGAAGCTATGAGACTATGTAATTTTGTCGCGTTCGCGATTCACTTTCACTTTTGTTGAGTTTCGGAACGCGATATTAGATCCTCCAACGCGCATGGGAATTTGAACTTTATACAGCGGTAATAAATTACAAATTGACTCTCCATTTTATTTAGAAAACGTTTGTATGGGAAATAGAAAAATACTGTTTTGAGGATTTTCCCGGCAATTATTCGAATTTTTCTCACCTTTTAAACCTTCCCTAGACCTCCACGAATAATTCAAGACCAAGATAAGATAAATCCGTTCAGCCATTCTCGAGTTTTAGCGAGACTAACGAACAGCGATTGATTTTTATATATATAGATAATAATGATTCCCTCCCTTTTTACATTAACAATTTTATTCAAAAATATTATTAATAAAATGAACAAAATTCAATAATAATATCGAATGTTTTGCTAAATTTAAAGTGATTACTGAAATTCAAAACAAGAGTTCAAAAATATTATTAATAAAATAAACAAAATTCAATAATAATATCGAATGTTTTGCTAAATTTAAAGTGATTACTGAAATTCAAAACAAGGGTTTAGAAGTCAACATATATAGGAAACCCACTTTTACGGATACCACAGTTCCATTCTCATCTTTCACCCCCTACAGTCACAAACTATCAGCGTATAGATCCATGATTCACAGAGCTTACACATTGCTTCTCTCTGAGAATAATTTAAAAATTGAACTTGAAAATATTAAATTAATAGCCCGTAACAATGGTTATGACCAAAAGTTGATTAATAAACTTATCTACCATAAAGAACAACAATTAGTCCAACGTTTAATTTATCCCACTGTATCGGCTGTAGACAAGCCATCAAAATACGTCTCCCTTACATATTTTGGAAACGTGAGCGACAAAATTGCCAAAATTTTGTCCAAACACAACATCCAAGTCAGTTTTAAATCACAACACAAACTTAGTAATCTTTTATTCAATGCCAAAGACAAAACTGTTAACAAATATGTAAATTCTGGAGTTTATAGGCTTACATGTTCGGAATGCAACAGTTTTTACATTGGCATGACATGCAGAAATTTCAACACGATGAAAATTTTCGATCATTTAGATATAACAAAATAAACTCAACATTTGCAAATCACTGCTTACAAACAGGCCATCTCTTCCCAAAATTAGAAGATACAGAAATTATTCACGTACACAGTTTTAAACCGATAATCACTATTTTAGAATCAGTCCAAATTTTCAAGAGTATTAACGACCCTTTATCCTCGAGTTTAATCTTAAATGACAAGATAGATTTGCAAAAAAGTGTCCTCTTCGAAGTATTCAAATAATATCATTGTGGGTTTTCCCAAAATTTCAGGCTGTCATACTTTAATCCACCGTTATTTTTAACTAGTATGTCTGTTATCTAAAAATGTAATAACCTTTTTACATTGTAAGAAAATAATACCTTCATGGGTTTTTCCCAAATTTCTTGTCATAAATATAATCCATCATTATATTTAGGTAATACCCCTTGTATATGTGTGTATAAATTGTAACATTGTAACAATCTGTAATTCATACATCAGTTCGCTCTTGTTTGATAATGGCATAGCCTCTTGCCGAAACTAGTCACAGTAAAGAGAAAATAAAAAGTGATATAAAAACTAAGTTAAATTCTGTTTTCTTTCATTATGAATATGATCGAGTATCACAAAGTAACGGCTTCCGCAATCAATTTTTTCAAAACAAGAGATTTATTTTTTGTTGATACAACAGGAGATGTTCCTGGTTTAATTTTATGGTGTAAAAAACTGTAACAGACACCTATAATCAGTTACAAAAAGTGGGTTTTAATGCAGGTGTTGCTACTATTCCTTCACATATTTAACTTTTTGGTTATTATGTAATGTGTGAATTTTCACCAGAGCAGTAGCGACAAATATGACATCTCACTAAAAACAAAATCTAATTACACAAACCACCTCTTCTGGTTCAATATTTCCTGTCAAAACCGCATTTTCATATAAACATCTATTGAAGAAGAAACTTAGTGAGAAAAAACACATAGAAGCGAATTCAGAACAGAATAACAGATAAGATCATTATCAATCGATTTCTATACAATTAAATAATCAAAAACAAGCAAAAACCTTTTAGCAACCAATGTTACAATCTAGCCAAACCGACAGATATATAATTCACACTATTCAAAAGCTGATATATTTGTCATCAAATCCGGCAATGAAAATTATAAACTAGTTGAAAACATTTGTACTTTTCGATCTAAATCCGAAAAAAAATACTATATAGTGCACAAGTGATATGCCAACTTTGGTTAAATTCTGAAATTTGGTACAATCATATGATATATTCACCTACCAGAAAATCCAATAAATATTGTTAGTATACAGAGAAGCCTTGATGGACACTAATTATCAACCTAAAAATTTTATCATTTAGAATTAAAAATAATCAAACACCCAGTTAAATATGATCGGCTGTTATAAAGTTGGTGTTTATCATTTAATGGTAAAACTAAAAGTTTCTATTTTGTTGTTGTTGAACACAATGCACAACACAAAGAATATACCTCACATATCTAAAACTAGCCTCAATTATTCAAGGTTATATGATTTTCGATATGAAATCTTGTTTATCCTTTTATTTTTTGCCTTTTAGTCATATGGCTACAGAAAACTTTACATGCATAATATGTGTATTCCTTTGAAGTAGTCTCAAATATATCACATACTGTAAAAAAAGACAGGAAAACTTTGAATGACAAAACATAAACTAAAACTAACAAAACTTTTACTAAAAAATAATTAATTAATGTAACCTAATGCACTATTAGTTCTTTATTACCCTAGAAACACTGTACAATAATATCAAACATAAATATACAAACAAATGAAAATTGTACACATACCCAAATGCTCCATAATACAATGGCTTGATAGGTTTCGCCACATTTCTCCTATCTTCACGAAAACCTTGTAACTGATTCGAGCCCTCGCTCAGTTTTCCGCATAGCTGTCCCAGCAACACTGGACGTTTTTTCGTACCTGGTATGACACCGTCGCCACCAACCAAGATATTCAAATGCGTTGTGCCCTCCTTCTTTTGTCTCAAAAAACCCATACTAGGCGGTCCACCTTTTTTCATCACTTGAAAAAAAAAACATAAACTTAACTGAATAGTGAAAATCTATAAATATGGAGCAGTTTAAGAAGTTTCTGACTTTTTGAATATAAGAATTTTTCGGCAAATAAGCAATATATTTCTCAATTTGGTCTCGAAATATTTAGTCCAGCGTTTTTCTAAGTTTTTAAATCTTTCCAGAATATATGTTTCCTCAAGGTCTTTAAAACAGGAGTTTCAGTCATGACCTCTTCATTCGACCCAAATCACTTACCTCAAAGACATTTCTGCATGTTTGGAAAAAGAAAATATTCAAATGG
This sequence comes from Octodonta nipae, assembly GCA_034190945.1. Classification (NCBI taxonomy): domain Eukaryota; kingdom Metazoa; phylum Arthropoda; class Insecta; order Coleoptera; family Chrysomelidae; genus Octodonta; species Octodonta nipae. The sequence goes on along the minus strand of CM067216.1, from coordinate 62,511,742 downwards.
GGCTAAATCTGGTGAATATGGTGGATGGGCTAGCAGTTTGTGGCGCAATTTATATATTTCTATAAAATGTGATGTACTCGTTCAGCTGAGAAGCCTATAGCCTCAGGCTAACTCACACATATTCATTCTACCATCGTCCAATATCCATAGATTTTCTGGCATCATGACTTCTTTTGAGCGACCTGAATTGTTCGGCGTCGCTTGTGCTGGTACGCCCGAGACAAGGCTCAGTAAACAACTTCTTAACCGGCAGCCATAGGATAGACTGGGATAAAACAAAGATTTTGTTGAAAGAAGAAAATTTAAAAAAGAGAAAACTTAAAGAAGCCAGCTGTATGATGATAAACAACACTGAAATCGGAGCACCTTCAGCCGACCTTCATTTGTACTGGAAGAATTTACTGCTAACAGAACAAAAAAACGGTAACCTCAGAGTCAAGTGATCGCCAAACGACAAATTGTCAGTGTCAAATTTTTTGACAAACAACAAATTCAAGATCAAAGCGAAAATTTTTAAAAAAAACCTCGAAAACAACATAAACGATTGACAACTACTCCAGACTCGGAGTTGAAACGTCTCCATACACAGATAAGTATTACACAATATACAATACATTACTTATATACAAGAATACTGGCTGATCATTTTATAGACATCACTTTCTCTCAGAAAATCTGTGAGGAAGAATCTCTGTACTGACAGCCAGTAATCCGGGCAATTTTACGAAATTGCCTTACTACACTTTGTTCTACATATACAATTTTTAAATACTTATCTGTTACAGGAAAAAATTTGGAGGAGAGAAAACCCAATGAATAGACAAAATAATTCAAGACCTCCTCAACAATCTTTTCGAAACTTCTTAACCATTGAAACTGATCGTGCAGTTGATAGTATTTATCAAGCGTTTCCTTAGTTTCGGTGTTATTTTTTCACTCAAAAATTAACGCAAAATTCACTTTTATCATTTAGATTCACGAGGTTGTCTTTTTTCAAACTTCGACGCTAGTCTATTCATAAAAGTCTGCATGGGTGAAACTCAAAAAATACTACAGAAATTTTGAAACTGTTTCATAAAGGTTTGTGCATAAATCCGACAGAATTTACAACTTTATTATTGGATATTATTCTGCAATAACCAAGCTTCATAAAAGTTTTAAATAGGAATGCAATCTAAGTGTGTTGATGTTCCAATCTGTAGATTTAAAAATCCAGTATGTGTCATTGATATAAATAATTGAGATTACTACTTCCTCACCTTTAAATAATTTCTAATTAGTTAAAAAGACGAAATATTACCGATACTTTAATGTTTAATTAGTTACCATAAGAGGTGTATTCCAAAACTAATGTCCGTTGGATTATTATTGACATTAATATTTTACTTTAAAGGCAATAAATGTAATAACACGAGCATAACTGTAACCAGCTGTGTAGGAACATTGTAAAGAAAATAATAAAAATGAGTCAACAGAAATAGAACAAAGTGCCTGCTGGCAGATCCTGCCTAGACAATGTTTTGACTCTTACACACATAACCTAGAAAAGGCTTATGATATGGTCCCTTAAAAAAATTTTCGAAGTCCTAAACAAAAGTGACCTTAGTAGGGTACACATTTGAGCTATCTATAATATTTATAAAGATGCAAAAGCAATTAACAAAATGATGGGAAAAACATATCTGAGCCTGTCAAAATCAGTAAAGGTTTAATCAAAGGTGTTGTCTTTCTCCCACTATATTTAAGATAGATATTCAGAAAGCCTGAGAAAATATAAGCTCATAAGATTCGAAAAAATGTTTTGTCTATACCCTTTTTAACACTCTAGATCGGAGATTGCTTAATTTTTTTGGGTGACGCTGCATTTACTGTTGTTTCGATTTTGCGTTGGTTATGTAACAATGTGGGAAAACACTTCATCTCTAAATTGTCTACCTTACGCCAAAAACCGTATGTATTCTCTTTCTCATCAGTGAGCATTTATGGAACTCACCTAGTGGACAGTGATATTCAAGATGTTCTTAAGTCAGACGGCTCAAAGTCAATTGCTTATCACTTCGAGGTTTTGCTCAGTTGATCTACGATGTCGTAGGTCTCAATTAGAGATGGGTAGGTCCGCTCATAATTCGGAGTTGGATCCGGATATGCATCCAGTTCCAAAGATGTACATTCAAGACCCGTGTCCGTCGGACCCATATGGGTCCGGTTGTCTAACTGTGATTACCGGAGTCGGGCTGCAGGCGGAGTGTTGGATTCTAATACTGCTAGCAAGACATTATGGCGCTGAATTGTTGTTTTTTACCCTTTACATAATAAAATTACTAGAAAACGATAATGATTTATCAAAAATAATAATTATAAATAAAAATAGCCATATTTGAAAACTAAAACGTTAAAAAGATATAACCATGAATCAACAATATATAATATATAATCAAACTGTAGGTAATACCGTTCCCCTCACTCCGATCCGCAATTTCCCATTCCGCTACCACTCATGGCATGTTTCGATGCCGCTCCCGCGTATAATATCAACAAGTGGTTCCGCCGATCGGTAACGATGTACATCCATCCTTCATTTACACAGGTTCGAGGATTCGTGTCCTTCTGAACCTACACATCTCTGAACTATATTCAGTACCGCTCATTACATGCGTTTCACTCCGACAGGTCCGGGAATCTGTGTCCGAATTGCTGTCGGATGTACATCCATCATTAACACTAGGGATGCAGGTCCGGACATGCGTGTCCATCCGGACCTGCCCATCTCTAGTCCCAATACTGATCCTGCCAGTTCACTGATCGTGAACATTTGTGCGATCAGTTTGATACTCCCGACACAATTTTCAGACTTTCATGTCACACGTTATATCAGGTGCATACCTAGACCTAACTCACGATGGGTGTCAGTAAAAAACAATAGCGCACACTGGCGAGATCTACGATTGTCCCAAATGAATCTGAATCAATTCTGCAGTAGTCTCTCTCCTAGAGAGTTGATAGAAAGCGCTGCATGCGCGGCTGTGAAACATTATTCACACCTGACATTAATTAAATCTTGCGGACTGGACCCTGGTTATGGAATATGCCTCATAAATAATTAAAATTGTCTTTTAGCTTATATTTAAGTAAATATTATGAATTCTCAACTTACTTAATTTAGCTTTGGCATGTCTAGCTGCTATCTGAGATTTCGCCAGAATCTCTTCTGCCGTCAAATCGTCCGGTATAGCTTCGAATTTCGTCGGTGGCATTCGTTTTTTATTTTCGTTAACGTTCTCGATTTCATCATGTTCGTCGTGGTGCTTGATTGCTCTCATTTCCGGTGTTATCTCGAAACCGATTTCCTCGCTGGTGATTTCCGGAACTAGATTGATCATCCAACCCAATTTCTCGGGCACCATCATCTTCAGACCTGCTTGCAGGAGCTTCTTGCTCGCCTTGTAATATACGGTGTCGACGTGGTTGTATTTCATTGCATTGGTGCACATCAATTTAAAATCTTCAATGAATTGCTAAGAGAAAAATCACAATAATTAGTAATACCCTGCAAATGATCAATAATTAATGCTGCTTTTCAGCTAAATAAGACAAATTAAGGAAAATTAAACAGAGTTAAACAAATGTTAAAAACGCGTTATTTAGTTAAAATGCAGTTCGATCCAATATGAAACATGCTATTTTCTTTGTTGTACCCTTTTTATTGATTGTGCTCTGATACATAATAATCACTAGTGGATAAATGATTAGTAATGATACAAGAAATCATAAAATACAGAGTTTTGAAAATGCATTATACAATCTCTACAGTTGATTGAGAAACATTTCAAAGCTTATATAAAGACACCAATATAAAAACAGATGTGAAAGGTTGAAACAAAGAAATGCTATTATAAACAAATGTGGAAATCCAATAACAAAAATGGAATACAGTATGACAAAATCACATTACTGACTTCTAAACAAAGGACAATGCAAACAGGTGAACAATTTAAACATATTTTAATTCAACATATCCCATGATTATAGAAAGGATGTAGAGCTAATAATAAATTAAATATCAATAATGTGGAACAAGAAACCAAACCCTTAAAAATAAAATAAGAAATGAAACCCAGCTTAAATTTTAAAGACATGAATAACAACATATACAGACACAAGAAACTAAATTTTTAAAGAGGATGAAGCGTTTTTACAAAACTAAAAGGGTAACAAATGAATATATCAAAAAAAAATTGAAAATATGCAACTGAAAAAAACAAGGAACAAAGTAATAGAGAAAGAATATTTAAACACAATGTGGCTACAAATTAAAACATACAATTATACCTGCAAAGGAGGAAGAATAGGTAGGTTAAGGAAAAGATGGGCACAATACCAGGCAATATACCTAACTGAAGGGAAGAACAAGATATAACAATAAGACAAATAGCGGATTAATAGTTTTTGACCAATAAACTAAGGAGTACTAAAAAATCCTAATAACCAACAAAGGGAATTTGAAGCTCTCTCAGACCTACACCAATGGGACCACAAAAAATTGTGCACTTCCATTAGAGATTACTAAAATCAATTACAATGTATTTTATACAGGCAGTACAGTATATGATGGATTTATCCCATTTCTGAATCTTATTAACAACTGGGTGCATTATATATTTTAAATTTGCAGTGGAATATTAGATGTCTGACAAATAGGTAGACCATAAAACAAAATCTTACTTTTTTACAAAAAATGCTATTTTGATAACTAAGATGTGACTACTACTACTTGGGAGTTATCCAAAACTATTTCTACTGATAGGGACCTAGGAGATGGAAGATCTCATCAATTTATATTTTACTCACCTCTAAATTACTATATTGATTCTCTTCAATTTTCTGTCTCATAGTACTGAAATCCATAGGATTTGTAATGATAGTAGAATATCCAGGTGCTATGTTGTCTGTCACAGGCCATGCAAAGAAATTTTGTGGATCCTTTTTTTCCAACAGCCCTAATAAATGATCTAAACCCTTTGATAGAGGTGTACGTTCTTGCAATTTCTTTATAACACATTGTCTAAGTTCTCTATTCGGACTACCAATTTGAGGGTAGATGGTTAAGTCCTCTGTAAAACAAAAAATGGTTACAAATTTATATTATTTATCCCAACATAATTTGTAAATAATTTTGTAAGTGCATACTACAGTTTGGAACTAAATTACATAAAATAATCAATAACCAAAAACACAAGTAATTATTAAGAGAAGTAAACTATTTTGGTACACTAGTCTCAAAATTTTTATCAATGCAAAATATACCTAATGTTGAATTTCAATTAAAAAATATCTTAAGTATATGAACCATAACTGGAAATATGTGAAGAGAGAGAGAGGGAGAATAAGGAGTAATCAAATAAAAATAACACACAATATGAAGAAAATAACAAATTGGCCCTTAACAGAAATAGAGAATAGAAGAATGGCAGACTGGAGAGTAGTTAAGATAGCCAAAGACAAATCAACTAATAATTAGAAGCATATGCTGGCCATGCAAACAATGAAATAATAATAATCTAACTGCCTCAGAATAAGGGAACAACAAGCAGAATATATTATAAAAAATTTAAGTTTAACAAAAACTCATATCTTTAGCTATTAAGAAATTCTCAAAGGTAGTATTTAGATATGAATAATCATCTAATAATTATTATATATAGTTTCATATTGTACTAACGAAATTAACTATATTTAGAACTGTATCTGTTTTATATGTTTATGGGGCTTCCTGTTGGTGTAAATAAATAAATAAAAATATCAAATCCAAAACTGACTCTGTTTTTTCTTTACATCTTTTGAGAGAATCATAAATAAATGCAAAAAAATCTCATAAACCTTTTTTTGAAATGTTTTATAAAAAAATAACAAAAAAATGATCAAAATGAGCACCATCAATAATTTTTATCAGAAAAACAACTTGTATTTCAAATATTTTTCCAAACAAACATCTGCTAAGTTACACTGTGTCCATGTCATACCAACTAAACACATGGTCAGAATAGAATAACAGTTCACTTATAAATACATGGCAGTTTGTGTAATCAAGCACTCATGTAATTGATGCTTTGTTTAACATAGATTTGTGATTCTTAAAAAGACGAATAAAATACTCATAAATTAGGAGAACAAACAGAAGTTGGTAAATAAAGAATTTAACATTACAACTTTTTAAGGGCAAACAACTGATTTTATCGAGACAATAGGATGATTGCTCATGCAATAGTGACATTATAAAAGTTCTTACTAAAGTGTGTGTGTCATCTGCATATGCCAATTTTAGACAGAAGAGTTTCATAGTCAAAGTCTGTACTTGGCACTAAGAATGTCCACAACCATTTTGCTAAGCACAAATAGGAAAGATGAGTTTGAGAAACCCTCACATGGAATACAACACAGGAATCAAAACTTGAACTAACTAAACTTCAATCTAGTTGATATTTGGGATTAAGTCAAGATTACATTCAAACATTTCTAGATTGACTTAAATAATGTTTTGTCAAAGTGGTAGTCTGGGGTTATCCGAATTTATTAACTATATCATTGAATTGTTATATATACACAAAAAAAGTGCAATTTAAAAAACCTTAACAACCATCAAAATTCTGTATCTACATCAGTACAGACATAGATAAAATAACAAAACCCTTACCATTTTCTTCATTATCTTCTCTCTTCCGTTTCTTATCCTTATGATGATGTTTATGTTTCTTCTCCCTATCCTTGTTCTTGTCTTTCTTCTTCTTTTTCTTTTTTGATTTCTTGTGATGAGATCTTGACATACCCATGCAAAAATGTGGATTATTCGGATCAATTTGCATTTGTTGTTCTCCACCAATTTCCATAGTTGTTTCTCTACTACCACCACCGCCTAAACCCGTTAAACTTGGAGGTCCGCCGTATTCTGGAGCATGCTCGGGCGTCGTCTGAGATCCGACTTTGAGAATAAGTTTCAAACCCGAAGTAGATGACGATTTTTCGTCTTGTTTTTCACGCTTATCGCTTTTGTGCTTTTTATGTTTTTTTACCACCGATGGAGACGCTACCGGAGATGTAGACATTTTTAACCATTAGCTTAAACAGAAAACGATACCAGCCAAATATAAATTATAGTATTAAAACTGTAGATTTCGAATATATACCCTTAAATTATTATAAAAGCTTTTCTATCCATATAACTCAAAAATTCCAAAACATTTTGAGGTTACCGCATCCAAACCGATTAAGTTAAATGTCAATAAGAATTTAGTCGTGGCTACTAAACCAAGTATTTTAAGTAACGGTTCCAAATTTGAACTTTAAATTTCGTCAATAAAGTTTATTGTGAGTTAATAAAAATTTAAAAACTTCAGTCCCAGTTACATAATTTAATACAACACATTATTTAGTATAATACGAAATTCCTTTTCTAAATGACGCATAAATTAACCAGATATAAGTTGGGTAAATATATATATATATATATTGTTATAAAGTCCGTGGGTTCAATTTAAAATCATTAAACTAATATTCACTTTCACTTTTCTAGAACTTTATTTACATTTAAAACAGCTGATACAATAACAATCCCATATACGCTAGTCGTCGCGGTATCACTGCACTGCGATCGTGGCGTGCTTCTTTTATAATACCAGCGTCGAATTCTCCAGTAAAAATCATCATCACTCCTTCCGCTGCCGAGTCTTTTCGAGAACCGATCAGAAACATCCTCTCCATGGTAGGGAGCGAGTCGATCTAAATGAACCACCTTCAATTTAGCCTTGGGGTTTCGACGGATCCGGTAGACGACGTCATTCAGCCTCTTGACCACCTCGTATGGACCATCCCAGGCGGGTGTAAGCTTGTAAGCTTTGGGGATTTACCCTTGCTCCGTTGGGGGTTGTACAGCCAGACTGTGTCCCTCTCCTGGAACCCGACTGAATTGGCCTTGAGGTCGTATCGCGTCTTCATCCGGTCACTAGTGGCCAACATCTGCGTTCGGGCTAATTCGTGTATTGCCAGCATGTTATGTCGGAACTGGTCGGCATAATCGTCGATGTCTTGGGAAGGTTCTTCGGGGGAGCCAAATGCCAAGTCGCATGGTAATCGCATCTCCTTTCCGAATAGGACCCTGGCTGGGGTCAGGCCTGTACTATTATGTACAGCAGAGCGATATGCCAACAGGAATAGGGGAATATGCTCATCCCAATCACGCTGGTTATTGCTGACGATCTTGGATAGGTGTTGTTCCAAGGTCCTGTTGAATCTTTCCACCATTCCGTCTGACTGTGGGTGTAATGGTGTTGTTCTCGTTTTCCTGATCCCCAACATCGTGCAGACCTTCTGGAATACATTCGATTCGAAGTTACGCCCCTGGTCTGAATGTAGTTCCATCGGGACGCCAAACCTGCTAAATAGTTGTTCTACTAGCACCGTCGCTACCGTGGTTGCCTCTTGGTTGGGTATCGCATATGCCTCAGGCCATTTGCTGAAGTAATCCATTGCGACCAGAATGTATTTGTTCCCCCTCTCAGACTCGGGAAACGGACCGGCGACATCGATGGCAATTCTCTCAAATGGGACGCCCACATTGTACTGCTGCATTCTGCCCTTGGTCCGGGTCTTCGGGCCCTTACTGGCTGCACATGTGGCACATTTGCGGCACCAAGCTCTGACGTCTTCGAAGTAGTTCACCCAGTAGTACCGCTGGCGAACTTTGTCTAGGGTTTTATTCATGCCCAGGTGGCCTCCGGTAATTCCATCATGTACTTCGGTCAGGATGGCTGGTACTTTTTTTTCCGGAACCACCAGTTGGGACTTGGTTTCTCGTCCATCAGCGCTTTCCCAAACTCGCTTGAGCATTCCATTGTCTACTCTTAAAGAGTCCCACTGAGCCCATAACGATTTCAGCACGGCGGAGTATCTAGCTACCTCGTCCCATCGTGGCCTGGGTGCCCCTCTCATTTTGAGTGACAAGATTGGTTCGATGTCTGGATCAGCATTTCGTCCTGGATGCACTGTTCCGTTGTCCAGTCTTCATTGGCCTGCACTCGGATCTGCCTGATGGAGATACTCTCTCGCTGTTCCGTCTTCAGACAATGCTTGCATTCCGCTCTACAGGGTCTTCTGGATAGGGCATCAGCATTATTGTGCAACCGGCCGGCACGGTGTTCCACCTTGAAGTCGTATTGCTGTAATTTCTCCATCCATCTGGCTAGTTGTCCTTCCGGTGTCTTCATGTCCAGCAGCCATTTGAGTGCGGCATGATCTGTTCGGATTAAGAAATGACGACCATAGAGGTATTTGTGGAAATGGTCTACAGCCCTTATTATTGCAAGAAGTTCTTTTCTGGTGACGCAATAATTTCTTTCCGGTTTCGAGAATCCACGGCTGTAATACTCGATGACCCTCTCTTCACCATCTTGCACCTGGGATAGGACGGCCCCCAAACCTGTGTTGCTGGCGTCTGTGTCTAAAATGAACTTGCCGGACTGTGTAGGAAAGGCTAGGATTGGGCTGGAACATAGTGCTGCCTTCAGTCGTCTGAATGATGTTTCGCAATCCTGATTCCAACGGAAGGTCTCTTTCTCAGTGGTCTGCCGATGTAGAGGGGCTGCGATGGTGGCAAATCCCTCAACAAAACGCCGGTAGTATGAACAGAGGCCCAAAAAGCTTCGGAGTTCATGCTTGTCTCTTGGAACTGGCCAATCACAGATGGCTTCCATCTTGTCTTCGTTGGTGCGGATTCCTGACTCGGACACGACGTGGCCCAAAAACTCTACTTCTTTTTGGAACAAGGAGCACTTCTTCGGGTTGAGTCCCAGGTTGGCATTATTAATTCTGGAGAATACTTCGTCCAGGTTCTTCAGATAGTCGTCGAATGTCTGGCCCATGACTAGAATGTCGTCGAGGTATACTAAGCACGTCCTCCATGTTAACCCGCTCAGTACATACTCCATTAGCCTCTCAAATGTAGCGGGTGCATTACATAACCCAAAGGGCATGACCGTGAACTGAAACAGCCCTTTACTGGTGGCGAACGCTGTCTTCTCTCTGTCGTTTGCGTGTAGACCAACCTGCCAATATCCACTTTTTAGGTCTAGTGTGGAGAACAAACGGGAGCCTGCTAGTATGGTCAAACGGTCAAAGTGTCATCGATTCGGGGTAGTGGATAGCTGTCTTTCTTCGTGACATCATTCAGCTTTCTGTAATCCACGCAAAATCGGGTGGTTCCATCCTTCTTTTTAACTAGCACGACGGGAGCAGACCATGGGCTGATGGATGGCTCAATAACTCCATTTTGTAACATAGACTCGATGTTTTCCTCGACTGCCTGTTGTTGCCCCAATGGTAGTCGTCTAGGTGGTATTCTGATGGGTTGAGCCTTTCCGGTATCTATTCGATGCTGGATGATGTTGGTGCGACCGGTGGTTCCATCTTGACTGTTAAAAATTTGCCAGTGCTTTGTGATAAATTGCTTGGCTTTCTTCTGGTTCTCTGGTGTCAGGTGTGTCAAATGGTCAGAAAACTGTTGTAGGGGACTCTTTACTGGACCCTGTCTCCTTCACCGAGGTCTGGTACTCTTCTTCACAATTGATGATGGTCTCTACTGGCTCGAAACAAGCTATCTCTTGACCATTGGCAATTCTAATGTCGTTGTTGGACAAATTCAGGACTCTGACTGGTATATCTCGTCCGGTTTTAACTATAGCCCGTCCAACTAAGTAGTCATGAGTTGAGTGTACCGGCTCCACCATTCCAACGCAGCTCCCAGCATTGCTGTCTAGCTGCCCATGAATAATCTTTTCCGTTCGACCGGGAATTCTAGCTGAAGACTTTGCCACAATTTTTATGGGGGTGACTGATGTGTTGACGGGCCGTGTCAATACAAATTCCTCATTTAGGAACCGAAGAACATCACCGAAGAACATCATATCTCGAGTCGAACATAAATCCATGCTGGCTAATTAGGTCTACTCCCAGTATAAAATCGTCCTCAATATTCGCTACCAGGATCCTATGCCGGATCATGTTGTCCCCTATCTGTAGCACGACATCTGCCTCACCCTGTATTGACATGGACTCGCCAGTGACTGTTCTGAGCTGGATGTTATTGGTAACTGGCCGAATTTCTGATGCTCTCAAAACCCTGGACTTGGCAATGGACACAGCGGCGCCGGTGTCGATGGTGATGGTAACTGTTCGACCATTGATGGTGCCTCTGATGACTAGACTGCCGCAATCTCGGCAAAATCCCCGGATGGATAACGTTTTGGGGGCTGGTGGAGGGACAGTGGTCGGTGATCGTTCAGGTGGCCTCACTCGACAATTACGTTGGAAGTGCCCTGTCCGTCCGCAACGGTAACATGCCCCTCTGGTGCTAGTTCTTTGTGACCGTTCTAATATTTTGTTCAGACCAGCCAGCAGTGCTTGAAATGGTGACTCTGACTCTTCCTGTTTGAAGGATACTGCTCGGACCCTCGGCTTGGACATGTTCATGACGGCCCAAAGCCCGAAGTAGAGCTTCATTACTTTTCTTGACGCCACTTAGTCTTAGATTTCGTTGTACTTCCACATCTCTGATGCCGTTTATGAAACTCTGTGTGGCCAACTGGTCTTTCGTTTCCTCTGGCAGGTCTGGGTAGGACAAGTGAACTAACCGTCTAATTTTTGCTTCGAATTCTTGGAGGCTTTTACCGGATTTTTGGGTTTTTCCACTCAGTTGGACTTGGTATACCTGGCTCAAGGATTGATTATCGTAACGTTTGTCTAGGATGGCGATGATCTTGTCGAAATTGCCTTGTTTATCGACTGGAATGCTCTGGAGGAGTTCTAGAGCCGGACCTCTTAAGGAAATTACCAGAGACGTGGATTTTTCATGATTATCCCATCCATTAGCTGTAGCCACGGCCTCAAATTGCCGTTTATACATGGGCCAAGATGAACTGCCGTCGAATGTGGGTGGTTTACTAAAGGAACCTTTGGTACTCACGGTGTTCTGGTATTTTCCTCGCTGTAAGTTCTGTTGCATTTTTTTAATTTCTGTTTCTAGTTTATTTTGGATGGCACTGATTTTATCTTGTACTTCACTGTTACTGTTTGCTTGATGGAACTGATTTGATCTTGAACTGTGTCTTGAATTGAACTGATTTCAATTTTTACCTGGCTTTGGATGGAATCGAGATCATCTACTTTTGTTTCAAGAGTATCCACGGTATTTTTTATGGTCTTAATGTCATCATTTATCTCTTTTATATCTGACTCAACTATTTGCATTCTTTCATTAACTGTTTCATTAACTTGTCCTACTATTTGCATTAATTGTTCGAATTGCAGGTGTCTTTTCTGTTCAGTTTCGTGTCGATTTAATTCAATTTGATCTTGTTTTGTTCAAATATTTTAAAATCATTTTGTCTCTGTTCATCTAATAATTTAAATTTCGAGAACAATCCTTCAATTAAATTATGTTGTTCATTTTTCATCGTGGAAACTAGATTTTGTTGTTGGGTTTTCATCGTAGTGACAAGATTTTCTAATTCTATTTTTCGTTTTTCATCAAAAGATTTTACTAACCTTTGTTGAATTTCTTCTTGATGTTGTTTTTCCTTCTTGACTATTTTTTTGGTAGTTTCGTCCATACTACGGGTTTCCATAAATCAAATTAGGATGTTAACTGCACTTAATCCTTCACTTCTAACATCAAATGTTATAAAGTCCGCGGGTTCAATTTAAAATTATTAAACTATTATTCACTTTCACTTTTCTAAAACTTTATTTACATTTAAAACAGCTGATACAATAACAATCCCATATACGCTAGTCGTCGCGGTATCACTGCACTGCGATCGTGGCGTGCTTCTTTTTATAATACCAGTGTCGAATTCTCCAGTAAAAATCATCATCACTCCTTCCGCTGCCGAGTCTTTTCGAGAACCGTTTTTTTTATCTCAAAGCGTTTGTTGTCGTACTGAGATGAAACAGGGTCGGCTTTGGGTAAATTTCGTAACAATATATATATAAAAATCTTAGAACACATATATATATGTTTTAGGTGGTTTCCGGGAATTCATCCGCGTAGCTGATAACTGATCCCTGCCGGGATCGATGGTAAAATGACGACGTTTCGGCAGAGTCACATCTGCCCTCTTCAGGTCGGTTCGCATAATTCTCGTAGCCTTCTGCTTTCGCTTCTAGTTACTGGAATACTAAGATTTTCTGAAGCGAGCGCGCTGTTATATAGTCGCGGCTCGGCGCCTATCGGTTGACACCGTGAACGGCTGCGTGTGATTGGCCCTTGGCGCTCAGTGGGCACGGCTCCATCCTGCTGATTTGTTATTTCCGGTTGAGTTGTTATTGGACGGGTCCGGGCCGGTACGGTGTTTAATAGGATTTTCCAACAATTCGATGAGTTCTGATTTTCATTGCGTGCGTTTAGACTGTGAGGTCTCTTCGCTATTTCAATTGCCTCTCTTACGAGTCTTGATTTCGGGTGTTCTATATTTGCCAGTACTCTGGTGTTCTCAAAGTCTATTCGGTGTGACATCGTGGTGGCGTGTTCCGCAATGGATGTTGTTTTTTCCTGCTTTCTTACAGCGTTCTTGTGTTCATCACGTCTAGCTTAAATTCTTCTATTAGTTTGCCCGACATAGGTTTTATGACAATCTGCACATGGAATCTCGTACACTCCCTGTTATTCTAAAGGGATCCTCGTCTTCGGAGTCCTCAACACCGTGCTTATTTTTCTGTCTGTATTGAAAATAGTATCGATATTGTGTCTCCGTAGAATTCTTGCAATACTGTCCGTGGTCCCCTTGACATACGGTAAATAAGCCTTGGTTATTGGTGTCTCATGCTCCTCGTCTGTTTGTCTCGGTTTTGACTTTAGGGCCCTTTGTATATTTCGGTCTGTAAATCCGTTTTGTCTTAGAGCTGTTTTTAAACTGTCCATTTCCTGTTTGATGTTATCCTGGTCAGCTAGCCTTTGTGATCTGGTTACTAAAGTCTTGACGACGGCTTGTAGTTGGACTGGGTGGTGATGAGAATTAGCATGAAGGTATCTGTTGGTGTGAGTTGCTTTTCTACATACTGCATGGTCAAGGGTTCCATCTTGCTTCCTATTTATGAGAACATCAAGGAATGGCAGTTTATTGTTGGCTTCAACCTCCATGGTAAATTTTATTTTGTGATGGATGCCATTAAGGTGATCTAAAAAAGTATTGAGGTGTTCCCTCCCATGAGGCCAAATCACAAATGTATCATCCACATATCGCAACCACAAACTGGGTTTAAGAGTTGTTGTTCTTAGTGCCAACTCCTCAAAGTTCTCCATAAAAAGGTTCGCTATAACTGGTGAGAGTGGCGATCCCATTGGAGCTCCTTCCACTTGTTTGTATCGTTGGTTCTCGTAAACAAAATAGGTGTTCATCAGACAGTGCCTTGTTAAGTCCACAAGGTGTTGAGGTGGTTTGTATTTTTCTATTATGATATCCAAGGCTTCGTCGATAGCGATGTTGGTGAAAAGGGACACTACGTCAAAACTTACAAGAAGACACTCTGGTTGTAAGACCGTTTTTCTAAGAATTTCGATGAAATGTGTCGAATTTTTTACATATGAGTCTGCCCCCTCTGCAATCGGTTGAAGTTGTTGGGCTAGGTATTTGGCTAGGTGTTGTGTTGGGGATCCAATTGAGCTTACTATTGGCCTCAAAGGTGCACCTTCTTTATGTACTTTTGGCAACCCATAGAATTTCGGACATCTCGATGACTTTTCACGCGGAATGAGTTGCAGTTGGAGATTTTTGTCGATCCTACTTGCTTGGATTTTGGCCTTGGTTGTTTTCTCTAGATAAGTTGTTGGGTCAGTAGTAATTTGTTTATATGCTGGATCTTGTAGCAATATTTGAATTTTGTTTGAATAATCCGCTGTATCTAAAATTACAGTCGCATTTCCTTTATCAGCAGGTAGAATGACAATGTCCTTGTTGAGGCGCAGTTGTTTCAAGGCCTCATTTTCTTCTATAGATAGGTTCCTTTTTGGGTGGTTTAGACTTTCTTAGAACATGTGACACATTTTGTCTAATTATTTCAGCGGTGTTCGCATCTAATTTTGAAACTGCTGTTTCCACGCCACATATTATGCTCTCTGTTGGTATGTGAGAGGGAGCAATAGCGTAATTGAATTGAGGTTAGACTGTGACCGTTATTTTCCGAGACAAATTCGTTTTTGGGCTTCTGTTGGAGCTTCAATTTTTTAAATTTTGCCTGTTGTTGCATTGTTGTTAACTCTGCATTGGTTTCGGCCCTAAATTCGCTAATCTCATCGAATTTGTCCCATATTATCGGGTGGAGTGTATTGCTTACCTGTAGGTGGATATCTAGGAGTTTAGTATTAAGAACATCCAAATCTCTTCTGACATCACGTATGGCTTCCCTAAGTAGGGCACAACTAGCTTTCCATCAGATATTCTGTGTTTTTCTGTTGTTCTTCCAGAACTTTACCGTAATGTTTTTCGGAATAACTCCTTCATTGCGGCATCGTTGTAAAAAATGTAGATCGCACAATAAGTTTGCTTCTTTTCGCGCGTAATTTCTCAAATGTTTTACACAAATGAAAAGTATTCTCCCCGTAGAGATTCACTATATTTGTTTTTAAGTTTTCGCGGGAATTCATCCGCGTAGTTGATAACTGATCCCTGCCGGGATCGATGGTAAAATGACGACGTTTCGGCAGATTCACATCTGCCCTCTTCAGGTCGGTTCGCATAATTCTCGTAGCCTTCTGCTTTCGCTTCTAGTTACTCGAATACTAAGATTTTCTGAAGCGAGCGCGCTGTTATATAGTCGCGGCTCGGCGCCTATCGGTTGACACCGTGAACGGCTGCGTGTGATTGGCCCTTGGCGCTCAGTGGGCACGGCTCCATCCTGCTGATTTGTTAATTCCGGTTGAGTTGTTATTGGACGGGTCCGGGCCGGTACGGTGTTTAATAGGATTTTCCAACAATTCGATAAGTTCTGAATTTCATTGCGTGCGTTTAGACTGTGAGGTCTCTTCGCTATTTCAATTGCCTCTCTTACGAGTCTTGATTTCGGGTGTTCTATATTTGCCAGTACTCTGGTGTTCTCAAAGTCTATTCGGTGTGACATCGTGGTGGCGTGTTCCGCAATGGATGTTGTTTTTTCCTGCTTTCTTACAGCGTTCTGGTGTTCATCACGTCTAGCTTGAATTCTTCTATTATTTTGCCCGACATAGGTTTTATGACAGTCTGCACATGGAATCTCGTACACTCCCTGTTGTTCTAAAGGGATCCTCGTCTTCGGAGTCCTCAACACCGTGCTTATTTTTCTGTCTGTATTGAAAATAGTATCGATATTGTGTCTCCGTAGTATTCTTGCAATACTGTCCGTGGTCCCCTTGACATACGGTAAATAAGCCTTGGTTATTGGTGTCTCATGCTCCTCGTCTGTTTGTCTCGGTTTTGACTTTAGGGCCCTTTGTATATTTCGGTCTGTAAATCCGTTTTGTCTTAGAGCTGTTTTTAAACTGTCCATTTCCTGTTTGATGTTATCCTGGATCAGCTAGCCTTTGTGATCTGGTTACTAAAGTCTTGATGACGGCTTGTAGTTGGGCTGGGTGGTGATGAGAATTAGCATGATGGTATCTGTTGGTGTGAGTTGCTTTCCTATATACTGCATGGCCAAGGGTTCCATCTTGCTTCCTATTTATGAGAACATCAAGGAATGGCAGTTGATTGTTGGCTTCAACCTCCATGGTAAATTTTATTTTGTGAATTAGTCAAGAAGTGTCACATCTTCTAAGAAAGTCTAAACCACCCAAAAGGAACCTATCTATAGTAGAAAATGAGGCCTTGAAACAACTGCGCCTCAACAAGGACATTGTCATTCTACCTGCTGATAAAGGAAATGCGACTGTAATTTTAGATACAGGGGATTATTCAAACAAAATTCAAATATTGCTACAAGATCCAGCATATAAACAAATTACTACTGACCCAACAACTTATCTAGAGAAAACAACCAAGGCCAAAATCCAAGCAAGTAGGATCGACAAAAATCTCCAACTGCAACTCATTCCGCGTAAAAAGTCATCGAGATGTCCGAAATTCTATGGGTTGCCAAAAGTACATAAAGAAGGTGCACCTTTGAGGCCAATAGTAAGCTCAATTGGATCCCCAACCCAACACCTAGCCAAATACCTAGCCCAACAACTTCAACCGTTTGCAGAGGGGGCAGACTCATATGTAAAAAATTCGACACATTTCATCGAAATTCGTAGAAAAACGGTCTTACAACCAGAGTGTCTTCTTGTAAGTTTTGACGTAGTGTCCCTTTTCACCAACATCCCTATCGACGAAGCCTTGGATATCATAATAGAAAAATACAAACCACCTCAACACCTTGTAGACTTAACAAGGCACTGTCTGATGAACACCTATTTTGTTTACGAGAACCAACGATACAAACAAGTGGAAGGAGCTCCAATGGGATCGCCACTCTCACCAGTTATAGCGAACCTTTTTATGGAGAACTTTGAGGAGTTGGCACTAAGAACAACAACTCTTAAACCCAGTTTGTGGTTGCGATATGTGGATGATACATTTGTGATTTGGCCTCATGGGAGGGAACACCTCAATACTTTTTTAGATCACCTTAATGACATCCATCACAAAATAAAATTTACCATGAAGGTTGAAGCCAACAATCAACTGCCATTCCTTGATGTTCTCATAAATAGGAAGCAAGATGGAACCCTTGGTCATGCATAATTCTCGTTCTCGAGAATTATGCGAACCGACCTCAAGAGGGCAGATGTGACTCTGCCGAAACGTCGTCATTTTACCATCGATCCCGGCAGGGATCAGTTATCAACAACGCGGATGAATTCCCGGAAACCGCCTAAAACATATATACACTATATATATATATATATATATATATATATATATATATATATATATATATATATATATATAGGTATATTGAAACTAATGATATGATGATATTGAAACTAATGATTTTGTCTCTCCATTCAGTATTTTATTCCAAAATATAAAATACATAAAGGTACTAACAACGAATATTGACAATTCGTTGGTACTGTCCATGCTACTGACTAATGGTAACTTTATATCAAGAAGAACTGAATATAAAAACAAATATTAAGAGACAAATATTCTCTTTACGAATTTTTATTTTCATAGTTACTATTATAATATAGAATATACATTTTTCATAGTTAAATAATATATAAATACTGAAAATCTGTGGAAACTGTTATAAAAATCCTTCGTTATTTTCTGTAAATCGTACTCTTATGCACTCCTACAGTTTTAGACAACTTACAATTCACATAGCTATAAAAGGAGCTGCCTAAGTTTCAAGTGTAATTTTTTGCAATTAAAAGTTAAAAATAATCATAATTTTAAAATCTAATGCCAAAATCAAAATAGATTTCAATTTTTCAGTTTTAAATGACAATTACGTCATTTGGCGTGACCATTTCTTTAAAGTGATTTACTCGTGTCATGAGGCTGTTGTCAATATCAGACTAGTATGGCATTTTAGAGGTGACCTTTACGAATAAAGTATAAATTTTTTGTCATATGCCGGTTCTTCTATCTCTGCTCACCGCCTTTGGAAAAGAATAATCTCTTCTTTATCGAATGCTGTAAAGATAAATTTTGATCTCGGTGAGAGTTTTAATATAGTAGAATAGGTTATCAAGTGAATTTCGTGTTATTTTTCGAAAAAGTTGACTGAAACTTGAAAGTAAAAGGTAATTTTGCAATACTACGTTTAACGTTATAGAATAGTAGCTGCTCATTTAAATCATACTTTATACAATAATCATAAACCTCACCATTTGGATTATTTTATTCTTGTTTTTTTTTATTAACTTCTAATTATTTTGTTGATACAAATATAATCACCCTAGATCAAATTGGACAATAAAAAATTCTCGGTGTGATCAAAATAAGAATAAACTAACCACATGAGAATTTTAAAAAGTTACATACTGGGTTAAGGTTTATTAAAAAAAATATATAAAGTATTTCTATTTACAGGGTGTTTAAAATGTCGCGAGAAAGAACAAATCGGAGATTTTATAGAGCAGAATCTATGAGCAATTTGATGGCTTGCTTGGATCGAGGAATGCAAGCTGAAGAGGATAATAGATGGACAATAGAGGTGGCTTGGGAGGCAGCTAATAAAGGTATTTTTTGTATACATATTGTAGACCCAGATTTATTGTTTACCTTATTTAATTATCATTAGTTGGCAACTTTTAAATATTATTAATTTTCACTAATTTCCTATTTATTTAATTAATTATCTTGTCAAATTGTTAGCACACATAATGCTTATAAGTTTAGTAGGTATTTTTTGTGATACCCAAACATAAACTAATGATAGTTTTGAAACTTCAGTGTTTTAAATTTATTTTTCGAATATTTTTATACCTACTGAAGTGAACAAAATATGCCTGTTAAGATTCTTCAAGTGTTACTTTTATATAATACTAGCCATTACCCGCGGTTTCATCCGCGCCCCCAATGTTCAAGCCTTTGCAAAAAGAAATAACTTATGAAACATATGAGTTATCCTATATAAAAATTTTTTTAACTTGTTTGAAAGATCCTACTTAACTATAAATCCACCAATCTTGAATATATCTCACCCAAACTGCAAATTCTTATGGGCCACCCTATATAACAATTTTATTCAACTTTTTTTAACCGCTTTGTATAACTAACTCTATGTTCATCTACATTAAAACCATCTTGTATACACCGCTGCCAATTGGTCAAACATTACAATTTACTTTTGAACCACCCTGCATAACCATAATTTTACTCTATGAAATAATTCAACCACCCTGTATGTGCATCTGCATATGGGCCAAATATAACATTTTTTAAATACTTAACTATAACTCTGGTCCACTCAGTATATTATATATGCAACTGCTTATGGACTACGCTATATAACCATTTTTGAACAAACTTTGAAAGTATAATTTGTCTCCACCAACCACCCCTTATATGCAGCTTTTTATAATGTTTTAATCACACTCTATGAACTATAATTTTACTTCGATCCATGTTTCAGATATTGCATATTTGTAACAGCCCATGTCCTATCCTACAAAAAAAATTATCCAACCAGTTTAACTATAAATCTACTCCACCTGCTATTTTAAACATCTTGTAATTGCAACTACTCCACCTATGTCCAATATATTTCACCAAAACTGCAACTACTTATTTTGCACTGAATATAACAATTTTGTTCAACATGTTTTTGAATCACCTTGTATGTATTTCAACTACCCTATATACGCTACAGCTTATTGGTCAACCAAAATAACATTTTTAAAATAATTCTCATAACACTTCTTCATCCTATACTTCAACTGTCCTATCTTTGCACTACACTATTTCACAATTTTTCCTCATATTTTTTCAAGACATATTAAAGTATAATTTCTCTCCACACTTCATTTAAACCACCCTTCATTTACAACTTTTTCTAACCTTGTATGAATGACACTGTACTACTATACTTTACTGCGCACCATATTTCAGGTACTCCATATATGCAACTGCTCTATAACAAAATTTTATAGCATTTTTTACCCACCCTGTATAATTATAACTGTACACCACCCTATATTTCAACTTTTGTATGCAACTACTCATTTGCCACCAAATATAATATTTTTGTACCACCCTGTATCCTTAAAATCCTACCCCACCCTATATTTCAATCATCTGGTAAATGGAACAGCTTGTAGATCATAACATTACTTTATAATATTTTTTAAACCTACCTGTAGTTATACTCTGCTACATATTTCAACCATCCAAAATATGCAACTACTTGTGGAGATAAAACAAGGTTTTAACCACAACATAAAAATAATTTCATTCTATCTTATATTTCAAACACCCTGTATAAACTAACTAACATTTCTTCAACCCATTTCATAACTATAGTATCTGTATAGTAACTGATTAACTAAAACATTTTTTTATATTTTTTATTCAAACTGTATAAATATTCTACCCTTTTTCAATCCCTTCATATATGGAACTGTTTAAGACCCACTCAATATAACCCACCCTGTATAACTAATTCCACGTCCCCTCATTTCCACCACATTGTCTATGTGCAGCTGCTTATATGACATCAAATATAACTTTTTTTTTAGATTTTTTAAATCCATCTAATTCTACTCCGCTCTAAGTTTCCTATATACAGAACACCCTGTAAAATTGCGCTTGTTATATCAGTTGATTTTTCTTAAATCGAAACATGTTACATTTGCACCTTACGAATTTAGAATAAAAGCTAAGTTGATGCCAGTATCTAATATTTTGTACATGCAGTGGAACCAATTGAGTAATTGCAACATGGTAGAAGTTTTTTCGCTATATCTACCGTTTCTGTCAATTTAGAGAGATAAAATGTCTACAAGATTTTAAGTCAAACTATAGGCTTTGCAACAAAAAAAGATTCAGCAAAATCACTTCAGTAGTTCTTACGTGATGCCCGAACAAACAAACAAACAGACAAACTTAACAATTTTATAATAGTATAGATTATTTTCAAGAAATTTCTATACAATCCATTTCAATTGCTGAGGTGACTAATTTTTAGGTATGAATTGATATATCAGGTAGAAGAAAACCTCATCATTGACATGTATTCCCCTAAGTCAAGCAAGCTGTTATTAAAGTCACATTTTTAATTGAAGACAAAACCATAACTCTCTTCCTATATCCCTACACTGCTCCAATGTTAAAAGCATTGCTGCATTTTTCTGCTAAATGACTTCATGTCCTTTGATATATTTTTTAATGTGATTGACTTGAAAACTGGTTCAAAGTCAGTTTAGTAGGTGTTAAAGAATGAATTAAATTTTTTTATACTCTTGCATTCAGTCAGTATTGATGGAAAATTTAATTGATGTCAGAAGAAACATGATTTTCTCATCCACACTTTTTGTTCCATTGAATATTTGGAATATGCACTTGTTTGTTTTTGATGTTTCTAGATGGTCAGGACAGAGAGAGAGATTTTGATGTCTACTCTTTTATTTCTTAATATTGTCTACTTAAATATTAGAAAACTAGAATTGGTAAACATTTGTTGCCACACACTTAATTTAGGGTTGCTTTAGGTGTTTAACCAGTCTGTATAAATGATGTTTGAAATCTGTTATGAGATATCTGGGTTCTTAAATGAGAGAATAGTGCTTTTTATTTTTTTTTTAACATTTATAACTGTAATGAAATGGAACACACATTACATGCACCTTCTGTAAGAATCTGATATGGCCTCCTATTATTTAAAACATCAAATCACAGGTGTTAATTTTCGATACATTTTTTGGGAAGAATATTATAAGATATGCAAGCCAAGAGTAGTTTCAAATTCTTGGCTTGCATATCTTTTAATATTCTTCCCAAAAAATATATCAAAAATTGTTATAATTTCAAGTAGCATTAGACTTGTCCCACAATATGGCTCACTAACTATTACATTACTTCCTCTGACAGCAAGATCTCTCAAAGCCAGTACTTTTAGTGCAACAACCATCCTCCTGAAACTGTTCTTTCAGTTAGCAATTTCCCCATTTTAGTAAAGAATGAATTCAAGTGGGTATCAGATCTATAGTCTTAAAACAAAGATGTTTTTTGTTGCGCCACTCAAAGTTTTGCATTCTTCCAATCATTGAAACCTTGCTGATCAATTGTCATGTTTTCAGTAAACCCAAAGGCACCATACAAAGTCTTTGTTTTACAGATGACCTGATTCCTTACTTTTACTTCATTATTCTTATTTTTTTAATGAATTGATTTTTGTAAATAACAGCAATGATCCAAAACCATTTCTGGCAATAGTGTCTCTCATTTAATTTCTGTAATGTCACTTGTTGAAGGTATTTCATTGTCATAATCAGACTTAACAGCAGTTTTAACTAAATATTGTCAATAAACTTTTAAAATATAAGCATTTACTAGGCATATACAGGGTGAGCCAACAGTATGGAAACCTTTGAATAACTCTTGAGCAATAATATTTAGCATTTTTCTCTGGCTATCTAACGGTGACCATGAACTTGACGGTCTTATCGAGTTCAAATACATTTTTTCAAATGAGAACCACCTATTTTTATTCCTGTTTCGGAAAGAGCGGAAAATTTTATTTCCAGAATGACCTTGACCTCGTTCATGACCTTAACCGCTACGAAGGTCAAATGCCTTTTTATTGAAAAATCAATGGATTTTCACCAAAATCGGTATTGGGTGGTTTTTGAGATCGCTGATTTGAGGTAAAATTTACAAAATTCAAAATGGCGGATCCAAGATGGCGGTACGCAAATTTGAAAAATACATAGATTTTCACCAAAATCCGATGAACTTGTCGGTCGCTGTCAATGTAATTTTCGTAAGTAAAATTATCGGCTATTTCCCAAACCAAGTTGGAAGATAAGGGGTTTCTATTTGAAAAAAAAACATGTTGACTTTGAAATGCTTCCGCCATCAAATCTGTTAACGCAATGGACGACTAACGGTAAGTAGAATTGCAAAATTTGGTTACATCAGTTGAAGCCGAACAGCAAATTTAGTACACACATTAGAAGAAAAACGAAAAAAGAAAACCAGGAAAACTTAAATAGCATATAAAGACAATTTGAAAAATTAATGCGGTAATGAAGATGGCTAGCAATGTAGTTCATAGCACAATTATTGAACTAAAATCTTTCGTGTCGTGCATGACTTAAATAGTGAAAGTCAGTTCATATAACAGAACATCCTAGACAAATTTAAAAATGTTGAAAGCGAATTTCAAACATTGAAAAGTTCAGTCAAGGATGTCATAAGTTTTATTCAAAAATTACCACATCGTTATTGATTTCGTTAAGAGGCTCCGATCTAGAATTATTCCTAAGTAACAAGGAGATTTTATTAAATTAATTTTTGTCATCTATGTTGGTAATGGTAAGCTAAATTTACCAAGTTCAACTCAGTTTCCCAGTCCGATGCCTTACTTACAAGAATTCGAGACCGAAATGCGACGTAATATGCCACCAACAGTTAGATCAATGTTATTTAGTAGAGACACCGAAGTAAGGAAGGACTAGGGCTAAGGGCAGTTTCCTTTAAACATCGAAACTCATATGTAACCAACCAGATGCAAGATATGATTCCGGAAATTTTTGCCCGAGATAAACTAGATATGTGAGATGACGATACTGGATAGCAGGGTAGAATGTTTTTGATGCGGACGTACTTGTCACATCTAGAGGGACTGTAGGGTTAGGCTGCTGCAGCAGTCAACAACCAGGAAAGGTTAGTGCAGTGACCACATGTTAGAATGATTTCGCTGTGCACACTTACAGCCAATTCTACGCAAACCATCCGTCAGCTTGTAGGACAGTAACTAGATGGTGATTCTGCAATAACCAGCGAAACTAGTGCTGGGTGGTTAGTTGAATATAGCATTTAGGATAATGTTTAGTGGTAGAGATTGATATCGAACTTCTACTGCCCAGATACATTTACATACAGAAGCCTTCAGAAAAGGCGTCTCCAAAGATTTACAGTAGAAGGAGCAGTAATAGTTTCGGAGACCTATGGGGGATATGGGTCAGGAGGCGATAAAAATTGTGACCGCGACTAAACCCATTTTAGAAATTGTAGACCTCCTAGAGGAAAGTGATTGAACCCCCTAGTGATGAATGAATTCAGAAAAGATTTGTTCTGCGCCTAAAGAACGACCAAACCTAAAACTAACTTCACGTACCAGACCCATTGATTCAGATTATCGCAAGCCCGTAACCCCCGGGGGTGGAGGTAGTGGCGGGTAATGAGGAATTTTTGGTTTCAGGATTCTATTTTAACCAATTAATCATGTTTTTCATAAGAATAAATTTTATATTTATACAATTTTATATATCGTGGAAATACATAAACAAAAAAATAAATTTTGCAGTCTTACTCAGCCCATCACCAATCAAAAAAATTATCCAACCCATCCCGAAAAAAATTCCTGGCTACGGCCTTGGGTTGTCGTAGATATAATCTAGAAAACAGTTCCTTGTTATTCAATAAAAGTAAAATTGAAGTCTACTGCAGAATACATAATTATTTTGAACCCAAGAGTAATGCAATATAAGGTTCGTTCCTTCAACCGATTGGCAATTGGTTAATGCATCGGTACATGAATCGTTTATTGCGCAATTCGATGCATGTAGCAGTCGGTGGCTGCACCACCGATTCTACCCTGAAGCCGGTGATCGAAATTACCGTACATTAACTGGTTGCATATCAATCACTGTGTCACTTGGAACACGAAACTGAACCGTTCACTAAACGGTTATTGTTTTGAAGGAACGCTATTTTTCTTGTGCGCAGGTACGCGACCGTTGTGTATCGGTTATCTAGGCTGAAGGAACGAACCTATAATAAATCTTTAGAGAAATGTCTGGTAGTTCTATATTTGAAATGTGCAAATAGAATCTTTTATGGTATTTTCAAAGCTTTTAGTTTCCTTCTTGGAAAATTCTGTTTCTTTCATATGAGTATAACTTATGTTAAATAATGTACTTATATACTGAATAGTATTGTCTTGCAGTTGGGGGCATCTACACAGTAATTCGATCAAAAGCTTATGTGTCTACAGAAGAATTAGGTGATCAGTATTGTTTAATAGGACCTTATAAGGAACAGCATGCCCGTACTGAAGTTGAAGAAGGTCCACTTGGTGCTGAACCACTTAATAAAGCAGTCGAAGCGTTGAGAAATGCAGGATTTAAAGTAAGGAGCTATATTGTTTTCTGTTAAAATCAATGATGATTGCATTGCACAAGTTTTGTTTGATTATTTCTGAAGAATCTTACAAAATACTGTTGTTATTTAGGTTCACACCGGAAGGTGGCTTGTAGATGGTAATCCCCAAATAATTCTTATGGACATCGGTTCGGCGGCTTGGAAATTGGACGAATACAAATCGGATTTGTGGAATTCTACAAATATTGGTGTACCACATTTGGATATTGAAGCTAATGATGCCATAATTTTGGGTTGCATGATTGCCAATTTTGTGACTGAGGTAAGTTGTTTGGATCACATTGTAATATTTATATCTCTAAACAAATGTTATTTCATTTATTTGCACATTTAAAATTTTATTTTTATGTTTGTAAGATCTGTGTATGTTTATTTATTTTATTGCAATTTATTTTCCGTGAAATATCGGTTGCACAAGAAGTTTTGTCGTACAATAAGTGATTCATGTAGATCTGTCAACTCAGTCTTATATTTACACTTTTTTAAACTTTGTGTACCTGATTTTTTTACAATGAAAAACCCCTATTTTTGGTACGCTAAAACATATTAATGACAGATGAATAGTTGTGTATATAAGGACTCTTCACAACAGCAGAAAAATGAGTTGCCTTCACCGTCAATTTGAACAGCAGAAAGTTGTGTTGCTTAATTTAAATGTACAAGTCTTGAACACGATCCACGGAAAGACGTCCAAAAAGTGCACAAAACCAAAAATTGTGACAAAAACATGGGATATTATTGTGAAAGATTTGTAGATTAATCCAACGCAAGTAGAAGCCGTAGACATCGAACGAAAACAGATTCCAAAACAAATTTCCTAGCAACGTTTAGAGCGTTTTAGAAAGAAAGGATAAAAAGGATTTTGTGTATCGTTTCATCCCTATGGATGACACAAAACAAGACACTGAACAATAGTGTGAACCCTGTATTTCGATTCCAAAGCGTTAGGGTTAACAAGTCGACCAAGTTTTTTTGGGATGCGAAAGGATATTTGTCAGGGGATTATATCCAAACTGATAAAACCCTAAATTAAGATTATTATACCCTCTCACCAAAAAACTCGCGAAAATGTGTGAATTAAAATACGAATTGTTGCAACCTCCACCTTATTCGCCAGATTTAGCTTCGTCTGATTTCTGACTGTTCTCACTTCAAAAAATTCATTGATATCGGAAATTCTTTTTTGACTGTCGTCCGAATTCTTATCACTTCAAAGATGGAGACCATAAACTAGGATTTAAAAATCGGGGCAATCAATCGCGATTTTCGGACATATCTTGACATTTAAATTTGGAAAGATATTTATGTGAGATTTAATTTCACATTTACGGACTTTTGCCTTTAGTTGTATGAAATCACCTTTGAATCCACCTTAATATATTACAATTTATACTTTAAACAAAAGCATTGTGCGATAAAGGGACCCCGTCAGAAACGAACTTTCTTAAGTTCGGTCTTATTTCTATTCTTTTCCTTTTTTTTAACTTTATTTTTATTATTTCTTTATTAATTGGACCACTCTGTATAAGTATAACTCTAATTCACCCTATATTGCAAATCCCTGTATATTTTGCCGGGTATTGGTCATCCAATACAACTTAATTTTCTAACATTTTCTGAACCACCCTGTAAAACTATAATTCAACCCTACACAATATTGCGACTGCCTTGGCACTTTTAAACCACCTTGTAAAGTATAAATTCTTTCCACCCTGTTGTTTCTAATATTGTTTGAATCACTTTGTATACCTTTAATTTTACTTTGTCCCATATATCAAGTATTCAATATATGCAACTTCTCATGGTTTACCCTATATAACAAAAATTTTTCACGTTTGTGAACTACCTTGCATAACTATAATTTTATTCTACCCTTTATTTCAACCAAGCCGTATATTGAACTGCTTCTAAAACTCTACAAACATAATTATTTTCCGCCCTATAATTCAAATATCCTAAATATTAATGCTAATATAACAAATTTTTGATCCACCCTGTGTAACGATAATTCTACCCCACCCATATTTAACCACCTTGTATACACAACGACGTATGTTCCACAATATATAATATTTGCACCATCCTGTATAAAAGTTCTATTCTATCTTAACTATCCTGTATTCGCAACTACTTTAATGTTTTGTGAACTCTTTCTGTTTAACTGTAGTTATAATCCGCCCTATAATTCAAATATTCTAAAGGCTTAACTTATTTAACCATTTTTTAACATTTTTTGATCCACTTTGTATAACTGTATTTCTACTCCATCCTTATTTCAACCACATTGTATTCGCCACTACTATGTGCCACCCAGTACAACACCTGTATAACTGTAATTTTTAACCCCGCACATTGCTGGCTGCTTGAATTTTTATACACACTCACAGAAACTTACAACCGTATATAAAAGGTCGCCGGCATCACAACTTTTCCTTTCGATGCACTAATATTTTTGCTATTTCACACAACTGTAAGCCCAGTAAAACAACTTCGTTTCAGAAAGAAACTGACTTCTAATGTATCAAAATGAAAACCGTTATAAATCCCCTGCACGATGTAGTTTTATGACATATCTTGACTAGAAAATTTGCACATATTTTTCCTATTTTCTAAAAGCGGTATGTTTTACCTTATAGAAAAATATACTTTGTATAATACCATTTGAAATATAAGCTGTCTTTAAATAATCACTGAGCATAGTGAGCATACATAAAAAATGGCCGGGGAATTGATAATTTCCTCATTTTTGGAAGTCAGTTAAAGTGTATTTCAAACAATAAAATAAGTAAGGGTCACGTCAACAAGGTTACCTCTTTGAAGTAATACTATCGCTGTCCAAATCTCGCAAGCTACTTGGTCTATAATTATAGTTTCTAATCCAATGGTCTAGTGGGTCAAAGTATTAATTGGGAATTTTATAAATCATTATTTTAATTAAATTAATTGAATGTTTCAATAATAGATAGACCTTTAATACTGCATTAACAATGAAAATGATTATTTAAACTCCAAATATTGTGTTATAACTTGATGATTGTTTCGGTCATTACTTGGTGAAAATTCATTTTAATTATATTAAAACACTAACCACTGTGGTAATTTTCACTAATTTATTAGATTTTATTTGCCAATTGTTTCGCTCGGTTGACAGGCTTCGTCAGAATTAAATATTAAACTAAATGCTAAACATCTGAATACCTTGCATAGTGTTCTAAGATAATAAATTTTGAATGAATTTGGGTACATGGGTAGAAAGTACAATATGTTTATAGTATAATATTAATATCAGTAAAGGTAAATACTACTAATATAATCATGAATTTTGTATGATACAAATATTTAAGATTAAGTAAGGGAGACATATCTGTATCTGTTTGGTCATCTAAAAATGTGGTGAATTTTTATTTTTATTGATCTCAAGTGACTCCAAAAGATTTTACTTTTTTGTTCTAGATGTAATATTTCAAAAGTAGAATGTGATTTTCATTTAATAAATGGTCGGCAAATGTTATATATTTTTACCTCTGATTTTCTCCAAATAGATGTTGCAATATGCTTGTTTACTACTTTTTTACTTTAAAAGCTACTGCCCGTTTCAATTGTTTGTTTTTTTTTTGAATTTCGGTTCTTGTGACCAGATAAAGTTTCTCCCAATTTCATTGAATAAGAAATTTGTGAGAAAATTACGTCGGTTGTGAATAGTAAGTTCGGAGATCAAGAACAGTGCGAAAGTTATTTATTTGTGACAAATAATGGCAGAGATTACAATTAGGGAAAGAGATGTTATGTTATGAATTTATTGGGAATGCAGATGTAATAGTAGAATAGCAAGAATGTTGAATTGTGAACATTTATCGTAGTAAATATGTTTCGTAATACGTTGGTTTTGCCTCATTGACAATGACTTAACATGTATTTGGGATTTTCTTGTTAAAGCCTAACACCATAGTGGTATAAGGGTTTTTTTTTGTTTGATTCCGTTTATACTATTTCCACCTAAAATATATGCAGTCAAACTATTTACACCCTATATATATATATATATATATATATATATATATATATATATATATATATATATATATATATATGTTCTGAGAGGCTTCCGCGGTCATTATTATGAACTAAGCTAGGTTCCGGGTGAGAACCGCGTCTGAATTTATTGAATACTCGACGTTTCGACTCCTGCTTTGGAGCCATTATCAAGAGACAAAAGTGAAAAAAAGTTTCAGAGTCTAGATCGAACTCGGGGCCTCAATCTGCCTACTCCCCAAGAGTCACTAGGTTCACAGTTCAGTTACCTAGTGACTCTTGGGGAGTAGGCAGATTGAGGCCCCGAGTTCGATCTAGACTCTGAAACTCTTTTTCACTTTTGTCTCTTGATAATGGCTCCAAAGCAGGAGTCGAAACGTCGAGTATTCAATAAATTCAGACGCGGTTCTCACCCGGAACCTAGCTTAGTTCATATATATATATATATATATATATATATATATATATATATATATATATATATATATATATTTGTTTTTAAGTTTTCGCGGGCACTAAATGTTTTAGGTGGTTTCCGGGAATTCATCCGCGTAGTTGATAACTGATCCCTGCCGGGATCGATGGTAAAATGACGACGTTTCGGCAGAGTCACATCTGCCCTCTTCAGGTCGGTTCGCATAATTCTCGTAGCCTTCTGCTTGAGTATTCGAGTAACTAGAAGCGAATACTCAGTATTCGAGTAACTAGAAGCGAAAGCAGAAGGCTACGAGAATTATGCGAACCGACCTGAAGAGGGCAGATGTGACTCTGCCGAAACGTCGTCATTTTACCATCGATCCCGGCAGGGATCAGTTATCAACTACGCGGATGAATTCCCGGAAACCACCTAAAACATATATATATATATATATATATATATATATATATATATATGTACAATGTATTTTTTGGGCCACTTAATTTTTTTTGTAATACTGAGTAGAAAATTTACAAACCCCACAATATTGCATTTTTTGTATATAGAGCAAAACTTTTAATGTGTAAGCAATTAAACTATTCAACGATTATTTTGAGGACTTCTGTAATACAACATATGTTTTGGAGACATGTTCTCAAAGTATACTTTTAGTATATTATCCACAAATCACACAATAAAGATATAGCTTAGGATCTTGTACGGGAATATGTATTCCGTTAAGCTGATTTCTAACAACTCATAAGTTTATACCAGTAAATTGATAAATAATCTCAATTTACCATCCGCACGACATATTACTCAAACGCGGTAGGCGTTAACTCGGAGGTAGATATATGCAATGTATTTTTTGGAGACTTTTTTTATGTACAATGATTATTTTGAAGGCTTTTGTATACTTTGAGGACCACCCTCAAATTATTTGTATATGGAAAGTATTTTTTAAGGCCGTCTCCCAATTATCTGTTGAGTAAATGCTTGTATAATTTTAGATCGACAGTTTCGGAAATAAAATTTTGTCGTGTTTAGACCAACAATTTTACTCTGATAAATTTATTCTTTTAATATTCATAATAGTCATTATATGATAATCCGAATTTCTTTGGATTTAATCATCTACATCAATTACATGTATATTCATAATATTATGCCTCTCTATATCTCTCGATCGTTTGCTGTGTTGTATGTGTATTTAATTTTTTCTAAGAAATACCCAGCGGCTATTTTTAATCATTTTTTCCACTACATTATAAATATAAAGATTTGTCTGCATAATACTTTCAAGATTTTATGATGAAATCATGGGCACATGTCTGTAAGAAAAATTTGTTGCCGACATTTTTTGAACTATTGTATACTTTGAATACGGTTCACAAATTATTGTATACTGAATGTATGATTTAAGGGCAAGACTGGAATTATTTGTTTCAAAGCAATAATTTTCAAAGGACATTCATTACTTTTGATATTTTAGACATTTTTGACTTTTATGTCATGGATATTTTTGGCATTTGTGATATTTATATTTTAAGCTGATTTAATATTTTTGGCGTTGTTGACATTTTATCACGAACAATTTTGTTAATTTCAATTTTTCACAATTCCAACTTCTTATATTTTACTTTCATGAGTGAAATTGCTTGTTACAGGTTCTAAAACTCTCGAGAAATACATTACCTGTTTAATTAAGGCAGTTACCGACATACTTTTTGACACTGGAGAATTTAGTTTAAAATGATATGCAGCGATCTATCGGTTACAGTTGTTCCTAAATGTTTGAACCAAACACATTCTAGCGGATTTGGTTAATACCAATGACGTCACAAATAAGGTCTTTGTTCCGTCATTGTTTGAAATATCTTCAACCGGTAATAACCCAAAGCAGTAGTTGATTGTCTGTCTCTTTCTTAAATGACATTTGAGGTTGTATTTATTATTTCACCAGTTTATTTATTTTACCAATAAATTTTGATCAGTTTTGCAAAAATCACTTAAGTAGCACTAAAGAACCACATAAATAAGAAATTGATTGATGTGTACAAAATTTTAAATAAACAAGAACAAAACAATTTGATATATGATTTTCACATGTTCTAGTTGTACCAAATTGCATTCTAGCGAATGAGTTTTGGTTCTACTTCAGAGTTGAAAAGAAAAATGTCAAAGTACAACCACTGTTAACCAAAGGCAGACAAAGTTATAACCTGTAGATTGCTGCAAATCGCTTTTAGCCATTTTTCGATGTTTATGACAGTTCTGACATATTTTTAATTTGTAAACCGGCGTAGAAAGAGCAGTGATACGTTTTACGTATCCCGTACAAAGAGGTTAATACTGTAGAGCAGGTGAAGTAGCGGAATTCATGTAATATCAATAGAAAGAGAGAGAGAGAGAATACGCGTGTCGTTCCTGATTGGTCAGTGTCAGTGGTGACGCCTACTATTGGTAGGGTAGAGACATAGCAAGCGCTTTCTGATATTGTCTTTCTCTTTCTACTGTTATTCCCTGATATTGTCTTTCTCTTTCTACTGTTAATACACTGCCACTTACAATAACGCCCATACCTAATTCACTCTACGTATAAAATAGCTCTATGATGCCGTATCCTTTTACGAAATGAAGAACCATAGAACAAGAAAATGATTTCTTTTTACCCAATAGACCTTGGTTCCTTTATCAATAGGCCCAAAACAATCGTCACTAAAACTGAAACCAACCACGGTGTAAGATTAGAAACCTGAGAATTTAATGAGAATTTCATTTAACAACCACCGACGGCGCCACCATAACACGGGTACCAATTATTTGTTAAAAAGTTGTTATAAAATGAAAAATATCATAAGAATTAAATCTGGGTTAGTTTCTTAGATACACAAATATTATTAAAATGGTAAATTGTGCTTTAAATTTGCACAATTTTTAAAATATAACTCTAATACCTCAGGCCATCTGGCGACGAGGGGTTGTTAAAAGATAAAGAGAACAAGAAAGGTAACTTGACTTCAACACAACAATGAAAAATCATAAAGGCAGATAGTTCATAAAATAAAAGATAATTGCAAAGACCTGCATTGTGTTTTTTTATTATTTTATTTTGTCAGAAAAATATATCAATATGAATTATTTCTAAGGGCTATTAGGAGTATCTACAATCATTTTTACATGTTGTTTGAGAAATTTGGCCACCACTAGTGTAAACTTTTTTTAAGGAATTCCTTTATGTTAGATTTTACCCTTGTGTCAATTTTGGCTTGGCCATGATTGCCAGAAAAATATAAGCAATATAGTCTATGGAGGCAACTACTTCTTTAGATCTGCAAGAATTTCTTGTTCGTTTGCGGATCTGGCTCAACTTGAAGTATATTTCTAATTTAAAAAAAACGAGCTAGTTTTAGGGATTAGTGAAACTATTACTTTTTTGTAAGAGTTTGTAGGTCTTTCAGTTAGACACATTTGTAAAACTGTGATCGTGGGATGAGTGTTGTTCAGAAAGTTTTTGTCATTTTGATTCTTTTTAAATTTAAGAAGTATTTAGGTCAGGAGAGGTTAAAGACAACAAATTGAGTGATTGTTAACTTTCATGATTTTTATTTGTAGTTTTGTTATTCATTTGTTAATGTTGTCGGCATGTGAATTCTTCAGTCCAATATTTAATGATATTACTCTTTATCTCTGTGATTGATTTTTATCACCAATGGTTCATGAATGTCTCTTGAAAGGGGGTCTGCGGCATAATTTTGTATAAGTACACGAAAAAGTGTATAATATATAAAAGAATGTTGAAAATAAGCAAATTTATATATGTATATTA
The DNA here is from genome assembly GCA_034190945.1 of Octodonta nipae. NCBI lineage: Eukaryota > Metazoa > Arthropoda > Insecta > Coleoptera > Chrysomelidae > Octodonta > Octodonta nipae. Next base: position 62,477,568 of record CM067216.1, on the reverse strand, counting down.
TCTTTAAACTCCTAACAATGATTTTGGTCGAATTTCGATCATTTGGCGGCCGGTAGTTTTAGTAGAACGACAGTACTACATAGATTACTTTCAATCTTCTATACAAAAAACCCAGTAGAGTTTAAAAGCGATATAAAATTTAACACCTAATCGCTTATGCCATTGTGCTCCTTTATCACTTTTCATAATGTAAGCAAAAAATAATCTTTATATTTTGGAGTTTTTCATTATATAATATATTATAATCTATCCGAACGCCGGTAAGACAGATCGATATATAGACAGTTCGAGTGACAAGTCATAATCACAATTGTGAATTTTTATGTGTTTGCTGTTATCGTTGAATTGTATTTGTAGTTGTAATTATTTACAGGTGAGAATTTTGTAAGTTGCAAATAGTGTTCATAATATAATAAACTTTATCTACAGAGAAACCCAATTGTGTTCATTTTTATGTCATACTTTCTAATTGCATCAAAATAAAAACAATATATAAATAATTTACTTCAAATAATTTTTATTATTGCCCATTCTTTGGGTACCTATCTAACTTGAAAAATGATTAAAGAGCTGTTTGTGCACATAGTTCAAACTATAAAACTACAAACACATAATATTAATATAAATGTTCTATATGAAGAAATTTCTTCATTTAATTACACAATCTCACTCTCAAGACTGTACAGTTCTTAATCAAAGTGGCAACAGCATCTACAGTTATAGTTGTTTCTCTGGAGAAGGTTAAGTGACGGGATGAAAGAAACAGGGCATCCATAAATTTAATAAATAATGAACTATTAATATATCTTAAAATGCATATAGAGTGCAAAGATGTAGTTTAAACATCCTTTAATAACAAATATTTGTTAGATGTTGCTTGAAGTAACAAAAAATGTGTATGAAAAAAATTTTAACGCAAAAATTATTTATTTTCAGATGTTGTACTTTATTTTTTTACCTAGAATAGTAAATATACTTAATTTCCTTTAAATAATGGTGGCAACCCTAATTACGAAAGATTTCCTGTAACGACCTTTAGTGAATTGTCATATTCATCTTGTTATGATCATAATACCACATGACTTAGGCCCTAATATTACTCGTTAATAATCTCTATACTATATACAATCTATTGCGCTTTGTATCCATTGCATGCACAAAGTTAAGGAAATCTGACATATATAATTTTATTTTATTATATCAGTTGCATGTCTAAATTCGAAAATTAAAAAACTAATAGATTTATCTCTTCCTCCAACATTGTCAATACCATTATATACCAGGGAAATAATTCAAATTACTTTTATAATAACCACACAACTACCAAATAATCAATTCATAAACAACAAAAAAGAACAAAACGCGTACTTGCTACATTATCTTTCTTAAACTATTCAAGCGATTTCTGTTAAAGATATACTACTCAGTTTATTAATAAGTAATTAATATTAGTTAAGTTAAGACTATTTAATCCAAAACTCACAGCTTCTTAAAATAACGTGGAAAAAATCATTTACTCTTTAAACCTGACAACGTGAATTTTTTTACGCGTAGTCTGCTAGAAAAGCGTAAACAGTAAACCCTTTGATGTACCGCTGCACCAGGAAAGGTATCTAAATTATGCATGTAGTACGGGAGTTAGGTTAAATTTTATAAAATTATTTCACTAAAAGTTTTTCACCTTTGAAATATTTGAAAGTATATTTATTATATGGGTCGTTCCATCGAAAATCAGTTGACAAGATTGGCGTAAAAAAATATGCATGATTAGACAATGTAATGTATATGCAAGAAGGTGATACGTTGTGATTCAATAATGTTTAAAAGACATTCTAAGAAATCATTTTCGTAGTCTCTAAAGATTTATAAATTTTCTGGAATTATTTTAAATATTTTTTAATTTCGGAAATACGTTTTTTATCTTATATATAAATATACATAATCCGTTTGCAAAACTAAGAAACCCATTTTTACAAAAAAAATCCGTCTGGTCCTAAGTATAGCTGTTTTGTAGAAGGTTCGCCAAACTTGGAGGGCAGATAGGTGGGCTCATGTGCTATATTATGCAGCCCATATAACATCTAGATATCTATGGTTATTGTTTTTTTTTAATTTAATTTTTTTTCTTAATTGTCCGATTTTACATTTAAACTTTTTTATTTTTCACTGAATCTTCACCAAATAAACTTAAATCTAATCTATGTTGTTTGTTTACTCATCTGAATTTGATATTTGACACAAATAATTGGTTGAAAAAACTATATGAGGCGTGGTTCCATAAAAAAGTGAATAAGTTAAACACTCAAACTATCAAATTACAAATAAAAATTAGAAGCACATCGAGAACTTCGAATGCTTACAACCCCTTTCGAACGATATATCACTCGTATTGGAAAGTAATCTGTATCATAATAAAATTTGAGATGTAACTTACATGTTTAGAACTACAAAAAATAAAACACATCAAGTAGCAATAATTTGTTATAAATTTTGTTCAAATTGGCTTCCACCGCTACGGATACAATCGCGACACGTATTTCTGACTCTTACAGTGGTAATCTCTAGTCGCGTCTCATCCCATATTATTTCAAAAGCAACATTTATTATTTCTCTTAACTGCTCTTTAGTTTATATTTCTCTTATAAACGAGTTGCTTGGCCCGTCCACATACAAAAAAATCAAAGGGAGTCAGGTCTGGCGACCTTGGAGGCCATAGTATAGGGTCAGTTCTCTCAATTCAAGCGTTTGGGAAATCCAAATCGGAAATTTGATGATTCATAAAAAATGTGGGTTTTCATGTCCAAATAAACAGCCATTTGCTGTGTAAACTAATTTTTCAAAAGACGAAACGAATTTGTTTAATTTTAATTTTCTAATTTGATACACAATAATAATTTCACTCTAGAATATAATTCAACCACCATGTATATGCAATTGGTTATGGGCTACACAATAAAATTGTTTTTTCTAATCACCGTGTATTTATTTATTTATTTATTTATCAGAATGTTTACAATACTTATACATTAGGTATAATATAATAAACAGGTAAACTCAATTACCTGTTCGCAGGTCTGATAATCTTAACTAACCACTAACACTAACCTTAATGATAATTTCCTATAAAATCTTATTACTAATATACTACAAGTTTAGTGTTGTTGAAATAATTATGTTATACTAATGTATACTTTACAGAATTAGAACTTATATCGATTTCTCCCTATATAATTTATTATCCTGCTATTTGAAATTTTAAATATTAGCCAAGATCCATGGTTTTATTTTCTTTTTGACAGTGTTAAGGTTTTTTAGAGTTTTCAAATCATTTGGTAGGCTGTTGAAAACATTAATAGCTTTAACATAACTATTTTTACTGCTTATACTTTTATTTCTTTTTGGAATTATAATACTTCTGTTTCTTGTAGAACTGTTGGATGTTATAAATTTATTTATAAACGTGTCATAATAGTATTTAAGAGACTCAAAAGCAAAGATTTGTTTCAGGTTCAGTGTTTTTTTTTCGATAAAATTTTGTTTTTTATATATAATTTTCAGGAGTTTATTTTGTAAACGTTGTAATAAAACTTGTTTAGTAGAATAAATCCCTCCCCAAGCTATGTTACCATAGCAGATAATACTATGAAAAAGTGCATAGTATAACATTATCAGCGAGTCTCTCAACATAATTTTGACCATTTTCCGAAATATAAAGACTAAGTATTTTGTTTTATTTATTAAATATTCAACATGCGTGTCCCATCTCATTCTATAGTAAAAAAAATTCCTAAGTATTTACAACTTTCTACCCTTCTTATTTTTTTGGTATTTATCTTAATATTTATATCGCGGGGAACACTATTGCAGTAGTTTCCGAATGTCATGAAAACCGTTTTATCAACATTTAGAGACAATTTGTTTAAGGCAAGCCATTTATTTATCAAATTAAGGTAGTAATTCATTTGCGTTTCGACTGTATTCCATGTTTTTCCTGTTGATATCACAGCCGTATCGTCAGCAAAAGATAATATAATTCCCTCTGGTATATCAACTAGTAGGTCATTTATATATAAAATAAATAGTAGGGGACCCAAGATGGTACCTTGTGGAACACCTGTTTTAATTTCACTGAAACCACTTACAGTGTCATTTATTTTTACTCGCTGATATCTACTTGTCAAGCTTGAAATTAGTTTGAACGCACTTCCTCTAATTCCATATCTGTATAATTTATCTAATAATATTGAATGGTTAACAGTATCAAAAGCTTTGGCTAGGTCAAGGAATGTAATAACAATAGGTTCACTTTTATCAAGTTTTTCATAAATTGTATTAGTAATAAAATTTAGAGCATCTTTTGCACCATTATTTTTCATGAAGCCATATTGCATTTTTGATAAGATTTTATTCTTTTTAATGAAATCGAGTAGTCTGTGGTAGATAATTTTTTCAAAAATTTCTGCTAGGTTTGATATCAAGGATATTGGTCTATAATTAGCGATATTGTCCCTATTATTAGCCTTATAGATTGGTGTGACATCAGCTAGTTTGAGTGCCCCAGGCCAAATTGCTTTCTGTATACTTAAATTTATGATCTGAGAAAGTGGTAGTGCTATATGTCTAGATAACACTATTAGAGTTTTTGCATCTATATTATCAACTCCACCATTTTTTAATTTCAAATTTCCTATAATATTTGTTACTTCATAATAGTTTGTGCTAAAAAAACAGTATTGGCGATCGTTGTGGGTAATTTAATGTGCTCATTTTGTGGAATTTTGATTTCTTTGCTAAGCTTAGATCCAACTTTACAAAAATATGAATTCATGGTATTTGCTATTTCATCTGGATCTTTAATTTTACGTTTGTTTTCATCATATATGTAGGTAACATTATGTTTTTTACTACTTTTACCAAGCTTTTGGTTGACATATTTCCATAATTTTTTGGTATCATTGCTATTTTTTATAATTTGTTCACGATCATACCTTGACTTAGCTTCATTTATTATTTTGTCTAATAATTTAACATAATTTTTGTATGTGACTTTTATTATTTAATTTTTTGGTCTTTCTTATATATCAGATAAAGTGACTCTTTTGTTTTGCAAGAATTTATAATTCCAGAAGTAATCCAGTTGTTTCTTGGTGTAGATTTGTAATTAATTTTTGATTTATCTGTATTATATGTAGTTAATTCAATACAATTCTTTATCATGTATATAAGTTCATTAGTAGTAGTATTGGGATCATCCATTGACATTATTGATGACCAGTTTACATTTTCTGCGAGTTTTTCAAGTTTGCTATAGTTTATGCGATTAAAAGGTTTATTAGGTGAGGTCTTAACAATTTTATCCAATGAAATGAACAGTGGAAAATGGTCAGTAAAAGACATTGTATGTTTGAAAGTTGTAGTTGCAAGCGAATTAGTTTTGATAAAAATATTGTCAGGACATGATCCTTTATTTCAATCATCTATTGATGGTCTTGTGATGGTTTGGAAGCCAGGATAAAAACCTTTTTCAAGTAAACTGTTTAGATGTTCTTAGCTAATATTGTCCAGTTTCATTAGATCTATATTAAAGTCACCAATTATAAGGTGATTTTTATATTTTTTCATATTTTGAAGAAAACTTTTTAAATTTGTAATGAACTCAATTTTAGAGAGTTCGTGTGATCTATATAATGATGAAATAATCAATTTATTTGTATTATCAATTTGTATAATAGAATTAAGAATACAAAGCTGGCCAATATTTATAATCTCGGTAGTTTCATTAACTTCATCCCTTATATACATCACAACTCCATCATTCCTATTGATCTTACTCTTATAATATAATATAATAAAATATTGGGTTTCTAACACATTTTGAACCACCCTGCATAATTATAAATCTATAGCTCCTATTAATCAATTTATATATGTATTAACAACTTATTATGGGCTACAATTAATATTTTTTACTCATTTTGTATAACTGTCATAACTGTTATAATATCTAACAGAATGTTTTAGTATTTCTCTGTCAGTAATAACTTTTCCTAAAGTAGAAACTCTGCCCATAGATTTTTAGTCATTGAAATATTCATACTCGTAACTTTCATCACAATCGTTTTAGAGTCCAGAACTCAATTACATTTATACAAATAAAAATACATTACTCATATTATATATTTGTATTCCTCATAATGAGCCCTTTTATTTGATATATTACATGATGTTTTAGAAACAATTTTAATTTTATATTTTCCATTTAATTCTGTAATTTGCCCCCCAAACAAAATTAATAGTAGAGGTTTCTTCTTATTTTTCCGGTAAAATTATGGTGAGGCCGTATATCTCTAATTTTTTCAAAACTTTGCTTCTTATAGTTTCGGTGATGAGGTGGGGGAATGGTCGATTTTTCTAGTTTTTCCCCCCAGAAGTACTATTAAAATCAACATTTCTTCATTTACGATATATACTCCTGATCGGGTTATCAAACTACACACAGATAACAAATTTCAACCTTTTCTGTCCAGTAGTTTAGGAGAAAATTGATGTTGTGTGAAAGAGGGAGAAATCCGGAGTGATATTATAAGGGTATCCGTATATATACGGAACCCTAATAATAATAATGCTGAAAATATTTTTTTCACTTTTTAGAATTACATTTTTTATTTCACACGAACTTTTATCTAATAAACTTCATTCTAAACTGTTAGTTTCTTATAACTGTACTGATTTTGATTTGTGATATTTTTAAACCTAACAGAACCATGTTTCTTAATAACTTTTGTTTTAATCGACGGTATATTACAAAAACTATTATTTTTTAAATATATTGTAAATATAATATTATTTTTCAACGTTGGTCTCATTCAAATTCATATTCTTGTTATTTCGTTAATATTGTATCACTTTACACGACATTTTATGGTCTACACTGGAAGATATGGATTTAGATTTCAACAGGACGGGTCAGTCTGCTAAACAGTCCGAGAGACAACTGATATTTAGTAAACAACATTTGGGAACAGAATATATCAATTTGCCGCCCAGATCGTACCATCTGACCTGCCCTACTATAACAATGCACAAACAATTCGCGATCAGAAACATACGAAATGACGTGAAATTAATGAGGTTAAACTCAAAATGTGCTAAATCTTAGTTGAAGTTTCAAGTATTGCTTGCCAAAGAAACAAACGGTCATTTGCCCAAAATGATTACTCACATAAAAGTACAGCAGATTCACTTTACATTTTTGTCATATAGGTATGTTCATCCGAACAAAATTGTTAGTGGCTTTAAAGAACGAATCATTTCTTTTACCAGCTCCCGTACTAAACACATCTTAAAAGACGAAGGTTCAACCTTGAAACAAGATACCTACTTCCGCGTAAAATTTAAAGCCACACATATGTTAACGACAGTGTTTTTAAATGCTCTGAAAATATAATACATACTATATAATTTCTAGTATTGCAATTTTCTTAGTAATCCAGAATCTGTTCCTTAATTTTGTGGCACATTTGGAATAGTGTGTTTCTCAATATTTAATATCAATAAACCTAATTTAAAATTATATGAAAAGTTATAATTGGTATTTCACTGCATATATGAGACATCTAAAAATCACAATTAAGAGATAGTTAATACGAAAAATTTCCAAATTGTTCTCTATAATGATTAATGATATGCGTAACTAGTTATTTGAAATTAAATGATACGACAAAGATTACTTAGTGGCTTTATTTTAATAATAAAATACTTTATTTTGTAACTGGAAATTTAGCTCGATTAAAGTAAATTATGTCTCTATGAATAGTTGAAAGGATTTTTGTAGAATATAATTCTTGGTTAAACATCTATTTTTTATAATTTTATAGTTATTTCGGATTATTACAGTTACGTATACTAGTAGATAGTGTACTTCATGGTGTATCTTTGGAAATTATTGGAATTAGTCGTTTCATTTGAATTCGGGTTTAATTTGCACTTAGTTCATTAAACCAAATATATTTTTTTCATTTAACTACCTGTGTTTTGATCAATTTGACTCTAGCTTTTGATAAACCTTGACAAGTTTTTACACAAATGTCCCGTTCAATTTCGTGTTCAGATATGTTTACTTAAATACTTAGAGCCCGAAAAGTGTTGATTGGTATGTCCTAATAATATGTTACAGAGGGTTAGTTGTGGATCAATTTATTATAACTCATTAATGGCAAACTTCATTTACCTTTTGGATTTTTTTTTCATAAAAAATTAGACATAGACAGATGAAATATTTTTCGTGGATAATGGGCATTTTAAATTCCTGTGGTAGTAGAATGGAACTTTTGTGAAAGATACAAATATCAGCAACTAAATGGTTTTTAAATTTCGAGCCACAGTCAGGAATGATTGTTTGAGATAGTTCATAAAATGAAAGATAATTGTAAAGACCTGCATTGTGTTCTTTTATTATTTTATTTTATCAGAAAAATATATCAATATGAATTATTTCTAAGGGCTTTTAGGAGTATCTACAATCATTTTTACATGTTTGAGAAATTTGGCAACCACTAGTGTAAACATTTTAAACTTTTTTAAGGAATTCCTTTATGTTAGATTTTATCCTCGTGTCCATATTTTATTGAGTTAATTATTTTTATGTCATTCGCTCTAAAGTTATTACATTTTGGCTTGGTCATGATTGTCATAAAAATATAAGCAATATAGACTATGGGGGCAACTACTTCTTTAGATCTACAAGAATTTCTTGTTCGTTTGCGGATCTGGCTAAACTTGAAGTATATTTCTAATTAAAAAAAAAACGAGCTAATTCACCAGTAATTAAGGTGTTAGGGATTAGAGAAACTATTACTTTTTTGTAAGAGTTTGTAGATCTTTCAGTTAGACATATTTGTAAAACTGTGATCGTGGGGTGAGTGTTGTTCAGAAAGTTCTTGTCATTTTGATTCTTTTTAAATTTAAGAAGTATTTGGGGCAGGAGAGGTTAAAGACAACAAATTGAGTGATTGTTAACTTTCATGATTTTTATTTGTAGTGTTGTTATTTGATGATGTTACTCTTTATCTCTGTGATTGATTTTTATCACCAATGGTTCATGAATGTCTCTTGAAAGGGGGTCTGCGGCATAATTTTGTATAAGTACACGAAAAAGTGTATGATATATAAAAGAAAATGAAAATAAGCAAATTTATATATGAATATTATCTTTAAACTTTTAACAATGATTTTGGTTAGTAGTTTTAGTAGAACGACAGTACTACATCGATTACTTTCAATCTTCTATACAAAAAACCTAGTAGAGTTCAAAAGCGATATAAAATTTAACACATAATCGCTTATGCCATTCTGCTCCTTTATCACTTTTCATAATGTAAGCAAAAAATAAATGATCTTTATATTTTGGAGTTTTTCATTATATAAATAGTTTACTTCAAACAATTTTTATTATTGCCCATTCTTTGGGTACCTATCTAACTTGAAAAATGATTAAAGAGCTGTTTGTGCACATAGTTCAAACTATGAAACTACAAAAACATAATATTAATATAAATGTTCTATATGAAGAAATCTCTTCATTTAAAGACTCAAGCTCATTCTAAAGACTGTACAGTTCTTAATCAAAGTGACAGCAGCATCTACAGTTATAGTTGTTTCCCTGGAGAAGGTTAAGTGACGGGATGAAAGAAACAGGGCATCCATAAATTTAATAAATAATGAAATATTAATATATCTTAAAATGGATATAAAGTGCAAAGATGTAGTTTAAACATCCTTTAATAACAAATATTTGTTAGATGTTGCTTGAAGTAACAAAAAATGTGTATGAAAAAATGTTTAACACAAAAATTCTTTATTTTCAGATGTGGTACTTTATTTTTTACCTTGAATAGTAAATATACTTTATTTCCTTTTAAAAATGGTGGCAACCCTAGTTACGAAAAATGCCCTGTAACGACCTTTAGTGAATTGTGATATTCATCTTGTTATCATTATAATACCACATGACTTAGGCCCTAATATTACTCGTTAATAATCTGTCAAACTTTATACTCTATTGGGCTTTATATCCATTTGCATGCACAAAGTTAAGGAAATATAACAAATATAATTTTATTAAATCAGTTGCACGTCTAAATTCCAAAATTGAAAAAATAATAATAGAATTTTCTATTTCTCCAACATTTCAATCCAAAACTTACAGCTTCTTAAAATAAGGTGGAAAAAATCATTTACTCTTTAAACGTGATAATGTGATTTTTTTTACGCGTAGTCTGCTAGAAAAGCGTTTAGTAAACAGTAAACCCTTTGATGTACCGCTGTCACCCGAAAACATATTTAAATTATGCACATAGTACGGGAGTTACGTTAAATTTTATAAAACTATTTCACCAAAAGTTTCACCTTTGAAATATTTGAAAGTATATTTATTACCTCGGTCGTTTCATCGAAAATTAGTTGACAAGATTGGCGTAAAAAAATACGCATGATTTGACAATGTAATGTATATGTAAGAAGGTGATAGAAAATAAAATTCTTACAGTGTACTCTGTGCTATACGTTATGATTAAAAGACTTTCTAAGAAATCATTTGCCTAGTCTCTAAATATTTATGGTTACCTATAAGTTGCCTGGAATTATTTTAAATATTTTTGAATTTCGGAAATACGTATTTTATCTTATATATAAACATAAATAATCCGTTTGCAAAAATAAGAAACCAAATTTTACAAAAAAATCCGTCTTGTCGTAAAAAGGTTTGTAGCTGTTGAAATTTTCAAATTTGAATTAGTTTCGAAGATATCACACAAAAAATAAAATAGTTCGGTCGTGTTCTCTAAAATGAAAGCTATTGTTATAGCTAAGTGCATATAATAAATGGAAATAACAGATAACTCTCTTGAAGATGTTAAATTTATAATTGTTGAGTACAACTGAACGGTTTAAAAAACACTGCAACGTCAATCTAAATGGTTTTTATTAGTATGCTTAGCGAGTTTATTAATATAATAATTTTAAAAAGTTACTACTTTAAATTTATAATAATCGAACAGGAAGGCTTAATTTTGTAATTTTTACAACTTTGCAATTTGCAGGATAACTTGTTCTTTTAATAATTACTGGTATGAAAGCGTTATATTATATAGTCATGACACAATCAAACCGTTGTGAAGGAAAAAGTAATGAGTGCCGTTGACGGTGTTCCTTGGAGAAGTAGGTAATATATACACGTGTCGCTAAACTTTATAGATTCCCAGCGATACATCGCATAGCCCTTTCCCATATAACGTAGCATGAAAATGAATTTCATCTTTGGTATCAAATCTTCTTAATACTAATATAGATTTACGAAGTTAAATCTATTTTTAAAATGTTGCTTTATTTTGTTTAAAATCATATCATAACTATACCCTCACTTTTTTTGATTTCAAACATACAGCAAACTTCTCATTCGAAAATCTGCTTCTTTGTGATCTTGCTTTCCTTAAATCTTGCAGAATCGATAACTTCATTCCGAACACTTTTAAACTAAAACATCACACCTTTTCAAGTTCAGTTTCCAGTATTCTTAACAAGTCAAGTTTCGCCCTGTTACGAAATTCCATCCATTCAATCAGATATCAACTTGACCAAACCAACCAAAATTTGTATCATTGCTAGTCGTCATTACATACTTTCAACCGTCATCTAATTCTGTTGGACAATTTTGATCGCATTTCGAGCGATAAAGCGGCACACTTAGCTCAAAACAAAGAGTGACTGAAAAACATAAACTAACAGGACTTATTACAAAACAAAAACCTGCTATCACCTCAACCCCTCAGACGACTGCCCACAACTTTTCTGATTTCCTCTTAGACTCTACCAGTTTACGCATCTTATCCAAAGGTTTCGATTTCGCGGTGATGCCAACTGAAAGAATCATTTCTCAAGTTGAGGTACCTTTGGTTGAACTAACAGAGACTGGTCAAGATATTGCTAAAGTACTCCGCACATCAAAGCCACCAAAATCAAACCTAACTTCCAATGAAAGACCTGCATTAAAACAATTACGTGACAACGATGACATAACTATTCTTCATGCCCACAAAGGTAACGCGACTGTTCTTCTCAACACTAAGGACTATATTTACAAGATGAAATCTCTATTCCACTCTCCAGACTACGAAATAATTAACAATAATCCGACTACTCACTTACAAAAAAAGGCCAAGGAAATCATTAACACAACACATCTTCCTCTTGACGTCAATAAGACCATCATTCCACGTGAAAAATCTGCTAAAATTCCCAAAATTTACGGACTACCCAAGATTCATAATCCAGACATTCCTCTTAGGCCCATTGTCAGTTCGGTATAGTTCCCGACCCAAGAATTAGCCGGTTACTTGGCCAAAACCCTTCAACCTCTAGCCGAACAGGCATCCTCGTACATAAAGAATTCTTCTTCCTTTCTAGATATGTTAGGCGCTTATAGAATTTCAGAAAATGATATCCTAGTTAGTTTTGATGTTGTATCTCTTTTCACTAACCATTTCAGAATTTTGGAGGGCACATTACAGAATTAAATGAAAAATATAAAATTAAAATTGTTTCTAACGCATCAAGTAATATATCAAATGGAACGGCTCATTATGGCGAAAACAAATATATTTTTTTCATATTTTTGAAATAAATTATTATAAAGATATTAACAAAAATATAAAAATGTGTACCCATTCCCCGTACCTTATCTCCGAAACTATAAGCCATAAAGTTTGGAAAAAAAATAGAAATATAGGGCCTCACCTAAAATTTACCAGAAAAATAAGGAAAAACCTCTACTATTAATTTTGAGGGGCACATTACAGAATTAAATGGAAAATATATAATTAAAATTGTTTCTAACACATCAGGGATATATATATATATATATTTTTTTCATATGTTTAAAATAAATATTTTACAGATATTTACAAAAATATAATATTTTGTTCCGATTCCCCCTACCCTTATGTCCGAAACATAAGCAGTAAAATTTTGAAAAAAAAAGATATAAAGCCTCACTTGAATTTTACCGAAAAAAAAGGAGAAAAAAAGATTAATTTTGGGGGGCTAATTACAGAATTAAATGAAAAATATAAAATTAAAATTGTCACTAACGCATCACATAATCATAATGTATCAAAATCGCATTATGACAAATTAAAACATATGTTTATCATATTTTAAAATAAATTATTTAAAAGATATAAACAGAAATATAAAATACCCATTCCCCCCTTTATCTCCGAAACTATATCATGTAAAAATTTGATAAAAATGGGGATATATGACCTCACCTGAACTTTACTGGAAAAATAAGTTTCTGCTTATTTTTCTCTAATAATAATTTTAGGGGGCAAATTATAGCATTAACTGGAAAACATAAAATTAAAATAATTTTTAACCCATCATGTAATATATCAAATCAAATATGGCGAATACAAATATATTTTATTCATATTTTTAAAATATATATTTTAAAATATAATAATAAAAATATTTTAAAAAATTACCCATTCTCCTTTCTTCCACAATATATAAGACCTAAAATTTTTTGTTTACAGGAAAAATACGAAGAAATCCCTAATATTAATTTTGGGAACCAAATTATAGAATTAAACGGAAAATAGAAAAAAAAATCAAATAAGGAATACAAATATATATTTTTAATATTTTTAAAACTAATTGTTTACGAGATATTAACAACAAATTTAAAACTTCTCAATTCCCGCTTTATTTCCGAAATCATACTAAAATTTTGAAAATTATTAGGGGTACTGGGGCTCACTTGAAATTTATAAGAAAACTTAGTAGAAAACCCTAATATTAAGTATGGGAGAAATTATAGAATTAAATGGAAAATAAAAATTAAATTTTCAAAAGCATCATGTAATTTATCAAATAAAAAATAAAAAAATATATTATATTATTAAATCATTTGTTTAAAAGATATTAACATTAATATTAAACATCGACTTAATTCCCACTTTAGAAACTACTTTATCTAATATTTTGAAAAAAAAAAATTATTTGTATTTTTAAATAATTTGTCTAAAAGATTTAATAATTTATTATTTAAAACCTGACCTATTGTTCCTTTTATCTTCCAATCTACAAAGGCTAAAAATCAGACAGTAGATTATAAAACGCTTCACTGAAAGTTAATTAGTACGTAAAACTCTAAAGTTAATTTTGGGAGCCGAATTAGAAAATTAAATACATATTTTTATAAAATCAAGCGATAGAACAAAAAGTCTGCCTGGAGAAAAAAGGTGTATTTTTTTTTATATATTTAAAACGCTTTCTTTAAAAGATATTAGGGTAAATAATAAGAAAATGCACTCATTCCCTGCTTGTCTGAAACTGGAATATTATAAAAAGATATACTTTAATTCATCTATATTGTTTCAAATCTTGAGAGTGGTACGGAACAACAAATTGAAAATGTAATTGCAATGTTAATTCTCCAACGATGTTGTTTTGGTATTCAAACTCTAACCTAGACGGTTACAACTATTTAAATAAATATCCCGGAATTATGAAGTCAGATAATGAAATTACCAAATTATCCCGGAGCAGGCCTCCTATCCTTTTCGGGTCACCTCCCCAATTTAGGTGAGGGCTACCTTTTGTACCACTTCCCAGCCACGGTCTCCAAAGTTGTACTACAGACATCATCGGTCCATAGGAACATTGTGGCATGCGAAGCTTGATTTGAGTCTGGCTACACGATCTTTGACATCTCCAACTTTCGATTTGCCTCTTAACTATTCACTTATTATTGGTCTTATGCTCATCATTGTGATGTTTATGGCCATCCGTGTTTTAACTATTTTGCCCATTTTCTTTTGCTTAGTGTCCATCTTTGTGTGTAGTTCAATGTTCGGATTTATTTATATCATAATCAGTCTTGACACTATTTCATATTTATCAAGAATATCTATTACATCTTTTAACTTCATAATACTAATCTTCTAAGTATTCATCTAACTAAATCATAAATTCATGTAATTAATTCTGTATTAATACTACCTTACACATACAACGTGACCATGCCCCAACTAATCTGTAGAAACCTGAGTCAAGCTTAGTGAAACTCCAATTCATGTTCAGCATGTATGAAAGAGTAGATGTAGAAATATGTTTGTTGAAATACCGTAAGTCTGAATTTAATTTCTGAATTTTTTTATTTTATTTGTGTTAGTTCTACTGCCATATATTATACTCCGTCAGAGATTGGTTTAAATTTTGCTACATATTGTAAAGTTTTTATTTTCACACTCGGGTTCAGTTCAGTTTTCGGATTTATTTATGAACACAGTTCAACTCACTATAATTTATTTCCACCATTTTAACACAATTTATATTCACATAACTATTTATAATTTATCTTAACTATACGGCAGTCGAATACTGAATGAATGCTTCCTCAGCTGTCCGTATTTATATATTTCTTCTCGGACTTCTCCAGAAAGTCAAAGAGCCTCTGGGATAATACTAGATTCTGCAAGAAGACCAACAACATTTGGGATTCCCCGAAATATCGGATGGATGCCGATTCCACGAATTAACGGAGGAATTCCCGTCACATTGCCCCCTCCTTAAGACCATGTCGTCCCGGAATGTCCCAGAATACTTCCTGGTATGGCGATATCTGCAGGACTTTCCATTTCGAAAACGGGAAGTTTGGTGGAAGTAACAGTCAACGGTCTTCGAATCTGGGCTGCGAATATTGAGACAGCATACAAGGATGTCGATGCCACTGAATCAAAAGATAGTTTCCATCGTACTTCTCACCATCCTCCAATTCAGTATATCTAACCTAGTTGGCATTTTACATCAGTATCCATTTTTACCTAACCAAAGACAATGTACTATAATTAGACTTTCCAATCAATAGCTTTGAATCTTGGTGAATTCTAAATTCACCTTCATCCATCAATACCCTACTAGCAAGGATAGCATCGCTGTAGCTGCTATGCCATCAAATTATAAAGATGGAAAATTACCCTCTCGCATCATACGTGTGCTCGTCATAAGAGAGCTATTTGAAGATATATGATATAAATTTTAAAAAAACATCAGTTACTTTCATTTTTATAAGCAATATCTCGTGGAATTTGTTGATAACATAATCACGCAAAATTGACCAGTTTCAGAATTACATAAATCTCATATTTTTCGAATCGAATAGGGTGGTTTTATGTTGTCACAATTTTGAGAAAATTTATACCAAAAAAAAAATGTGAATTTTTGAACATTGACATTTTATATCAGAGGTATCCATTTTTTACTTAGACAAACAAGCATCAAAAGTTTCAATCATTTTTTAAATTTTTAATTGACCTTTATTCTGACAGAATAACTTTTACGAAATGCAAACAATTTACATTTGTACATATTATTGGCGTAGACCAAGACAAATAAAAATTTTTCATGCAAAAATACTTATCTTCGAATTCCTCGAAGAACTCCTCCATTACCTTTGTTCTTACACTTAACATATAAAAAACATATAAACAGACATTTGCTGTGTAAACTATTTTTTCAAAAGACGAACCGAATTAGTTTAATTTTAATTGTCTAATTTGAAACACTATAATAATTTCACTTTATAATATATTTCAACCACCCTGTATATGCAGTTGCTTATGGGCTACACAATAAAATTGTTTTCTTTAATCACTCTGTAAGCCTATAAACACACTCTACTCTAAATTTTAACCACCCTGTATATGCAACTGCTTATGGGTCACGCCATAAAATATTGGGTTTCTATCACATTTTCAACCACCCTATATAATTATAAATCCACAGCTCTTATTAATCAATTTATATAGGCATTAACAAATTATTATGGGCTACAACTAATATTTATAACTCATTTTGTATAACTTCCATAACTGTTATAATCTCTAACGGTATGTTTTAATATTTCACTTTGTCAATAATAACTTTTCCTAAAGTAGAAACTATGCCCAACAGATTTTTAGTCATTGAAATCTCCTATTCATAAATTTTATCACAATCGTTAGAGTCCAGAACTCAATTACAAATATAAAAATAAAGGTACATTACTCTTATTATTAGATATTGTTTTCTATATGAAAGTTAGTTTTTGAAAAATTTGAAGGCAACAAACACCTCTGGTATCATACTAGTTTTCCAAGACATATTTCATGATTTTATTAAAGCCTCTGTTAGTTCAAGAAATACTGCAGGCAAGGCCTAGTGATCACTCCTCGTATATCGTGAAATTCTTTTGTGACATCATGCACTGCAAACAGGCGCACAGCCGCGCTTGTGGCTTCAGATGTCATAGTGGACGATATCTTCAAACCAATTTTTCGGTCTTAAAAGCGAGGGTATGGCGAAACTGAACATATTGGGCAAGTCTACACTGCTTGAAGAGTACCGCACATATCTCAGATTCAATGAGACCACTTTGTCGTTGTATGCACATGATGCCGCAGTAAATGCCATACCATGTATGTGTGCGTGCGTGCGTGTGTGTGTGTGTGTGTGTGTGTGTGTGTGTTTAGATAACTGTGAAAATGAGTATGAACTTTAACATTGTCTATATTAAAAACAATATTAAAAAGTTTTAAAACAAATTAGATATAAAATTGGCTGGTCCACCAAGGCCATATCTTAATTGAAAACAAGAGTGCAAAATTAAAAATAACGTATTTACACAAAGTTTTAAAAGTGAAATTTATAATAAAAATAAATGGTTGTGTGGATGTAATCGCATGAATACATTATTTTGTTTTCCTTGCATTATTTATGGCGGGGAATCAATTTGGACGGAAACTGGAGTGAAGGATTAAAACGTTTTTTAGAAATACCATATCTCAGGACCGGCTAAATGCTCTTTCTGTGCTTAGTATTGCAAAAAATATATTCAATCAATGCCAGACTTTAATAAAAAGGTCATTGAACATTTCGCTTTCGAAAAAAGTCGAGGAATATTTTAATTAATAAAAAATAAATGCAGTATTAGCAAAGCTATGGTTTGTTTTGTTGCATCTTTGAATCCCAATATTTGTACCAGTAAAGTGCACCACCAGTTTCATAACCCACCAGCCGCCACTGCCTGTAATTAATGTCGAGAATTTGAAATAGAGATATTTCAATTTCGATGTAATGAGTATTACGAAACTTCAAAGGACAAACTGTTATCTTAAAAACTGATAAAATTACAGTCTCAAACTTTCTGTTGCGATAAAAATGTACATGTATATACTTAACAGATAATTCGAGGACTTCTTCTTAAAAAATATAAAAAATCATGGTCTCTAACCATGTGTTTCGTATAAAATGTACCTGTAGGTATATACGGAACAGATAATTTAGAGAATTGTCCTTAAAAAATACTTTCAATATATGGATAGAAGCATAACAATTTACAAAATAATAATTATGCGTTAGAACTGTCCGCAAAACAGTGTCCTTACCCAGGTATACCTATGATTTCGAAATAACACCTTGAACTCTAATGCAGACATATACAAAACTGATTAGCTTTTCACATCTAGAATGTAGAAATGTGAAAAGAATTATTCAGAATATAAGATGTTATTTTCTTAGAAAAAAATATGCATTGACATAACAACAGCAATCGATGGAGTACATTTAAAGACACCGAATAAGAATAAATGTGTAATAAATGTCAAGATTTTAAATATAGATATTGCAATTTCGATATAAAGAGCAATACGAAAGTCCAAAGAACAAGCTGTCATCTTAAAAACTGAAAAAATCACAGTCTCCAACTTTCCGTTGCGTTAAAAATGTACATGTATATACTCAACAGATAATTTGGAGACTTGTCCTTAATAAATACTTTCATTACTAGATTGGAACCATAATAATTAACAAAATAATCATTATACCCTAATAGCGTCGTTCCCACGTATACATATGATATCAACATATTACCTTGAAAGTCTAATGCAGACATACAATAATAATTAGCTCTTTATATCTATAATGTAGTGGAAAGAATTATCCAAAATGTCGACTGTTATTTTCTTAGAAGAAAAGATGCAAACTATAGAGTACATCTAAACACTGAACTGGAATATCTACGTGTAATTAATATTGAGAATTCCAAATATAGTTATTGCTGTTGAAATTATTGAGTACTAGGAAAGTCTAAAGAACAAACTGTTATCTTAAAAACTGAAAACAATCAGAGGCTTAAACTATCTGTTGCGTTTAAAATATAAATGCATATACTCAACAGATATTTCGGAGACTCGTCCTTAAAAAATACTTTCATTAGAAAAATTATTTGAGGACGGTCCTCAAAGTATACAAAAGTCCGCAAAATAATCATTGTACATAAAAAATGTCTTCAAAAAATACCTTGTACATATATATATATATATATATATATATATATATATATATATATATATATATATATATATATTGTTCATTTAATAATATCATAATATCAGATTTCGTTTTATAAGACATATGTCTCAAGTTCAGCCGTATTTTTATTCTAATTGTTAATTTGATCACTTTCTATTTGTTTGTAGTTTAGAAACGCTGCTGAGGAATACGGCCAAGGTACTCCCGCAAGAATAGTGTGCCATTTCCACGAATGGCAAGCTGGTGTTGGTTTGATAATGCTCAGAACACGACATGTACATGTAGCAACAGTGTTTACTACACACGCAACTTTGTTAGGAAGATATTTATGTGCTGGCAACACTGACTTTTACAACAATCTTAGTAAGGTCAGTTAATGTGTACCTAATATACGTTCAATGCCAAGAATAAAATTAGAACTAATTCTAATCTAATGTTTTGTTTAGTTTAGTGTCGACGAAGAAGCTGGGAAAAGGCAAATATATCACAGGTACTGTTTAGAGAGGGCCGCATCTCATTTGGCACATTCTTTCACCACCGTTTCGGAAATTACAGGTAATGCCAATAAATCTGTCGTAATTCTTTAGAAGTTAACAGATTTGAGTTGTTTGTTCTTCACTAGTGTCTCACACCCATAGATTGTAGTTTTTGTAATTCGAGATTGTATCTTGTTCTCCATAAGGGAAGTATCACATGTATGTGAAGGGCGTCGACCAATTGAAATAGAGGATGGGTATGGTGTATTAGAAGCTAATAGATATATGTTACATGGATTAAACAGATTCTCGGATTATTCTGCACCTATAAGGTGATTCTACAACAAAAGCTTCATAAAAAATACCAGGATATTTTACAAAAAATAGGTGGAAAACACAAATCGCTCAGTGATATCCCAGAGACGCGAAAAAATCGAGGAAACGTCCTAATAATGTAAGATGCCGTTATATTGAGAACGGAGGTTTTCGCGGCCAGAGTCATAGCTGATTCTGCTTTTTCCGGATTTGAACCGCGTCATTTTTTCCAATTAATTTATTTATTTACATATAAACAAAATTTGCCGACGTTTCGCCCACACTTATAAGGGGTTTTTTCAAAGATGAGAAAAAAACAAAACAAATGTTACTTACCTTGAGGCGACTTCATTCATTAAGTCTTATTCTCACAAATACACTTTGAAACTCCACTTTTTATTCAACTTGTCACACTGACGCACCAATTGTAAATGAGTAATAGGTACGAAGAAATAATAATTGGCCCCTCGAAATTTTCATGTAAAAGAAGGGTAGGAGGCACTCAATGAGATTATTTTGGAATGTTTTATCATCACAATCATAAAACAATCCAAAATGATGAAATTTCATCACAATCATAAAACAACCCATTAAGTGGCTCCTACCCTTCTTTTACTTGAAAATTTCGAGGGGAAAATTATTATTTCTTCCTACCTAATATTCATTTACAATTTGTGTGCCAGTGTGACAAGTTTTATAAAAGGTGAAGTTTCAAAGTGTGTTTGTGAGAATAAGACTAAATGAATGGAGTCGCCGCAAGGTAAGAAACATTTGTTTTGTTTTTTCTCATCCTTGAAAAAACCCCTTATAAGTGTAGGCGAAATGTCGGCAAACTTTGTTTATATGCCGGTTTTAGTATATAAATAAATTAATTCGAAAAAATGACGAGGTCCAAATCCGGACAAAGCAGAATCAGTCTTGACGTTATATTATCAGGAAATACGCTAAAAACACAGGCGCATATAAACATGTGAAAGAATATGTAAGGAGGCGATAACATAAAATACTGGTAGATAATATATAAAACTTAATTCGCAATCATTTAACCTACAACGGCCATTTCAAAGTGGGCCTTTTCATCAGGTGACTGAGTAATGTAATTATGAATTCAAAAATTTCGGTAGATTAAGTTAATATGTGTATAACGAATGCCAATGAAATGAATATTTAAGTATCCACGACTTCTAACTTCTTTTTTGAAAGTACAGGGCTTTCATTTCAAAACTAGCCACCCAAAATACGGTTTCTACGTCATTACACTGTAAAAAATAATCTGATTTAAAAAAATTATGTGTCAAAAGATTGGCAAAAAAGAGACCTTTAAAAAGAGGTATCATATGATACCCCTTTGTATTTAAATTTTTATAAGGGATATTCACCCCCGCTTAGGGTTTGAAACTGCAGGGTGACCGATACGTGTAAAATGTGTCCCCCCATAAATATAAATTTTTCTTTCAAAGATATTTTAAAAGTTATTTTGAGTGGCTAGTTTTGAAATGAAAGCCCTGTATATGAAATATGTGACTACTGAACCAGTATATAGCAAAATACGAAAATCAAATATGAAATTAACCTTTTCATAGCTCCAGCTTTCAACATTCGACATTAGTTTTGAAGTGCGACTTCTCGTCAGGTACCTAAGCAATCAGTGAAATGAATCTTTATATAACAAAAAAATATGCATTATGACTGTCATATGGAGTGTTGAGTAAAAGGAGGACACACTCTGTGTATCAAAAAGTGTCCACAAAAGGGTATCAATTTGGGGGCGCCACTGGGACGACGGGGTAATTTGTTCGTTGAATAACATTTAAAAGACAATTAAACATTCTAACCTATATATTTTACAAATTAAAACAGCAGATTATAATATGTATTTTTTATAATTAAAAGTAAGTATTTCTAAAAATAAATGCTGTAAAGTTTTTATTTACTTGTTATAAATGTAGTATTATTGACTTGATTAAATTGAAAATTATTTTCAGTTAATTATATTCCCACAAAATATTCTCTCCATATGATCTGCGAAATAAACCAACAAAAAATTTGTGGGTAAATAAGAAAAGATGGTTTTGTTACATGCCTGAGAACTAACATTAAAACCAAAAACTGACGCTCAAGATTGGTTAATTATTAATAGGAAAGAAGAGTTTATGCAGTTAGAACAGAACCTATCAAGAATTTTTTTTTGAAAATGTGTTGTAAAGTAAGTACACATCCAAAAATTGCAAATTTAAACATCATAGTTAAACAACCAGATTTAAAATGATTGGTAAAATTTGTATTTAATATTAATAAATGTATTCAGTCAATGAAATACATTTTACATAGATAAAAATGACTTGCAAGCAAAATTTTATTTGTACATTTTTAGGAGTCAAGATAAATATCCTACACAAATTAAACTCTGAAGAACCCATTATTATATAATTACTAAACTGATTATGGCAATGTCCATCGAGAACTTCAACAAACTTCTGAAGATATTTTTCCAGGGCCATTGACCAGGCTTACCTTTGGAAATATTTAAAATAGACCTACAGCAGAAAGATGCCAAAAATAGTCATATAATTGTAATTAATGGAGACAAGAAAAAATATATGGAAAACCAGTGTGTGAAAATGTTAGAATCATTGAAAAAGAAACTATTCTAGCATAAAATACAAGTGAAATTTGTTCCATAATGATAACAGAAGAGATAATTTAATTATAGCAGTTTATTCAGTGATGAAAATAATTGTTAATTACCTTTTATCCAGAGAAAGGTGAACAAGGAACTAGAAACACCAACTTTTCAAAATAAATATGTAATATGAACACAAGAATGTAAAAATAAATAATTTTTATTTACATCTAATTCACCAACATCTATTTGTTAATAAGTATAAAAATATTACAAATATACAAATTTTTCCCAATGTTTAACTGTTACAAAAAGTTTTATAAGAAAATAACAATTATAAAATCACTCCGTTTTATAAAAAGTCAAAACTGGGGCACACGCTTATTAATTTATATCACAATTAACACACTATAAACTCATCACTTGCAGAGATTACAAAAAACGGAGACAACCATTTACAAAGAGAAGTTCACATAACAGATTTTCTACGTTTTATTTACGATTTTTACTAATAATTTTACATCATTCTCACTTTTTCAGCCGCTTCACTTCTAAATGTAGGATTTGTATATTTCAATCCGTTGACAATTAACTTCATAACATACCCTGTGGTCACACTTCCGCCATTCTGGTCATTTCTTGAACTTCTTATTTGAAACCGTCCGCTGGGCATTTTTTCAGTTTTATTCCCATATAAGTTTGTCCTCCTTTCACTCTACACTCCATAGACTGTCATCAGTCAATGTTATGACAGTTGTTTGAAATTACAAAATTATTATTTTTGTCTACAACTTTATAAACAAGAATGATCAAGCTGACAAAAGGAAAGTTAGACTGATCATTACACTTATAATTATTCACCATAGCAGATAATTAGGATGCGTTAATATTGCTGGAAAAGCCTTATAGATGGCGCTTAAGAATATATAATAATATCTATATAAAAATTTTCAAGATTATTTTTTGGGAAATTAAGGTATAATATATAATCTAATATTCGGAGGTAAGATGTGGCATTCTTTAACTGATATAATATATAAATTTGAATTTCTACTGTTAGATCAGTATTTGTAATTTTGTCTCCACCTACAAGAATGACGCTTGTTTTGTAATTACGCTGAGAAAATTTCATGTATTGAGTGTAAAATTTTGGAATGTTTAGGATGACGACTATGTGTTAAAGATGAAATTAGTACAAATTCTCTTTTAACAATTCTGGAGGGCAATTTTAACGTAAATGCGTACTTTGAAGAATTTTGAATGAGAAGAAACATACAAAATCATATTTTTCAATATTTGTTTGATTTCTTTGCAAGATTAATTCCAATGAACTGACGCGTATTTTGCAATACAAAACACACTAGATAAATGAAAAGTAGTCGTTAAAATATTTTTTATCAATTCTAAAACTCGTATTTCATTCATATTGTTTCTTAGGATATGAGGCAGAACATCTTCTGAAGAAGAAGCCCGATGTTATCACACCCAACGGATTAAATGTGAAGAAATTTTCGGCCTTGCATGAATTCCAAAATTTACACGCTTTGGCTAAAGATAAAATCCATGAATTTGTTAGAGGACATTTCTATGGGTAAGAAAATGTAATTTTGATTATTCACAATAACACTTATACTTAAACAACAATGCGCTCTTTTCTGGAATACATAATTAATTGTAATTGATAGCTAGTTGAGTTGTATTCATCAAACAGTTTCTTTACTGAAAGCTATGTTTTCAGATTAATATAATCGATTTTTTATATTATAGGCATTATGACTTTGATTTGGACAAGACGTTGTACTTTTTTATTGCTGGACGATACGAATTCGGGAATAAAGGAGCTGATATATTTATCGAAGCACTGGCTAGATTAAATCATTATTTAAAGGTAAGTAAGATTTATCAACAATTGCATGTTTTATGTATCTATAATATGAAGGTTGAAAATTAAACACTCAATGCACTTCTCTTGATTCAACGTTTGTTTTTGTGTTATGGTATTCAAATGTATTAATGCTTCTAACATCAATATACATATTTATTTTTAGGCAATACAATCTGATGTAACAGTAGTAGCGTTTTTAATATTCCCAGCAAAAACTGCGAATTTCAATGTTGAATCTCTTCGAGGACATGCTGTTACCAAATCCTTAAGAGACACGATACAATCCATACAACATAGCATCGGTAAAAGGATGTACGAAATTTGTTTAAAGTAAGCTGACATTTTTCATATTACTATATGTTTCATTCTTTAAATTATATATAAAAATAATTACTTATCTGAAGTTGTTTAAGCATATGTCTTACAAATATATAAGTACTAAATGATGCATACATATTACTTTTATTAGAAAATTAGGCTTCAATTTTGCTAATCTCTACCAGGTACAATAATTGTAAAATTTGAAAATTGTTAAATTCAATAATAACGTTTCTAAATAATCTAAGTACTGAACTATTCATTTCTAATTTATATCTTGATGAACATGTGAGAGCATGTACCTGTTTGCCTTAAGTTAAATTTAGCAACTATTTCTACATTTATTTTCTCGTATTAAACATTTTACGTCTTTTGTCTTCCGTATAAGAAGTATAAAATTGTGTAAAATTAAATAAAAATAAGCATAGTTTAACATCTGTGAACATTAGGTGAGACCTCAAGATTTTATAAATTCCATCATGAATGTGATTTCGAGTCACAAAACATGTAATACCTTTGTGTTCTATCGTAACGTTATAACATAATGAGTTACAGAATCCCTGTGCTGCTCTATTAATTAAACAAGTTTTGAAATTTTTCAGTGGTCAACTACCAAACGGAAGCGAACTTCTAAACAAAGAGGAATTGGTAAGACTGAAACGTTGCATATTCAGTTTGCAAAGAGAAGGATTACCACCTGTGACGACACACAACGTCGTTGACGACTGGAACGATCCCGTTTTGAATTCAGTGCGAAGGTGCAATCTTTTCAACGACACAAGCGATCGTGTGAAGGTTAGTGTTAGTAAATTATACGAGGGCTGCCATTTATATTTCGGGATTGGACAACCCTAGTGTTGCAATGTGACAACTGACAGCTCTATCGTAAAGTTTGACAGTTTTGAGGTTATACGTACTCAGAACGTTGTGACATACGACCGCTATGTGTTGTTTACAGTAACTTAAAGGATTCATCTCGGCCAAAAAATGGAATTAAATTAAGTCAACAAGAGTGCATGGATGGACTTAATTTAATTTTTGGCGGTGAAACTCCATCAAGGACCACTGTTTATCGATGGTATGGTGAATTCAATCGAGGTCGTAGTTCACTCCAAGACGAATTTCGTGAAGGTCGTCCAAAAACAGTTGTTGTTCCGGAAACCATTGATGCTGTGCGCGAACTGATATTGCAAGATCGTCATGTGACCTATCGTGAGATTGAGTCAACCTTACACATTAGTGGGACCAGCATACATTCAATATTGCATAAACATTTAAATGTCAAAAAAAATTATTCGCGTTGGATCCCACACAATTTGTCAATCGTTCAAAAAAGGCTCGTGTCGATTGGTCGAAAGAAAAGCTCAAATAATACGATCGCGGTGCTTCAAAACACGTTTATGACATAGTGACAGGTGATGAATCGTGGATTTACGCGTATGAGCCCGAAAGTAAACAGCAGTCGACTGTATGGGTGTTTCAAGATAAGCCGAATCCAACAAAAGTTGTTCGCGCACGAAGCACTTTCAAGCAAATGATCGCCTGTTTTTTTCGGAATAACTGGACATGTCGCAACCATACCACTAGAACAACGCAGAACAGTCACTTCTGAGTGGTACACAACCATTTGCTTGCCAGTTGTCTTCCAAGAAATGAGGAAAACCAACCGCCGAAGACGGATCACTCTTCACCACGACAATGCGAGCTCTCACACATCGGCTCAAACAACTGCATTTTTGACCACTCAAAACATCAATTTGATGAGTCATCCGCCGTATAGTCCTGACTTGTCACCAAATGACTTCTTTTTATTCCCGTACGTAAAAAACAAACTGAGAGGTCAAAGTTTTTCGACACCTGAAGAAGCGGTTGCTGCGTTCAGAATGCATGTTTTGGAGATACCTCAGAGTGGAAAAAGTGCTTCGAGAATTGGTTCAAACGCATGCAAAAGTGTATAGATCTTCATGGGGAATATTTTGAAAAACAATAAAGCGATTTTCGATGATTAATATTTGTTTTTGTTCTCTAATCCCGAAATATAAAAGGCAGCCCTCGTAGTAGGTATAGCGTCCCGTAACATAGCTCTCAATCTTCCAACTTTCTCGATCCGAAGAGCATTCATTTGTTACTTACTGAAACAAGTTTCAGTGTATTTTACCAATTTCCACGTTTATCTAAATTATGTTTACTTTCTCATAATATTTTACTTTACTCCGTACCAAAGAAGCGCACTCGGTAACTGCAGATGTAAGAATGCTCCTTATCGGATTCCTCGAAAAATAGGATTGATTGTATAACATTGTGTGACCAATTAAACTTCTGCAATTCTTATCTATCCGCGCAAAGAGCTTCGGGCGCAAAACGACTACGAGAACGTACACATTAAATTTGATTTAAAAAAAAATCTGTCAACTGTTAATATTGACGGTAAAGTTACTGCTCTCGACGTCCAAAAACTGTGTTCGAATGGGGCAAAAGTTTTCGTGTCTCATTGCCACATACGGAGTCGTCACTGCGGTCCAAGAGCCGCTAAGGTTCCTCTCGTATCTAAAAGCTAACGATTATTTCATTTCATAAATAGTTCATGTGTAGACTTCCGATTTTGGCTCAACAGAATGGCGAAATATTACAGCCCCGAAAAGGCATCGTTTCTCACGCATCTTATTCACATTGAGATACTTATAGGGTCTCAAGAGGCGCCATACCTACTAGTTTAACTTTTTCGAAATTATTAAGGTAAATTTTATTTATTTATGAATTTTTTTAGATCGTTTTCCATCCAGAATTCCTTAGTTCTACGAATCCACTGTTTGGATTAGACTATGAAGAATTCGTTCGAGGTTGTCATTTAGGTGTGTTTCCAAGCTACTACGAACCTTGGGGTTACACACCTGCTGAATGTACGGTCATGGGGATTCCAAGTATTACTACGAATTTATCAGGTTTGTACTATTTTTTGACCAGATTATAACGTTAAAATGAAAAATACTATGACTTTACAATAGGAGATTACACATACGTACTTATTATAGGATAGCTAAACATCTATTAGTTCTTTTACGTTAGTTGTTAAAAATAAAATGACCTATGTGGCACCCATCTTTTTAAATGCACATTTAGATTTGTGTAGGAATTCCATATAACTTTGGCTAACAGCCTGTTAGCCAAAGTTATATGTTAGTAACAGGTCTGGTTCAATCAAATTCCAACAAAGTATGAGGTTTGTGAACATAAGCCTGTTCTTTTAAATATCAGTAGTAATCGGTAGATTTTGTCGGTTTATATTTTTAATTCTTTAAAGAATATTTGTTGAACTGTTTATTACAAGAGGCTTATGTACATCACATAAATCATAAGGATTAAATAACTATATATTTTTAATCAAAATCTGTTTTATTCTGCATTACTCTGTACTGTCGTGTCTCTAATTTAACAACTGTCAACTGTCATTTTTATTTATTGATTTCCCCGGTTTTGTAAATTATTACTTAATATTATGTATGCAAATGTGCGGTTTACCCCGACAATAGAACTCACCACCTGAGTTTCCCAACTCCGATTACTTTATTTCACCTTTAAGCATTCACATAATTCACTTTGATGCAAATAGTTTAGACTAGATAATAGCTTTAGTATTATACTAGAAAGATATAGCCCATCTTAATACCTCACCAGCTCAAAAGTAACTTTGTACTTATTTTCCGGTTGATTTTTGTTTTCCATTAAGACATTTCTGTTGGAAACGTATTTGAACCAATCGTTTGCACACGGATCCATTTCCTAATTGTCTATTTCGTTGTATCCTTATACAGTAGAAGTAGGATATAACTACAGTTAAGTAGATTTCACAAAATATTTAAAAAAACGGTGGAAATGGTAGCCAATTCTTCAGTAGTAAATTAGTAGACAATCTTTAAACGTGGAAACACTGTTGCTAACAACTGTAGGTACCCAGTGCGCATGCGCGGAACACCGATTGCAGCGCTACAGCGACAAATTTTCAAAATAATAAAAAACACCACTCTTACTAATCATGACATGACAACTCTTCCCCCTATTTCTCTTTTTAATTTTAGGTATTTATACTTTTAGACCTAAATGTTATTGGATCTATTACTTAATTTACTGTCGTAATTTAACAGAGACAGGAGCAAGAAAATTTTATCTGAATTTATAAGACTTATATATCGTTTATAATAGGTTTATTCATTTTTATAACTATAGCAATCGTCCCAGCGATAATAAAAAAAATCTAAGTCATTAATTTCTGTAGGTTTCGGTTGTTTCATGCAAGAACACATCAGCGACCCGATGTCTTACGGTATTTACATAGTTGATAGAAGGTCTATCTCCTTGGAGGATTCCGTTCAGCAGTTAGCCCAATTTATGTTTGACTTTGCCAGACTCAACAGAAGACAACGCATCATTCAAAGGAACAGAACGGAAAGATTGAGCGACTTGCTGGACTGGAGGAATTTAGGGGTCGTAAGTACCAAATCTTAGTTCTTTAAATTTACTCTTGTTAGTAAAAATACAAAATCAAGGTTGTTTATTTGGTTTGTAGTACTATCGACAAGCCAGAATGAAAGCCCTCCACAAAGTGTTCCCCGACTATAAAGAAGAAATGGAGGCCGGAATCGGCACCTTGAAGTATCCGAGACCAATTTCAGAACCTCCATCACCTAGTTCGAGTAGGTTAACGACACCGGCGGCTTCAGTACACGGATCGGACGATGAAAGTGACTCTGTGGATTCGGAAGGAGAGGTAAAATAGTGTTAACAATTTAATTTTTGATGTTTATTTTTTGTATAAAAAGCATAACATACCATATTGAAATATGATTGAATTTTACTAATGTTATCAACATGTATTTGGATGTTAGTAGTAATCTCTAGAAGCACTAGACCTAAATTAAATCATGCAAGAACATAAAACACACTATAAAAAAATAATCATCAGTAGATCTAAAATATCAGCAGCACTAGCTATCACATTTAAGCCTCAATGTTTTTTATGTCAAAATGAATTAAAAATTGTAAGGGAATCTTTAAGTAGACTTATTAGGTATAATACAGACCTGTCAAATTAACGCAACAACATATTAAATCATACAAGTCGCTACAATGAATTAATTTTAGTATTTTTAAGGACATTGGTAAAACAATAAACTATGGAGAAACTGAGAATATAATAGCGACAGTAATTAAGTTTTGAATGAAATGTTAGGAATTCATTTTCATTCCGTGAAAATTGCATTTTCAAGTTCTCTCAAGTTGCTAGGTGTAGGTATATGACGTTTCAGATTATTCTTGAGGGGATCTCTTACATGTTCAATCGGATTCAGATCCGGTTTTTTTGATGACCAGCGCATAATTGGTATACCAACTTGATTAAGGTAATGGAGTACCACGTCAGGTCGACCATTGCATAAACAAATAAATTGATTTCCATAAAAGGTCCGAAAGTCATAACATGATACATTACAATTCTCAGGATATCAACATTCATAGATATCTTACTGAAAGGAGCCTAGAGCAGATGCCACAGGAGAACATAACAGAGTCACCATCGAATCTTTGCATGGAGCAAACCTCTCTCATGACCTTGGCCAGGCTACCCCACGACCATCTGGATGTTTTAAATTAATCCTAGTTTCATCTGTGAACACAACTTATTTCCAGTCATCCACAGACTAATTTTGATGGGTTCTATCCTAGCGGCTGAGGGAGTGTTTCTCATCAAAAGATTGCACTAACCTTTGTTGTTAATGTTCTCGAATTTGCTTCTCCTTTTTTTCAATTTTTCAGTGTTTTTTTTTAACTTTTTGTCAGGTTTCCTCGAAACCCTCTTAAACATTTTTTGTTTGGTAGTCTCGTCAGTAGCAGCCTACATATTTCTCGTTGTCGCCATAATCAAATTTAGATTTTAATCCAGGTAATTCTTCGACCTATAATACTGTGGGTTCAAAACTCCAGAAAATAATCTTTATCTCCACACCAAAATTTCACGCTCAATATTACATTAATTGTCTTACATTATCAACACTTCAAGCGAATATTACAACAATGATTCATCTCTTCGCGAACTATTGAACTCCACTGATGCTGTTAGGCATACTCTATCACAGTTACTCTCGATTGATTCCGTTCTCTCTGGTATAGTACTGTAAATTGCGATTTTTATATACGCTGTCATACATTCAGGTTTTTGCTACCCGTTTTGTTTATTCGGAGAATTAGTTTTTGTTCAGATGAATAATTTCTGGAGGATGCCTTTTAGAAATTTATAATTAAAACTTGTAATAATACCAATGTTGAACGTTTTATCTTTGATAGCACAGGACCACACAAAAATGACTAGAGGTTTTCTTGGCCAAACCTATCGTATATATTTTATAGGTCGCTGAAACCGAATCTGCAACTAATTTGGTCCAATCACGTCAGAGTTTCTTTCTAATCTCAAAAATGATAGAATTCGATAAAGTCAACCCTGCAACCTCCACATCCTTATGATCCCGAACGAGCTCAACAAACCATAAAATGATAATTCGCGACAGCCCTAGTTTTGGGGTTTTAAGGTTATTCAGCTTCAGGGTTTTTAGGTTTTGGATTGAGGCCTTGTCGTGTTTTCAGGTTATGGGGTTTCGGGTTAAAAGGTGAAGGTTCGTACCCTATGTGTAAGTATATTCATTGCTTATGCACTTGGGTTTTGGGCAAATCCAATTTTGAGGTTATTTGTTTCTACCGTCGCAAGTTATCATTTTACGGCTTGCCGAGCTCGTTTGTGATTATAAGGATCAGCTATTTTTATGAAAAAAAGACGTGATGGGACAAATGAGTTGCAGATTCAGTTTCAGCGACCCAAAAAACATATGCTACCTTTTTTTGTTTTCCTGTATAGTTTTTTTGGCAAAGTAAAGTTTTATCTCTTAGTGCTTTGTGAAAAAACCGGCTAATGACTAGTACATATATTATTAGTTATTGGTCTTCCGGCTACTTGCCTCAAGTTCCAAGACCCCAGAATTGACCCAAGGCTACCGATTTTGACAGGGATGGAATTGTTGACTATCAAGATTAGTTTGTCGTTTTTAACTTTTCGATTTGGTACCGTGTAAAAACATCCTTAACTCATACAGACATATGCATATATTTGTTGGTATCGCTTAGAAGACTCAAAACTACTAGAGTTACACAAAAATCCTTAAAATCATTCGAAACTAAAATATTTAGATAAAAAATGTGATTTGAGTAATTCATATGATAAGCTGCAACTTAAATTATACTTCATACTATATCAAATATAGAAACAACGCTTTTCAGTATTATAATCTTTGTGTTTTTTTTAGTTGGAAGAACTCCGGAAAAAATAAAGCATCTGGAATTGAAATTAGAAGAAGCAATGATTAAACTGGCATTAATAATTTTATATTTAAGTGATGAATCCAAGTAGCTATAAAAAGTGTTCAGATCTAGAGAGTGTTATTTTTTTGTAACTTGTGCAATTTAAGTATTAATACATTCAATCTTCCTACTTTTTAATGAAATCTATATTTTTTCCATGACTGTTAATTTTATTGCAATAATTTTTATTTATCTTTACAAATTATTCTGCCATAAGTACAAATATGTAGAGTTTCTGTAGTAGGAGCAAACAGATGTTATCATGTATTATGTTTTGGAAAATTTGTTTGTTATTTTGTTAGAATGTCGTTTAAAAAATTACATCTTAAAAATTTTATTGTTGGTTATTATATATGTAAAAAATTGAGACTCTCCTAAGTAAAATATTCTTATATAATCATTTAGAATAAATGAGTCATATATAAAATGTGTTATTATTCAATGTAATGTCTCCTATATATTGTTTTCCATTGAAACATTCAGTAATTTTTTGTTACAGTTACACAAATTGAGTATACAGTGTGTCCGGTTATGGACTAGCGATAATCTAAATACATGTAAAACAACTATTTTAATACACAAATACACCATATGCTAGGGCTCAATACCCCACTCCTCCATATGGCAGCCATTTTTTTTTGATGGCCTCTACGTATGAACAAAAACGTTCATATCTCTTAAAGTTTTGGTCTTACTGAGATAAAAATAGGCTTATTCGACGGACAATAATACTGTGTCAACAACATTTCAAAACAAAGGGTCAAAAAATTATGCAATTCAACAAATTATTGCAAATCAATGCAAAACCAGTCTCGATAACCTTTAATTTTTTTAACTAAATGGAAAGTTTTTGAGTTAAGTTACAATACAACATTAAATTCACAACTTTAGGAGTTATTGTTGTTTGAACATAACGTATGCGCAAGCTCAAAAGAGAGTTACCTTTATTATACCGTCAACAAGGAGGTTGCAGCTAGATGGTGCACCCGCGCACTATTCTCGAGCAGTGAGAGAATATTTGAACAATAACCATGCACCGTGCATCGGTCGCGGTAGTGTAGTATCGTGGCCCGCTCGCTCGCCCGATTTGACCCCCTTGGAGTATTTTATGTGGGGTGATATGAAACAAAAGGTGTATGCTACAGTTCTAAACACCAGAGAAGACCTCGTCGCTAAAATTATAGCAGTCGCCGAAGAAATAAGATCAGACCTAAAACTAATTAAGCGCAACTGCCCAGATAGCACACAGAGCATTAACTTGTTTACAAGCTGGAGGTGGGCACTTTGAACAACTGCTGTAGGATAAAATTTAATGTGTATAAAAGATTGTAAAAGTATCAAATAAAAATTAATAAGAATTTTAGGTGGTTTTAATGTTTACCTGTTTAAAGTCCCGACAAAGGTCTTTTGTGCTTGCGCATATGCTATGTTCAAACAACAATAACTCCTAAAGTAATAAACATACAGTTGTGAATTTAATGTTGTATTGTAGTTTAACTCAAAAACTTTCGATTTAGTGAAAAAAATGAAAGGTTATCGGGACTGCTTTTGCATTAATTTGCAATAATTTGTTGATTTGCATATTTTTTTGACCCTTTTTTTGCGTTTAATCATTCTTTCAAAAGTTAAGAAAACGTTAACACTTTGTTTTGAAATGTTGTTGATAGACAGTACTATTGTCCGTCGAATAAGCCTATTTTTATCTCGGTAAGACCAAAACTTGTAAGAGATATGAACGTTTTTGTTCACACGTAGAGAATAGGTTATCAAAAAAACAAAATGGCTGCCATATGGCGTCTTGGGGTATTGAGCCCTAGTATATGGTGTATTTGTGTATTAAAATTGTAGCTTTACATGTATTTAGATTATCGCTAGTTCATAACCGGACACACTGTATATTGCTGTAGAATCCTGCACCGATGTTTATTCTAATCATTTATGGTTCTTGGATTTATTTAAAAGGACAGTCGAACTCACTATAATTTATTTCCATTACCTTAATTTATATTCACTAAACTATTTACAATTTATCTGAAACACCAGATGTTTACTATATGGCTATCGAATACTGAATGAATCCTATCGCCAGCTCTTCGTATTTATTTATATATTTATTCTCGGAGTTCTCTAGAAGGTTTCTCGACCATTCGATGAAATTCGGTTAATTTCAATTAACGCCAGCCGCCGGCCTCTGGTCGACAGACCAACATTTCGGGTTCCACGAAATACCGGAGGAATGCCGATTCCACGAAATGTCGGATAACTTTTAGCAGTCTACTGAAGTTGGAGTATGAACCTAATGAAAAATTATTTCTTGCTCGTTTGACATCAATATCCAGCTTTTGTCGCTCAGTTTAAAATTTACTATAATATAAAATAATTAACTGATACTACAATTGTAATTTCCACAATTTACGTTTTTTAAAAAACTGTCCGACGCGTTTCGACAAATGTCTTTGTCAAGGAACTAGACTAAATGTGTATTTCTTGAAAAAGTTGTATTTATATTGGACTAGTGATATATATTATCAGGTTCTTAATTTTGAAAAGGATTATTCAACTGTGTTATAGGTGAAAGGATACCCCTTTAGATTAACTAAAGAGGTTTATTAAAGTAGAATTATTTATTTCTGTCTGGTCGTTTAACAAATTACTGGTATTTTTAAGTTTATTAATCTCCAATGATTCTAAAAAGTTTAATTTATTGCCTTCATTTTTTGAATGTAATAATTTAAAATTTTCTTCGAAAAGATGATTTTTTGTTGCTAAATATTCCGTAATTGGAATCTGTTTTTTGATTAATGAAAGAATTACGGTGCTCATAGATACGTTTTTTGCACGCTCTGTCGTTTTGACCCACATAGACTTAAGGACATTTATTTTTTGGATCGATTTTCGATTTGTTATTTTTGATTAATTTTCCAAGACTATTGTTTGTTCTGAATGCAAAGTTAATATTCTGTTTTCATAAAAATTATCCTATTTTTAAACTTGGTTTGCCTAAATAGGTTATACTATTGTTGTAAAGTCCGTGGGTTCAATTTAAAATTATAAAATTAATATTCACTTTCGCTTTTGTAGAACTTCATTTACATTAAAACAGCTGATTCAAATATCACAATAATATTCTCATATACGCTAGTCGTCGCGGTATAACTGAACTCTCCATCGTGGCTTGCTTCCTTTATAAGTCCAGCATAGAAAATTCTCGTAAAAATCATCATCACTCCTACAGGTGCCGAGTCTTTTCGAGAACCGTTTTTTATCTCAAAGCGTTTGTTGTCGTACTGAAATGAAACAGGGTCGGCTTTAGGTAAATTTCGTAACACTGCCCCCCTTTAATTCTGATCGTCCCTTGGGGTTTCGACGGATCCGGTAGACGACGTCATTAAGCCTCTTGACCACCTCGTATGGTGCATCCCAGGCGGGTGTAAGCTTTGGGATTTACCCTTCCTCCGTTGGGGGTTGTACAGCCAGACTTTGTCTCTCTCCTGAAACCCGACTGAATTGGCCTTGAGGTCGTATCGCGTCTTCATCCGGTCACTGGTGGCCAACATCTGCGTTCGGGCTAATTCGTGTATTGCCAGCATGTTATATCGGAGCTGGTCGGCATAATCCTCGATGTCTTGGGAACGTTCTTCGGGGGAGCCAAATGCCAAATCGCAGGGTAATCGCAGCTCCTTTCCGAATAGGATCCTGGCTGGGATCAGGCCTGTACTATTATGTACGGCAGAGCGATATGCCAACAGGAATAGGGGAATATGTTCATCCCAATCACGCTGGTTATTGCTGACGACCTTGGATAGGTATTGTACCAAGGTCCTGTTGAACCTTTCCACCATTCCGTCTGACTGTGGGTGCAATGGTGTTGTTCTCGTTTTCCTAACTCCTAACATCGTGCAATCCTTCTGGAATACATTCGATTCGAAGTTACGCCCCTGCTGAATAGTTGTTCTACTAGCACCGTCGCTATCGTGGTTGCCTCTTGGTTGGGTATCGCATATGCCTCAGGCCATTTGCTGAAGTAATCCATTGCGACCAGAATGTATTTGTTCCCCCTCTCAGACTCGGGAAACGGACCGGCGACATCGATGGCAATTCTCTCAAATGGGACGCCCACATTGTACTGCTGCATTCTGCCCTTGGTCCGGGTCTTCGGGCCCTTAATGGCGGCACAGGTGGCACATTTGCGGCACCAAGCTCTAACGTCTTCGAAGTAATTCACCCAGTAGTACCGCTGGCGAACTTTGTCTAGGGTTTTTATTCATGACCAGGTGGCCTCCGGTAATCCCATCATGTACTTCGGTCAGGATGGTACCTTACTCTTCGGAACTACCAGTTGGGACTTGGTTTCTCGTCCATCAGCGCTTTCCCAGACTCGCTTGAGCATTCCATTGTCTACTCTTAGAGAGTCCCATTGAGCCCATAACGATTTCAGCACGCCTGAGTATCTAGCTACCTCTTCCCATCGTGGCCTGGGTGCCCCTCTCATTTTGAGTGACAAGCTTGGTTCGATGTCTGGATCAGCCATTTGGTCCTGGCTGCACTGTTCCGTTGTCCAGTCTTCATTGGTCTGCACTCGGATCTGCCTGATGGAGATACCCTCTCGCTGTTCCGTCTTCAGACA
Source organism: Octodonta nipae (assembly GCA_034190945.1). Taxonomy (NCBI): domain Eukaryota; kingdom Metazoa; phylum Arthropoda; class Insecta; order Coleoptera; family Chrysomelidae; genus Octodonta; species Octodonta nipae. The sequence continues at coordinate 62,440,513 of CM067216.1, read as the reverse complement.
ATGCTTGCATTCCGCTCTACAGGGTCTTCTGGATAGGGCATCGGCATTATTGTGCAAACGGCCGGCACGGTGTTCCACCTTGAAGTCGTATTGCTGTAATTTCTCCATCCATCTGGCCAGTTGTCCTTCCGGTGTCTTCATGTCCAGCAGCCATTTGAGTGCGGCATGATCTGTTCGGATTAAGAAATGACGACCATAGAGGTATTTGTGGAAATGGTCTACAGCCCTTATTATTGCAAGAAGTTCTTTTCCGGTGACGCAATAATTTCTTTCTGGTTTCGAGAATCCACCGCTGTAATACTCGATCACTCTCTCTTCACCATCTTGCACCTGGGATAGGACGGCCCCCAAACCTGTGTTGCTGGCGTCGGTGTCTAAGATGAACTTGCCGGACTGTGTAGGAAAGGCTAGGATTGGGCTGGAACATAGTGCTGCCTTCAGTCGCCTGAATGATGTTTCGCAATCTTGATTCCAATGGAAGGTCTCTTTCTCAGTGGTCTGCCGATGTAGAGGCGCAGCAATGGTGGCAAATCCCTCAACAAATCGCCTGTAGTAGGAACATAGGCCCAAGAAGCTTCGGAGTTCATGCTTGTCTCTGGGGACTGGCCAATCACGGATGGCTTCTATCTTGTCTTCGTTGGTGCGGATTCCTGACTCGGACACGACGTGGCCCAAAAACTCTACTTCTTTTTGGAACAAGGAGCACTTCTTCGGGTTGAGTCTCAGGTTGGCATTATTAATTCTGGAGAATACTTCGTCCAGATTCTTCAGATGGTCGTCGAATGTCTGACCCATAACTAGAATGTCGTCGAGGTATACTAAGCACGTCCTCCATGTTAACCCGCTCAGTACACACTCCATTAGCTTCTCAAATGTAGCGGGTGCAGTACATAACCCAAAGGGCATGACCGTGAACTGAAACAGCCCTTTACCGGTGGAGAACGCTGTCTTCTCTCTGTCGTTTGCGTGTAGACCAACCTGCCAATATCCACTTTTTAGGTCTAGTGTGGAGAACCAACGGGAGCCTGCTAGTGTGGTCAAAGGGTCATCGATTCGGGGTAGTGGATAGCTGTCTTTCTTCGTGACGTCATTCAGCTTCCTGTAATCCACACAAAATCGGGTGGTTCCATCCTTCTTTTTAACCAGCACGACGGGAGCAGACCATGGACTCATGGATGGCTCAATAACTCCATTTTGTAACATGGACTCGATGTTTTCCTCGACTGCCTGTTGTTGCCCCATGGTAGTCGTCTAGGTGGTATTCTGATGGGTTGAGCCTCTCCGGTATCTATTCGATGCTGGATGATGTTGGTGCGACCGGTGGTTCCATCTTGATTGTTAAAAATTTGCCAGTGCTTTGTGATAAATTGTTTGGCTTTCTTCTGGTTCTCTGGTGTCAGGTTTGTCAAATAGTCAGCAAACTGTTGTAGGAACTCTTTACTGGGCCCTGTCTCCTTCACCAACATCTAGTACTCTTCTTCGCAATTGATGATCAGGACTCTGATTGGTATATCTCGTCCGGTTTTAACTATAGCCCATCCAACTAAGTAGTCATGAGCTGAGTGTACGGGCTCCACCATTCCAACGCAGCTCCCAGGATTGCTGTCTAACTGCCCATGAATAATCTGTTCCGTTTGAGCGGGAATTCTAGCTGAAGACTTTGCCACAATTTTTATGGGGGTGACTGATGATGTGTTGACGGGCCGTGTCAATACAAATTCCTCATTTAGGAACCGAAGAACATCATATCTCGGGTCGAACATAAATCCATGCTGGCTAATTAGGTCCATTCCCAGTATAAAATCGTCCTCCATATTCGCTACCAGGACCCTATGCCGGATCATGTTGTCCCCTATCTGTAGCACGACATCTGTCTCACCCTGTATTGACATGGACTCGCCGGTGACTGTTCTGAGCTGGATGTTATTGGTAACTGGCCGAATTTCTGATGCTCTCAAAACCCTGGACTTGGCAATGGACACAGCGGCGCCGGTGTCGATGGTGATGGTAACTGCTCGCCCATTGATGGTGACTCTGATGACTAGGCTGCCGCTATCTCGGCAAAATCCCCGGATGGATAACGTTTTGGGGGCTGGTGGAGGGACAGTCAGCATTCGCCCCCCTATGCTGACTGACTGACGGTCCCTGGACATGTGGCTGTTACCCCTGGTCGGTGATCGTTCAGGTGGCCTCACTAGACAATCACATTGGAAATGCCCTGTCCGTCCGCAGCGGTAACATGCCCCTCTGGTGCCAGTTCTTTGTGACCGTTCTAATATTTTGTTCAGGCCAGCCAGCAGCGCTTGAAATGGTGACTCTGACTCTTCCTGGTTGAAGGAAACTGCTCGGACCCTCGGCATGGACATCTTCATGACGGCCTCTACTTCCAAAGCCCGAAGTAGAGCTTCATTACTTTTCTTGACGCCACTTAGTCTTAGATTTCGCTGTACTTCCACATCTCTGATGCCGTTTATGAAACTCTGTGTGGCCAACTGGTCTTTCGTTTCTTCTGGCAGGTCTGGGTAGGACAAGTGAACTAACCGTCTAATTTCTGCTTCGAATTCTTGGAGGCTTTCACCGGATTTTTTGGTTTTTCCACTCAGTTGGACTTGGTATACCTGGCTCAAGGATTGATTGTCGTAATGTTTGTCCAGGATGGCGATGATCTTGTCGAAATTGCCTTGTTCCTCTACTGGAATGCTTTGGAGGAGTTCTAGGGCCGGACCTCGTAACGAAATTACCAGAGAAGTAGATTTTTCTTGATTATCCCATCCATTAGCTGTAGCCACGTTTATACATGGGCCAAGATGAACTGCCGTCGAATGAGGGTGGTTTACTAAAGGAACCTTTGGTACTAACGGTGTTCTGGTATTTTCCTCGCTGTAAGTCCTGTTGCATTTTTTTAATTTCTGTTTCTAGTTTATTTTGGATGGCACTGATTTTATCTTGTACTTCACTGTGTACTGTTTGCTTGATGGAACTGATTTGATCTTGAACTGTGTCTTGAATTGAACTGATTTCAAATTTTACCTGGCTTTGGATGGAATCGAGATCATCTACTTTTGTTTCAAGAGTATCTATGGTATCTTTTATGGTCTTAATGTCATCATTTATCTCTTTTATATCTGACTCAACTATTTGCATTCTTTCATTAACTGTTTCATTAACTTGTCCTACTATTTGCATTAATTGTTCGAACTGCATTTGTTTTTTTTTTTTCTTCAGTTATTTTAAATTCATTTTGTCGCTTAAATTCAACTTGTTCTTGTTTTTCTTCAAATAATTTAAATTCATTTTGTCGTTTTAGTTCAAGTTGATGTTGTTTTTGTTCAAATATTTTAAAATCATTTTCTCGTTTTTCTTCAAATTTCGAGAACAATCCTTCCAATAAATGTTGTTGTTTTTCTTCCATCGTGGAAACAAGATTTGTTGTTTTTTCATCAAAAGATTTCACTAACCTTTGTTGAATTTCTTCTTGATGTTGTTTCTCCTTCTTGTCACGTATTTCTAGACTCTGTGCTATTTTTTCGTCTAGTCCCTCGGTAACCTGCTTGACTATTTTTTGGTAGTTTCGTCCATACTACGAGTTTCCATAAATCAAATTAGGATTTTAACTGCACTTAATCCTTTACTTCTGATCACCAAATTTGTTGTAAAGTCCGTGGGTTCCATTTGAAATTATAAAACTAATATTCACTTTCACTTTTCTAGAACTTTATTTACATTAAAACAGCTGATTCAAATATCACAATAATATTCCCATATACGCTAGTCGTCGCGGTATAACTGAACTCTCCATCGTGGCTTGCTTCCTTTATAAGCCCATCATAGAAAATTCTCGTAAAATCATCATCACTCCTACAGGTGCCGAGTCTTTTCGAGGATCGTTTTTTATCTCAAAGCGTTTGTTGTCGTACTGAAATGAAACAGGGTCGGCTTTGGGTAAATTTCGTAACACTATTATATGAATCATTATTGGTTTTGCTGTCTGGGTAAACTTCTGTAAATGCATTTTTGTGTTTTTGTTTTCTAAGAATATTTTCTATTAATTCAGTTTCAAACCCGTTATTTATTGCTATCTGTTTGATTATGTTTAATTCTTTCTGAAAATTATCTGGTGATTGTTTTATGGAAAGTAATCTATGAACCATACTATTATAAGCGGAAAGTTTTTGTTGATATGGATGTAAGAAATGCGGTGCATCGTTAGATGGGTCTGATGGCTTGTGAAATATTGACAGGTCGTGTTTGTCATTTACTTTGTTAACTGTTAGATCTAGGAAATTGATTTTATCATCTTGTTCACACTCTATCGCAAATTTGATATTTGGATGGATATTGTTTATAAAATTGAGAAACGCTTCTAGTTGTCTATTCGTCCCTACGAAACAAGCTAAAATATCGTCTACATTTCTATACCAATACGTAAAATTTTTATCCAATACGTTTTGGTAAATTTTGTTTTCAGTATTACCGATGACGATTTCTGTGAGTATGGAACTCATAGGGCTCCCCATAATCAATCCTTCGTGACTTGTGTAAAAAACATCATTGAATTGAAAATAATTTTGTTCAAGGCAGGTTTCTAATGCTGTTAATATATCTGTTTTTATTATTGGGTTAATGTTGTTTTTATCTAATATTTCGAAAAGATTGTTGAGGAGGTCTTGTATTATTTTGTCTGTTCATTGTCAAATTTTTTGACAAACAACAAATTCAAGATCAAAGCAAAAAATTTTTAGAAAAAACCTCGAAAACAACACTAAACGATTGACAACGACTCCAGACTCGGAGTTGAAACGTCTCCAAACACAGATAAGTATTACACAGTATTATACAATACATTACTTATATACAGGAATACTGGTTGATCATTTTGTAGACATCTCTTTCTCTCAGAAGGAAGAATCTCTGTACAGACAGCTAGTAATCCGGGCAATTTTACGAAATTGCCTTACTACACTTTGTTCTACATATACAATTTTTAATTACTTATCTGATGCAGGAAAAAAAATTGAGGAGAGAAAATCCAATGAACAGACAAAATAATTTATCTAATATGTCGGAAATTATTCTTTATTAAATATTCTTCAAGAAATACCCAGTTAGTCTAGTTCCTTGACAAAGACATTAATCGAGACGCGTCGGACAGTTTTTTAAAAAACGTAAATTGTGGAAATTCCAATTGTAGTATCAGTTAATTATTATAATGAATATCCAACAAGTATCGGCCGAATCAATTCAGTATATAATATAAAACACAATCATCAACATTTAATATATATTTTTTTAACTTTAAGGTGGATATAGTGTCTAGTAAGTTATCGTTATAAAAGATAGACATATGCTATAGTACACTTTTTTCTAGACCACCACACATTGTTTTGTTATATTCCAAACGGATTAGGCAACGTTTTCGATTGAAAGCTCCCAGTCGGCTTGCTTTTTCCGACATTTTCAAGAATCAAAAGCGTATTTCAATCAGTTTACACAAAACATTCTTGAAGTATATACATAAACTTTTCTCTTGAATAACTCAGTTCATTGGTGAAAACCGCATTTTGTTTTATAATAGGTAAGAATAAGGCTATTGATGATATCATTCTACGACATTGTAAGTAAAGAATAGCTCAACTTGTCTCATTAAACAGCAACAAACAATAATAGAGTTTTTCATTGAACTTATTTACTTACCAAGAAAAACAAAATAGTATAGGAATTTAAAAAAGGGTTAGCAACATACAACTTTTAGTAAGCTTGGGTCTGAGTGTCGAAAAACTTTGTACATGTGGCTGTTAGAAGCATCTAGACATGTTCGAAAATTGTCTGAAAAGTGCGACAAATAATGTTTAAGTTTCATCAATGGAAAACTATGTAATGATAGTCTGCAATCCAGCGTGGCCGGGGAAAACTTATCTACAAGTAAGCTCAATTAAGGGTGGTAACATGTTTTATTTTAAAAAGCGTCTATACAAAATACATGATAGTTCCGAGCACAGATCATACAAAGATTCCGAGATTATGAAACCTCACAAAAGCCCAAACGCTTGCATGCCCGAAATTTCAAGTTCGACTTGAAGTTTGTCGTTTGTCGTCGCTTATAATATTTGCAAAAATGCGAAAACAGGAGCTGTATCAATCATATTTCTAAAAAACGGCGCTCTCTTATTACATGGTTGAATATTTTTCTTATAGGTAGAGTATAAAGGCTGAAAATTAACAACTTTATTTCCGTACCTAACAAGGTGTTCCACAGGGGTCACGTTGTGCCCCCTTATTTTTTAAAAGTTCCTGTATACACAATTAGTCAATTGGTTCCTGCGCATGCACCAAATATTAGATATTTGCTTTAGCTTAGCTTTATTCAAAATATGCCAATGTAACATGTTTCGATTTTAAAAAAATTCAACTGATATACCAGGTGTAATTTTACAGGGTGTTACATATATAGGATAGGTGAAACTTAGAGCGGAATAGAATTACATGGATTTAAATTTTTTTTGAAAAAAAAGGTATATAGCAGCTACTTACGTAAGTAGCTGCTTACATAAAATGTGGTTGAAATAAGGGGGAAGTTATAAGGGATGATTCGAAAAATATATATTGAGTGGACCATAAACAGTTGTATATACCAGGTGGTTGAAAAACGGATGGAGTTGAATTATATTTATACAGGCTGGATAAAAAATATGTTATATAAGCAGTTTGAATATTTGAATTTTCTTGAGCTATTATTATAGTTATCAAACGGGTTGAAAAAAATCTTAGAAGCCCTTGTTTATATATAAAGGATGGTTGAAATATAAGAGGGAGTGGAATTATAGTTTATAGGGTGGTTAAAAATTGTTTTATATCCACAAGTAGTTCACAACTTCACAAGTAGCATACTATAGGATCGTTGAAATATGTAGCAGAGTATAATTACAGCTATACGTGTGGATTTAAAAAATATTATGAAGGAATGTTATGATCTACAAGCTGTTTGATATACCGCATGTATGAAATATAGGGTGGACTAGAATTCTAAGTATACAGGATGGTGAAAAAATGTTATATTGAGGGGGCCCATAAGTAGTTGCATATACAAGGTTGTTGAAATATAGCGTGGACCAGAATAATAATTATATAGTGTGGATAAAAAACGTTAGCAAATTTTTATTATATAGGGTAGAGCATGACCACTTGCATATATGTTCAAACAAGGTTAGAAAAAGTTGCAAAGGAAGGATGGTTTAAATAAAAGGTGGAAAGAAATTATATTTTATACTGTGCTTAAAAAAATATGAGGAAAAATTGTGAAATTGCGTAGCTCATAATCAGTTGCACAGATAAGTAATTTGAAATATAGGGAGGAGTAGAGTTAGTAGTTTAATATTTAAAAATTGTTACACAGGGTGCCCCATAAGCAGTTGCAGTTTTGGTGAAATTTATTGGGAATTGATGGATTTACATTTATAAAGGGTGGTACAAAAAATGTCAAACTGCACATACTAGGTGGTTGTAACTGAAAAATTGTTGGAAATTTTATTTAAAAATAGAACATGAGCTGTTGGATATATGCAACATATGAAACATGGGCCGAAGTTAAATTATAGTTATACAAGTTGATTAAAACATGTTAGACAAAGTTGAATATAAGGGGTGGTTGAGATATAAGATGGAGTCAAATTGTATTTTCCAGGATGGTTAAAAAATATCTCAAAAATGGTTATTTAGTGTAGTCCATAAGCAGTTGCATAGATAAGATAGTTGAAATATACAGTGGATCAAGGTTATATTTAAGTGTTTAAAAAATGTTATATTTGTTGGCCCCTAAGCAGATGCATATGCAGCATAGTTAAAATATTTTGTACAATAAAATTAAGGTTATACAGAATGGTTAAAAAAAAAAGTTGCATATAAAGGAAGGTTAAAATTATAGTTTACGAAGTGGCTCAAAAATTATCAGAAATAATCGTAATATAGGATGGAGTAGAACTATAGATAGTTAGGTAATTAAATAATTGTTATATAATGTGGCCCATAAGCATTTGCAGTTTGGGTGAATTGTATTCGGAATTGGTCGATTTATAGTTATGTTAGGTGGTTCAACAAAGTTAAAAAGAAATCTATTTTTTTTTTGCAAAGCATTCTACATTCAATACGCGGGTGAAACCGCGGGTAACGGCTAGTGTTATATAAGTCCATTGAATGTCTAGCTGACTCATTGAAGCTCCAAATCAACCTGAATGCAGTCATGTAATAATTTACCTTTAAATGTTGTTAAGATAGTTTTCATAAAGGATCTAGAAAATTGCAAACTGAGTATTCAGTCAACAATGAATTGATTATATGGAAGTTATAAAAGATTTTGCGATGAGATGAGCAATTAACTTTCTCCGAGTACATTTCTAAGCTTTGCCATGAGGCTTTTAATATGTTGGGGTTCGTAAATAAATATAGTCAGCTGTCATTAAATATCTATAAATTACTTTATATTTCACAGTTAAGTCAAATTTAGAGGTTTTCTAAGACTATGGTCACCTCTTGTCATTCAGATATAGGATTCAATCGAGTTCACAATAAATTCCGTCGCCTTACTGCTTTTAAACTTAATATTGATTCTAATAATTATCACAATAACATTCATGCTTGGACGAATCGACATGGTAATTGTAGTAAAGAGAAGTTTTGAGTTTATATCTAAGTCTGATTTATAAGAACTTGCATGACCTAATAGATTGACCTCAGCTTCTGTCACAAATCTCTATGATTGTAAATTTCTAATTTGACCCTTCTCAAAAAAAAAAAACTAAACTGTACTGTGCCAACAGATAATACATTAAACAGATAGATACCTGAAACCAGAAACATACCGACTTTAACCAAAGTACTGTTAACTTCTATTAGAATATTTCTTCAACGTTTTCTTAGAGATAAGTACGTAAGAGATTATACTGAATAAGCAGCTAGCACATCCGAGTTCCAACAGAAAAGCGTGTAGAGCTTGTAATCTTTTTGAACATTTTATTTAGAAATAAACGGCCAAATCCAGAAGGGGCGATATAAGAGAGCCTAAAAGTTAGTAAATTTAATATTATAATAAGGCAATCTTAAATAGAATAAGTTAATTTGTATGGGTTTAAACCTCAGATAGACTATTTTTAATGAAATAGCCTCAGAATCTGTGTTTAAAATTATATTTAGATAAATTTAGAACAAGGTCGCCCCTCTAGAACCACGTTTCTGGATCAGCCCCTACATCTCCAAACACAAATGTCATACAATATACAAAATATTATTTATATACAGAAATATTTCTTTCAAAATATCTGAGGAAGAATTTCTGTACAGACAATCAGTGATCCTGGCAATTTTTCGAAATTATCTTATACTACACTTTGTTTTTGTTTTCAAATATTTATTTGTTGCAGGAAAAATCGGAGCAGAGAAAACCATACTAACTGTCAAAATAATCAAAGACCCCTTCAACAGAGTTTTCACCCTAAAATATCTTTTTATTATTATTACACCTTATTCATAAAAACATGGGAAACAGAAACTATAAATATTTAATTATAGTACACATTTATTAGCATAAAGGTAAACAAAATAAAAATATTAAAATTAACAAAACTTAAAAGACTATTTTTCTTCTTTACATGTTTAACTTGTCTGGAATTATAATTATATGAAATCAATAATCCCAACAACTGTTGTTTGAGGATTATGAAACTGAATTCCAAATATAACAAAAAATATACTTAAGTATATATAACAACTTGTTTCAATATATCACATAGTAAATCAATAAAATTTGTAACAAATATTCCATGTATATCCAACTGTTCGATCTGTTGTAAAATAAATTGCATTGTTATAAAATAAAATCGAGGGTTTATAGAAAAGTCAACCAAACCTAAGTTAATATGAAAATAATCTTTAGCAACACGCCATTTAGTCACAAAACGACAAACTAGAGCACACCATTGGCAAATGATTTGCTAAAAGCCATATCACATAATAAAAGCTGACAAAACGTGTTTCTAAATAAACTATCAATACTTATACATGTTGTTCAAATTATAGTTTGTATATGCAAAAATAATAATTCTAAAATAGTACAATGAAGAAAATAAAAATGTTACAGAGATTTTGTCAAGATTTGTTTGAATGTTACATATTATCGAACAATATTGATACAATGGCGATAAAATATTTTTGTCTGGTCATTTTCTTACAAGATAATTTAGTACGATATATATTTTAAAACTATCCAAATTTACTAAAATAATTAATGTTCCTAAAACAAGTTACTTTGAAACCCACATAATTATCTGAGAGATAACAAATGAAACGATTGATTGATCTATTAATTTGACATTAACATACCAGAATTCGAATAGAGGCAACACGATTTTTCTTTGTTAACATATTGCATTTGAAATTACTGAGTAATATAACTAAGTTATAGAATATTATAACTTGTTACAGCTTTACAACTTATTCTTACAGCTTCCTAGGCAAACGCTCATACCGTACCAGTCCAGAAGGGCTCTGTTTTGAAGTAGTTGTTTTATATAGCCTTAATTTTTTTTGCTGAAATACCTTCAGAATGATCTCATAAACAATAAGTTCGACATGTGTATCTTCCCAGTATGACTGCATAAAATGCTCTCCTGTATATCATATTATATGACTTTAGTTGATGTGTTTTGAAATACAATAAAATAATTTTCATTCATTCCGAAGGTTATTTCCAGAATAATAACCAACAAATATTGAGACTCAGATGAGACAGTTAAGTGAGTACATTCAGTGAGCATCTATAGACCTGTCCTATATATGAGCCATTGTAAAAAACCAAATTAGTGCATATTTTTGGTTAAAATACACCTAAATTCTCATAATAGAATTAGTTTTGTGTAATACTATACAAAAATATATCACTATAGGAGACGGTGCATAATGAGGGTAGCACGTCCGGTTATACCGCAAGTAGATGTCAACTTGTGTATTTTCAATGGAACATATATATATATATATATATATATATATATATATATATATATATATTACATTTTTTGATTCTACGTAAAATGCTATACCTAAGTCTCACTGATTTTGAAACTTTAAATTTATATGGCAAATTTGACGTTTGCAGGCAGTAAACTAATTATCATTTATTTCCATAGGAAAGCGTATATCATTTGATTTGAATTGTTTTCTGATAAAAATATAGACTGTAATAGTTTCTTGAATTGAAAATTTAAAAAATTCTCAAATCATTTTTTTAAATAGAAACCAGTGAGTAATATATGTTTCTTCAATGATAGAAACCCCCTTGGAGTAACGTCAGCCGTCACTTACCATTTTAAAATTGTCAATAATTATGCCTGTGCGATTAAATTGTACGAATGAAGATTATTTAAATTTATTTATAATTTATGGAGAATGTAGAGTGTAATAGTTTCTGAAGAATTTTACGTGATATTTGATAATTATTACATATGTTTTTGTAATGGGCGATCCAAAAATGAGACGCATAATCTTCACAATTCCCATTATTGGAGTGACGTAAATGTAGATCCATTTAGAAAACAAAATTTTCGAAAATCCAGCGTCGTGGCCTTTGAATCCTACCAAGGTAATCTAAATAGTAAGTTAGGCATTTTTAATTTTTTTAATATGAAAACGGTTTTTAACAGCTATTTGAGAATCTTAAGAAATATAGACAATCATGTTTCTTCAATGATAGAAACCCCAGTAAAAACTTCGAGTAACAGTATCTTAAGCCGTCACTCCACTACCATTTGAAATGCGAAAATTGAATTCCAAGGGCAAAATAGTTTTCTAACTTTTATAGAATTTCAGTATTTTAATCAACAACTGGTTTGTTTCTATGTACTGCAGCATTTATGGATCCATAATTATTATAACTTTCTACAATTCTTTTTTAGGCATTAACTTCTGTTTCTAGTGATATCGGGTCGCAAATATATAACATGTTTATCAAACAACAATATCGTATTATTATAAATAAATTTTAAAATGGTAATTAACAGGTGTCGTTACTCATTACATATTTGCTTTAAAGCCGTCACAGCCAACTTACAATAATAGAAACTGTTTAAGAGGCATATGGATACTATTTTCAGTCAGATAACCTTCTACAAAAATTGACTTTTGACGATTTTTCTAATTTAAATTATAGTTGGATCACCCTGTATTAATAATTATCATCCAAAATCTACTAAAGCCCATACTTTTTTTAAAGAAAACCAACCCAAATCAAATAAAAAACCCTTCTTTTTGGGAAATTTTGACAATTATTTTAGACATAAAACATTTCTGGAAAATTACGTAAAATAAAAAAAATCATTTAAATAACCAAGTTGACTTCTACTTCCGGTACAACTGGAAGCACTGCATTCTTGAAAATATGTTGGCCGTATGCCGCATGAGTCGATGTCCTCGGAGGACCACCCTGTATACATATAAAGTTAGCACAACTTTTAAAAGTTACACATATCGAAATTATAATTATTGACAACATTCCGGAGACAGATCTTGCCTGGACTATAACGCTTCTAGTCTGAATCAGAGTTAAATTATAAAATTGTACCTTACGGTGCAATTTTGCTAGAATAACAAAACCACATGAAGAAAACATGAGATTTTTAGTCTTTGATAACAAGACAAAGTTGAGACGCCTTGTGTAATGTTCAATAGCGTTTAATTTCAAATTATCGTCCGTGTAAAGCATTGTGAACTGATTTTGTATAGAAGGGCTGGCAAGGTTAAATTAGAATGTTAAGTAGAACAAAATGTTCAATAGATTGAAACATCTATTTATCGATTACAAGGTATTTGCAATTTGAATTGTTAACAATTGTAAGAAACAAGGACGTATGAAGAAGTGTCAGTAGCTCCTGGATGTATTTCAGTAAGGTTTAAATAAAATATATACATATATTAAAAAGTTAATAATGTATGAAGCAGTTATGTTTAGAGCAAGTAAAAACGTACTTTTTTCGAAACATTCTGTAAAACTTTGTTGTATTAAATCTTGCAACATCCCTCCCTCAGCCTGCCCATAACTCCCCACCTTGAGTACTCCAACTATTCAATAACCCACAAAAGAATCCGATTTAATTTACTCTAGTAGATTTCAGTCTCAAAATATCATAAAGATACCCTTATGTTATTGTAAAATATTATCAAGATAATAAGATATTATTATTTTAAAAGATTTTTATCATTAACTTATGTATTATGCACAGTTATACCCGTCCTTTGTACAACAAAATTATCACAAATATATGATGGAAATGATGATTTGAGTTACCTAAGTTCACATTATCTAAAGATTGCTTTTTATTCAAGAAAAGTTCGTAATATAACTAGACGTGCTGTAATTTTTAGGGAAGCTATATTGTTCTAATGACTAATATAGGAAATAATTTTAGGCACTTTGATTTCTTTTAAATAATAAGATCTTAATAGGCACTTTGTATCTCAATTATATGTAAAATACCCTCGTTATATGCAGATAGCAAAAATGCTTTTACCATACAAAAAAGTATAAAAATATTTCAATATTTAGGAATTTTTTGAAAGTATTTAAAAATATTTATGTATGAAAATATAACTTTGCCATAAAAAGTGACACAATTTTAAATAGTAAGTAATTATTGAGTGTACTTAATCTTATTGTTGGTTTAATTAGGTATAAGCAGATAAGCATATTTGTTTAGGTTAAAAATGGGGATGAACATAGAATTAATTATATAATTAATTAGAATGCCCGGTCATTCTAATTACGGTAAAAATTATTTAAAATTTAGACAAACACTGTGAGAATTCACAATATTTGTTGCAAATAATGCACTTCCGGTCGGTTACAGCTAATTGGTGCTGCAGCATGTGTATATTCACAACTAACTAACTTCAATGGAAATTGACATTAAATGAAGACATTATTGCAGGAACAGAAAGACAGACAAGATAGTTTTAAAAAGCAAATCAAATTTTGCTAAAAAACATATTTTTTTCAACATAGCACATATGCTCTATTCATGACAAAAACTTGTAATTTTTTGTTAAAAGCACTTATAGAACCACACTACTTCATAAGTCACCGTTTAGCACAGTCCATTAACCGCAGAAAAAATATATGGCATAATCGCGGTGACCCCTGAGTTATTTCTGTTTTGGCAGCGAATATATTTTTATTGCTCAAATAAAAATATTTGCCTTGATTTTGCTGAAACCGCTAGCCTTACTAAAATTGGACTTAGAATTCATTTTTATAATGCTCACCCACTTGCCTATATTGAAGCCAACATAAAACTGACAAAAACAACATGAAGAAAGGAGGAGGTCAATAGAGTTGCTCAACATAAAGCTATACTAATATCAGAGGTACCCTGGCCAAAATTTGTAATCCTTATACTCCGTGAAGTGCCTTACCTTAAAAGACGTGGCGAGACAAAGAAGTAATCTGAATATAAAGAAATTTTATTACAACTTACGCACCAATGAAGTGATTCATTCTATTAGAAAAACTCATCCCAAAACTGACTCAATAATTTAACTAGTGATAAAATGAATGTATAAATCAACATTCTTCTTAACAACTTTTGAAGAAATAAAAAGAATTGCATATATAAGTAAGAAAGTTATTTGAATATCCTGAGACATTGAACTAACCCTGTATGCACATACTTGTTATAAATAACTATTATCAATTTGTGAATAAATCATTTGATAAAAGAATGTTATCATTCCACTGCTTTGCATAAATATGTTAATTGTTCAAGTAATGCATTTGTAGTTTTATTGAGAATAAATTACTATAAAAATATTGCATTTATATCAAATAAACATTTTGTATAATTGACAATGTTTACGACAATCTCAAAGATGACGAATGTTTTTTATGAACATATCCTTGTGTTAATTATAGTAAAATTTGGCCTCTAAATTACATGTCAATCATTTACCCAATTACTTCATTACAAAAATCAATCTGTCTTCAATAACCTGCATCGTCATAAGATTAGTTATAAATATATTTGGCAAATGTTTCCTTACAGAAACTCAATTCTGTCATCGTTGACAAACTCATTTTTGCCATCTGCACATGAATACATTGTTTAAAGTGTCCAAAATTATTTCATATGAATAAAATATTTAAAATATTAATGACTAGTCTTTTTATTAATAATAAATTTCACAAACACTTTTAAGTAAATGTACGTGTGACTTTCTACATAAGGCCTGATTATGAATATCATCTATTGCTAGAATACCAATTCGCTCGAGAAAGGATACCTTCCTTTCTAGGCTCCCTTTACGGACAAAAACTTAGCACGAACTCCTCTTTTTCGATGCCAAGTGACCGAAAAATCGATACTACAAATTTTCTTTTTCATCGTTCATCAGGCTCTTGGGTATTTGTGCCTTAAACTCCTGTACCGACCCTCGTTAAGATTACATTTACCTCGTCTTAGAAAAAAAGGGCAACACATCGTTTCAGGCTGTTTGCACTTGTACAAATCTTCCCTGTATAATTCACTTCTGTATAGTATTTCTGGATCGACCTTTTTGATTTCTCCCTCTCTCACAAGGTCCATTAAAGATTTAAATATCGTACTTTGTATCACTTTCACGGTGTAATCTGGTAAGCACGTAATGACGGGTATGATGATGACACCCAACCAAAAGACGACTGATGAAAATAGAATGATATACATCCCAGTCATGACAGCTCCGAAAGGTACTACGGGCCAGAACAGACTGTAGACAATAATAAAAATGAACCACAAAGCAATTGATCCCCAAATTGCCCAGTGTGTCAACCAGGTCCAGGAATTCATCGCTATACCAGCTTTGAGGCATACCGTAACTACAACGTAGGTGTATACGCAATTACCGAGCATTAAATACCCGCCATCTTTGCCGTGCGACCACAAGATGTCGTGTTCGCAAGCCAACATGGGCAACCAGAATAATATGGCAGAATGTATGATACCGTTGATGATCCAATACCAAAAAACTTTGATGTTAAACAGGTCCCCGCCTTGAGAGATTTTGTACAGTTTCGGGTATTGCATCATTTTTTCAGCGCTGCACGGTTTATCGAACAACCCCATTGCAAGCGGAGGAAAGACAGTGAAGATCACATTGTAAAGTCCAATTGACCAACGTTCAAATAGGATTTGTCCTGACCATCCTGAGTAAATTGCGAACCACAATTCGATAAAATACAAGCATATGTTCTTGTAGAAGCTGTATAGGATCAATTTACACATCCTGGAGTAATTCCAAGCTCCGTGAACGAATAACAACCGTGCTAAAAATCGAAATTGCGCTATACTGTAATCAGAAGCGCAAGCTGCCTGTAAACCCTCAGCGCCCGAGATGCCGACACCGACGTGAGCTTTTTGAATCATAGCAACGTCATTAGCTCCGTCCCCGATGGCAAGAGTGATGGTTTTTGTGTATTTCGTTACATATTCGACCACTTCAGCTTTTTGCATTGGGGAAACCCTACAACATATGACGACCTTGCAGCCAATGCACAAACGGAGAAAATCGTTACGTAATTCACATGCTAAGGCGTATTTAAGAGTTTTACCATCAATTATTAATGCCATGTCAGTTTGCCTTTCCAAAATATCCCCAGAGGTGTCCGAATTTCTTCTCAAAATGGCTTCTCGAACTTTATCAAGTCCATCTTCATTTAAAATAATGAGTTCCATGCCTTGAGATAGAAGCCTGCAAGAATATCCAATGTTGATGGCTGTCTCTTGCTTGTCACCAGTGAGGACCCATACATTTATATCAGCTTGTAAAAGTGCTGCAATTGTCTCAGGAACACCATCTTGTAATTTGTCTTCAATAGCTGTTGCACCAATTAGTTTCAATTTTTTCTCAATCAAATCTGCTGCTTCCTCGATTCTATCCTCACGATTTTGTATGGAACAACTAGCCTTATGATAAATTTCTTTCCAGTTGTGGTATTCTTGAGGTTTTAATTCGACAACAGCGCAGCACAGGGTTCTTAATCCCTCATTGGCAAATGCTGCTAGATGTTGTGCCAAGAGTTCTTTATTCTGTATGCCTGTCTCATCAAGTCTTTCATATATAACTGAATCTGCTCCTTTGCAATACAACTTGATCTTCCCTGAACCATCTTTGACTATGACTGACATTCTTTTTCTGGCAGAAGTGAAATCAATCACAGTGAGAATTTCATATTTTTCTGTAACGCCAAAAGCTGTAATTTCAATAACATCAGGTGTGCGATTTTCAAATACATACCCAAACTTCGAAGCGCCTTGTACTAACGCTCGTTCATCTGGAGAAGCTGCGTGATATAAAATGGTTCCATCTGCACATTTTTCTGGGATTACAGTATGACACACTGACAACAATATCAACAACTCTCTAATGAGGTCAGCATTGTGGTGATGTTGTTTTAGATGTTGTACTAAAAGGGCTGATTCAACACTTTCAGCAGTCATGTAAATTTCACTCCCTATTGCACACCTTTTGAACTCCATGACGTTTTGTGTCAAAGTACCGGTTTTATCAGAAAAAACGTATTTTACCTGGCCTAATTCTTCATTCAGATTCGAGGTTCTCGCCATAGCAGGTGTATCACTCTCAGCATGATACATTTCAGAATCCATATTAATGAAAATTGCTTGAATGAACCTAACCACTTCCAAAGTAACTTGCAGAGAAATTGGAACCAAATTATTGAATAATATGAAAAAAGTTAACAGAGTATAGAAAAAATTATCTGAAATATTTTCTAAGCCAATGTACCTAATTGTTCCTGCCCTGTTGTTGTGCCACAATAAATTAAATACAGAACATGTTACAGACATTACAATAAGTACACCTAACAATAACAAAATTTGTACATTTGTTAATTTATCAACTGTGGACCTTTTTAAAGGTGCTAAAGTGGAATTTTTCATTAACTTAGTATCTCTACCTGTATAAATGACGATGCCATAGATCCAGGCAGTGTTCCTTAAAATGGCTCCTCTGAGAAGAATTTGATCAGGTCCCAATGGCACAGCAGAGTGATTGTGTTGCCTCAACACTCCATTAAATTCATACAGATGCTTATTTGGTTGTTCACATTCAATCGTACCAGAGAGGTGTTTCAAATCTGCAATGGTCTGAGTCCAAGATGTGGTTTGGAGTGCTTGCCTGATTTTTAAGTTAGTTTCACCATCTAAATTAGCTGTTTCGATAAAGCTCATACCTTGAGGTTCACTTGATGATATCAACACTAAATCAGCTGGAAAGAATGAGTTGTTTACAACTTTAACAATATCACCAACAATTACATCCATCCACCGGACTTTTACCCACATTTCACCCCGCAAAACTTCAACTTTTCTGTGGTTTGTTTCATCATCAGCTCTGTGTCTTTTAAAGTCTTCAATGATTTCTTTTATGGCAGATACAGACAGTATAAAAATGAGAGGCACTAAAGTGGTGTAACGTCCTGTGGGTGAGACATCAGGTATCTGCTGCAATAATGCAATTGTCAAGAAAAATATGTTAGCCCACCTTCTAAACTGTTCATAGATGAATATTGGTAGGAATCTTATTAAGCTATACTTTGCTGTGGATATTCTGTTCTTGACAAATTTTGGAACAGGGGGTTGGGGCGTATTTATAAAGATGACTCGTTGATCGAAATTTGTACAAGTATCTCCGCTGGCTTCGGTCTCACCATCCATAACGGATAGAGCCGTTCCGTCGACTTCATGTTGATCTTGTATAGTCATTTGGTGGTGATTTTGATTTGCTTTCTTCACTTTTATACCTCACACATTTTCTGTTGACACACTTTACTTGACAAGTTATTGGAAATTTTGCCCTTTCAATTATATAATCAAGGCTATTCCTGAAGGGGTAGTTGCTATTTTTAGCCCAGTTTCTGGAATCGCAACATTACTCATTCTTATCTATTAAATTCTTCAAACAAAATAAATGGGTTGGTTTGTTGGTTGAAGCGTGTTCAAATCACTTTGGTTACCGAACACCCAATAACAACCCGATGAAAAAAATGTAATTTGTAAAAAAGATTGGTTTGTCAAGAATTCTGATATTCTTGATAAAGGAATATTGCAAGTGCCTACTTTACAATTTAAATAACATATATATGTTTTAATTAGTAAAATCACAACACAGTTATTGACGAGTCAAACTGGTGAAAGCCGACCGAGAAATTTTAACCAATTCGAATAAACTCTGGGTCTGGGTTTGGGTTAGTAATCAAACTCCATGACAAGTATGTCAAATGGAATTGTCAACAACTGTCAGTTCATCGATTAATTGTAATGCACTATGACATGACCAAGATTACATTTCGGTGTTTAATTGGTTGCGTTAAATTTTTAGTTTAAAAACAAATTTCTTATAACTCAATCAAATTATATTCTGTCTACTCAATAAAGATATACATAATCGTCTCGCTTAAAAATACTTAAATATCTCAACATTTTTTGGGATTTCTAGTCTTTTTCAATAAGAACAGTGAATGTATCGAAAAAAGCGCGAATATTAGTAAGAGCGATTTTTTGGGTAAACATAAACTGTCCCTTTCATTGTTTTATGTAAAGAACAAAGATGAAACGTAGTTTTTCTGAAATATTGGCAATACTGTGGAAGGTAGAAATAAATTGTGTACAGAGGGTTTGTGATGTTTGTGTGCAATAAATTTATTTGCAAATTGAGGGTTACTAAATTGGGTGGCAAATAGTGGTTATGGCAGGTTCACTTTTTAAATTCTTGTTTATAACCATTTTTAAAGCTTCTTTAATAGAATCTACTATCAAAAGCTTAAAAGGTGCGAAGAACAGTGCAAAGCTATAGTGTAGGAGACAGAGTTTGTCAGTTCACTCACCATTTCAAACATCTTACACCAAATGAACAGCAGAAGGGCAAATAATTCATTGTAAATCACTAAATGAAGCAATCCAAGAAGTGTTATAGTTCCAAAATGAGGTGGAATTTTTGGGCCACGACGTGACTGAGTCTGAGGTTCGGACTAACTAGGACAAGATGGAACCCATTCGTCGTTGGCCCTAGAGATAAACATGAACTCAGAAGCTTTTTGGATTCCTGTTCATATTACAGTCGATTTGCTGAGGGATTTGGCACCATTCCGCACCTCTACATCGGCTGACCACCGAATGATAGATCTTCCATTGGAATCAGGAAATGCCATTTTCATTTAGGCGATTGAAAGCGGTATTATGCTCGTCCAATTCTAGCGTTTCCTACACAGTACGGCCAGTACACTGTAGATACTGACGCCAACAACACTGGTTTAGCGACCGTTATGTCCCAAGTGCAAGATGGTGAGGTCGTCACTTCCTAGTAAAATTCTATCATTTCAACCTCAAGTAGCTCTTGGATATGAAAACACAGAAGGTACAATTGGTCAGGTGATTGAAGAAATTACAGCAATACTACTTCAAGGTTTAACTCCACTGCGGAAAGTTGCATAACAATGCCTTATCAAGAAGACCTTTTAAAGCAGAAGATGGGACAGCGTGAAAGTATCTTCATACGACAGATTTGAGTGCAGGTGCTTCCTTCCACTCAGGAACAGAGGGGCATACAGGTGAAGATGGGACGAGGTAGCTAGTTACTCGGGCGTCCTGAAGTCATTGTGGGTCCAATTTGACTCCCTAAAAGAAGAGAATGGAACTATAAAGAGAATTTGGGAGAGCGATGATGATACTAATTAGAAGTAATAAAATAAAAGTATATAATGGAATAATCGGAGGTTAACTGGGTATGAATAAGACTTTAGATTTAGGTAAGATACGTCACCTATTGCACTGGGTAAATTACTTCAAGGATGTCAAAGCTAGTGCTGGAAATAAGACATCTGTGCAGCCGGTAAGGATCCGATGACCCGGATCAAGAGCAGAATGCAACGATACACTTGAAATAATTGCTATTGATGTTGCCGGTCCATTTCTCGATTACGAGAAGTACATTTTGGTTAATTTAGTAAATGACATCCCCAATCAGGAGACAACCACGAAGGCAACGGTGATGGTGGAACAGTTTTTCAGCAGTTTCGAATTAAGAGCAGAACTTCCATCTTCATCTAAGGCATTCAAGAAGGTTTGTACGATATTGGGCACACCATACCCTAGCATTTACAATTGGACGAACTGGTGGAAAAATATAACAGGATCTTGGAACAATATCTATCCAAGGTCGTCACCTACAACCAGCGTCATAGGGATGAGCTGTTTGTCTGTTCCTGTTTTCTTATCTCTCAGTCGACCACAACAGCATAAGACTGACTCCAGTTAGAGTACTGAGTGACATGCTGACTAACTGAGACAAAGCATGCTGACTACATACGAACTAATTCTGACGCCGAAGTTGGCAACCAGGTACCGGATGAAAACAACCCCACGAAGACCATTTATATGGTTCACTGCAGCTTAGGATGGTCCATACTGAGTAGATAAGAGGATCAACAACGTTGTCTATCATATTCACCGGAATTCAATGGCTATCCCTATCATGGAGATGAAAGGGACGATAACAATTAAAGGAGGGCAGGGTAACAAAGTTTAATTTTACACTACTAATAACGGAATCCTTCTTGAAATTCATTATCTGTAACAAAAATCAGCGGTGCGAGTAAACTTTAATGACAAATCGCTATCATTATTGGTAATAAAAATAATACCAATAATTCATTCCAGTCCAATATGTAAATTAAGGTATTCTAAATATAACTAAAATCAGTATTTTCCTTTTTCGAGTTTACAAATATTACTGTAAACAGCATATGTAAAATCTATCACCAATATAATAAAAATATGTTCACTATATAATTTATTGTAAACAGAATATAAAAAGTTTATATAAGAATGCTTTTATGAGGTATTTTTCGAAATTATTTGTGGTTTGAACTCATGTTTCACTGCCTTATTCAGCAATTCAGCATACATCTCAAGTCTCTGGGTCATCTGAAAGATTTTTTTATAAATACGGAGGATATAATAACAGCTAAAAACATTACCTGAAAATTCCAATAATCTTTCACTTGCCTACAGAGATTCAAATCTATTTCAGAGACAAGTAGTCCGTTTTCAGTTCTAGAAAGGCCCTGAAAAAATACAATTTATATTTTGAGTGCACTAATTTAATAAGCCAATATTAAATATTATTGTAAAGAATATTTTTTAGATCTAGAACTGAATATAGAAATAGTATCATTCTAGGGTGTACCACATATCCATGAGTTACATAACACTATCGTGCTATGACTGTATGAAAAGCAGCTTAGTTGTCGTGTTTAAATTAAATAATTATCCCATATCAGATTGAACATTAGTAGCCTCAAATTTAAATTTATTAAAAAAAGACTCAAGCATGATCTCTTGTAGTTCAAGTCAATACTGTATTGAACAAAAATTTAAATTGTAAAAGGTAAAATAACTTTTATATTTATCAAGATCGATATCAACGTTTTGTTGAATAAAGTGGTATATTTTATTCAACTTTTTGGTATCTATTGATATTTTTTGTTGCACTCTATTTTTTGCCCCACTAATATTATAATATGAATCACCAGCCCCCAAACATATCGGAGGGGTTTATTATAATTATTAATAAGCTTCTGGATTGCGAAAATTTCAAGTAAAATTTGTAATAGACGAAATTTTTGATTATATTGTCACGAACTACGTCCTGACTATTTGCACTCAAACGAAAATTCTAGAGACAATGGAAGTTTTTGGCTTGATTTTCGATTTTTCGAAAGCTCAATTTCATGTATAATATACCTAGTTGCATTTTGCAGAATTAGTTATCAAATAAAAGTAGTTGATTTGTAACATTTTTTAATTTAATATTTAATTGGGGTTAAGTTCGGTTTTTTGCAAGTCAAAGGTGCAATTTAAAGTAGTACTTATTGTTTGAACCGAGTATGTAACAATTTGTTGACCAATTATTTAACTAATTGTGAATACCATTCTGGCGAAGAATAAAGTGAAAAACAACCGTTAACCAAAAAAATTTATGAAAAATTAAACAAAAAACTGACAAAACTGAACAAGACAGTGTGTGTGTGTGTGTTTTTTTTTTTTTTTTTTTTTTTATCCGAAGAGGGGGGAAATACATTGCGTACTTAACTAGCACGTGCTAGCCGTCGTACGGGACTCCCGATGCAATGACTTCAAGCAAGAGTAAATCGTTGCATTGAAACCAGTATACCGTATACCCGCTAAAACCCTAACCTCTTTCTCCTACAACCATGATCCCCTGCGGCACTCTTTGTCAATACTACTTCGCAAGGGTGGTTCATTGCAGATGTTAACTGCTCTTACATTGAAAGCCTCTAAAGCCTACTCCTCGAAGGTATTGCGGAGCTCTTTAAGGATAGTCTCCGCGTAATCTGATACCAAGTTCCAGGCTTGGGGGCCCTTCAGCATGGCTTCTACCAATTGTTCTGGAACGATATTAGTCTCCAGAATCCTCTCCACTTCAGCACGTTGATCCTGAAACCGGGGGCAGGAGAAGAACACGTGTTCTGCGTCCTCTATAACGTCCGTACAGTGTGGGCAGTTTGGGGAGTTTGCCCTCCTGGACCTGTGCAGGTATGCTCGAAAGCATCCATGTCCAGTCAGGAGTTGAGTGATGTAGAACCCAACCTCCCCATGCTGGCGGTTGACCCAACGACTGATGGTAGGTATCAATCGATATGTCCACCGGCCTTTAGTAGAGCTGTCCCACCTCTCCTGCCATTGCCCTAGACTCATGGCTCTTTCATCGCTGTTTCCTGTCGGTTGGTCTTTCTCTAACTTTCTGCGATAAAGCCGTCCCCTTTCTGCAGCCAGGATGTCGATTGGTAGGGTAGAGGCAATCACACTCACCGCCTCGTAAGACACAGTGCGGTAGGATGATGCCACTCGAATCGCTGAGAGCCGCTGGACTGATTTCATTTTCCGGTGGTACGATGGTAGCTCGAGCGATTTCTCCCATACCGGTGCCCCGTACAACAAAACAGAAGTAGTTACTGTTGCCAGTAGCTGTCTTCTTATCTGTCTAGGGCCTCCGACATTCGGCATTATTCTAGATAATGCCCCCTGTACCCCAGCTGCTTTCTTGCTGGCCGCGATTATGTGCTCTTTGAAGTTGAGCCGTGCGTCCAGGAGCACCCCCAAATAGCTGATGAAGGGCTGCGACTGTATGTAGGTGTCGCCTATTTTGAGGGTGATGGTTTCCCTTGCCTTTCGACTGCTAACAAGAAGTGTTTCGGTCTTTTGTTCTGCTAAACTCAAGTCCGCTGCGAGCATCCAATGCTGAATTGTGGCTATAGCGAATGAGAAGGTTGTTTGTATCTCCTCTATGTGCTTGCGCACTATGATCAATGCCACATCATCGGCGAATGCCACTAGCCTGACGCCCTCAGGCAGACCGAGCAGGAGCAGGTCGTTGTACATTACGTTCCATAAGAGGGGGCCAAGAACAGAGCCCTGAGGTACACCTCCTGTGATCTTATAGTCTACTTGCCCATTTTCAGTTTGGTACAACAAGATGCGGTCCTTGAAATACGCTGAAACCATTCTGCGCAAGTACTGCGGAACTTCCATCCTGGCAAGAGCCTCCAAAATGCGGTCCCAGCGGGCCGATTTAAAGGCGTTCTTGATATCCAGGGTGGCTATTAGACAGTACTTTTTTCCACCTCTTCTCCATCTCTTTCCCGAGATAGCCTCTCTGGCGATGTTGGTAACGAGTGTCACGGCATCGATGGTTGATCTCCCCTTTCTGAACCCGAATTGGTTGGTGGAAAGTTTCGGTGTGTGTGTGTGTGTTTTTTTTTTTTTTTTTTTATCCGAAGAGGGGGGAAATACATTGCGTACTTAGCTAGCACGTGCTGGCCGTCGTGCGGGACTCCCGATGTAATGACTTCAAAGCAAGAGTAAATCGTTGCATTGAAACCAGTATACCGTATACCCGCTAAAACCCTAACCTCTTTCTCCTACAACCATGGTCCCCTGCGGCACTCTTACTCAATACTACTTCGCAAGGGTGGTTCATTGCAGATGTTTACTGCCCTTCCATTGAAAGCTTTTAAAGCCTACTCCTCGAACGTATCGCGGAGTTCTTTGAGGATAGTCTCCGCGTAATCTGATACCAAGTTCCAGGCTTGGGGGCCCTTCAGCATGGTTTCTACTAATTGTTCTGGGACGATATTAGTCTCCAGAATCCTCTCCATTTCAGCACGTTGATCCTGAAACCGGGGGCAGGAGAAGAACACGTGTTCCGCGTCCTCTATCACGTCCGTACAGTGTGGGCAGTTTGGGGAGTTTGCCCTCCTGAACCTGTGCAGGTATGCTCGAAAGCATCCATGTCCAGTCAGGAGTTGAGTGATGTAGAACCCAACCTCCCCATGCTGGCGGTTGACCCAACGGCTGATGTTAGGTATCAATCGATATGTCCAACGGCCTTTAGTAGAGCTGTCCCACCTCTCCTGCCATTGCCCTAGACTCATGGCTCTTTCATCGCTGTTTCCTGTCGGTTGGTCTTTTTCTAACTTTCTGCGATAAAGCCGTCCCCTTTCTGCAGCCAGGATGTCGATTGGCAGGGTAGAGGCAATCACACTCACCGCCTCGTAAGACACAGTGCGGTAGGATGATGCCACTCGAATCGCTGAGAGCCGCTGGACTGATTTCATTTTCCGGCGGTACGATGGTAGCTCGAGCGAGGTGTGTGTGTGTGTGTGTGTGTGTGTGAATGAGAGAGAGAGAGAGAGAGTAAAAATGCAAAAAAGTTGAAACAAAACCAACAATGGTTCTCACCAGGAGTGGATCTAGAATGGCTTTGAAGTCTGTATTTCCAAAATACTGGAGAGACAGATAATCAAGCCGATGGATTGACAAATTGAACAGACGAAAATTGTTAGAGGAGATCGATCGGATTTTTGACAATATCCAATACTACCGCACTTGGAGATAAATCCCAAAACAAAAGTAAAAGGTTTTGGAGAGGAGCTGACGAAAGAACAGAGTGAGAGGAAAACCTGTAGATATCCATAATCTAGGCAAAAGACATCTGCGGAAAGAATTACTGCTAGGAGAACCTCCTCTAGAAGATAATTCCTAAAGAAATTACCCATAAAGCACATCGAAGAAGGCAAAGAAGGGTGTTTATCTTGCTCTCTACATACATTAAGAATTAGAGATTAGCAGTGTTACGGACAATACTTCTGCTCATTTGAGCGTCACTGACAGAAATTGAACTATCGATGAACAGTGAATATTCGAAGTTAAAAATTGTTTCAAGTTAAGCGTAATATCATGTTTAAATACTGTCTAATATTGTAGAATTAGTTATTCGCATGACTAGCAGTGATAACGGCAACAAAAAGCAAAATACGTGAAAATCAGGGGGTATACAATACTGTGTGCGAGGTATGTCCGCCTAACAAACAGGAGAATATCTGCTATATTAGAAGAGCACAAACTGTCTGTCAGAAATAAACAGACAACACCTGCTCTATCTCAACACCAACTACAAATGGACATAAAAGAATTTTTGCTAGCTGCAAACAAACAGCTAACACAACAAATTATAAAACAAGGAGAGAAAGAAAGGCAATTGAAATTGAAAATGCCGGACAAGTGAACAGAACAGATGACGCCTCGAACCTCTCGAAAACTTGAAAAACAGTAATCAAATATTGTAAAACCGAACATTGAACCCGCAACACACACACACAGCGGACCTGAGGACTGGCCACGTGACCCAAAAGGCCGCGGAGGGGAGGAGCTAACTCCACCCAATCAGTGTCACTCCAACCTCCGACAAAGGCCAATAAATAGTAATAAATACATAGCACGGAAACAGCAACTCTGTCTATTACCTGACAACTCATTGATAATGTGAGGCCTTGGCGAAACGTCTGCAAATTTAAACATAAATCAAAATAACGAACGGTTGTACTCACGGCTAAATAATGCTTCATGAATGGTTGTTTGCATTTACAAATTTACACATTAGTGCTGGATAACTTGGTAGAGATTTTTTTACACTTACTGGTGTTCTAGATCCATTTGGGGCAGCTACATAACTCGATCCATAAAAATGCCCGAAGTCATTATGCGCCGGTTGACCATTTCCTGAAGTAAACTGATTTTTGAACACTTCCGTACCTACTCTATTAATAGCGCACGTAAAATATCCGTTTGCTATAGCTGCATTTCGTGCCTCAATTCCCCAAAGTGGTTCACTGAGTTCACCGACCTGGAAGCAAAACTAATAACAAACGTATTGCTGTTAAGTATTCATTACCGTTGCTGAGGGATTGAATACAACTTCAGCACCATTTAAACCAAATCCCAACCAATTCAAAGGATGGTGTCTACCATAGCAGATATTGATGGCTATTTTACCAAATTCTGTCTGAAAAAATTCCAACATCGGTATTTGTCAGTAGAGCTTATATTAGTGTACTATTAAAGAGTATTTACAAAAAACCTTTGGAGAAGTGTGATAAAAGAATTGTACCTCAAACACCGGATGTCCAGTATTCCCTTCGAAGTAATAAGTCGATTCGTTAAAGTCCCCCACTCTAGGTATATGATTCTTCCTGTGTTTACCTAAATATTCACCGCGGTTATTGACGACGACAGCTGTATTCCAAACGGTCCCACCGTGAACCTCATCCCTTTCTAAAATTGGCGATATGATCACCATGTTATGTTGCTGAGCCAGCTAAAATCCGAAGTACTATATTTTTTGAAAACATTCTATGTCAAACTAATCTTACTCCTTGTAAAAATTTTGTCGTCGGTCCAGTTACAGCATCTTCGGCGTATTCACACCAAGGAGTCTTTTCACGAGTACAAAAAGCAAATGGCATATCTGAAATAATTAGAATAGAATCTAAAAAGGCTAACACAATGAGGAAGACCTACTCCATGCTTCTTGAAAGCAAAACACATTAACCCCAGCTTTTGAAGCTACTTCCAGAACTTCCTTTGCCATTTTGAATATAGCTTCTCTCATTTCTTGTATGGGGCTCCATGTCGGTAAAGGGGTTTTGTGCTGATACAATCCAACTTTCACCAATCGAGGTTTTCTTAACTGTTCCTCCGGACATGGGAATTTATAGCCGGCTAATTCAAAATTATATTCCCGAGATAATTCCAGAGCAGTTTTTGAAAATGTGAGTTCTCTGAAAAAATTGAACTTTAATCATTTACCTGAATCCAAGTCATTGATACCTGTTAAATATATCTTTTAAACTTTTCTACTTGAATTTGTGGTCTGACATTAAAATAATCTAGGAAAATCTGTTTAAACTAAGATCTATCGATTGCATTGACCTTGAGGAGATAGCAATAACGAAACAGCTGATCACTGGCAAAAGATATGTGAGTCGCGAAAGTAATACGTTGCGGCAAGTGCTACATAGTGTTTTCGTTTATCAAAATAAATTTGTTTATTAGGTATTTGACTTCGTTAAAATGGTTTATTCTTGTTGCGGTTATAATTGCACTCAATGACAAATCTTTTTTAGTTAATCTAAGTACCTGCTAATACATTTAATTTTACGAATTGTGCGATTTTAAAGAACACTGTGTAATTTATAGATTCATAAAATATTAAGGGGAAAGCGGATAATTGCGATAAAGTGGGTAAACTTAACACCTCTCCTTTCAAAGAGAGTTTGAAATTAAAAAATCAGTTGTTTCCTGAATGATAGTTGTGGCATCTTTACTTAATGTTTATGCACTTGTTGAGAATAACACCACTTATTCTTGTTGAAAAGTCTGTATATTTTGGAATCTAGGTAAGACCCCGTTGTCAATGGCAACAAAGAAGCTATTTGAAAAGCCACAGATTGTAAAATTTAAGAATCTTCGCACCCGTTGACGAAAATTCCGACGGAATTTTTTTGCACAATCTTATCGAAAAAGGAACTCTTTAAATAATGCTGCATGTTGTCAGGCAATGGGTCAATAATTGTTTAAACCATTTTTTTAAAACAAATTCCGAAAATTGTTTTTTTGGCACGGCAATTTTTTTAGATTTTTGGGGTCATTCTGAACAAAAAAGGGCTCTTCTGATTTTTTCTCTCTAATTGATAGTTTTCGAGAAATATAATTATTTAAAGTTCGAAAAAACGCTAAAATGGTCATTTTCAGCGCTGAAAAACAATATGAAAAAAAAAACAATTTTGATGTTGCGAAAGTTCATAAATATTCTTTATACATCATTTAACAAAATCCCAATACATTTTGAGCGACTACTTTATTGTAACCCATTGTTTTTTAATTGTTAATCGAGCGCGCGAAGCGTTATTCTAGCCGCCCCAGGCCGGCGTCTCTTTTCACTTATGCCTATATTGATTGGTACCTAAGGTAGATAAGGTAACATTTTTCTTCTGAGAGGTTTTATAGAAAATGACATATTTATTGCACAATTTGATGTTGCAAACAAAAATCACATGTACTCTCTTCGAGGTGTCATTCTTTTGTACGCAAGACAATATATATAATATATATTGTTTCTGGTTAGGAAACCTTCATCAGTTGCGCTTCCCACAATGGAATGTCCTTTCGAACACTTCTTTATGTATTTGATACATTTCGTTAAATTTGAAGACGCGAGATGTACCCCTAAAGGTACGGACAGACATGCTCATTACTAGCACTACTTGTCATTATTGAGCAATTGCTACTAATTAGCTTGTGTGAATACGCTTTGCTGGCAATTATCATGCTCATTTCAAGCGTGCTTAAACATCAACAGTCGTTTGATATTCGGGCATGCTATCTGTGTCGCGGGTGAAAGGGGGTGTGCTTTGAGTATGTGTGAACAGAAATGCTTATTGAATGAACACGGTTATAGCACGAATCTCTTTAATTGTTTAGATTGGATTGTGTATGTAACACGGTGTGCATCCAACAAATAAATAAATAGCTAGTTGGGGGGATGAAAAGACATGGCAATTCGTAACTTATTACCGCAGTCCTGAATGTTTGTGGAACCCGTAAAAATAATATTGCACGAAATAATGCATATGAATCTTTATTAAATGAAATGAATTACCCAAGTTTGACCATAAAAATAATTAAGTCTAAACTTAAAAATCCCAGATCCGTATACCATTTAGAGGTGAATAAAATCAATAATTCGAAGCGATCCGGACTGGTGCTGATGATGTCTACAAGTCATCCACGCCATGGTTTACTGAAATGGCAGCATGGGAGTTACAGACGAATATTTTCCAGAAGTATGCTTAAAATAAGAATGCTAATTTCGAGCAAATGTGTACAGCTGAAGATCACGCTGTTTTAAAGCATACTCACTACCATGCTTTTTAATGAGCATGTCTGTTCGTACCTTAAATACTTTTTTGTGACAGAGTATATGTCGACTTAAAATTCCGTCGATTGTGTGGAAACATTTATTTAAACATCTTGAGATAACAAAAACAAATTCTAAACTTAAATATATCACAGAATTATGGTAATAATAAAATGCAAATTTACTTACGAGACACCTTTACCATACAAAACACTGATTACTTTGTCATATTCCTTTTGTGGGAGTTGTTTCAAAATTTTCTCGATACTACCAAATTCTTCGTTGGAAGACATTATTTGAATTTCACTGTGATTTTGTTTTCCAATAAATTGAAAGCCTGTGTAAACTTACGATAAGATAAATTTTTGTGTCTAAAAATAAATGTATTCATCGTCTGTCTCTGTTCAAATCACGTGAAGTTTGCTTTGAGGTTGTAAACGCGATAAATAGGCGAATAATTGTCGTATGGAACGTTTTAATATTCATTTATAAGTATACTCAGTGTCGAATTTCAACATTTTAATACGTTTTAGGAGTTGTAATTGTCTACGATTAAATAAAAATTAAATTGTTTTTTATTGTCCAAAAAAATTATTGCTGTAAGGCTTTCCAAAATATTGATGTGGCTCATCCCCGTTGAAAAAATCCCATAGCATTAAAGTCTATGGAAACCTAATGTTCCTCGAGGTTTGAGCTATTGAAACGTTGTAAGATCAACCATTTCAAGATGATGGAAGTCCAACGAAACTTCGAGGAACGAGTTACATTGTCTATCAGCTTCAAACTAACTTTGGAACCTAATGTGTTTATGTCGCTGTCAATCTACATATGTACCCATACAAGTTCTAATCACCATATTATGCTCTATATTTTTACAATAGTTGAAAATATTAAACTTACTAGTTCTGGAAAAAACGATTAAAAAACATGTTTTCTTCTGTATTGGGAATTACCTTCTTACTGGACTACAGTAAAAACATATGCATTTTCACAGGTTACGTCCATATAGAACCCAAACGATAAAATCCCATAAATTCCAATAAAGAGAACTAGCTCTATTGTACTAGCAGATAGTTCTGCAAAGCGGAGAAATGTTGGTTGATATCAAGAAAAATTGGCGTAAGGTTTACGACTGGCCAATTAAGTTTAAGGAATGAAAAATATTGTAGAAACTTGAACAATTTCTTTCCTTAATCCTTAATCTAAGTAGACGCACTTGCGGTTGCAAATGAACTTGATTATTCGACTTTGAGTTCAAAAGAGAATGTTTAGAGTTAACAATATTGGGTTTCTTTTCAGGTAAATAAATATATAAATAATTTGGTCAAGTGCGAGTTGGACTCGCATACTAAGGATTCCTTACCACTTTCAAAACTTGATACTGGAATGTCTTCGATGCACATTCCATAGAGAATATCCAAAAAAATGTATGAATTAGATGTTGCGGTTTTAGTTCAATGCTGGTTCAATGCAAGTATATAATTGACGACGGACCTTTAGCGGAACACTCAATAAACACCTAAATTAATTCACCAAATAAAAGTTAGTCACTGACCTTTTACGTCGAAGCTCTGCAAAGGGTGTTTTCTTGGTTCTTCTTTCTTCTGAGGCTAGCCCCGTAAGCAGGAACAGTTTCTTAGAGCTTCGTCTGGACAACACGTTACACAAAAAATAGCGACGTAATGTTCATTGATTGAGCATACAAAAAATGCGGGTTTAACAACAAATGATGCGCTTTTGTAAACACAAAAGAAACAAAATGAAAGCGGTTTAGCGGTCGTTACGAACGAAGCTACTAACTTGCGAAATCGTAACGCAAACAACAACAATAAGCGTCGTCTCTTCAGACGGAATCAAAAAATGTCCGAATAGTTCGGAGCACAATACACGAAAAAACTCCCAAGCGTCTAAACAGCGAGGGAAGCGAACCACGAATGTCAATACAGTCTATATTTTACACGCAAAAAAACACTTAAAATTAGCATTAGCGCGACGGAATGTTTTAGAAAAGGTGCAGAAGTTTAAAAATCAATGAAGTAATTCAATCAAATTGAAAACAATACACTAAACAAATTGCGGGAACGCACCATTCCGCCAGCCTTGAATTACTTATTTCAAAACTAAGGGTCCACTGGCAGTGGACAAAGCTTTACAAGAGGTCGCTTCAAAGTACCACTTGCAGTTCTAACTGTAGCAACGCGTACAACACCATAACCTCCAGGATGTACGTCAATAATGCGCCCTAATGGCCAATTCAAAGGAGGGGAAGTGTCTTGCTTCAAAATAACAAGAGTACCTGGCTTAACAACCTCTGAAGGATCGGTCCATTTGCTCCGTTGATGAAGAGTATGTAAATATTCTTGCGACCAACGTTTCCAGAATGCCTGATGCAAACGACTCAGTAACTGCCATCTGTTAAGACGATTAGATGGGACAGATAAGAAATCAGATTCAGGAGGTGCTGTTAAAGGTTCCATGGTAGGAAACATTCCAGGACTCAAGGCGGTAAGATCCGATGGATCGTTGCTACAAGGGGTTATAGGTCGCGAGTTTAAAACTGCTTCGACCTGTGCAAATACAGTAGAAAGTTCTTCGTAGGTTAAGATTTGATCTCCAACGACACGTCTTAAGTGAGCTTTAACGGATTTAATTCCGCTCTCCCATAGTCCTCCAAAGTGAGGAGCCGAAGGGGGATTGAAATGCCAAGAAATGGTTTCTCGTGCAGCAGTAGCTCTAAAAGCTTTCAAGATCTGCTTGTGAGCACACATAAAATTAGTACCACAATCACTATATATATATGGCTACATCGACCACGACGTGCAATGAATCGTCGCAAAGCTGCCAAGAATTCATCAGCAGACAAATCTGATACGAGTTCTAGATGAACAGCTTTCGTTGCAAAGCACTTAAACAGGCACAGATAAGCCTTTAAAGTTTTCGACCCTCTAGTTTTAGCCATGGTTATAGTGAAGGGACCAGCAAAATCTACTCCAACATGAGAAAAGGGTTTCAATTGTGAAACGCGGGAAATGGGCAAATTTCCCATGAAGGGTTGGTAAGCAGAAGGATTAAGCTTCCAACAAGAAACACATTTAGAAATGACACTACGAATTACTTTCTTTGCGGATAGAATCCAAAATCGTTGCTGCAAAAGAAATTGAACGGTTTGGATTCCTGCGTGAAGATTGGTGATATGACAATCTTCGACAATTAGATTAGTCAAACGACTTTTACTTGGTAGCAGTGCGGGAAATTTAGTATCAAACGGCAATGGAGCATTAGCCAATCTACTACCAACTCTAAGAGTTCCCTGTTCATCAAGAAACGGCGAAAGTTTACGAAGCGATTTGGGCAAAAGTTTTCGTTCTCAAAGAAGGGAAATCTCTTTAGAAAAATATTGATCTTGAACATAGCGAACAATGCGAAGCTGAGCCTGATATAACTCAGCAGCCAAAAATGATCCAGAGCCCCTACGGTCTGGATTGCGGGCGTTATCAACAAAGCGACAAATATGAGCTATAATGCGGGTAATGCGATTAATAGAAGAATGTTCTTCTAACAAAGTACCAAATAAATTTGGTGAAGCGGTGATTTGAAGCGCCACTATACGGGCTTCAGTCATAACTAGCGGTGACATGCTTGAGTCTGAGCAAGCATGTGGCAAACAAGCGGTAATCAACAATTGTGGGCCTTTCCACCAAAGTGTATTGCCTAATAACTCTGATGGCAAAGTGCCGCGGGAACCCAAGTCAGCGGGGTTATCACAAGATTGAATGTAAAACCAATGAGAAGAAGGAAATTTTTCCTGAATGTAAGCAACTCGATTACTGACAAATGTCTTCCAACGGTGTGGGGAAGAACTAAGCCATAAAAGGACTACCGTGGAATCTGACCAGCAACGAATCACCTTGAACAACAAATGACTATTGAATTGCTCATAAACATAATGAGCCAACTTAGCGGTAAGAACTGAAGCACACAGTTCCAATCTGGGAAGTGACAAAGTTTTCAAAGGGGCAACTTTCGATTTAGACAACACAAAAAAACTTTGACGAAATCCAGATGCGGTTTCGAACACAAAATAAACAACAGCGGCATAACCTTTCTCAGAAGCATCACCAAATGCGTGAAGTTCACAACTAGAAAAGTTTTCTATAGCAAGCAGGCGAGGCAAAACTAAATTCTGTAAGGTCAACAGAATAGCGATAATGTCTTGCTGCAATTTAGGACCGATAAACAAACAATCATTCAAAGATAACCGATGAGGTATCTTAGCGGATGCATTAAACACTACACGAAGTTTGGTTGTGCTACTATCAGGTTTCAAAATACAATGATGCGGTATGTAGTAACAATCAGAAGAAGTAGATGATGGATAGGGAACCAACTCCATATGATCAAGCTCCAAATACTTTTTGAGAAAATCACAATATTGTTTGTAGAGATCTGGTTGCTGTAGAAGACGTCTTTCTAAAGAGTAGAAACGTTGTACGGCGAGATTATACATTCCATCAAAAGCAGGAAATGTATTTCGAAAAGGAAGGGGCACAACGAATCTACCTGAATCCAATCTCCTGCATCCATCGGAAAATATTTTTTCGCAGATAAGATCATCAGGGGACTGAACCAGTGCGGTAGGAACATCTTCAATTGTCCAGAACCTTTGGAGTGAATCATCTAATGATACTACATCTTCAATTTGACAAAAAAGCGAAGTTGGGTTTATAACTGACTGAGAGTGAGAGTTAACAGAACTCGAAGACACTCTACCCATAAGGATGTAACCAAACACAGTGTTAATAGCATCAGGAACACCTTCCTTACCCCGAAGGCGTCCATCCAACAAAATTTGAGAAAATATATCGGCACGTAACAAAAGGTCAATAGCGCCTGGGCTATTGAAACCAGGATCAGCAAGTTTCAAATTGGTTAGATATGCCATATTAGCCATGTTAATGGGCGCAACAGGCATATCATTGCAAATGCGGGGTAAAACAATAGTATCAACAACAAAATTGCACTCACGCTTTACTATAGAGCGAAGAGAAAGGGTAAGAGAGCCCTCAACAGAGGTACTCTGCACAGAACCTAGCCCGTTGAGTTGAATCGAAGCGGGCATAGGTCGGAAGCCAAGGCGTTTCACAGCCTTGCTCGCAATGAATGATGTCATGCTACCAGAATCTAGCAGACATCGCAAAGTTTGATAAGAACTGTGCTTATCTAATACCTCAACTAAAGCGGTAGATAACAACACATTTGAATTGTATGACAAAAGTGAACTATGACAAGAAGTCTGCGGTAGAGAAGTTTCGGGACTTTCAACAGTATCAATGGCACTGGATCCACCAGATGTGGAAGCCAGGTTTGCGGGGGGAGCTTTAGATTCAGACCGAATGCCTGAATCACCACGATTTACAAAATGAAGCAATGTGTGATGGCGTTGTTTGCAGTTGCGGCAAGTGGATAAAGATTTACAGCGATTCGACTGATGAGAATCGCTCAAGCAATTAAAACAAAGTCTAAAATCTTTAACAAACTTAAACCGCGCAGATACTGATTTGTTCAAGAATTCAGAACATTTGTAAATCGCATGATCGGATTTACAAACTAAACAATTTCTATTCTTAGTGACAAACAAAGGTGTAGTGAACCGGGAAGAATGTTGCTTTCAATTCAATGGTAACTTTTTGTCAACACTTTGCTTTGCCTTGCGGGATAATTCAACATGTTCAAAGGCATCGCAATGCTTCGACAAAAAATCAACAACTTCCGAGAGGATCGGAAAGTCATCTTGAGCGGTCACAGTACCATGGTAAAGTTCAAATTTAACGGCTAAATTCTTTGGAACTCGTTTCAACATCATCTGAACGATACAAAAATCCCACTGATTTACTGGTAAACCCAAATTCTTCAGTGCTTCCAAATTATCACTGAAGTCATCCAATAACTTCCGAACCTCTGAAGGGCTATCTGAAGTTAGTCGGGGGAATTGTTCTAAAGCTGACCAATGAGATCCGCGATTAAACGAGTTCGCTTGAATTTTTTCAAAAGTGTTTCATAAGCACTCACGTAATTGTTTTGTGTTAGTTTAAAATTCCTAATAGCCTCAAAAGCAGACCCTTTTAAAGCTAACTGCAAATATTTGAACTTCTGCATAGCACTGAGTTTTTCATTATTGTAAATTAATGAATCAAACAAATCCATAAAAGTACCAAATTCCAATATGTCTCCACTAAATGAAGGCAAATCAATTCGCGGCAAAGCAACACTTTCCTGTTCCCGAGCTATATTTTGTGGCGTAGCATTCTGAACAGATTTCAGTTTAGCAAAAATAGACCTAATTGAATAAAACAATTTTTCAAATTTATTGCGAATGTCATCCTTAAAGTCAAAATCAAGATTTGCATCTGAAATTAATCCAACAATCGAATTGTGATGTTTAAAAAATTCTGATTGGATTGAATCAACCATATCAATCATGCTAAAAAACAATTCAACGTCGTCACCTCTTAAGGCTTTCTCGGCAGCAAAATAAATATCTTCTAATCTTTTAAACTCCGATTGTCGATGATTTTTAAATTTACGTAAATTTTCAGCGGTTTTTGACACCTTAACAATAAATCAAAATCACTGTAACGCCACTGAACAAATCTAACACGATAGAACGAAAACAAAATACTATTCCAAAAATGTACAATTTTTTACTGTTGAAGTCGTAAATATCTGACCAAATGTCAAATAAATTCAAAACAATTTAGCAAAATAACCAAACAAACAAAACGATCTCTTGTAAGTTTTTTTTGCGGTAAAAGAAATATGCGAATTTATTTCTAACGGAATGACTGAATCCCGAACTTGTTTTCTCTTTTAACAAATAAAGAAACGAAAATTCAATGCTGTTTTCAACAATAATTGCAACGAAAAATCAATGGTTTTTTTGATCGTTAAACTTTGCACGAAATTAACTCAAATGTATCCGGCCCGGAGTTGGACCAAATTATGTAATTTATTCGATAATCTTTGCACTAAATTAACTCAAATTGCATCCGGCTTGGAGTTGGACCAAAATTATGTAATTTATTCGATAATCTTTGCACTAAATTAACTCAAATTGCATCCGGCTCGAAGTTGGACCAAAATTATGGAATGTCTTCGATGCACATTCCATAGAGAATATCCAAAAAAATGTATGAATTAGATGTTGCGGTTTTAGTTCAATGCTGGTTCAATGCAAGTATATAATTGACCAAGGACCTTTAGCGGAACAATCAATAAACACGTAAATTAATTCACCAAATAAAAGTTAGTCACTGACCTTTTACGTCGAAGCTCTGCAAAGGGTGTTTTCTTGGTTCTTCTTTCTTCTGAGGCTAGCCCCGTAAGCAGGAACAGTTTCTTAGAGCTTCGTCTGAACAACACGTTACACAAAAAATAGCGACGTAATGTTCATTGATTGAGCATACAAAAAATGCGGGTTTAACAACAAATGATGCGCTTTTGTAAACACAAAAGAAACAAAATGAATTTAGCGGTCGTTACGAACGAAGCTACTAACTCGCGAAATCGTAACGCAAACAACAACAATAAGCGTCGTCTCTTCAGACGGAATCAAAAAATGCCCGAATAGTTCGGAGCACAATACACGAAAAAACTCCCAAGCGTCTAAACAGCTAGGGAAGCGAACCACGAATGTCAATACAGTCTATATTTTACACGCAAAAAAACACTTAAAATTAGCATTAGCGCGACGGAAT
This sequence comes from Octodonta nipae, assembly GCA_034190945.1. Classification (NCBI taxonomy): domain Eukaryota; kingdom Metazoa; phylum Arthropoda; class Insecta; order Coleoptera; family Chrysomelidae; genus Octodonta; species Octodonta nipae. Next base: position 62,402,390 of record CM067216.1, on the reverse strand, counting down.
GTTTTAGAAAAGGTGCAGAAGTTTAAAAATCAATGAAGTAATTCAATCAAATTGAAAACAATACACTAAACAAATTGCGGGAACGCACCAGATACAATGTAGGTCAATCAAAGTATATCTATTTCTAATATTTCAGTTTCAGACAAGCAGCGAATGAGTGCATATTGTTATATTTACCCTAATATCTTATAAAGAAAGCCTTTTATTTTATCTGCTACATGATTCGCTTGATTTGTATAAAAAATATGTATTTAATTTTCTAATTTCGCCCCCAAAATTAAGTCGATGTTCAATGTATTTGTTAATATCTTTTAAACAAATGATTTAAAAATATGATAGGTTTGTAATTCACATAATGAGCCTTTCATTTGATAAATTAGATGATGCGTTTGAAAATTTAATTTTTATTTTCCATTTAATTATATAATTTATCTCATAATTAATATTAGGGTTTTCTACTAATTTTCCTTATAATTTCAAGTGAGCCCCAGTACCATAATTATTTTCAAAATGTTAGGTAGTATGGTTTCGGACATAAAGCGGGAAATGAGAATTTTTATATATTGTAATGTTTTTATTTTCACACTCGGGTTCAGTTCAGTTCTTGGATTTATTTAAAAACACAGTCCAACTCACTCTAATTTATTTCCACTACTTTACACAATTTATATTCACAGAAACTACTATTTACATTTTATCTTAACTGTACAATATGACCGTCGGAAACAGAATGCCTCCTATCCCCAGCTGCTCTTATTTATATATTTATCTTGGAATTGTCTGGTACGTCCACGAACCATCGGGAAACTCTTTCATGTTCTGGAAGCTTTAAGGGAATTCCCAGTAACGGCAGCGGTCCGCCTGTTGATAGACAAACATTTCGGGTTCCCAGAATATATCGGAATAATGTCCCTTCCATGAATTGGTTGATGGCCGATTGCACCAACTGTCGGATGAATTCTCATAACAATATATTTTTAATATCTTGTAAGCAATTAATTTTAAAAATATGAAAATTATATATTTGTATTCTTCATAATGACCCATTTCATTTGATGTATTTCATCATGCGTTAATTTTTTTATTTTACATTTAATTCTATAATTTGGCCCCCAAAAATTAGTATTAGGGATTACTTCGTATTTTTCCTGTAAACAAAAAATTTTAGGTCTTAAAGTTTGGGGAATAAAGGAGAGTGGAGTTTTTTTTATATTTTTGTTAATATATTTTAAAATGTACATTTTAAAAATATGAAAAAATATATTTGTATTCGTCATAATGAGCACCTTGATTTGATATATTACATGATCCTTAGAAATAATTTAAAATCTATGTTTTCCGTTTAATGCTGTAATTTGCCCCCTAAAATTAATATAAGGGGTTTCTCCTTATTTTTCCAGTAAAGTTCAGATTTTTACGTCATATAGTTTCGGTGATAAAGGGGGGAATGGGTAAATCTTTTTATATTTCTGTTAATATCTTTTAAATAATTTATTTTAAAAATATGAAAAGAATGTGTTTGAATTTGTCATAATGAGCCCTTTGATTTGAAACAATATGTGATGCGTTAGAGACCATTTTGATTTTATATTTTCCATTTAATTCTGTAATTTGCCTCAAAAATTAATAATAGGGGTTTCTCCATATTTTTCCGGTAAAATTCAGGTAAGTCCCTATATCTCTAATTTTTTTCAAAATTTTACTGCTTATAGTCTCAGAGAAAAGGTAGGGAGAATGGGTAAAAAAATATGTATTTTTGTTAATATCTTTAAAATAATTTATTAAAATATGAAAAAATATATTTGTTTTGCCGTAATGAGCCCTTTCATTTGATATACTACATGAGGTGTTAGAAACAATTTTAATTTTATATTTTCGATTTAATTTTGTAATTTGCCCGCCCCCCAAATTAATAGTAGAGGTTTCTTCTTCTTTTTGCGATAAAATTCAGGTGAAGCCCTATATCTCTATTTTTTTTCAACATTTTACTTTTTATAGTTTCTTAGATAAGGAGGGGAGAACGGTCAATTTTTTTAGTTTTTCCCCCAGATGTACCCCTAAAATCAAAATTTCTTCATTTACGATATGTACTCCTGATCTGATTACCAAATTATACTGATACCAGATTTCAACCTTTTCCGTCCAGTAGTTTAGGAGAAAATTGCTGTGATGTGAAAGAGGGAGAAATCCGGAGTGATATTATTAGGGTATCCGACTCCCTGAGCTATTTTCCCCTGAAACTCCTAAATGTTAGTATTGCTACGAGAATTCATCCGACAGCTGGTGCAATCGGCCATCAACCAATTCGTGGAAGGGACATTATTCCGATAAATTCTGGGAATCCGAAATGTTTGTCTCTCAACAGGCGGACCGCAGCCGTTACTGGGAATTCCCTTAAAGCTCCCAGAACATGAAAGAGTTTCCCGATGGTTCGTGGACGTACCAGACAATTCCAAGATAAATATATAAATAAGAAGTGCTGGCTATAGGAGGCATTCAGTTTTCGTCGGTCGTATTGTATAGTTAAGATAAAATGTAAATAAGTTTCTGTGAAAATAAATTGTGTAAAGTAGTGGAAATAAATTAGAGTGAGTAGGACTGTGTTTTTAAATAAATCCAAGAACTGAACAGAACCCGTGTGTGTGAAAATAAAAACATTACAGTGGTGTCAGATGTGAGGTGTATTTGTGAAATTTATAAGTGGAAAATAAATAGACTGACAATGTTTAAAAACGTGACTTTGGACCAATTGAAAGTGACTGATTTAAAAAAAGAACGGGAGGAAAGGGATTTAGAAATTAGTGGGAAGAAAAGTGAATTAGTACAACGGCTACGAGATGCTCTAATAAAAGAAGGTAACAATCCAGACAATTATTTGTTTGAAGTTTCTAGTACTGGGGACATGAGTATGCTATTGAAACAAATGGAGGAAAGTTTAAAAGAAACCTTACAAGATAAATTACTAGAAAATTCTAAAAACTTGAAAGAGTCGTTAGAAGATAAATTAGTAGAAAATTCTGAAAACTTGAAAGAGGCTTTAGAAGATAAATTACTAGATATTATAAGGGTATCCGTATGTTGTATATACGGAACCCTAGAAATAACAGTTGACTGATTATGTTGCTGTTGCTAAGAAAAATACGTAGACTCTTGATAACTTCATCATCTCTTAACTCTGATTAAACTATATGAATGGCTCCAATAAGTGTATTAAGGAAATGAAATTGCATTGCACATTTTAAGAAATTACAACAATAAAAACTTAATTTACGTTTAGTATTAAACTTCTAAACCAACTTCGGAATAAATATACCACTTTTCTATTTCCTGCTCTAAATCAACTGCTAGATCCGGAGATTCAAATTTACTATCTACTTTACCATCCACGATTCATTGTTTTCTTTTCAGCTTTTAATAGTTATTCGTTTGAACTGCGAAGTAAGCGTATAGATACTTGGAAGAGTCAAGTTGACGCTATGACGCCATATATAAACAAGGTCAAGAAATCTCTAAAAGATACAGAAAATTCTGAACACAAGAGAGAGAACAAGAAACTCAGAGAGAGCAGCTAGTTTAAGTTATAAAAAAATCACTAAAGTAAAAACGGAAAGCTTTGTATAATCTTTCACAAAAATTGACGAAAAACAACAAGACGAAAAGAAATTCTCTAAAATCGGATCAGATCACTTAAAAATGAATTAACATATTTCTACTTAAATCTAGTCATACATGATTGCCTTCTTACATGTTATTTAGTTATGTGTATTTACTTTTTATACAATATATTTTTCAATAACTTTTTTCCCAGTCCTCTAATAATCTTGGAAAAACCAAAGCCTTACGGAAACAGGACATCAGTAATATTAACTAATTTAATACTAGCGATGTTAAAACTACATTTTCCAATATAATATTCTTAAACGGCAGTAAAATTGAAATACTATTTTTTCGCGATTTTCCAGTCCTTTGAACGCAAATCAATATATTGTTTCTATTACCGAACCTTAATCAGTTCCGCTTCTCACAACTTACTGAAATTACTAATAATGATTCAGTTGTATGTTTTTCATACATACAACTGAATTTAATGTTTTAACGCAAAACTCCTAGATGTCGATATTCAGTTGGTGTTAAAATATTAAATTTAAAGAAAAAAAATCCCCTGTGAGTCTATCAAAGCATGTAGGTTTGTTTTTATAGATAATTTATTCTGGGATTAACCTGTCAATAAAAAACAGTATGAATGAAAAATGTATTTACTAAATTTCTTTTCTAGGTACAAATTTTAACATAATCCGATCCTCTTTTGTTCTGAGTACAATATCGGGAACAAGGATTAACGACTCTGGTGTGTCCACAGGTAACACAACGAAGTTCCTCAAGATGCCATAGATAGCTGCTTTTAGTTCGAGAATGGCAAATTTTTGTCCTGTAAATGAATGCTATAATTAACAGGTATTGTTAAACAGATCCATATTCTAGCTATTTATTACGATATTCCAGGGTACTTCCCTGAGCATAAGCACGCCACTGAGCGACAGAGGTCAAGAACGATCCAGTACTTGATATTGTATTTTGTTTGTAGTATCAGAAATATGGTATACGAGGAGTACTTGGTAAAGATAAACAGTGTCAAGAAGTTTTCTTGTGAATAACACCACAATTGAATTAAAACAGCTGTATATTTAAAGAAAATACCAAACGTTTCAAAGTCGATTCTGACTTCGTTGTCAATGAAAATGTAAATTGCAAATTGAAAGTTTGATTTCCAATTTACATTTTCATTACATATTTTAAAGCCATTGACAACGAAGTCAGAATCGTCTTTGAAACGTTTGGTATTTTCTTCCAATACCCAGCGTTTTTAATTCAATTGTGGTGTTATTCCCAAGAAAACTTAAAAATAATCAAGAACATGCCACAAATAACATTTAGAAGATAGTGTCAAGAAGTTTATAAAACAGTTACGGAGACATTGTCAAACATTCTGGATCAGAGAGAACTGAAAAAAAAAACAGAGACAATTAAGATAATGGTTTAAAAAATTGTAAAGATGGAAGTTGGACCAATAGAAATATGAATAGTGATAAAGAAAGAGATAGATACTTCTATCGCGATAAAGGCAATTTAAGAAAATTTAGACGGGTTTTGGACAGAAATCGTTCAGAATCTAGAAAAGGATCCAAATTGAGATAAGCTCCACATATTAACTTAATTCAACAAACTGCAAACGACTCAGTATCTGGAAAGAAATTGGTTATTGGCTAAAGAGGAGGAGAACGGATCCACATAACAATTGCTTCGAATAACATCTCCAATAAGAATCTCTGAAACCTAAAAATTTTGTAGAAGACAACCTCCTAGCAGATCAGAATTGAAAGAGACCGTGTTATGGGTACATTTTTGACACTTTACTCCACTGCACAGCAAGTTAAGAACGATCAACGAATGCTGAACCACCTGTAACGTTCGAATCGTAAGTTCTATAGGCAAATAAGAGTTTTGAGAAGGTTGGAGAGGTATTTAGATTAGCTTAATATCACATATAAATATGGTCTAGTATTTAGAATAGAATGAATCGTTGATTTTAAACGTTAAGTATTTTAGTCGCGTAAAGTTGGTTTGTAGAAAGTTGCAGTTTAAATTAGAATTTGCATTATCGATCCCAATACCTGATAATACAACGCAAAGTGAAAACGTTCAACGATACATCGACTTCAAATTTGAAATTCCCAAAAGTTTGTTTCCTTGAAACTACATAGCAATTATAGTAACTTACTTTTACTTTTTACACAATCTTACCTATGCAGTTTCTAGGGCCAGCGCTGAAAGGCACGTAAGCGAATGGATGACACTTAGAAAAGTTCTCAGGCAAGAATCTTTCAGGATCGAACTTTTCCGGTTCTGGCCAATACTTGGGGTTCCTGTGGATGTCGAATATATGAATGTTTACGTTCGCGCCTTTAGGCAACACATATCCTTGCTTGGTAACCATATCTTCTCCCAGGATTCGTGCTATGAAGGGGGCGCTAGGGTAAAGCCTCAAGCTTTCCTTGATAACTGTTTCCATGAACTTGAGATCATTCAATTCGGTGAGCGTCAAATGATTTGCATCGCCGTAGAGTTGAACCATTTCTTGATAAACCTGGTCCTGCAACATTACAAGTAAATTTTGTGAGAACTATATTCCGGAAAAAGTTAATACAGAATTATGCATAAGAATTTTCGCAAATCGTAGACATCCAAAAGGAATCCATGAAAAAAAATCTTGTATAAGTGACATCACTCCGTAATGATACTATGTCTTCGATATTTAAAATCCATTGAACGCAAGACAATATATTGTTTCTAGTCGAGAACCTTTATCAGTTCTGATTCCCTCAACTGATTGAAAACTCGTATTATTGGGTAAACTATAGTTTTCTGGACTATTTTACCGTGGTCTAACGTTTCTGTAGCAGAAATCTTCTGCGGCATGGCATATGAACCCATATATAAACCTATGAATTCTTTCGGGTGATTTCTGTCCTAGGAATTATAGGGAAACGACATGACTCCCTGAGCTATTTTCCCCTGAAACTCCTAAATGTTAGTATTGTTACGAGAATTGATCCGACAGCTGGTGCAATCGGCCATCAACCAATTCGTGGAAGGGACATTATTCCGATAAATTCTGGGAATCCGAAATGTTTGTCTCTCAACAGGCGGACCGCTGCCGTTACTGGGAATTCCCTTAAAGCTCCCAGAACATGAAAGAGTTTCCCGATGGTTCGTGGACGTACCAGACAATTCCAAGATAAATATATAAATAAGAAGTGTTGGCTATAAATTGTGTAAAGTAGTGGAAATAAATTAGAGTGAGTTGGACTGTGTTTTTAAATAAATCCAAGAACTGAACTGAACCCGAGTGTGAAAATAAAAACATTACAGTGGTGTCAGGTGTGGGGTGTATTTGTGGAACTTTGAAGTGAAAAATAAATAGACGGACAATGTTTAAAAAAGTGAATTTGGACCCATTGAAAGTGACGGACTTAAAAAAAGAACTTGAAGAAAGGGATTTAGAAATTAGTGGGAAGAAAAGTGAATTAAGACAGCGTCTACGAGATGCCCTAATAATTGAAGGTAACGATCCCGATACTTATTTGTATGAAGTTTCTGGTAATGGGGACATGAGCATGATATTAAAACAAATGGAGGAAAATTCTAAAAAAATCTGAAAGATAAATTACTAGAAAATTCTAAAAACTCGTTAGAAGATAAATTCACAAGTGGAAAATTCTAAGTCTTTAGAAGATACGCTACAAACATTACAGTAGAAAACTCGAAAACCCTTTAGAAGATAAATTCTTGCTAATAGAAAATTCTAAAACCCTGGAAGAATACTAGAAAGTTACTGGAAAATTCTAAATCCCTAGAAGAAAATTTGAAAAGCATGGTACAGAAAAATTCAGCAATGTTGGAAGAGAAAATATCCGAGAATGAGGCTCAGATGGAGGAGCTAAAGCAAACAATGGTCGAAGAGTCAGCCAAAAATGAAACGCGGGTAGAAAAGCTAAAGCAGACCATAGTCGAAAATGAAACCCGGATAGAGGAGCTAAAACAGATAATACAGGGTGAGATCAGCAAAATAAGAGAACAGGTAGTTACAATACAAAGGGGAGAAACTCCCCCAAAGATGGTAAGCAGAAACAGTCCAGAAGTAGTGGATTCGAAAATTGGCCTCGAAGAAGCAAGACATAAAATGAAACCTCCACAATTTGATGGGAAATCATCGTGGACTAACTATAGGCGCCAATTCGAGGCTGCAGCAAAGTTAAACGGATGGTCGGCAGAGGAGAAGGCAATAGCACTAACCCTCGCCTTAAGATGGGATGCTACAGATATGCAAACCTTATTTTACGAACAACTGGTCAAACCTTGAATTTGGAGCACGCCTCTGATCGCTACCAGAAATCGAAGATCCCTACAAGAGTTTGATCTGAATTGCCCGTCTGTTTGGCCTATCAGCCAACGGAAATGTGATAGAAAGGTTAGCAGTGCAACATTTTTGAGGACTTATGGCCACCGACTCACACTGGCTCGAGCTTGGAATTCGAGGCAGCGAAAAATACCTGTAGAGGTCAGGGCAGAGTCCGTATCCACGGCTCCTAGTAGAGGAAGTTCTTACTAACTAAAAGGACACATACGAATCGCCATCAGAAATCTAAAGATGGTCGATGTGCCAACCTGTAGCCAACGCTATCAACGCATATGTCGCTTCGCTACGCAACCACGCTAGAGTTTGAAGCCGATGCTGCTGGATACAGGTATATGCCCGTCTGGTTCGCCTTGGGAAACAACCATCCTACATCGGGCATTAGTGGCAGACATCGAAGACTATCCAGCCATTCCACCAGAAAACGGGATGCTTCGAGCCATCTTAGAAAGCTCCGGAAAGAGCTGTCATTGTGGATGCTTGCCTGGATGGGAAAGCTAAAGCTGGAACATTTTTGATCCCGAACTTAACGACGGAAATGTCCGCACTGGGGAAGACTCTGTTTCCTGCCAAGGAAATTGTGCCAGTAAGAGTAATGAACCGTTTTTGGATGGACTTCGAGACCAAGAAGCAGGTAAGCTGTCTGAGGAACAGACAAGCATTGAAAGCAAAATTGAGGGACATACTAGCGATGTAGGAAACGGAAAAAGAGGACGGACTGACCGACCGACTCAGCCTATCGACAGTAGTAGCCAAAAGAGAAGAAGCCGATAGAATAGTCCACTGACTCTTGGTTAAAAAGAAAGACGGTCCCACTCGATTTTGCGTGGACTATCGGCAACTTCACGCAACGAAAAGAGAGACCTGCGATACATTGGCGGGAAAATACCTTGAAGAGCGAGTATTGGCAGGTGGAACTAGCTAAGGAAGACCGAGAAAAGAGAGGTCAGGACTTTACCAATTTACGGTAAGGGTAATGCTCCAGAGAATTGAGAGAATCATGGAAGACATGCCTGGTGTATCTTGATGACATTATCGTGGTTGGAAGATCATTTGAAGACCACGTCAAGAACTCGGAGGAGGTGTTTCGGCGACTTCGAAGTTCCGGACTAAAGTTAAGCCCAAAGAAGTGTTAGCTGTTCCAAGAAGAGGTGCAATATCTTGGACATGTGGTTTCCGCAGAGGGAGTAGCTGTTGATAAACAGAAAATCAAAGCTGTCCAGGAATGGCCGATACCTAAAGATATTCACCAGTTAAGAAGTTTCCTGGGGTTATGCACGTACTATCGTCGGTACGTAGCCGGATTTGCGAACATCGCCAAGCCACTTACTAGACTGACAGAAGGGAAGGTGCAGTACCAATGGGACGAGGAGTCAGCGATCATTCGAGCATTGAAAAGAGCTTTGACGAGTGCTCCCATATTAAGTTATCCTTTGCCAGATGGAAACTTCGTATTGGATACCGACCAAGCAATGTCGGTATTTCTGTGCTTTCGCGATCCAGGAGGGCCAGAAGAGAGTCACGGATACTTCGCAAGACCTTGAGCATGCCTGAACGGAATTACTGCGTATACTCGCAGGGAACTCCTGGCTGTGGTAAAGGGGGTAGAACATTTCTACAAGTACCTCTATGATAAAAGATCCCTGAGGAGAGACCTGAAGTGGCTCCTGCAGTTTAAAAATCCTGAAGGACAGGTGGCAAGGTGGATTGAGCGGTTGCAAGAATTGACTTCGAGACTGAACATCGAGTGGAACAGCATAAGATGCTGACTATCGAGAAGACCATGCCCTGATGACTGCAAAATTGCCAGCGAGCTGAAGAAAAAGGGGCTGTTCTCTGTAGAACTACCGCTATCAGATAATCATTGGCAATCTGCGGAGATCCGAAAAGACCAGAGATTAGATTCCAGATTTGAAAGAGGTTATCTGGTGGAAGGAAGAAGCCCGCAAACCTACGTGGCAGGAGATTTCCCGATACTCACCAACCATAAAGTCGTACTGGGCTCAGTGGAACTCCCTCATCATGGAGAATGGACTTCTGAAGCGCGTCCTGGAGACTCCAGAGGGGGAAAACGACAGAAAACAGATTGTAGTTCCCAGAAATAGGAGACAAGAGGTTTTGCGAGAACTACATGATGGTACAACTGGAGGACATCTGGGAGTGACGAAAACCCTGGGGAAGTTAAGAGAACGGTTCTATTGGGTGAACTGCCAAGCAGATGTTAAGGATTGGTGCCGGAAATGTACAGTTTGTGCATCAAGTAATGGGCCTCAGAAGCTATCAAATGTTCCCATGAAGCAATATAACGTGGGCAGTACATTCGAAAGAATAGCCATTGATGTTGCCGGTCCATTTCCTGAATCAGACTCTGGAAATAAATACATTGTGGTGGTGATGGACTATTTTAGTAAATGAGCCGAAGCATATGCCTTTGCCGAATCAAGAAGCCTTGACCGTTGCTGATGTCCTTGTCAAGGAATGGATCTGTCGTTTTGGTGTTCCCTTGGGGTTCAGGTACTAAGGTAGAAATTTGGAGTCTACTCTTTTCCAAGATGTCTGCAAACTTCTGAAGATCAATAAAACACGGACGACAGCATTACACCCTCAATCGATGGGATGGTAGAAGGATGAATAGGACATTAACCGCCATTTGTCAAAAGTAGTCTCCTGACCACCAAAGAGACTGGGACCAGTACCTTCACTTGTTTCTAACGGCATATCATTCGTCTGTGCACGAGTCCACGGGTCAGACCCCGGCCAGTACTATATGGGACGAGAAGTTAACGACTACCATGCGACTTGAAGTTTGGATGTCCCCCAGGAGAAGAGACCGCAGGTGAAGATATGTCAGCCAGCTACGCCAAAAGATGAACGACATCCGGAGAATTCCAAGTTGATGATCTTGTTTGGCTATATAACCCGCAACGTCGTCGCGGATATTCACCCAAACTACAGAGATCTTGGGTGGGGCCGTACCAAATTGTGAAGAAAATCAACGATGTTGTCTACAGAATAAAGAAGCTACCTCGAGGAAAACCAAAGGTCGTACATTTCAACAGGTTAGCCCCTTATGCCGGAAGTCATGACGGCGAAGATGACCAAGCCCATCCAACCACCCGATGACGAAATGACGTTGGAACAGTTTATGGCACTGTACTCTAATGGGCAGAAAGTGCAGCACGACGTGACCACAGAGGAAACCCGAGACCTGTTTGAGGTGCCCATAGAATATGCCCTGGCTCATTGTGTAGCTCAAGATCTCCGGATGTCCAGAGGAATAGCCAAGGTATTTGCCAAGAAGTACGGAGAGTTCCAGAAGCTACGGTAGCAAGATCCAGTGGTAGGGAAGGTCCTTCATCTCGAAGATAAACAACCAGTGGGTACCAGAGACATATTTTATTTGGTAACGAAAACATTCTCACAAGACAAGCCAACATATAGAGATCTTTGGAAGACTCTGGTATAATTGAGGAATGTGATGATGGAGAAGAATCTGATGAAATTGGCGGTCCCGAAGATAGCCTGCGGGTTGGATGGACTGAATTGGAGGGTGGTGAGAAGTATAATGGAAACAATCTTTCGATTCAGTGGCATCAACATCCTGGTATGCTGTCTCAATATTCGCAGCCTAGACTCGAAGACCGTTGACTGTTACTTCCACCAAACTTTCCGATGTCGAAATGGAGAGTCCTGCAAATATCGTCACACCAGGAAGGATTCTAGGACATTCCGGGACGAAATGGTCTTAAGGAGGGGGCAATGTTACGAGAATTCATCCGACAGCTGGTGCAATCGGCCATCAATCAGTTCATGGAAGGGGCATTATTCCGATAAATTCTGGGAACCCGAAATGTTTGTCTCTCAACAGACGGACCGCTGCCGTTACTGGGAATGCCCTTAAAGCTTCCAGAACATGAAAGAGTTTCCCGTTGGTTCGTGGACGTACCAGGCAATTCCAAGATAAATATATAAATAAGAACAGCTGGGGATAGGACGCATTCAGTTTTTGTCGGTCGTATCGATAGTTAAGATAAAATGTAAATAAGTTTCTGTGAATATAAATTGTGTAAAGTAGTGGAAATAAATTAGAGTGAGTTGGACTGTGTTTTTGTGTTTTTAAATAAATCCAAGAACTGAACTGAACCCGAGTGTGAAAATAAAAACATTACAATATTCTAAAGGAAGTTATCCGAACCAAAGAACATCAAATACCACCTACCTCGCTTGGCTTTAAGAAATCATTCGACAGCTTACATCTGAAGACAATAATCAGTGGCCAATATATACGGGAAGGCAAAACCAAAAAGACAGACACAACCTGATCTCAAACAGCTAAGAAAAACAGAAAATGGAAAGAAATGAGACACTAATATGTAAGGGAGGCACACTCATAGAGATAATAATTCAATAATATAATAAAGTAGGTCAAGCCCCGAGAACAACGAAAGCACGATGAAACAGAAAACCAAGTGGCCTCTGGTTAGGCCCTCTTCTGATTGGGGCTTGTTTGCGTCAGTCAAGTGACGTCTAGCTATTGCTTGCAGCTCTAGACAGAGACAGATACGTCCACTCGCACTTACTTGAATTGTTTTATGTGACGCCAGTAATAGAAGAGTATAACAAAGCGAAGTTGAAGTCGTATCTTGTCCCTGAAATCATAAAAATAAATAAATCAACCATATTACAAATATCTGTTACTTACAGCAAACATAAAAGTACTGACTTCGTCTTGTATTTCTTTGTCGTTGTATTTGCCGCTGCCGTATTTTGCCGCTAACAACAAATCTAACATAACCTTTTTTTTTCTGTCACAAGAATCTTCAGAGACGCTCGATTTCTCTTCAATAAACGCTTCTGATCTTTTTTGTACAATTTTGTTATTAAAATCGTGGAAAAAACTGAGTAATTTTTTCTCTAGTTTACCTGTGGTGCTCAAATTATAAAAAATAGTGTTGTTGTAAAGCCATGGTCTCATCATTCTGTGATAGAAGATTTTTCCCATTTTAAATAAAGTTTTGACGTATTCGATGTCTTTCTCGTTTTTCGAATCCAGACTTATGCCGAGGGATGTTTCTGAAATATTCGACATAATAGATTTCAAATTTTCATTTTTCCACAAATTCTTGCAAATTCTAACAGTCTAGAGTAGAACTGCACGCTGTAGGTTCATATTTAGTATATAGAATAAATAGCCATGAAATTTTAAACTTGTTTGAACATATATTAGTAATATCATTGTCCTTAATCAAATACTTTTTTTAACTTATGAAAAATTTGGGTATCCTATATAACAATTTTTTCAAACCGTTTTGGACTACCCTACTATAAATCCACCAATCCCGAATAACCTATATAACAGTTTAGCTCAATATTTTATTGAACCGCCTTGTATCTCTAATTCCCCAACAGTGCAACCACCCTGTATATGTTGCTGTTTATTTGTCAACCAATATAATATTTTTAAAACATTTAACTGTAGCTCTACTCCACTCTACAATTCAGCTATGCAACTGTTTATGGTCTACGCTATGTAACAATTATTTCTGATAATTTTTGAGTCGCCTTTTAAAGTATAATTTGTCTCCACTCTATATTTTCATCACCCCTTATTTGAAACTTTTTCTAACTTCGCCTCATGTTTCAGATATTGCATATATGCAACAGTTCATGTTCTATCCTACAAAAAATTTCTAACTTTTTTTATGTACCCTGTATAACTATAATTCGACGTGGGCCCTCTATGTCAACAACCTTCTATATGCAGCTACTTATATATTTCACCAAAACTGCAACTGCTTCTGGAGCACCCTATATAACAATTTTGTTTAGCATTTTTTTAATTACCTTGTATATTTATGTCTGCTTCAACCTGTATAACAACCATGCAGTATAAGCTGCTGCTTATTGGTCTCCCAATATAACATTATTTAAATACTTAACCCTATATTTCAACTATGCTATATGTGCAACTGATTATGAGCAATTTCTCAATTTTTCCTCATATTTTTTTTACCACAGTATAAAGTCTCCAAATTTCGTTTAACACCACCCTTCATATGCAACTTTTTCCATATTTCAGGTACTCCATATATGTAATGCTCATGTTCTATATAACAACATTTTTTTTACCCACCCTGTATAATTATAATTCTATATATCAGCAACCTTGTATATGTACCTACTTATGGGCCATCCAATATAACAATTTCGTACCACCCTGTATAGTTAGAATTCTACTCCACCCTATATTTCAACCATCCTCTATATGGAACAGCTTGCAGATCATAACATCTGTTTATAATATTTTTTAAACACACCTGTATCACTCTGGAATTATACTCCGCTACACATTTCAACCATCCTGTATATTTCAGCAACCTTGTATATGTACCTACTTATGGGCCATCCAATATAACAATTTCGTACCACCCTGTATAGTTAGAATTCTACTCCACCCTATATTTCAACCATCCTCTATATGGAACAGCTTACAGATCATAACATCTGCTTATAATATTTTTTAAACACACCTGTATCACTCTGTAATTATACTCCGCTACACATTTCAACCATCCTGTATATGCAACTACTTCTGTATATAACATTTTTTTAACCACTCTATAAACTATAATTCTAACATTTTTGCAACCCATTTCATAACTAGAATAACTCAAGAACATAATTCAAATATCCTAACTCCTTACATAACATATTTTTTCTAAGATTTTTGTATCTAACCTGTATGACTATAATTATATACTTCCATTATTTCAACCACATTGTATATGCAATTACATATGAGCCAAGCAATATAAAATTTTGTTATCAACCTTGTACAAATTTAATTCCAATATACCGGTTTTCAACCACCTGGTATATGCAACTATATATGGTCTACCCAATATAACTTTTTTTGAACCACCCGGTGTAACTAATTCCATTCCTCCTTATTTCTACCACATTGTATATATGCAGTTGCTTATTTGCCACCCAATATAACTTTTTTAAAGGATTTTTTCACTAATGTAATTCTTAATCTTAATAACAAGTTGAATCACTAGGAGCAGACTTTACATGTTGTTAGACCCTTTTTAATTCAAAATTGTTTTTTTTCCTCTTAGGGGACAAACAAGAAGTATTTTTCAAAAACTATTGCACCAACAGAGACCATGTTTCGCATATTTTTGAAGTTTTGGAAAACTTAACAATTAACTTTTCCAAAACTGTAGTAAAAACTAAATACCTCACCCCATTGTTGAAGAATTTTCGCAATGAGTTTTTTATTAGCTGACCAATATTAATTTATTGTAGATGATTTTGTTGCACACAATATTGCTAATATTTCAGAAAATGTACTTTTAGCTGTTCATTCTTTAAATAAAACAATGAGGTGGGAAAAAGGATACTAAAGCTGTAAGTCCCTTTTTAATCATCATTTCTTTTGAAATTTTTACATATTTATTGGTCCAATAATCCCAAAAGAATCCTGTATTACTACAACAACATTATAGCATTATTAAGGTAATACCTGAGCAATATGGAAGTTAATTGTGTGGTACGTGCGTAAATAGTTTAAATCAATAAATTACCTGCAATAGAAAACAGAGCCAGTTGAGCCGCCAATGGCACTATATTGACGTCATTGTCTTTAGATGCCATTACTTCTTGCACCAGCCTATCGGTTTGTCGATGAAATACACTGACAAAATCTTGAAGAATACTGAAATGAAAAGCTGATGCTAAGATTTTGCGGTGGGTTTTCCACTTGGACCCTGACAAAATAATATGTATAAACTATTGGTAAATAAAAAATATGCATTTATTAAAAACTGGAGATTATTGTCAAAATAAGATGGTGTTAATATTTGTTTTTTTTGGCTTATTGGATCGTCGTTCTTGAGAATCAACTTGTCGAGGTTTCATTCATACATATAGTAAACAAAATGGCATATAATAGATGAATTGATCGGTATTTCTGAAGAAGTCGTCTATTTGTACTGACAAAATGTCGAGAAGAAAGTCTTCAAAAACACGCAGACCAAACAGCAATCAAGAAAATTTCAACTTTTGCCATCAACAAGTCTCCCATAGAGATCAGGTGCGGATCCAAAGGAGAGACGATAGAGGCGATAGTCCCCTCCGAGAGCCTCAAGGTCAATGAATTTAACACTAACACGAGATTTTCTGTTGTTTTAAACAACAGATTGACTATATATAATGCTATAACTTAAGGAATTACGGTCAGTCCGAATCATTGTAAAGCCCTCCCTCCTAATCAGGTAAATTACGTATACCATTGCCCCCTCTGAGGCGCTAAAGAACGGTATCACCCCTCCTAAGGCCGTATCCAGGGGGATAGAACCCCCCGAAATTAAGGATTGAAGATTGAATTTTAGCAAATTAACGTAACTGTTTTTGTTCTGCACATTTCTTATAGACCGGAAATACATAAATAGAAAAATAACTTTTCCGGTCTTCTTTAGACAAAACAAAGCTAGAGGAATGAACCCCCCAGGCTTTTCTTATCATACAATTCACAACATTCTCATAATAGAATTGGATATGAAGAACCTAGTTCAAAGTGGATACGACGATACCAAGTACTAGTTTTTTTACCGTGGATAAATTGTGTGTCAACAACAATCGTACGTCTGTCTACTAAGTAAAGAACCCATACCAGGCCGCCATCTGTACAGGAAATACGACAGCCGGAGATGTAGACTATGGAACATCTCTTAACCTCTAAGTACTGCTCAATCTAACCTAACCCAACCCATAAAACTGCTCAAGCTCCAGCTCTCATAAATGTTTTTATTTACACTTCGGGTTTATCTTGAGCACCTGCTGTTGACTAGACGGCAATCGAATACTGAATGAATCGTTTCGTCAGCTCTCTTCATTTAAATATTTCTTCTCGGATGGCTCTAGAAGGTCAAATAGCCTTAATGGAATCTCGAATTCTTCGAGAACTTCAACAAAGTCAGCCGACTTCAAGGCGCCAGACGAACAACATCTTGGATTCCACGAAGTATTAGATGGATTCGCGTCACAGTATATAGTTTGCTAAGAGACAATGCTTTGAGTGTGGCAGGTACTGTGCTGATCAAATTTGATATGGAATCGGACACAGAAAAATAAATAGTTCTCATATTATGGAGGCCGAAACTGTAGATGAAATATTGTCAACCAAAAGTACCACAGACCGGAAATCACTAAAACGTTATAAAACACGCTAACTCTCATCAAGACAGTTAACTTGCCAATGCTGACTTACGCATCAGTAGTATGGGGATGAGGACACTCAAGCAAAAGCAACAAACAGGCCAACCAGTGCTTGAGGTTATGAAGACGAAGGCCAGAGAGGCATACGCGAAACTTGAACACCATCCGAAACTTTACCTGCGACAATTGGTCGACGATGAACCCAAATTCATTGATTTACACAAACGTCCAAAAAAAAAACGCAAAAGAAAATCACCACTAGAGAGATCCGTGGGACTCAACACAAGAAGAAAGAAGACAACTAAACGCACACCAAAACACACAAAAACGACACTAAACTGTCCCCAGGAGGGCAATTAAATGGTATACGAATCAAAGCAGAGAAAGAACAAGAAAACGATTCTAAGGTCAGACAACAACCACAACAAACAATAGCCGAGAAGATAGCGATAATGCAGCAGGAAAACTACTTTAGCGTGAGGATCCGAGTCACTATTGGAGGGTGGTAGGCAAGAACCTGGAAGTCTACTCGGTATTTTCCCAAAGGGCAATTTCAACTTGTGAGTCGCGCAAGGGTGTGTGACACATCGCAATGATAGTACAGTGGAAATGGTTATATTGTATTATTGTGTGAAAACGAAGTAATAAAAAAGATTTATTTTAGGGAGTTAGTGAGTTATTTTTAACACACAGAAATTCTCAGCAATAGTTTAACACGAAATAAATAAGCCAACACATTGGAGTCTCATATTTGCTGTCAGAAACACCTATCCTACGAATGTGCATTGTGTGAATTTCAACCAGGAATTATTATAGGTTGAGCGTTGATATAGGACGGTTCTTGTGTCCCTTGGTCATTTGTTTATGTATTATCGTATTAAAATTGTCAGCATCAGAGATTTCTATAGAGGTTTATATTTGGCGATCATTGTAGCTTAACTGTTAAAGGAATACCAAGTCTTACCTGCTGTTGTAAGTAAGCCTTTCCCAAGCCATCGATTTAAAAGCCAATATATAGGAGCTTTCCTCATATTTTTTGACGATGACATTATTATCTGAAATCAGAAAACATAGTAAATGAAATACGAAACTAAATTTTCACCCAAATGGTAAATCTGACTTTTTATCAAACATCATACAAAAATAATGTGAAGCAGGTTGATCTCCAAAAGTTACAGAAAAATTAACATTTGTCGGTGATAAATCGAATGTCAAGTTTATAATGAATAGAATGTGTTATTTAGATAATTTCAGTTATCTATTATGTGTATATCATTTTAGAATTATCATCTGCCAATAATAATAATGCAGTGATATAATCCGACTTTGAATAAAATATGAAATGTTTCTTGATTCTAAATCGCTTTTCGCGTTATAACATATGATTTCTGGGTAAAGATCAGCTACCAATAATTCCAGTGGTTTGAACACTTCTCTGCGAATCAGCGAAATGCCAGTGCCAACCCTCGATATGTGGAGAAGTTTTCAATCGTTGGAATTATTGACAACTGTTGTCGACGAACAATTCACTATTCACTCGGTTCCGTTTCGACCTTAACGAGTTACAGAATCAGTACCCTGCACTGAACTTCTATAGATTTTGGGATTTTAATCAATCTACCTCTCCCCAAACAAAATATCTGGCTACTGCCTTGGCAGTGATAATAATTCATTGCAACTATGTGAATGCACCCGTTGCAAAGCGTAGTCAAACCTTAAACTATTAGGCACATAAATGAAGACTGGGAATGTCAGATAGTTCCTGCTATAGATTACTTAAGACCAGATCCAAAAAAAGTAATTAACAAATATTAAAATTGTACATACTTACTTCCAGTTCTTCTGCATCAGTGATATTAACTGTCGGAAAATATACACACGATATATTGTATACAGGTCCATGTTGTTTACTCCATTCTCGTAAACGTTTGAAGAATGTTTCTACAAGATAATTGAAATAATCATTATTTAAATCTTTTAATAACAATAACAATTTCTAAGGAAATTTACACAAATCTGGAGTGAATTCGGACGAACGCTGTTGGCGATTTTATGTCAGTATAGGGTCTATCATTTTTCAGCTTCTAAATAAATAGTCCCTCTATTTTCCTAATTTTACTATACGATATCGGTCTTTAACCAAGTGTTTGAAGAACAATATACCCGATTTTTTAAAGAGCCTTAGCAAAAGGCGTTAAATTATACATGTTTTGTAGATGGAGTTAAACTGTAACGAAGACTTCCAACAATTTTGTTAACGTTTGTGGATTAATTCGTGGCATTCCGTCCCTGATTCTGTTCTCCAATTCTTCAACATTTCCCGATAACTAATTTTAGATATCCCCATAGCTAAAAATCTAATAGAGTAAGATCTGAAGACTTAGCGATTACTCGGTTGAACCTCTCCCTCCGATCCATCTAGTTGTGAAAATATTATGAAGTTAAGCTCTTCGTTAATACTGTTAATAGGACACTCCATCCTGTTGATACAACATCAAAGCTGCCGGTATATTTGGGTCCTCACCACTTAAGAAATTTGAAGAAAAAAAATTATTTATTGCTTATTGATATTATAGGACATGGTGCATGAAATATAGAATTCGATATCCACTTGAAAAATGAAATAAGAAGTAGGTGTTTCCATTTGAAAATTTATTTGAACTTACGTATCCTCACTGTATAGTACATAAGGCAACAAATCGATGTCCCATTAGAGTAGAAGGAAGTGTAAACAAAATCTTCTATAATCGAACAAAAAATGGTTAGTTTGAGATGGATCGACCATAAAACATATATTTAAGACGCTTTAAAAAAATTTAAGGCTAGAACTAGCCGTGGTTCACTACATGTATTTGGAGAACCTACCTACTTTATTTACTTTTAATTACAACTAACCTCGAATAATAATACAATCATAGTTAGTACAGAGGATGTCATTAGGGCAATGGCCAGAATGTGTCCATAAGTCCATAACCCTAGAGAAGCCCCCTTTATTCTGTGGTAAATTTAGTACAGATCACCCCACCCCACATGGGGTGGTCCATTCTGAAGCTCTTTTCTGAATATAAATCGTAATTTAACTACATACTATTTTTATTATATTTATATATAATAAAAATAATATAAATATTTATATATTTAACTACAGACTACAAGTCTTTTTGAAACCTGTACACTTATAAAACAGTCGAACACAATGGTGGAGAATATAATGTTTCTTTTTGAGAATTTATGATCCATTGAACACACGACAATAAATTATTTCTTGTAGAGGACCTTCATCAGTTGTGCCTCCCTCAACTGGGAATAACTATCTCACAGAGTTCCCCAATCGGAGTCGTACTGTGTATAACGCTGTTACCCTGTTATTCCCAAGATAGAAATCACACGAAAGACTTCGTAGGTTAACTAAAACTCATAAAAGCAACAATTCAGTTTTTTGCCATAGACAACGAACATACATTAAGACTTTGGATTTTTTGGAATATACAACCTTCCTTACTCAAATCTGATTTCCCGATCAAATCATTAAAAGAAACTAAAATTTCATGGTTATTAAACTTACTAATCGAAATTAATACAAAAACTATATAGGAATGAATATAAAGAAATCTAAGTGATAAAAATATCTTTTTTGTGCCTTGTATTAAAAGTGTACTCATGAAAAATAGCAGATTATTGTATCTAACCACAGCTCACAGGTGAAAGTACTGTGGAAAGAAATTATCTGATAGATGATCTCCAGAATTTCAAAAAAGCGATAAGAAGCCTATTTCATTATAACTTCCCTAACCATATATCTACATAGTAGCTCCACTTTGTTGATGATTATTTAGAAGAATTGATTATCATATAATGTGTTTAATATGGAAATATTGTGGATAGAAACTGCAAATTTATTTTACTAATCCGTGTTTTGTTTCTTAACCTTTCTGTATGTCCGAAAACACCTTAGCATATGATGAATTCAATCATTGTTTGATGAATTTGGATACTATTTAAAATTCAATTTTAACGAAATAAGTAGATGTACATGAGTAGAAAAATAACTTTCGCGGTTAATCAATCCAAGAATCTTAAAAAAATTGCTAAAGTAATCCCGCCCCTGAAATTTTTTTCTGGTTTTGGCCTTGAGTTCCCCTGCTGTTTATTATTGTTAAAAAATACACTTTATTTAAGAATTGAATGTTATTTAAGTATTTGTTTAACGTCGTTAATAATTTTTAGTTATTAATCGTTATTTAGAAATTTCTAAACAATAATTTATTTTTTAATTAGTCTTTCTGAGACCCAAAGAATTGACAAATTAAATTTAACTGGAGTGGGACATAAAACAAGATCTCATTCTGAGGTATGCAGAATATTTTATGAGAAGCAGGATACTTTTCATCATCGTTCCCAGTCTACTGTGAGTAGAATAGAACAAAAATTCCGTTAATTTGGAAGTGTGAAAGCTTTTCCCAAACATAGGAGATTGAATTTGAATGACGAAAAGAAATTGGATAAATTGTTAAATGTTGAGGAAAACTCACAGAAACCTACATCAGATGGTGGTAATAATGTAATAAGCAAAACATCTGTATTGAGAATTTTTGTCATAGAAAAATAACCTCCATATAAATTCAAGCTGGTTCATGAACTAAATGACGATGATCCTGATCATAGATTAGACTTTTTTGAAATGGTTACAAATAGATGCCAAGGGAATCCGTTGTTTCGCAAAAATATTTGTTTCACCGTTGAAAATTATTGGACCATATTTTTTTGAGGGTGCATTAACCGGGGGGATTTACTTGGGTTTTCCACAAAATGTTTAAATACCTGAATTAAGACATAAGGTTTCAACAAGATGGAGGTACACCACATTAAGCAGCAGCAGTACGAGCTTATTTTAACCGATAAATGACCACCCCTTTTTGTGATCTGACTCCACTAGATTGTTTTCGTGGGGCTATTTAAAATCAACAATTACAAGAGTAAACTACCAAAAGTTGATTATTTAAAACATCGTGTAAGTTAAGTAATTAATCAAATCAGCTCAGAGATGTTGCAAAACGTCGTCGAGGAATTTCAACCCCGTCTATTTTTTGTCAGGAAATGAGCAGTGCCCAGTATGAGCATATGACTTGGACTATAATTATTGTATATATTGTTAATTACTTCAAAATTTATTTATTTCTATATTATATTATATTATTCTCTTATTACCAACGTCCAGAAGTAAAAAACGTATATAACTTCTAAACGCATTATAACACGCTACTCCTTTTTATTTTTTTAGGGGAAGTTAATGCCCTGGGGTTCACGGGGTAGGCGAATAATTTTATAAAAATGGTAATTTACATTCATAATTACGTAGACAATGAACCTATCCGTTACTTTATGACCGGACTGTACATAAACTAATATATTTTTGTAAATCATGTTTTTTTAATTTATCTCAGGAATTACCTTCACCAATGTTAAACACTCAATTTGAATTGGCCCCAACTTCATGGTTCACTAATAAAGTTCAAAATATTACTAAAAATAAGGAAAAAATTCTGAATTTTCAGGAAAAAAACTGAAACTATTTTTCAAAAATTATCCAAATTCACCCCGGATGGGAATATCCAAAGTATCAAATTTCTTGAATTTCCCACTAAAAAGATAAATTCTAACATTTGATAATTGGGAATAAAACGAGCTACTGCGACATCAAATTAACAAAACTTAACTTACCATCATCACACATCAGCTCTGGAAGATTGCCCAGAATCCAAGTCTGTTTCGGTCCAGGCAGTTGTTCCATTAATTTGTTAAATCGACTAAATTTCACCCTAATCACCACAAATACTAAGAAGCCAACGAGAAGCAGTAAAGTCCCACACAACACAATCATCGTACACCCTTTAATTGCACAAAAAATGTTTAAAAGTGTCTTATTTACTTCCTAATAACGAACTGTGTAGATTTAAAAACAAATCATCATAGTATATTCGTGATCAGCTAACATTATTAGTCATAATGTCATCCATCAACAAGGTCTCTATATTATCTGTCGTTGTTTAACAGTTCATTAATGACAATTAATATGCAAGAAAGGACTACCCGGTAAATAAAAATATATGTTTATATG
Source organism: Octodonta nipae (assembly GCA_034190945.1). Classification (NCBI taxonomy): domain Eukaryota; kingdom Metazoa; phylum Arthropoda; class Insecta; order Coleoptera; family Chrysomelidae; genus Octodonta; species Octodonta nipae. Next base: position 62,379,075 of record CM067216.1, on the reverse strand, counting down.
TGCGTGTTCAAATTTAAGTTTTGGTATACCATATTGAGAATTGGATTGGCAAAATTAACATACATTTATTGTAATCATATGCATTATAACTAAATGTGCAAAATTTGAATATCGTACTATAATAATTTGTTCAATGCAATAGTGTAAAAATTAATAAACACAAAGTTTGTACCCTAACACCATATTTATATTTAGATGAGTCCAAAATAGTTCACTTCAACCGTGGGTAATTTGTGTATCATTTAATGGTTACTACTTTGTTTCCTATAGTGTACGCATTCCACAAACTGTATAAATAACTTGAATTCTTGTTGCTTGAGATTTTTTTTTGTGATCCAGCGATAAATGATTTTATTTATTTCACAAAATTGTGTATAAGCCAGATTTGCCTTCAGTTTGGGGGCTGCTTTTATGAACAGAAAGAGGGAACGTCAATGGGGAATCCATTTGTATCCATTCCTTGCTAAATTGTTTATGGGCAGTTTCGAAGTCGAGGTAAAGAAAGTATGCGGATGATATAGTTGCTGTTTTTGATATGAATAAGTTTAATATTAATAATTTTGTCTTTTATCTTAATAATAAATTTACTTCAATTATGAATTAGAGAATTAAGGTATTCTCCCATTTGTAAATGTGCTTAAAAAAATGATAGTAGGAAATTATAATTTGATGTATATAAGAAGGATATTTACCTAATAATTATTTTCACTGTCAACAACACAAAATAGCTGGGATCAATTTCCTCGTACATTTGAGAGAGAAAAGAAAACAATTTGGGCATGTAGTGGATACCCAAATACCCAAATGAATATTTTAGATAAGTTAGAAAGAAACACCTTAGGTTACAAATAAATATCAATTTTTCGAAAACTAGGCACAAGAATAGGAATTTTTGGGGAACTTGGTACCTCTGGTAGTAAACAGAACAATGAAAACTTTACTGAAACTTATTGGGAAATCCTAAAGATAAATTTGAGGATTTCAAAAAGTCGAGAATATACGAGAACGAATTTAATGACTACGATCTGAAATATTATAGGCAAATCCGTAGACTTATTAGAATCCGAATCAATGAACTTTTGGCACACATAAAATACAGGAGATCTGATAAATATAGTGTATCACATGATGTTTTGGAACATAGTCTCATTACATATTTAAATTCAGTATGATGAATTGGACAAGTAGTAGTTTCATTTACTCATTAAATTCAGTTACCTTATTGCGTGTTAATGTTAGGCAGGTACTTAAAGATTAATCTGCTTGCACAATAGGATTGCCATGCTAATTTACATATTAGAAATTAGAAGAGAATTGTAAGTAGATTTAATTTTGGTTTATTCCATCAAAATGGCAGCTTAGCTGTTGAAATTGCGATGAGTGTAAAAAAACAAAATTTTTTGTTTATGCGTTTGTCGCACATCAAAATTTCCGAAGCTTTTCATGTTCCAATTCCAGTGTTTCGACACATTGCTACTAACAAATAGGAATTCGTAATCATTTAAGTTGCTCTTAAGTAGGTTATGAAGAGCTGTTAAAAAGTTATAAACTCTGGTACAAGCTTATTTCAAATTCACAGCTTATTATTTTATTTTATTCTGATTTGAATCTTTATATTCTGGATATACATACTGTCATGTAGTCCCAAGTAAGAAATCAAACAATAAAAATATTTATTAACGATGTTGCAGTTTCGAAGTTCACAATATTACTACTAACTTCTATAATTCAACCGAGATAAGTTATTGTTATTATCAGAATATTATACCCAATTTGGAGAGTCCAATTTTCTGAGACACAATGATGAAAATTTTCGAAAACAATACCGCAAGGAGATTCTTGATATCTCTTTTCTTTATCGAACAAATACAGCTGTCCCCCAAAATCTGCAAATTTTTCTTTGCAATTTTTACAGGACGCATAATCTTAATCACTTTGTGTCTAGTGGAGTTTCCAACCTTCTAGTCCATTTTTAGAAATTCAAATCAATTAAGTGGGAATCCTTGGAGAATTTTTAATATTTTGAAAATTTGCAGCTGAAAATTTGCTGGAATTTTTAAGGGGAATGTATTTATTATTTGAGGTCTCGTTAATAAGAGAGGTCAAATATGGCAACTGTAGTAGCAGAGTTTTATAACAATTTGGAATAACAATTGAACATTTTTTTGTATGCTTGAAACCTTCCTTTTATACAATGAAAGATATAACCCTATTTGAACCAATTGACAAACGTGAGTCTAATTTAAAAAACATTCTCCACTACCTTCCAGAAAATGTACGTAACAAATCAGCGATTAATGCGAAAAGTAGAAAAAATATTTTGGAGAAAGCTATATTGCAATAACTAAAAGAGATATCTTCTAATAAGTCACATGTAGTCTTCAGCTTCGGTTGAACGATTTTTCAAAACGTCAATTACAACTTTTTCCACAAATGTTCTCTATTGTGCCACGGAAATTATACTTTCATTAATTTGGGAACAATATTCTGATAGGAAATTTTATTGTGATCAAACTAACTAAACTCATTTCTAAGGTAGATGTTATATTTACCGAGTTATTTGAGCTTTAATGTCAAAACAGAGTAACAGCCAAACTAAACCATTTCTGAACATATCTCACCTACTAACTACTAACTTGGTATTACAGTGTGATCGTGGATTGCCTCAACCCAAAATGCCGAAATATTTATTTATACGTTAATCTTAAGTGGTTCTAGAAATTTCACTTATGATCTGTAAAATATACCAGAGTGTCTCAAAGCATCTCGAACCATCTCAAAACCAAACTCAGGGACAAAAAAATAAAATACAGAATATGGGCATTGAAGATTTTTCCAACATTACTACACATGGAATACCCGAAATAATAAAAGACGTAAGATTAGAATTAGTTGAAAATCTGTAGAAATGTAGAACAGAATAAATTAAACATTAATGAAGAACCATTAATGTGGCTATAGTTTCAGAAACAAATGTCTTCAATCCCGATAAAGAGAGGAATATGATCTACCCTAAATTTTAAAACAGCTTTTGAAAGCATTTTCAGAAAACTCGACCAGTCAAATAAATGTATAAACATTAACGGAAACATGTAAATGATTTAAGATTCGCCAACAATATTCTTCTAGTCATAAAATTTAAATAGTAGGAAAACATTAAATAATAATATTAATTAATAATCAAGCCCAAGAACCACAACAACACTCACCAATAGGGTCACAGAAGGTATGTCCCAACTTGATGCATACACCGTACATGAATCGTAGGGCGCATGCGCATATTAAAAAGGGGTCCTGTTTTTACTATTGCGCACGCGATCCACGATTCATGTACGGTGTATGCATCAAGTTGGGACTTACCTAGAATCAACGTGACCATCACCAACGGAGTCAACGAGAAATCCACCCGCAGAAAGTGATGCGCAGGATCAACAGCCACTCAAGCGGGACTGAAAAGACAGCACATGAAATGGACTTGCGCCATGAATGAATTTATAATGCGCACGTATTACAGATTTACTAACCTAGGCCAGGACAAGACTGGATATCGTCAAATACTCCATCAAGAGTTCTGTCGTGAGTACCCAGAGCTTCAAGTTACCGAACAGAGAGTCGCAGATCAATATCGTGTCATCTTGAGAAATAGCCTGAACAACTGGACACAATAAAGAACGAAGTGGAGCGCGAACTATTTGGTCGAAATACAATCGATCCAGAGCCTGAAATACATTTGGCACAAAGAGCGGACGGGACTCAAGAACTACAACAAGAACAGCCAACCAACGCTGACCTGCTTGAGAAGATCCAATCAGAAAAGGAAGAAGCTCTTTTAGAGTATAGTGAAACAGATCCACTTACTAGATCAACTCTTCCCAAACTAAGATCGTCTAAGAAACTGGGTATCGTCTTGCAGACAATGAACAAATTCATCTTGCCAAACTATGTTTTAGGTGCTAATACGTTAGAGGCGCTACACACAATCATCTACTGTGCTGCAACTTCCATCTGCAGAACTATTTCCCCAATTAAGACAAACGCCTCGGCAAAGAAGGCTTGAATGGAAAATCAATTATCTTCGGAAAGACGTTGGAAGACTATCATGGATAATAACCGAATACACTCCCAGTGGGATGGAGAAAACATCACATCTCAGCAGTGTCTGGACAGTCTACGACAAAAGCTCTCTGTCTACACAAGTCGATTGAGAAGGTACAAAACCAGTAACCAACGGAAACTAGACAACACACTTTTCCGACAATCAGAAAAAGAAAAAGAAAACTTAACAACATCAATAATAATGAAGCCCCTAGTTATCCCAGTAAAAGAGACATCAAGGAATTCTGGAAAACACAGCTTTCCACAACAATCTCCTATAACTCCAAAGCCAGCTGAATTAATGAGGAGGAGGCTGCATTTCAGAACTGTGATGGCATGCAACACCTACCATTTACAACGGAAGACACATCTAACATAATGAAGCACCTCCGTAACTGAAAAGCACCAGGACCAGATGGCGTGCAAAATTACTGGATCAAGAAACTCTACGCAACCTTATAAATGACGTAATTACCCACCCACACAAGATGCCTAGTTTCCTAACGCACGGTGCTACATACCTCTTACCAAAGGACAACCTGTGTACACAGGACCCAGCAAATTACCGACCAATCACTTGCCTTCCAAACTTATACAAATCCATAACATCGTGCATTAATCATCGCATTTTCAAACATTGTGAGCTGAACAACATAATAATTATAGTTTAAAAAAACTAAAAAATACGCTTTAGTAACAAACCGAAGTAAAAAGCAGAAAATATTTTTTAATTATGAACAGTTTATATTACAGCAGTAGAAAGTCCAACAATCAATCATGATTATTTAAAATAAATATATAAGGAAATTTAAGTTATTAACAGAAAAATTCGATTCAGAGTCAAAAGCGTGGGGTGCTTTTCACAATATTTGCATAACTCTCCTCTTATAAATAGTTGCCTATAGAATAATTGCAAAATTTAATATTTCAAACACCCCACGCTTTTTACCCACAGGAGGTTGTCAAGCGTTCGCTGCAACTGAATACAAAGAACGACACAAAGCTGTGGCTAAAATACTGCACCAGGAACTAGCACTGAAACTTGAACTATCACTGTCGGTAAGATTACCATATATACCATATAAATACAAACGAGAATCTGTTTTAGAAAATAACAACTACAAGCTGTACTGGGACCGCGCGATACTGACTGATCGGACTGTTGCCCACAATATACCAGATATAGTTTTGGTAGATAAAGTCGCTCGGAAAACAACTTTAATTGACATAGCAATTCCTAACAACAATAATATAAATATCAAGCAGGCTGAGAAAATAACCAAATATAGGGATTTGGATTTTGAAATAAAGACTCAGTGGGACATGAACAACAGACGAACTGTACCAATTGTTATGTCAACGACAGGACTAGTTCCAAAACATGTATTAAACAATTTAAAATACCTCGGTCTGGACGAACATCTTTATCAACAAATGCAAAAAGCCGTCCTGTTAGGAACAGCCCGGAAGTTGAGGAAGTTTATGGGAAACGGCTGCCACGACTTTAACCACGGGCCTGAAAACCTGGCAAGGGCTCTCGCAGAGCTAAACCCTTTTGATATCTAGGATATCTGGGGTTTAGTGAATTTTCCCCCGTTGGCACGCTATGCGTGCCTTAGAGGGAGTGTGCTGCCATACACTGTATGGTCAAGTCGGAGGGATAAATATTAATAAAACAAAGATAATGACAAACGGTTGGAAGACTATTTGACTAATTTTCTATGTTGAATAAAAAAAACACAGCTTTACTGACTTCCACACATACACACACACCCACACACACACTTGTAACAATTGTTTCGCTTGTTTATAGCTGCTTCATACTGATGACATTTTACTAAGAGTAACGTTTATATAATACACGCATAGCAGGTACATAAATGAAAATTATATTGGTATTTATTGTAATAGATTAAAATCAGTTATAATATGATAAATTTGAGAACTCAGTGAAGTCTATTACAGTAAATACCAATATAATTTTTATTTATATACTATGTATCTACCTGTATATATGTAAACGTTAATATCTTAGCAAAATGTCATCAGTCTCAAGAAGTTATAAACTAGCGAAACAATTGTTGTAAGTGTGTTTAATCATAGTGGAAGTCAGTAATACTGAGTTTTAATTCATCAGGAGTTTCAACTTTCAGCAAGTAACGGCCATCTCCTTCCAATGTTTATTTTCTACGTATTTATGAGGCTGAAGTCTCACTAAGAAACTTGCTGAAACAATCGCTAGGGCATAAACCAACAAAGAGTGTCAGGCATAAAGTTAAGAACATATGAATCTGCGAACAAACAAAATATTTCGAACGTAATAGAAAGGATGGCCAATCTGAAACGGAAATGCGCCAGACAGATGGCTCGTAGAACTGATGACAGATTGGCAAAGTTGGAGTATAGAGTGGAGATTCGGAAGCGCAGGAAGACCAACTAAGGATGGAAATACGACATAAAGGGTAAGGCAGGAAACCAATAATGAAAAGAGCAAGGAACAAATAGCTGCCACATGATGCCTATATCCAGCAGTAGTGTATATAAACAGATCGTGATTGTGATTGTAGTACTAAGTTCTCTCTGTGATCTGTGGAACTAAGAATGCCAAAACGTTGATCGTATTGGTTTTTATTACAGCTGCCTTTCTTCACTGTTTAAATATTAACCTGTTCTTTTATATATGAAAACGCTAATGATATTAACATTCTAAAAGTCCTACTTGAATTGTATATATTCATTAATGAACAACCCTCCTGACCATTACTAAAAAATAGTGTAATTTAGTATTTCGATAATGATTAGGATAGCTACATCAAATTTTTGATCAACCAAGTGAATTCAATTTATTTACTTTATTCAACACAGCAACCATATCGTGTTTCAATAATAAATAATTTATTTATTAATTTCTTAATAACTGTACTGTTAAACAGTAAAAACACTTATCGTTACATACATTAAATAAGTGCGTATTAAGGTGGAAACACATTATCGTCACGTCACGTGAGTTCACATGCAATTACGACATGTGACGGCACACTCGAAAATATCTGCAATACAATTTACGCATACCTTTAAATCAGCTAGAAGTATTCCATTGGAGATATTTCGAGTGTGACGTGACGTGACGATAATGTTTTTCCACCTTTACAATCATAAAATGTATATACCAAATGACTACGGAACAAACTTTAAATAACTTTCAGTATTTTATATAAGAGATGAATTAAATTCTTTAAAAATGTGAGGAGTTATATATATCATAATTTAAATTTCCCAAGAATAAATTACAAAAGAAAACAAACAAGTAAAATTATAAATTATGCTACTCCTATAAAAAGTGTTTTATAACAAGAATTTATCAATATATTTAATTTAGTTATTCAATATTAAATATTTATTATAAATTTAAAAAAATCACCTTACGATTTAACTTGTGTAGATATTTTAGAAAGAATATAACAATGCAATTTGAACAGTAACAGAAGAATAAATCTATTTTTTTAACACAGAACTCTTATTTGAAAAATAATTAAAACTCTGTTTATTGTTATATTTTATAGACGTGATAAGGAAAATTGTGCTTCCAAATATTATTGTTGTGTTATCCAATATTTTATGTTTTCTAACATAAATAACATTTTATATATTGAGTTGATTTACTCACTGAACCTTGTTGTGGTGTTTTTTTTAATATTATACATAGGTCACAAAGAAGTCGACTAATAAAGGAAATTTAGTTTGTTTTATATCCGGAGTGGTTGATAAAACTGATGAAAAGTTAGATAATCTTTTTGTTTTGTTTATAAAACTATATTGGTACGAGATGTAATTCTGTAGTACTAACGGCGGAGCCGTCATCGTTCATCAAATTATTTAATACCTTGACAATAAAACATTTTAAAAAATATATAACCGACTTCTACCTATAACTAAAAAGCTAAAAATAATTATAACAAAATACAACTCTAGCAAATAAATAACACATTCAATGTTGTTAGGTACCTACCCAGGAAGTAAAAAATGTAAACATTAAAAGGTGCTCATTCTATACAAATTAATTACCTACCAATCTAGTATATTTTTGAAGTCGGTGCCAAACAAATCTAAAATCCTTCATTGCGTACTTATCTACTAATTCATCAAACTTGATGTCGCTTGTTAATATAACAAAATACTATTTACTAGTGCAACAAATTACTGGAATCAACTTCATTTCTTAGATGTCCTCATATACAGACAGGACGAACGTTTCTACCACACTGGTTAGATAAAGATACAAACGCGGCATTTCACACCACGACCACCACAAATTCAAGGGATAGTAAGCTTATATCAAGATCACTACTTCTAATAGACACGCCAACAAGAAAGGAAGTCCTAGCTCTAAGAAAGAATGGTACAGCAATCATCAGAAAAGTAACAAGCAACAATCAAAGAAAGAAGAAAAAAATGAGATCCAAGATTACGCGAGCCATGTCGGTTTACCGTACATTAGAGGTACAACTGACAGAATCGGGAGATTTCTATGTCAACCCAACAGCTGTAGAACATATAACCCACAAACAGCTTAGTACTTAGTGTTAAATGTGATTTTGGCGAAATCTCAAGAGATTTTTCATTAGAATGCAACAGTCGAACGGATGAAAAGAGAATTTATAAGCATGTCAAGGTAATCAAAACCTGACAAATACAGACAAATCAGAGACTTAAAATTTTCTTGGATTACGCGTCTTTATGAGCTGCTTAGAATTTTCCCAAATCAGTATGTAATGGCAAAATGGCTTACGAGTAGAACAAATCTGAATAATTTAAGTAGAAACATGACAACAAGATATGTTTTTGAAAGTCAAATCGAAACGAAATTATTACTAGTAGTGCTGCTTGTCAAAGACTTTCACGTCGAGTTACCTACAACAACAGAATAATGCAAATGCTTCAAAACCAGTAGGAATTACATATTCGAAGAAATAATTCGTCCACAAGGGAGAGACGATAGGATGGATTTTTTAACTGGATTTACAGCACTTACTAGAGGCGAGAGCCTTAAAGATATTTCACCCCAAAATGAGGAAATCTTAAATACAAGAGCGTAAAAGAAATCAATTTCTGTGGGTTTGAACCACAGATCGAGTAATTTAACTGGAATAGCACTGGAAAAGCAATATGTCGGAAACTATAGAGAAGGTAACCAGATAACCCTCCTCCCGTGAAGCTCGTCTCTGGATCCCGCCTTGGCACCTACCATACTATTGATATTAATGTATATAATAATTGGTTACAGTACATATTATATTGCAGAATATTAAACATACCCAACAAATGAACCAGAAAAATAAGCAATCAAGTACTATATGATTTGTTCATACAGTAGTAAGCGAAATATGAATATCCTCAATATAAGACTGATATCTTGCAAAATAGACAAAAAGAAAATGACATGTCCACAAACACTAATTGTGTTGTGGGGAATTTAATGTTCATCTATTTCAATCAAAAGAGATAATATGTGTTTCAATTGAAATTATATTTTAATTTATATACTTTTTATATTTATTTTCTGTTTTTTCTCACTTTCTTTACCAAAACCGTACTTTTGAATATATATCATATATATATATATATATATATATATATATATATATATATATATATATATGATCATGGGCTGTATTTGTCTTACATATCTGAAAATATTTATTGTCTTAATTGTGGTGGCTTATTTTTGATTTTTGGCCCAAAACATTTTAAACTATTTTTTGAGCCCAAACAAAATGTTGTACGTTAAAGTATAGAAAAAAAAGTGATTAAAAGTTTGGTAAGAAATCCGTGAATACCTATAATAAGGATAAAAAAAAGAGGTGAGACATTATAGATTAAAGTGTAAAAAATGCAGAAACAATGCGGAAAAATTGACGAAAATGCCCATAAATAAGAATAAAAGTGGACCAATGAAGAAAAGTTGAAAAAATGTGTAGAAAATACTATAAACTGCCCAACCTAAAATCGTTTAAAGAAAAAGGAATAATAATTAAGTAGGACATACAATCATTTTATACAAAAATCAAAAATTGATGTTGACTTTTGAAATAATCAAATAAATCTTTAACTCCTTTAACTTCCTATAAACAAGTTTCATTTTGAAATTGGGAATTACTACATTTCCCTATTACACATGAATAAATTTAATCAGTATATCTGACAAAAAAAATCAAAAAATGTCTATTATTGGCGGATATTCTATACACATTTTTAAATTCTAACAGAGGGTCGTAATATGAACAATAAATATTTTTAAAATTAATTGATTTGTTCCAACCTGCACATTTCTGGGCATTCCATATTCAAGCACACTAAAAATCAAAAAGTAAAACTGCCATAAAATATTGTAAAACAACGAAATTTCCGAGAGAATACTATGAGATCTTTTCTTAAAAATAATAAACCTTCACCACCGGACTTACGGTCACGCATATACTAATATGATACTTTGATAACGCACCGTATTTGTAGCAGCTCATTTACAGAAAAAGAAAGCAAAGGAAACACCGAATATTACTACGAAACACATTTTTATGAATCAGTAAACCGACAGGGGCGAAATCCACATCTAACTAAATTCAACGTAACCACTTTATATCGATGAGGTTCAGGAAAGCTCTACACATAAATTAAACGGTGAATTAAATAAAAATTATTAATTAGCAAAATTAGTCACTGTAAAGAAATTAGCATTAAAAAAGTTACATTAAACACGTTAGGCAATGGAATTAGAATAAAATAGAAAAATTAGAATTTAGAAGGTAACATAGTACAAATTGCACTATTGCCACCCCCTTTCAAATATCTAAAATTATGTTAATTTATTTTAATTTTATCCGATTCAACTTAATGTTGTTATCATTAGTTTTCGGGTCTAAGTCAGTTTTCATGGAAATCGCCAAAGCATTTTCTAGGTATTAATGTTTTTAATCAGTTTCAGCAATATCATTAGATATTTTTTTGAAAATGCCATTGATTTTCCAAAGCAATTATTTTTGGGCTTTATGGACCGGGTTAAGGCTTCCGATAAATTACGATTGAAAGACATCGTTGACATAGCCAAACAGAAACAAATTCTAACACATATTATAGAGGTGATCAAAGAATTGAACACAAATAGAATTATTTAGGTTTAGATTAATGAATTTAGCAAGAAGAGTTCCCAGTTGATCAATTTAATAGTAGACACAAACACAGACAGCAAACACTGGATAAAAACCAAAAAGGGCGAAAATTTATTGTGTTGATAACATTTTTCCATTTTTAACCTACTTTTAAAAATGAGGAGGTTATCAATTCGTCTGTATATGTGTTTTATTTTTTGTTTTTTATGTCTTCGGAGATTACTCGAAACCGGTTCAAGAAATTTAGATCGTTTAAACTGGATTGTGTTAAGGATGATCCCGAAGTGGTTCCATATATTTTTTCAATGACATGATATATACAGTTTTTTTGAAAATCGACAGAAATGTGAGCTTATAGTAACCTTTGTCGAAGGCGATAGTATTAAAGAAAACAGTTGTCGCTGTGTGAAACCCGAATTAATTGTATGAAATTGAAAATACATTAGAATTGAATCAAATAACATGTCAGTTAACCAACTTCAAGATGTATGGTCTCAATTCGTCTCTATAAACAATGTGTCTTCATAAGTTGGAATAAAAAGGAAAACCCATAATATCGACATGTTTCGCGTGTAGGACTAGGAAAATATTCCATTTAAATTGTAATACAAAGATGTCATTCGATTCTATATATTATATTAATTAAGCAATAGTAAAAATAATAGGTTGATGTTAGTAAATATTTTGCTCAGGTTAAATTGACATGTTTAGAACGGGAGACGGTGTGGCCATACAATCGGGGGTGTAAGACAAAAGTGTTTTCGCGTTCATTAAAAGATTCAACCAAAAAAACTAACTTATACTGATAAAAAAATGTCACTCGCCATTTTGACATGTTTAACACCTTGGGTACTTACAAATTAAGCCACTCAAAAAATTTTAGCCTGTTACTAATTAAAAAAGTTTATTATAATTGAAAACTGCAGACAATTAGATCACTAAAAAATGTATTAAAAATTGAAGAAAAAAAAATTTAATACAAAAATTCGCGGAGGAGGGACTATTAAAGATTGTAATTAGAATTAAAACAAAATGTCTGATAACTGACAGACCAATTCCTCTACAATACAGTGTATCTACCTAAGTTGGAATCATATGCAAAACATTCTTAATACATATAAATATTTAGAAAACTAGTTAATACTCTAATTTATTGAACAATAAGGTTAGTCAAAATTACAAATGTTGCTTAAAAGTAAAATACCTTATTATTTGGCAATATCTAAAAAGTTAATTAGATTTGAAAACTGCATTCAATTATATCCCTAAAATAAAATATTTAAAAAAAAAATATAACCGACTTCTACCTAGAACTAAAAAGCTAAAAATAATTATAACAAAATACAACTCTAGCAAATAAATAACACATTCAATGTTGTTAGGTACCTACCCAGGAAGTAAAAAATGTAAACATTAAAAGGTGCTCATTCTGTACAAATTAATTACCTACCAATCTAGTATATTTTGAAGCCGGTGCCAAGCAAATCTAAAATCCTTCATTGCGTACTTATCTACTAATTCATCAAACTTGATTGTTGCTTGGCACCGACTTGGTAGGTAATTAATTTGTACAGAATGAGCACCTTTTGATGTTTACATTTTTTACTTCCTGGGTAGGTACCTAACAACATTGAATGTGTTATTTATTTGCTAGAGTTGTATTTTGTTATAATTATTTTTACCTTTTTAGTTATAGGTAGAAGTCGGTTATATTTTTTTTAAATGTTTTATTTTCAACTTTTTAGTATTTGTGAACTCAGGTAGTTTTCATTCTTTATTTTTTATTTTGTATGTATAACCTTAATAGATAGAACCAGGTAACATCGAAAGCCTCAACATTACACAATGATACTTTCTCATTTAAATTAACAGGTAAATCTTTACGAACAAAAATGTACTAGTACGCGTTGACTTAATAAGCCCAAAATATATTTATGCCTTATGGACTACGCTATGTAACCTTTTTTCAACTTTTTTTGACAACCCTGTATAACTATAGATAATTCCGCTCCAACCTATGTACCAACCATCCTGTACATACGACTGCCCACGGACAAGCATAAATTTGTTAGCTGCCTTCTATAGGACGGAGTAGAATCCATCCCACATTTACGGAGTCAAATCCGTCCTATATTTCAACCATAGTATATAACTCCTTGTGGGCTAGCCCATAAATTAGTTAATTTTTTACATTTTACATTATCGTCCTGTCCTCTCCACACTTTATGCAACTTCTAATGGGCTATAAAAGAAATAGTTTTTTAATCACCCTATATAATTTTAATTTCACATTTTTTCCAACATTTTTATACCACCAAACGTCCAGTCCACCCTATATTCGAACCATCCTGTATATACGGCTGCCTACGGACCACTATCATTCTATATTCCGTCCTATATTTCAATCTTCATATAAATGCAACTCCTTCTATCACTTTACTTTGTGATTTTGTTTGCTATAACTAAACACCCTGTCTATAAACGTACCAAATAGCAGTTTAAAGTTTGACATGTGTTGTCACTGAATTTTCTATTAGGCCGGGAGAATGTGCCAACCAAAAGCACCGTCTTCGCAAAATGGAAAAATTTGCATTTAAATAGGTATTTGCCTGGTATACAAACAAAACGAGCTTGGTACTCATTGATTTAAGGAGCCAAAAATACTATGCTTTACTACCTATATGCTTGAGATGTACATAGAAAATTTTCAAATTCGCAATTAAAACTTCCAGTGCCTAAAATTACCGCACTATTACGTTGGAATTAAAATATTTATGAGGAATTGTCCGTTATGTCATTTCGATGAAATTTTTGATAAGAATTTTGGAATTTTCGGCGATTTTCTGCAAAACTGCAAGTTGCACGTCGCAGAAAAGTATATGAGATCACCTAAGGATCTTCCTTAATAGATTAAACGTTAAAAAACTATACATAAGGAGTTATCGAAAAATCGACAAAAATATTAGGCATATTGGTCGATTTCCATGCACGCATGTGTTCATTGACAAATTTTATCACTTTACCAATAGAATTCTTTTCCAAAAGTTGAAGTTTCACCAATCCGGATATATACTCTATTAAACAAGACCATATTCATTCAAAACGGTGCACCACAGGATCGGCTAACATACATACAAAAAAAAGCGAAAAAATACGCGACGAATTGATAACCTCCTCCTTTTTGGATGTCGGTTAATTATAACATCAATACATTAATTGACACAAAAACCGACTTATTTTTCTGCAGCAATTAAATACCTATTTTGAAGTGAGAATAATTTGGGAAGTAGGTTTATGAGTTGTACTTCGCAACTTGGTTGTTCAACTTGGCACTGACTTGAGAAAAAGTATTTAATTATTACAGAAAAATATTTTTTTTTTGCCTTTTAGTTAAGTTAATTTTGTGTTTTTTTTTTGGAATCGGTTTTGTTTTTATAATGAATTTCTGCAGGTAGGATAGTGCTGTCGAAACTAAGTTTGGATCGATTGTGAGCATACATTTTATCGGTCTGTTGTTTGAATCCCAAGGGGATTTGGGAGGTTTAAACACCCCAAAATAAAACAAAACATTCACTACATTTACAGTTATTGCTAAGTGGTCATAACGAAGAGAAGTAATTAACTCCCCCCCCCCCTACAGGACTAGGTACGCTTATAATTCCTAGTGCAATATGTTTGCTATAATCAGTTTGAGCAAATGCCTGGCATCATTCCGTAAAGTGCAAATCATTTATGTATATAGTACATATAACTGAATTTAATATTTTATCGTGAAATACAGTACGACTCCCGATTTGGAGTCTCTGTGAGCTAGATTTTCCTGAAACTCCTGGATGTCGGAATTCATTTTGTGATAAAATATTAAATTCCGTTATATGTACTATATAAATAAATGATTATTCGAGAATTCACTCAGTTGAGGGGAGCTCAGTTTCAAAAAATCCATAGCTCAAAGTTTTTAAATTATTTAAAGAGTTATAAACTGGCAACTAGGCTTGATAAAAACAAAATAACAATGTACATTCATCGAGGTCATTTAGAAGTACAATGAATCCGAAGATGAACAAAAACCAAAATCTGTCCGCGTCACTTGAAATGCCACATTTTTGTCAAAAATTATGTAAACCTCTTGGAACTCCGGCCTCGGCTCGGCAGGTTAATTCATATTAAGAGACCCATGCCCAGAGATTAAACATAACTACTTATAATTATTGTAAATATTGTTAATTACTTCAAACTTTGAATGAATAGTTTTTTTTTGTTTAACTAATAGTTTTGAATTATGACAATTCTACTTAATATGTTAATGGGATAGGTGAATAAATAAATACATAAATATTATGCCTGAGTGAAGTGCGAAAGATTGTATAGATGATAAAGGAGTTTCACCGCTCTTAAAAGTCAATAAACAAGCTGAATTTTTTTATCCTTTAACCAATAATGCATATCTAGAATTAATAAGAGCAGTGTAAAAGTCAGTGAACTAATTCCTTTACAATTTTCTGATTCTGAACGTCCTTCATTAAATATTATGAAGAATTAAAATTTAAGCTATGGGTTTGGTAGGACCTACACATTACAAACGTTTGTCAATGACTACTTGTAAAAAAAGGAATACAGCTCCATATAATTACAACAATTCTATTTGTTATTTGTAGAGAATATGGAAACTAATTATAAGGAAAACCGCGATTTTTTCTACAATGTCATTAAAAATTGTAAAAGGAAGTAATACTGAACCAAAGTGTTAACAAATACGGAGAATTAATAACAGATAGAATCAAAAATATTGCTACGAGAATTCATCCGATAGCTGGTGCAATGGCCATCCAATTCATGGAAGGGACATTCTTCCAATACTTCTCGGAATCCGAAATGTTTTGTCTCTCAACAGGCCAACCGCTGTCGTTACTGGGAATTCTCTGAAGCTTCCAGAACACATGGAAGACGTTTCCCGATGGTTCGTTGGCTTGTCAGAATAATTCCGAGAGAAATATATAAATACGGACAGCTGGCGATGGGGTCATTTAGTATTCTACGGTCGTATTGTATAGTTTAGATAAATTGTAAATAGTTCTGTGAATATAAATTGTGTTAAAGTAGTGAAAATAAATTAGAGTGAGTTGGACTATGTTTTTAAATAAATCCAAGAACTGAACTGAACCCGAGTGTGAAAATAAAAACATTACACTATAGAAATATGGAACTAATAATTTGAAATTGCTGCATTTACACCAGGAAAAATAATTCTTAATGAAAAAAAAAAAGAAAAACAATTAAACGTAAAACGGGGCAGAGATAATGAGTACTAATGAACGGGTTCCCGTCATAAGAGAACTTATACAGTCAGCTCGTAACGTAAGTGATAAATTAATGTTTTACGTAATTATGAATGTAAATGAAAAATCCGGAAACAAGTGAATTTTTATATATGAAACTCTTTTTCAACCCTATAGAGGTCATAACTACCGCTAAAAAAATAAATGAAAAGGGGTTGGCTTGGTTTGTTGTTGGCTTTGGCCTTCTAAGCCTCTAAAACCATTGTCTTCTGGGTGTACGGTTATCTTTCTGATTGCTTGTGATAAAACACTTCCCTTTTGCGGGATTATCGTCTGTTGTTTATTATAGTTGGTGATAATGATATTAAGTAAAACACCTGTATTGAGAATTTTGAAAAAATAGAAATATCACCCATATAAAAATAAGTTGGTTAAGAAACTCAGTGGCGATGATCCTGATCGTAGATTAGAATTATGTGAAATAGTTATGAATAGATGCCAAAAAAAATCCGATGTTTCCCGAAAATATTCTTTCCTCCCTACGTGGAACTGTCAACAAGCAAAATTGTCGGTATTAGAGTACGCCAAATACTCATTGGATGAGGGAAAGCTCACACTCAGTATCCAATTAAAGTGAACTATTGGGCTGGAATAATAAATGACAGAATAATTGGACCATATTTTTTAGGGGGCTTTATAGTTAACCTCGCAGACATTAATGGAAATATATGGTTTCAACAAAATGAAGCAACATCACATTATGCAGCAGCAGTACCAGCTAATATTAATCAGGAATCGTGGAGAAATTGAATTTCAATACCTTGTATTTTTCCGTCAAGAAATGAACAGTGCCCAGTTTACTATGAAATGAACAACCTATTGATAAAAACGAAATTAGCAAGCGAATGTATATAAAGGACACTATAGATCACGTTTGGATGTGAAAGATGGAATCTATATAAAAAATCAAAAGCAAAATGCATGCAGCAGAAATGAAATATCTATGAAGCGTACCAAATATTTAAAAAAATATTAGGATAAGGATAAGAACTCATGGCAGAAGAAATATAGAATTTTTAAATAACTATATAGAAAGGAGATTGAATGATTAGATAAAAGAATGAACGACATGTAGGAATCTTAGACACAGGGTAGATATAGATGAAAAGGCCAAAAGCTACATAGGACGAGTCAATAAAGAAATCACGAACAAGAGAGGAACAATAATAAAGTGGCAAAATAAAAAAATATTTTTTTTTACACAGAACAGGCATTTCAAGACTTCGTTTAGTTTAACGCCTTATTTATTTCCTCTATTGGAATATCATGGAGTTCATTTGATTCACAGGTCCATTTTATGCAGTAGAAATCTTTAGAATCGCTAGGACGAGACACATGTGCAAATTTTAAACTGCTCTACCAGGACCGGCGTAGGGATTGAAGTCCAAGACTGTTTCATGAATCAAGGGAGTTTCGTTCCGAATCTTCAATACCAATGAAATTAAGATGGAAGCTTAGAGCTTTACAGGTCCGAATTAGTCATATTGAAAAAACAATTCAGACTAGAAGTTTTAACATATTAACAAAAGTTGAAAGTGTTGAAATTTCTTTAAAAAAAATGTTCCTGCACCTTCGCCCATATAAATTCAACATAATGCCAATTACCAAAAAAGATCTCAACAGATGTATTTATGCAATTTCAATTGAGTTTGGTTATACTATGAAAAATAAAACTGAATTTATAGTAATTATGATAAAATTGTGAATTCGATGTCTTTTGTTTAATAATTTACAGTACAAACATTTTTATTCTCAGGAGATTTTAGACAAACGATACCAGTTGTATTTAAATGGAAGCGAACAGGTCAAACTAATGCGTGTTTTAATCGTGGGAGAAAGAAAAATCTCAAATTGGAGAATGAATTAAGAATAAACTAATTTCTTTGCACATTTAGAGTTTTTAGATTATTTATTGTGTTTTAATTGATATATAAACAATATGTTATTTCAGCAAAATAGTATTCAGCTAACATTTTATATATAAGATTCCAGAGCAATCCCTTACCTAATAAAAATCCTTGAGTTCTAAGCGACAATTCTGTTGAAATTAGTGGTAATTAGTTTACCATATACAAACGTAAGCCAGAGATTAAAATTAATAAATTTGGACGTTTTGCACCGTTAATTTACTAATATAAAATATGTTATGCATATTTAAAATGAGTATCAAGGTAGATTAATCATTAATTTGTTTTCATATAATTAACATTTGTAATTAGGTACATTCGTATTGAAGAGTACAAATGCCAGGCGCTTAATCAAATTAATTTTAGAAAAACCAGGTGCAATCTGGTTATTAAAATCGATTAACCACCTATTCTGTTAATTTCAGCTTATGTTATGAGATTGTTGTACAACGCTCAGTTAGTGTGTTTCCTGTGAATGGATTATTCAAATTTTTTATTAAATTTTTAATTATGTAATCACCGAAACGTATTTATTAATATAATTATACAAAGTACGTGGCGTTAGTATAAGAAAAATAGAAAATGTGTACAACGCTTTTATTTTTTATTGAAAACATTAACTGTTAAAAATAATGAATTACGCAAATATAAAGATAAATTCATGACTTGAAAACTCGAAATATCTATAACTAGAAAATGATGAAAAACGAGATATAGGATTTCACAAACATTTTCCGATAACATCAACGGCTGATGTATTGTTGGATTGGAAAGTGTTACCCTCTCCTAAGGATAAGCAAAATCCTCTTTCACTCAAAGATGCTTCTTCTATTCCATGTTGTTGTATGCAAGTTGTATGGGGGCAGTATACAGTGTGGAACAGCCAAATGGACGAAATTCGTCATGTGACAGTGGCCAATTCAAGCCCCTGTATATTATTTATTTTTTGGATTCTCCAGAAAATTCTAGACAATTCATGTAGAATGTCCTACATCTATCTTCACTTGTTTCGGAAATATTAAGTGTTTTCAGTTTTATTACAAGAATTAACATTAAAAAAAATATTTTATTTCACAAATTCGCTACATTACCTACACTAAAAACCTAATAAGTAATACTGATTATTTCTTAATAATTAAAAAAAAACATAAATGTCAATGTAGGAAATGTTCAAAATGCTCGCCTCGAACGTCTTAGCAACATGCATGCTAATCTGGTAGAGAAATGTTTTCTAACGTTACTCAACATTTCAGGCGTGACTGATCTAATCGCAAGCGTGATTCGTCTTTTTAGGTCATCTAAGTTGAGGGGGATTAGTTTTGTATACAGTACTTTTGACATACCCTCACAAAAAGTAGTCCAACGGCGCCAAATCAGTAGATCGTGCTGGCCATTCTCTCAATCTGCACCTCCCAATCCACCGATTTGGAAAAATTTGGTTCAGGTACTGCCAGACATTGATTTTGTAATGGGGCGGTGCTCCATCTTGCTGAAACCATATTGTATTAACCGCAACTTGTGGGTTTACTGGATCAGGATATAAGTTTGTCAAAGTTGGGACGACATTATTTTGGAGAAGTTCTAAATATTTATCTCCATTCAAGTTGCCACCAATGAAAAGGGACCTACAATATGATTTTCAACAATTCCTGCCCAAACATTAACTTTTGCAGGAAATGGCGTATGTTTCTCTGTTATCCAGTGAGGATTCTCATTAGACCAATAGCGGCAATTTTTGACATGACCGTGAAGTGTAAATGTGCTCTCATCAGAAAACAAAACATCTTCTAATTGGATCATATTGTTATCTAAAGCCGATTTGCAGCGATCTACCGGTTATAAGTTTGGTTCTAACCTTGGTTGACAGTGGTTGTACTTTGACATTTCTCTTTTCATCAGTGAAGTAGAACCAAAACTGATTAGCTAGAATGTAATTTGGTTCAACCAAGAAACGTCAAAATCATATGTTAAATTTTTTTGTTTTTGTTTATTTAAAATTTTGCACACATCAATAAATTTCTTATTTATGTGGTTCTATAGTGATAGTGATTTTTGCAAAACGGGCCAAAATTTATTGTTAAATGTATATGTAAACAAGTAAAATAGTAAATACAACAACCTTAAATGTCATTTAAGAAAGAGACACGATCAAAAACATCTACTGCTTTGGGTTATTACTGATTGAAGATAATTCAAACAATAATGTTACAAAGGGCTTATTTGTGGCGTCATTGATATTAACCAAAACCGCTAGAATGTGTTTGTTTCAAACCATTTAGGAACAATTATAAACAGTAGATCGCTGCAAATCGGCTTTACCTTTGTTCATAGAAATACATTCACCTATCGAAATCATCTTCCATGAGCTGCTAAGTCAGCATCATTTTATAGGAATGCATTTTGCTTTCCTTTAATACTCTAAAAATTGATGTGTGGCTAACGTTGAACAGTGGAATTGCTTTTCGACCAGAATTATGTGGGTTTTCTTGAAACTCAGGCATAATATCCAATTGCATAATATCACTTAGAGCATTGGCAGATATTTTTTTTATCGTGAAATAAGAGAGAAACTTCCATTTGTGTTCGTGTGCTATCTCCATAACCAATCATTTGGAGAATTGGTTATTTTGTGCATTTCTGTTAAATGAACCATTTTTCTAAAATTATTACGTACAGTTAATGAAATTCAAACGACAATAGCACTGACACTAATCACCACAGTCATGCAAGCAGACAACACGATGGCTACAGGCTTTGACGAAAATAAAAACTGTTTTTTTTTCAAATCAGTATAAAGGAACGGAGGAATTGTTTTTACTTATTATCTCAATATCAAGAGCTAAATGGGAATTAAGTATTTAATGTAATGAAGCAAATTTGTGAAATAAAATTATTTTCTTTTTTTAATGTTAATTATTTATAATAAATCTGAAAACAAGTAATATTTCCGAAACAATTGATATTGATTGAGATAGGTGTACTAAGTACTTAATAGATTTTCTACTAATCTATTAAGTACTGAGTTTTGTGAATAAATTTATTATGCTGACCAGATTTGTGTTGAAATTTAAATGCAGGGTTACCAGATGGGCGAAAGATCAAAAAACGTTTGCTTCCATGAACATTTTGGGAATGTTTGGTGATTTATACCGTTCAAAAGTAAAAGTTCAAACTAAATCTATTAAGTAAATTAAAGTCTGTGTTTCCCTGAAAATTTTTCGGTGTCAATTTACTTCGTTAAGTATATTCAGTTCATTTATAATGTGTGCATCATTGTGACAAGTTTTAAAAGTGAAGTTTTGAAATATGCTGTTCGAAAGAAGAATACTAAATGTAGCCGCCGCAAGTACAACTTGGTGCAATTATAGTTTATTTTAAATTCCACTGAAGGCAAGAAAATAATTTGTTTCCAGACGATAACTTTCATCAGTTGCGCTCCCTCAACTAAGTAATTGAAATCTCGAATAATTACACAGATCTGGTGGTGATTGTTGTCAGTGGGCAGGGATCATTTCCGAAGTAATTTTTCGTGTAGAATACTAACGCGGGCTCAGAATTGGCCTATCACGTCAGAATTTTGAGATATTTGAGGTTATTTGCACAAAACTGGCTTTTTTGACTATATTGAAGGTTAGATACAGGCTGCACAACACTTTTTCTGCCTATTCCATCATTTAGAACTATTATTTCCCTTTAAGAGATCGCAACGAGTTATTTAAAAAATCGAAAATCGTTGAAATCTATTTTTCTCATTAAAAATAATAAAATTACAAGTCCATATTTTAATGATCAAAATTTTTTGACTTCCCAAGTAAAACGCTGACGTTTAGATTCTCTAATTTTATTTTTCTTGCAGCATTGGCGGATCCAAGAGCCTAGAAGAAGATCACTTCTATGGTTTTAAACCTCAGAACGACTATTTTTAATGTAATAATCCTATAAGTCCGAGTTTAAAATTATATTTAGGTAAATTTATTACAGGATCCACCCCTGTCTTGCAGTAGAGACAATTAGATTACTACTAATATAATTGAAAAATTTTAATGTGGGAAATGATAAGAGTAGTGAGAAAAAAAATAGGAAATCGATTTTGGAAAAAAAAAAAATTTCGAGCGTACGCTTAATTTTTTTCAGCTGATCTCTGGAGAAGCTCTTAAAACATGATAAATTAACATACTTTCATAGAAGACTAAAAAAATGTCTTCTTTTTGTTAGGTGTTTATTATGTACAAAGTAGTTACCTACTATGTAGTACATTTTTGAAGTTGGTGCCTATTATATATTTAATTTAAAACCCTGTTTGATAAATTAGTAAATATGTTAATAATGCGGTATTTGAGTTTGCTTGCTACCGACATCAAAAATATATTGGATGGTAGGTACTTAATTAATACTTGTTATTGTTACAAAAAAAGGAATCGTTCTCGAAATTAATCATTTGTAACCAAAACTGTCTATCCTAATAAATGAAGGTCGGCATAAAGTAGTTCCTGAACACCATTGTTGGTATAAAAAAAATTGAAATTTCCAATCCTTTATTAGTGGTAACGGGAATAATCGAGAGTGACTGCAATGAATTATATATGCAGCCATAGATCAGCATTGAAGTTCAGTATATAACGCAGTAGTAGAACAGCTGATATCGAACTGTGACTAGTCTAACCAAAGCAGTTACTGAAATTTATTTGTGAATTTGTAAGCAAATAAAAACGATTTAGTTTAGATGTACTTAAATTTGTTTGAACCGACGGAAATTCGGATGGAATTAACACAAATAATTATGTTGAAAGAGACTAACAAGGACATTTTCAAAGAAGTCACCGATAATCTAGACGAAAAACTAAATAACGAGCTAAAAAAGACAGACAGACACGACAAGAATCTGAAAAAATCATACTGTAAACTTTTGACGAGAAATTAATATTTGTTTTAAAAATAAAAAGCAACATTTATTTAATATTGTACAAAAATATAAATGTACCTATACAAACATAAAAATGTAATACTTTTTTAACATTATTAAGAAATAACGCATAGTAATTTTATATTTTGGTTAAAAAATACATAGTGTCCAATACATTATCTTAATTCTTCTTCTTTCTTGAACTAGCTTTTTGAGCGGTAGGCCTCTTTCTTTTACCTTTATCAGAATTGAATTCAAGTCCAAACGCATCTTTTATGTTTTTGACCTCTTTGCTAATACGATCGTCTAAAGTAGATTTATCGAATAACTTGAAGTCATCCTCGAACGGTTCATCTAGTAATTTAGATTTGACGTACGCCATTTTTTTTCGGTACCTTAGATCTGGAAACATACTGGGATGGTAGTCTATGGTGAGTTTGTCCACCAATTGTCGAACAAGTTTCATTTTTTCATCATCGACTTCGACTTTTGGAGTTAGGTAATTGGGATACATATTTATATCACTGCCATATGGAATACATTTACCTGGAAATAAAATACTTTAGAGAAACAGGAAATATTTAATTTTTAATGGTTCAACTATCTCTAACCTACTTCCAAAAAGAAGTTTATCAATTCTGCCAAAATTTTTTTACCTGATTTCTTCCTTGATGAACTGATTGGAAAGTTTTTTTTTTGGGTATTTTACCAGTTTCAGGCAAGCAGGGAATAAGTGTATTTTCTTATGTTTTAAATTTGTCAAAAATATACTTTTATTTCTCATAACTAACTTTTTTATTTGATCTGTTACATGATGGGCTTGATTTTTATAAAAATGTTATTTTTTTTTAATTTGGCACCCAAATTTAATTTTCGCTTTATTTAACTAATAAACTTATATATAATTTATTATATAATCTTTTGCCTGAATTTTAGTCTCAGCAATTTGGGAGATAAAGGGGAGAATGAGTCAAATTTTAAATAGTTACATTATTAAATATGTTAATTTTTTTAAATACAAATAAAATATATTTGTATATGTTATGACGATTCCTTTTATTTGATACATTATGCACTTAAAAAATATATTGTTTTATTTTCCTTTTACGTTTGTTTTACTTTTTCTCCAAAGTCGGCTAAGTAGTTCGCAGATACAGAAGGGAATGGGAGGAATTTTATATAATTTTGTTATAATTTCGGAAAGTACCCCAAAAATCAAAAATCATTTTCGACATGTGCTCGTGATCGTGTCCCCAAACTATACAGTGATACCAAGTTTCAACCTTTTTTGTCCAGTAGTTTCGGAGAAAAAGGGCTGCCATACATCTTGTATCTTGTTGTTGCACCTTCCACAATGTCAGTGGGTCTGTCTTTTTCCACATGTTTGTTTACCCATAAAATATTCATCAGTGTTTTTTAGTCAAAAGTTATTTAATGATATCTCTTAAAGATAATGAATTCTCTGATTTATTACATTACATTTGATTTACACCATGAAGATCGCATAATAGGCGTTTGCTGTTAGGATACAAAACTCTGTGTTTATACATCTATGACACACCAAGGGTTCCACAGCTTTCCCAGTATATGTATTGAAAATAGAAGAACTGCTTTGTATAATTACAAATGACAATTTAGGATTTAATTTTTGATGAAGCCAAAATAACCAAATTACATTATTTCGAATGCAACACGATTGGTCGTAAAAACGTGATCAGAATGTATTTTTGTAATTGCATACTTTGGGCACCAAATTTAAAATGTTTATTTTGGTATTCGTATTCGCGAATATTGGAAGTGAATATTCATATTCGCATTTGCATTCGCGAATGTGGAAGAACGGACTTTTGTTACATCCCTAATAGAAACATATACAATCCCACAGGTTACGTCCATACAGAATCCATACCATTAAGGAGTACATTGAAATGTGAATCATGTGAGCCAACCAGTCAAACATTTTACCCCAATAGCTTTCGAATATATTGCTGACTGTTGGTTTTTAAAAACTAAAACGAAACCGTTAACCGTACCAAAAGAAAAAAAAAACATATACTCACATAAAAAACTGTTAAGGTTTCCCACGACGAGGGGACTCAACTCACAAAAGTTTATTGCGGACGGCTGTTTATACTTAACGACGCAGACCAAAACTCTGTCATTATTGACGCAATACTGCCAAAACTTGTTGAAGAAATCGGTCTTCTCGTTAGAGTGGGACTGTAACAGATGCGGCTGGGACAAATGGTACATTGGCTTTAAAATTGGTTTCGATATGTACATCAACGTGTAACCCCTCTGAAAGGAAACATCATACAACTGTTCTTTTTCGTACTGTTCCAAAACAACATCTATTTCGGATTTGCTAGGAAATTTAAGGGCATAAGTCGGTAGAGTCTCCCTGGTAGCTCGAGGTTTACGTATAACAGGTTTTCCATCGGAAGAAAGGGTCACGCTCGCCAGTTTTTTCGGTTGTATTAACTTTATATCGAAACATGTTAAATATCTATTGCGATCATTTTTGTTCGGATAAAATTTCACTTTACTGCTGTTATGCTTCGGCAACAAAACCGAAGACAGTTTTTGTTCCAAACCTTCGACGTCGACACAGATTTCCTCTTGGCTTTCTCGAGACGGATCTCTGTCTAGCAATGCCAACATCTCATTGTACACCACAGTGAAATCAAAATCTTCAACCGTGGGAATTATTTCTAATGATATCTCACTTGCATCGAAAGATTTGACTTCGTTTATTGCTGCAAATTTCGACTGGGCATCTTTGACAGGATTCTGATCATTAGTTATGTAAATCAAAATCCTTTTGTAGTAAGCAGCTTTGATATCATGAAAGGTCTTTTTGCACTGCAAAAAGAATTCAGCTAAATCGCAATCTCCTTTTCTTTGGTATTGATCTTCGAGCTCGTCGTCTGAAAGCTTCAATTTGGATTTCAACAACTTCACAGATTCGAGAATGTTAGCTTTGAAATCAACTAAAAAGGGATCGTCTTTAGCCAGAAGAATTGCGAACGGGTTCCAACGTTTTGAGTCGTTAACGAAAATTAACGAGTCTAGGATTCGAAGGCATGCTTCCAAACAGTTTCTGAATGGTATTCTTCCGGTTTCGTCAGGTTTGAACATCAAAGGATGGGTATCGATAGCCACAACAACGTATGAAGCTTTGTATACCCAACCGGCTGAAACTTTGGTATCTTCGTCGTCTTCGAAATCTTCATCACTGTAACTGTCATAGTCCATCTAAATAAAATAAAAATATTATGAGCTAACAATAATAATTATTAAATAATCATTTGTAAAATTGTATAACCAGGACCATAGACATGTCAATATGCTATTGTACAATAAACACACGTTTTGAGTTATTTTGTTTGTTAATTTGATTTTTATTTAATAGCCTAACTACATACTTATATCTATTGATACCATGGGGTTCTAAATTAATTTTATCATGTTTATCCTTTAAATGTACAATTTCTGTATCATTAACTGTATGACCGTCCTAGATGACATGATGCAACACTCTCTTTCCTGTGAGCAAGGGCATACCCGGTTTTTAGTTTAAAGAGGGGCAAATTAGAAAAAAAAATTGTCCTAGAGGGTTAAAACAGGTGGGGAAGTCAGCAAATTTATGGGAAGCTTTTACGGCTCACGCCATGTTTTTCACGTCCAGAGAGGCAGCTGCCCTCCCCTGCCCCCTCGGTCCGCCATGCCTGTAAGTAATAACTTCTCTTCCCTAATTCTGGTTAAAAAAAATCTAAATATCCCAAATATGTAGTAAATTGTCTTTTATATCCCGGATCTGTTATAGCTTTTGACTAGGTTAATCATTTTCTAACCCTAAAAAATCCGAAAAGTATGGTATTTTGTGAATCTATTGCATTGGTTTTATAGCTATCTGAAGAACAGGATCCAACAAGTACAAATTGGCAACTTTCTTTCCAAAGAATTTTTTGGTTTCTCTGGAGGTTCACATTTGGCTCCCATTTTATTTATTATCTTCACAAATGATTTAATTCAATGTCTGAGATACTCTAAGTACCTTTTATATGTTGATGATTTAGAGCTATTCTTAAAAATCAAGACTTTGGGAGACTCTCTGAGGCTGCAAGGATTTGAATTCACTGTCTGACAAGTGTTTATTGAATGGGATGAAAAAACATTATTCTAAGATTTTTATCGCACTAAACACATAATTCATTATGATTATTCAATTGAAAATGCTCTGCTTGAAAATAAAGACGTTGCAAAAGACCTAGGTATATATTTTTATAGTCATTTTAATTATTAACTTCTATGTGAAGCTTGTAACCAATAGGACATTAAAATTATTAGGCTTTATTAAGGAAACTCTATAGGATTTTAGTAATATAGCTTGCTGCAAAACTATTCTGCTTCTATACAAATCAGTTCTAGAATATGTGTTTTAAATATGCCCATTATATAGATCAGATTGAAAGGGTATAGAGAAAGTTAATTAAGTTTGTGGGTTTCAAGATGGGAATTCCAAAAGAAAGCTTTTAGTTTAGGTAGGTAGGTAGGTAGTAAATAAAAATAAATATTTTTGTTGATTTAGAAATTTTTGTCCAAGGGGGGAGGCAAGTCAATAATTTTCTGGGAAGCTTTAATGGCTCACGGCAGATTCTTTCAGCCCCCTCTCTCGGTACGCCCAGATATGAAGAGACTCTGAAGTCAATTAATAAACTCCTCATCTTTACAGGCTATGTGTTATTTTGATATGAGAACTATTTATGCAATAATAAATAGCCTAATAGATTGTCCCGAGCCGTTGTCTATGATAAATATAAATGCCCCACAGAGAAACCTGAGACCACAATCTATTTCGATGTCGCTTTCCATAGAACAAATTATATGGTGTTATCATATTCCTTAATACGTTTTCGACGACTGCAAATAAACTGACAAGGGAAACCAGTATTGACTCAGTGAATGTGTTTTTAGCTCAAAAATAAAAAACTCTGATATTTCCATAATTTTAATACCTGTAAACATTTTATTATATTTATTGTTTTGATATTATTGTAAAATTATATTTCTGAATTTTACAATTATTGTAAATGGCTGGTCTGTAAATAAACATTCATTCATTCACAATTGTTTTCTTAAGTGGCATTTTCAAGTTTATTTTATGACTTTGTTGGAAAATAATGACATACTTGAGATTATGAACTGTATATATAAAAATACCAAACATTTCATGGTATTGGTCGACCTTGTTGACAATGGAATGATAACAAAATGTAAATTTGAAGTTGACTAGTTTTATATTACTCCAAATCATTCCAGGGTAACATGGAGTTCATTATAAATTTCACCTCTGGGTAGACAGACTAGGGACCAATCTTTAAACCAAGTTTACCAAGTTCAACTCAGTACTAGTCAGTACACAAATACAAAAATCAAGGATTTGAGACTGAGATTCGATACATCTAGCCTACCATATACCAGATGAATATAGAGAGTTTGTCATCCAAACTTTTGTCAATGGTATTAAAGAAACTGAAATTAAGAAAAACTTATGAGCAATGGTGAGAGCAGTTTTCTTAGACCATGGAAACTCAGAAGACAGATATGTTCCACTAATTGTTGTCGTCTAATGATAGAATTAGCCTGCCACAAGTCTCACCATCCAGAGACAGCAAATTTAAAGTTAACCACCAACAAGCTCTTAAAAGTGAATAGATGAGGATTCTATAGAGATTCCTGCAGTTTTGTTATCCAGTATGATCTATAGGTAAGATATCCACATCATATTTGAGACTGGTGCTGCTACATCCATTTTCAGACCTAGAGTTTTGAGACCAGCCAATGTCTGGTCAATTCACACTGTGTTAATCACTTGTGAATCAATGTTACTACAGATTGAAGCAGAAGTACAAGTTGGGGGCACATACAGGGGTCACTATTTTTGGAAGAGGAACTTTTATTAACAAAACCTACTAGAATCTGTATGGCTTCAGTGGAACTTTCAATGAAAATCTTGACAATGGTTCTCAGAAGAGATTTGTTATCTAGAAGAGACAGGGTAGTGAACCTTATTTTGTTTATAAATGGGATTGAATTACATAATTAAGGAGTTTAATAATGGTAGACATCTGGTCAATACACAATGTTCAACTGCCAACTATCACTTGTGAATTGATGATACTAAAGGGTGAGGTAGAAGTGGGGCAGGTGCTAGAGTTATTATTTTTGGAAGATGAATTTTTATTTATGAAACCTACTAGCAACTACATGGCTTCAGTAAGACTTTAGACAAAATTCTTGACAAGGGTTCTCAGGAGAGATGTATTATCTAGAAAAGATACAGTAATGAACCTTATTATGTTTATAAATGAGATTGAATTAGACAATTACAGAATTTAATAATGGTTGATTTTTCAAGATTAAATAATTTGTCAACAAATGCAATTTAAAATACAGTGCATTAATCAAACCAAAGTACATTGTAGTAAGTATATTAAAATAATGAAATAGCCAATTTAGATTGCTAAGAGCCCCTTTCCCAGACCAGAAAGAAATTAGATACATATAAATTCACCCTCCCCTTCTATGAACCTCACAAAGTTTATGTACCCCATAAATATAACTTAATATCGGTTCTGAAATTGGTATTCAAAATTCAATAAACATGATACATGTAAGCTTCTTATAAATTAATTTTTATATACAAATAAACAGAAGTATAATTTACAAACACAAAATATCTAAATATAATTTCAAAAATGTATTCAATGAAATTCGACATATTCATATTACCTTAGAAAATAGCAGTACTTAAAATTTACAAGTTTAACTAACGATTGGTTTTGGTAATAGATAACAGCTGATAATTTTTGTTCACAAATTATTTTTCTACTTTTACCGGCAAAATCATGTATGACATTGGGATTGGGATCACAATTGGGATTTAGGATTGTGTTTTGTTGGTATTTGACAAGGATACTAAGGATAGTACAAAAAGGATTGCTCAATAGATATAAATTTTTTCGAAAGAATACGTCACACAGTGGCGGGTAATATTTGCACCGGCTGTTTTCCAGTTAGCAGAGCACAAGTGATTTTGTGCCGCACAGTGCGGCAATTTTTAGGACGTTAATTGGAACATGGTTGTTTTAAAACCAACCGGTAGAGTACACTGATCACCATAAGGTTAAAAGTGTATTACTCATAAGTTATCAATTGACATTTATGTGTACGTAAATTATTTACAGAATAATTCAATAATGGTTGTTTTCCAATTACTAGAGCCCGAAGTGTTTTTCTGTCGCCCTGTACCGTAATTTTCGGGCGTTAATTGGAACATACTTCATGTTTTATGATAAAGTTTTATGTTTACTTGGTAAACCTACATAAAACATCCCAAAGGCACAGTTATTCCTTGTGCTCATTTGTGCGAGCTAGTGCTGTAATTGGAACACTCAGTGCTAGCACTGTGCCGCACTGTGCTCAATTGTGCGCTAATTGGAAAACAGGGACCGTAACCTTTTCTAATTAAGTTGTTACAAATATCCATAGAGGTATTATACCGTAGAGCACGTGAAGTTTCGAAATTCATGTAATAGCAATAGAAAGAGAATAAGTGGCTCGTTCCTGATTGGTCAGTGTCAGTAGTGACGCCTACTATTGGTAGGGTAGAGACACAGCAAGCACAGATCACACAAGAGAGTAGATGGGAAACTCTATAGTTAAAATTGTGTTAAAAAAATTATGACTAGCGCCGTTACGGTGGGCAACAAAACTCTACTATGGAACAGAAACCGTTGTTACCTAGTCATTTCTTGAAAATAAAACGAGTATAGGTTTCTATAATTATGGTTTTACCAAAAATAAAAAAGGAATCTACATTACCCATAATCCTCGTTTCAAAAAAGTACCACTAGATGTCTGTACTTTAGAAATAAAACTAATAATTGAAAATTATTTTTTTATTTATAAAAAACAAACATATACAATTTAATATAATACATAGAAAGATACATTGTTAAAACCCTACCAAAAAGGCTGAAAATAACATATAAATATACACATATATATAAAGTGTGTAAATTTTGTAGAATGTATGACAATATACTATACAGATATCAATAAATAGTTATATTACATGATATAATACTTTCAAAGAATACCAATAGGGTATAAACATAAAACATTAAATGTAATATATAAAGAAATATTTTATGAGTAACACATGTTTAGAACTAACCTAATCAGTCTGTTATGTGTTTTCTAAGTACACATCCACTTTATTGAGTAATCAATAGAAACTGATTAATAATGTTCTTTTCTCTCAAGTATTAAAATTGTGAATCAATCCCTAAATTTAATATTTTCACATGATATGTTGACAAAAAGATCAATTTATAAAACATGTGCATGCCAATGACTCTAATTATATATAACAAATTGCTTGCATAATATATAAACTCATTGAAATATTGATATATGAAACAACCTCTATAAAAATGCTTACCCTTTTGTATGTTCAAATTTCTTGATATGAATGACTCAGCAGCAGGTTCAGGCAAGCAATCCTCTTCAATTTACTTACTGAAAAGTGTCTTCCTACTTTCAATATACTCATGTGGCAAACTTAACTTGGGAGGTTTGGATGCTACTTCATATGCAATATTCCTAGTTTTCCTGATTCTCAAGAGCTTCTACAAAATCATAACATGACTGTTATAAAAGTGTAACAATATTCATTGTCTTTCCTCAACATAATCACTAGCATGTTTTTCTGTAGTTTAGGTGTACAAAATTGTCTCCTGCTTTTCTTGTGTAACCTAAAATAAGGCAATATATGTAAAACAAGTGACAGCATAAGATAAAAACATGAGCATACCATGTAAATTTGAGCAAACAATCTTAGTAATTTGCCATGCCTTCCAATGTATTCCATTTCAAAATGCATTTCACAGATTACCTAACTGTTTAAATTTGCAATAAACAGCTCTTCACTGATTATATCTTGAGCCCATATTGCCTGGCATTTTGTGGTTTTGTAAAATAATACCTAAAAAACAATCATTAAATTAAGGTAAAAAAATATCTTAAATCATTACCTTTTAGACCTATTAAAACAACTACGAATTCAACAATTCTGAGTAGCCATTATCTATTCTGTATATTGAAATGATTTTACTGGTTTGATATTCCTTATTTTATATACTCCAGAAAACTTATAAGCGATTAATGGCCACTACGTTCAGAGTTCAGAGACAAAATATTCTCTTGTGTGATCTGTGACACCCGTACGCTACAAATTCAAAAACATAAAAGAACGTTAATATTTTAATATCGTAGAAAATCAAAGCCAAACAACCACACAAACAACTGCAAGCCAAAATTTGTGCAAAGAACAATTTTTATGTGATCTGTGGGTCTGTGGAACAAATTCGCTGTTTTCCAATTAGCGCACAATTGAGCACAGTGCGGCACAGTGCTAACACTCCCTGTTTTCCAATTAGCGCACAATTGAGCATAGTGCGGCACAGTGCTAGCACTGAGTGTTCCAATTACAGCACTAGCTCGTGTGCTAGCTCGCACAAATGAGCACAAGAAATAACTGTGCCTTTGGGATGTTTTATGTAGGTTTACCAAGTAAACATAAAACTTTATCATAAAACATGAAGTATGATCCAATTAACGCCCGAAAATTACGGTACAGGGCGTCACAAAAAAACTTTGGGCTCTTATAATTGGAATTGAATTATTCTGTAAATAATTTACTTACACTTAAACGTCAATTGATAACCTATAAGTAATACACTTTTAACCTTATGGTGATCAGTATACTCTACCGGTTGGTTTTAAAACAACCATGTTCCAATTAACGTCCTAAAAATTGCCGCACTGTGCGGCATAAAATCACTTGTGCTCTGCTAACTGGAAAACAGCCATTGAGTGATCCAATTACAGCACTGGCTCGTGTGATCTGTGACTCACCTGTGACTGGCTCGCACAAATGAGCACAAGAAATAACTGTGCCTTTGGGATGTTTTATGTAAGTTTACTAAGTAAACATAAAACTTTATCATAAAACATGAAGTATGTTCCAATCAAGGCCCGAAAATTACGGTACAGGGCGACACAAAAACACTTTGTGCTCTAGTAATTGGAAAATAGTCATTATTGAATTATTCTGTAAATAATTTACGTACACATAAACGTCAATTGACATTCTATTAACCTTATGGTGATCAGTGTACTCTACCGGTTGGTTTTAAAAAACCATGTTCCAATTAACGCCCCAAAATTGCCGCACTGTGCGGCACAAAATCCCTTTGTGCTCTGGTAATTGGAAAACAGCCATTGCCACCTAAAAAGATGGTTCTGCATGTCATGAAACATAAATATAACAGTATTTATTTTATATAGCACGGAACAAACATCCGGAAAAATATCGTTTTTGATACGTTTTCGATACTTGGATATATCGATATTTTTTCGACATCCCTATCTTAACCTGGGGGCCCCACTATGTGTACCCTATAGTTTCGTGGTCGTAGAGTCAGAATCCGGGGTCATCTTCATCCCAGAACCTTGTCGGTTTAGCCATAACACTCTGATATTTACTATATATCTTCATACCACACACGCTATTGGTCTAAATCCTCAAAATGTTTTTCTAAACTTTTTACTATGGTAAATGATATAAATGGAAAAAAAATTGGTTGTAGAATTTTTTCTTTTTAGAGTGATCTCTCAGATCTACAGACTCCTCAATTTAAAGGAAACATGCATTTTTACCTAGCTTCAACCCCCATTTAGTCAAACCTGAAAAAATACTTTAGATGTACGATAGCTGGCAAGAAATTCAAATTTTTCAATGGTGACATTGGTTTTCATACAACTCGACATTTGGGTTTATTTAATGTAGATTGGAGTACAAATTTGGAGAAAATTTAATTCTTGCCTATTTCGATTTTGTGTTTTGTTTGTTTTTCTAAAAGATTCCTTAAGTCTATTCGCATATGATCTGTTTGTAGTCACTCGAACAATGCAGTCGCACTCGAACTATACCAACATCTTAATTGGAACCAACGACCCACTGTGTGAAAATGAGGTATATGTGTTTCTCCTTATAAAGGAATGATGACCGGATATGTTTTTAAGCCAAGATTGATTAATTTTCGGATTTCCGGCTCTAACCTTAGAAGAAATTCTTGATTTACAAACGTCAGAATCAGAAGCCCCGGAAGGGCGCTGTGTACCTTTAATAAAGAGAAAAACAGAAAAACTAGTGCACCCATTAGGGCTCGAACTCGATTCACCGAATTATTTAGTTGTATATTCCTTTATTCAAGGACTTTTTTCACTAATTTTTTATATTTATTCATTAAAGCGAAGCCTTACTATCGGAACTTTGGACTTTCTAAGTATTGGGGTGCATTTTGAGGATATAGACCAATAGCGTTTGTGGTTTGAAGAATATATAGAAAATTTCAGAATATTTTTTGAAGTTATGGATAAATTGCAACGTGCTGGGATTCGGATTCAGCGACCCTAGAAACATAGAGTACACATAGAGGGGCCCTCAGGTCAAGACCCTTTCTTTTTTTGTGTGACTGCCTGTGTATTTATTAACAACCTTATAAACTATAATTCCACCCTATATAAACAACTGCTTCTAAAATTTGTTCAAGCCATTTCATAACTATAACAACTCAAGAACATACTTCAAATATCCTAACTGTTTACATAACATATTTTTTCTAAGATTTTTTGATCTACCCTCTTCAACTATAATTCTATACTACCCTTATTTCAACTTTCCACCAAATTGTATATGCAACTACTTATGAGCCAAACAATATAACTATTGTTTTCCTGCCATTATAAATATAATTCCAATACACCCGTTTTTCAACCACTTGGTATCTGCAACTATTTATGGCAAACCCAATATAACTATTGAACTACCCCGTTAACTAATTCCACTATTCTTTATTTCAACCACATTGTACATATATATGCAACTGCTTATGGGCCACATAATATAACTTTAAAAAAAAAATTAACACATGTAATTCTACTCCGGCCTTGTCTCCCCTATCCTATATATGGAACACCCTATAAAATTATATCGGTTGATTTTTTTTAAATCGAAACATTTTAGTTGCATTGGCATATCCCGAATTTTTTAAAAAAGCTAAGCTAATGCACATATCTAATATTTGGTGCGTGCGGTAGAACCAAATTATATAGAGTATTTGTGTGTTACCCAAACTGCAGAAAATTTTACAATTTTTCTTCTATACTGTTGTAAATTGTAGTTTGTTTGTTTGCTTGTTTGTTCGGGCATCACGTAAGAACTAACGAACTGATTTTGTTGAATAGTTTTTTGTTGCCAAGCCCGCTTTAGTTTGACTTAAAATCTGGTATACGTTTTACCTCCCTACATTGACAGAAACGGTAGATATACTAAAAAACTACTACACAGCATGAAATATCTGAAGAAATATTTCACTGAAATATTTCGGCAGTATTCCTATGTCCACGACAAAACATCTACTGAAATATTTCACGAAATATTAGAGAAACGTTTCGTGAAATTTTACACCAATATTTCATGAAATATTTCAGGAGAATTTTAGTCGTGAATATAGTAATATTTTGGGAAAATTTTCAAAAGATATTTTACACATCAAATATTTTAGCACTATTTTAAAATATTTAACTATAATATTTCTGAAATATTCGTATGCTCACGACAAACAAATCTTTTGAAATATTTCATGAAATATTACAATATATTTCATGAAATATTTGAAAAGGTTTTTGTAGCGAAAATACGAAAATTTCTGAAATATTTTATGATACTTCAAAACAAACATGAAATATTATATAAATATTTTTAGATAGTTCACTAAAATATATTTAAACTATTTTTATATCTACAACAAAAGATCTTTTGAAATATATCATGAAATATGACACAAAGATTTCATAAATTATTGCAGGAATATTTCATGAATTATTTCAAATTGGGTTTTGTCGCCGACATAGCAATATTGCTTAAATATTTCAAGAAATATTTTAAAATGTTTCAAATCAAACCAGAAATATTACATAAATATTTTAGAAATATTTCATGCTGTGTGGGAGGATGTTGGGTAACACATAATTACACTATTGCCCTACCGCACGCACCAAATATTATATTATATTAGTTAGATATATGCATTAGGTTAGCTTTTGTTCACAATTTGGAATATGCCAATGTAACTTGTTTCGATTTAAAAAAAAATCAACTGTTATATCAAGCGTAATTTTACAGTGTGTTCCATATATAGGATAGGTGAAACATAGAGCGGAATAGAATTACATGGTATTAAAAAATGTTTTTAAAAAAGGTATAGGTGGACCTTAAGTAGCTGGATATATACAATGTGGATGAAATAAAAGGGGAGTGGAATTGGTTATACGGGGTAGTTCAAAAGAGTTGAACTGGGTGGGCGATAAATTGAAAAACGTATGAAGAAAATTATATTTATTCAGGGTGGATAACAAAATGTTATATTCTTTGGCTCATAAATAGTTGCATAAAAAATGTAGTTGAAATAAGGGTTGAAAGAATTATATTTATAGAGGGTGGATAAAAAAATCTTAGAAAAAATGTGGAATTATAATTTATAGGATGTTTAAACAAATTATTTAATATCCACAAGTAGTTGCTTATATAGGATGGTTGAAATATGTGGGGGAGTATAATTACAGTTCTACAAGTGGGTTTAAAAAATATTACAAAGAAATGTTATGATCTACAAGCTGTTGCATATGGGTGGTTGAAACATATAGTGGAGTAGAATTCTAAGTATACAGGGTGCTACAAAAATGTTATATTGGATAGCCCATAAGTAGTTACACATACAAGGTTGTTGCAATATAGGGTAGAGTAGATTATATAATTATAATTCTACTCTATACAGGGGGGGGTAAAAAAATGGTAGAACCAGAGTTGTTGCATATATGGAGTACCTGAAATATAGAAAAGTTTTATTTGAAGGTTGGTTCAAAATAAGTTGCATAAATAGGTTAGTTTAAATATAGGGTGGAGTAGAGGTAGAGTAAAGTATTTTAAAAATGGTACATTGGGTAAACAATAAGCAGCAGCATGTACAGGGTGGTAGTAATACAGGTTGAAGTAGAGTTATACATACAAGATGATACAAAAAATGTTGAACAAAATTGTTGTATAGGGTGCCCCATAAGC
The DNA here is from genome assembly GCA_034190945.1 of Octodonta nipae. Classification (NCBI taxonomy): domain Eukaryota; kingdom Metazoa; phylum Arthropoda; class Insecta; order Coleoptera; family Chrysomelidae; genus Octodonta; species Octodonta nipae. Next base: position 62,341,411 of record CM067216.1, on the reverse strand, counting down.
AGTTGCAGTTTTGGTGAAATATATTGGGAATTAATGAATTTATAGTTATACATTGTGGGCCAAAAAATGTTATACTGGGTGACCGATAAGTAGTTGCATGTTCAAGGTAGTTGAAATAGAGGAAGCAGTAAAATTATAGTTATACAGTGTGACTAAAACAAAGTTAGAAAAAGTTGCATATAAGGGGTGGTTGAAATATGAGGTGGAGACAAATTACACTTTCCAGGGTGGTTCAAGAAATATCAGAAAAATGGATGGACAAGATAGTTGAACAGAGTGATAGTTATGTGTTTTAAAAAATGTTATATTTGGTGGTCTGCTTAGCAAATGCATATACAGGTTTGTAGAGTAAAATTATGGTTATACAAGATAGTTCAAAAACGTATGGACAAATAACTTATAATGGTTGACTAATTGGCAGCAGCACTAACGGATCCAGGGGGGCTAAGGGGCTGAAGCCCGCCCCCCAAATCATCTGAGCGGAATGTTTTTTTAGTGTTTATGGTGCTAAAACCAACCTTCAGTGACGTAAAGCCCCCCTCCCCAAATGACAATCCTGGATTCACCACTGGGCAGCAGTATAAACAGGATGGTTTAAATATACATGTAAAAGAGTTATTATAATTATACATGGTGGTTCAAAAAAAAGTTGAAAAAAATAGATATACAGGGTGACCAATAAGCAGTTGCAGTTTGGGAGAAATATATTGGGGATTGATGGAGTTATACAGAGTCAAGGGCGTACCGAGGGGGGGAGGACCTGAAAAACATGCCATGAGCCATTAAAGCTTGCCAAAAAATTGCTGACTTCCACTCCTGGACCAAAAAATTTCTGAATTATCTCTCTTTCTAGGACAATTTTTTTTCCGATTGCCCCCCCTCTAAGACATTTTTTTGCTAATTTTGACCCACCCTAAACTAAAAGCTGGGTGCAGTAATATTTTTTGTTTTCAAAAATAACTTTTAAAAAAATATATTTAAAAGTTTAATCGAGCGGAAAAATATTACAAGTTTTAATTTATTACTGAATATAAAATTATACGTTTAGTCGCTATGATGTTTACGTCTATTCTAATCTGAAACAAAAGCATTAAGATATGCGAAAGGATTTGAATTCAGTTTTAGCATATGATGAGTCGTCTGCACGTGTTGCTGATGTGCTATTTCTTTATCTTGTTGTCCTCTTATGGGAACGGGATACATAACTCCACCATTCCTAAAGGTTCGTCAAGGGTGGAACCACCTGAGACGGACTAACTTCCGGTCTGGGGCCTGGTTGGCTGGACTGGAACAATTTCATTATCAGATCTCGCTTCCTGACAATGAAAAACAGGATCACTGCAATAATCAGGAAAATTGTGAAATATAGGAACCATGTTGAGCGTCTGGACTGTATTTTGATTTCTTCTAAGGGCTCTTCAGCTGATTCCTGAATTTGAAGTTGATGTAACTTGTCTAGTGGCACTTTTTCTAGGTTGAGCTTTTGAACTGGTAGACTGATTGCTTTTATTTCGTCTAAGGTAACTGGATGACCTTTGATTGTACCTTTTTCGTTTTTGTAGATGAACGATGTGGTTTTGATTTAACATTTTGGCGGGACAATGAACAAAAATGTTCCTTGAAGGACTGCTATGTCGCTTTCTTGGCATGCGGTTTGAACTTTTTGTTGTTTCGGGAAAACTCCAATGTAATGGGATTCATTGATTTCTTCAATTGTCTGCTGGGCATTTTTGATTGGAATTTGTTGGCAGTTTTCTAACTCGACTGATAAAAGTGAAGTTATACAATCGAGATTTTGAAGTACTGGCAAAAATAATTTGACCATAAGTTTTTGCATTCTTCATCTTGATATTGGTACTCATTGTTGCTTATGGAAAGATAGGAAGATGGTGGGATAATTATTGATTGATTTTCATTTGGTATGGCATAAAGGTGATAATAATCAAAGATATCAGTATGGACCAATGGAAAATCAAGAGAAAATATTATTTTATCTTGTGAAATGATTACATTTGTTTCAACTACTTCATAATATTTGAGATAATCACGTACAGAAAATAACAATTGTGAATAACTGTGTGATTCTTGCAATTGATCAACAATTTTTTGTAATTCATTTGGTGAAATGATACTATGATGTAAAACTTTTAAGTTAGCAAAGCTTATAGCATTTTCCATGTCTGGAAGAAAATTCAATAAAGAGAAATTTCTTGAATCTCTAAATAATGAGCATAATTAAAATTTATTTCGTTCAAACCTATTCTTAATTTTTCAATTTTATTTTCAATCAAATTTTGGTTATTTGATATTTTAGTAATTGTTTCATTAATATTTTTCATAAGTGCCGAAGTTAATGATATTTGTTTATTAACTTTTCTAACAATTTTATTTTGATTAGTTTCGAGTTCTGAAATGCTTTCATAATGTCATTTTTTGGAATGTATTGTTCTTCGTTGGGATATATTGTTGCATGAATTTTGATTGAAAAGTTTTACAGATATGGGAGAATATAATTTTATTTTTTGGGGTTATCAGTGTTATTTTGAATTTCCACATTGGCATAACCATTTATTGCGGTTGTTATACCTCCTGGGATAAAACAATTACCTAATTTAATTGTATTTATCTCCATTTCGCCATTTTGAATTTTAACTGGAACTTTAAAGGTTTCAATGGTATGGTGTTCTAGTCGGGCAAAGAATAAAAGCTTGTTCTTTGTTTCATAATGATCTAGGTTAATTTTGGAAGTTGGAGTTTTCAAAGTGAAATTTCTTATATCAATTTGAACATCGAGGTCTTTCATTGTTTCATAACCTATTAAGCCGTTAAAGAAATTATGCAACTTAAGTAAATAAAATTTTATATTTTTCTTAGAATTAAATTCTGAAAATGCTGGGATTTCGATACAATAATTTTTTGTAGTTGTCTGAAAAATCGAAGAAATTGTAAAGGGTTCTTTCTATATGAGATCTGAAAAATAGTTTTCTGCTACTTCGGGGTTCAAAAATGATTTGGTTGCACCCGTGTCTATTAAAAGTTTTAATGGAGGGTTGGATATTTTTATATAAGGAAGGTCCTTTTTGTCATAGATAGAATGTAGTTCTATGTAGGGTTTTTCGTTGAGGCAGTTGTTGGAAAATTTGCTTCTTCTGAACTTTGTTCTGGTTCTTGTAAGTTGATGTCTGTATAGTTTTCATGAATGTTTTCATTTTGAAAATCTGTTTCTGGAATATTTTCATAATAAAATTCGGGATTTTCATAAGAAGGCTCAATTTGTTCAAGATTGTGTACTTCATATGGGTTTTTAGGTTTTTGGTAAAATCTTTGATTTCCAGGATCTTGTAAATAGGGTTTTATCGTTGAAACACCACTCATAGGAACAGGAGTTTGTTGTGGGATATTACCTCTTGGTTGCCACACGTTAATCGAGTTTCTTTGCTGTTGAGGGAAAATTGGTCTTTGTTGAATTTGTATTGGTTCTCTAGGAAATTGTGGCTGTTGATATTGAAAATCATTTGGTAGAAATTGACTTGGAATTTGATTTCTATTCAAAGATTGAAATTGATTTTGCGTTTGAAATTGATTTGGGTTTTGTTTGAAATGTTGATTGTGATTATGTTGTTTTTGATGTTGGAAATTGTTTTTGTGATGATTGTTGTCAAAATTGGAAGGTCTTTGTAAGTGTCGAATATTATTTTCGGCAATAATATATTGTCTGGCTTCAGCTAATGTGCTGGGTTTCATAGCTCTAATAGTAGAACCTAAGGGCTCTTTTAGTCCTGCTAAAAATATTTTTAAAGCGTGGGTGTTATAAAATGTCTTTTTAACTGTTCTATTTTGAACAAGATTTTCGTGAATGGTGGAATTATTTGTAGTAACTTGGGTTCAAAAACTGGAACATTACCTGCTTGTCTGTTCGGAATCATATTTAAAATATTTGAATCGTTAACTGGACTATTTGAAATGTTTAAATCGGAAAATAATGTACTTAAATGAAATTCAAAATTTTGTTCTCTTCAAATTAACTCGTTTGCACTGTTTTTCTCTTGATGACAAATTCGAGGAAATAGACATAAACTGGGTAAATAATGTGAATATAGGGAAATTATATGTATAACAAGGAAAGCAACTTTTCTATTCACAGTACCAAGGAGAGGATCTTCATTGGATTTCTCTGGTCTGTAGTGGATCGTTGTGGATTTTCTTTTCTTCTTTGCGGAGTTTGCTTCTCTGAATCAACAGTTGGAAACTGACTATGCCAGTAATATTTTTTGTTTTCAAAAATAACTTTTAAAAAATATAATTAAAAGTTTAATCGAGCGGAAAAATACTACAAGTTTTAATTTATTACTGAATATAAAATTATACGTCTAGTCGCTATGATGTTTAGGTCTATTCTAATCTGAAACAAAAGCATTAAGATATGCGAAAGGATTTGAATTCAGTTTTAGCATATGATGAGTCGTCTGCACGTGTTGCTGATGTGCTCTTTCTTTATCTTATTGTCCTCTTATGGGAACGGGATACATAACTGTACGCCCTTGTACAGGGTGGTCCAAAAATTATAGTTATACAGTGTGTGTAACACACTGTTAGTAAAAGTTGCATATAAAGGGTGGTCAAACATACAGGGTGGAGAGAAATTATATTTTCAAGGTGACTCAATAATTTTCAGAAATAATTGTTATATAGCGTAGACCATTAGCAGTTGCATAGCTGAAATATAGATTGGAGTAAAGGTATTGTTAGCTGCTTAAAAAATATTATATTGGGTGACAAATTAACAGCAACATATTCAGGATGGTTGCACTCTAGGGTGAAGTAGAGTTACAGTTATATGAGGTCGTTAAAAAAATTGAATAAAACTGTTATATGGGGTTGCCCATAAGCACTTGTAGTTTGGATGAAACATATTCGAGATTGGTGGATTTATTTTTATGTAGGGTGGTTCACAACAGTTAGAAAAACTTGTTATATAGGATAGCCCATATGTTTCATAAGCTATTTCTTTTTGCACAGAATTGTACATTCCATTCGCGGGTGAAACCGCGGGTAACGGCTAGTAATAGTATAGATTAACTAATTGTGTTTCAAAAATGAAATGTGTGCATGTTTTGCTGCAGAACGTCTTATTATTTAGATACTTAATAAGACATTGATCTGCTATCATGAACATATTTAATTGTTACATTAAAAAAGTCTGTTTTTGATATTTAAATTTATAAGAAATATTTTTATTCTTTTGAGCTCAAAAATATAATGATTATTAATTTTAAATAAGTCTAAACATGGTTTTGCATCTATGAAAACTAACTAGTTGTCATTTTTATGTCGAGCTACTCTAAATTAAAAAAATTAAGGTTTCACCTTCAGATCATACAATAAAGAGTTTTATATTCATCGAAGCTGAAGTATTATTGGAAATAAAAAGTAATTGTTTTCTAGAATCTTGTAAAAGAGATTTATTCCGGTTCCGGCAACCAGTAAAACTTTCGTGCTGACATTGTGGTTGCCTACGATGTCAAACAATGAATAATCACATGATGAATATGAAATATGGATACATAATTATTCACATTTACCTACTGTAATGTCTGTGATAGTGTCCCAGAAATGTGTTGTTAGAATATAATTCAAATACAAAATGCATATTTGGAAAGAAAATTTTCCAATATTATTCATCTCAAAATTGACCGGAATATTTTACCACATTCGTAATAATGTACACTGTAATTTATTAGTTTTACAAAGGTTTTATTGATTTTACTTATCAGAATCTATATTTTTATTAATTTCTTCTCCCTCACAATGAATGAGTTAAATACAATGAACGAAACAGCCACGGCGACTGCTATAGAAAATCTTTATCCAGCATTAACACAATGTTTTGCTATAATAATATGTGGGTATGTATGAAAGTATTAAAATGTTTAAAAAATTAGGTAAAATTGTTTGTAGGTATTTCGCCGGCCGTATGAATTTAATTTCAGAAACTGAAGCCAAGGGAATAAACTCATTCATAGGTACATTCTCATTACCTGCTTTAATATTTATGTCATTGGCAGAACTAGATCTGAACCAAGTTAACTGGTTATTTCTTTTATCAATACTTATAGCCAAGAGTATTGTATTTTTTTCTGTGATAATTGTTACATTGTTAGTTGGGAGGCCTATTAGACTAGCATGTGCTGGTATCTATGCTATTTTCTGTACACAGAGCAATGATTTTGCAATAGGATACCCTATTGTAGCTGCTTTATACAATAAAATGCACCCTGAATATGCAACATATTTGTACCTTATGGCACCCATCAGCTTAGCAATGTTGAATCCCATTGCTTTTGTTTTAATGGAAATTAGCAAAACTCACAGAACAACTTCAGAAAGTGACGAGTTGCTTATTAATGATGGAGAGTTACCAAATGTTCAAAACAGATTTGGTAATAAGTGCAAGTTGGCTGTGATGGTTGCCAAAAATATATTTTTAAATCCAGTTATAATGATGACTATTCTGGGTGTACTGGGAAATGTTATATTTAAGCATAAAGTTCCAATATATTTGGGAGGAACATTGCAGGTAAGCTTTTTGCTATGTTAACACTGTTATTTCTATAAAACATATTATTTATTAGCTAGCTTATAATTAAAGTCTTTCAGACAGCAACTGTAGAATGTGGAACTAAGTGTAACAAAATTTAAATATCACCCTTGGTGAAATCATCCCATACAGATTTACTGAAACTATAACAGTTTATATGTAGTCTGCCTGAAAATATCATTTGCCAGATGCCCCCACCAAGAGCCTCAAAGTTAGCAAATTTAATATTAAAATGAGGTAATCTTAACTCCAGGAGCCTAGAAGGTCACTTCATGGGTTTAAACCACATAATGACTATTTTGAATATAAAAGTCCAAGAAATATGGGTTTAAAATTATACTTTGGAAAATTTAGTACAGAATTGTCCCCTTGAAGCATGAAATTGCACCTCCAGAAGCACAGGTCTGCCCCTGTGGGAATGTACATATCTGTTTCTATTGCAGTCCATTTAGTTTAAGTGTAATTCCTAAAACAGAATTATAAATGATTTTAATGGTTTTTCCATGTTCAGTATGTTTAATGTTTTCTATTTTTAACTCATATATTGAAAATATAGAACTTAATGTTTCTTGTAGAAAGTTGTATGGGTATATATGTTCTCATAGACTTTTTATTTGGAATCTGTGAGATTTTTTCCACAGGGTGATTATTATCTTTTGAACCATTATACATTTGATGCCATGTTTTTAATGATGAGACATTGACATCAATGCCTTATTAACTTTCATCAACTGAACATGAACAATACACATCATTATGTGTTTACATTGTTTTGTTTGTAATTATCATTGTAGCTACATTTGACCTGTTTAGATTAAAATTCTAGAAAGTTACTAGCAAAACTCATTACAAAACACAGAGAAACTTTTATAAATAACAAAAATCTGAAAACATTGATGGCCAAATTAGATTTTATTTTTCACAAATTTTTAAGTTAAATTGTTTCTAATTAACCACTACTGAAGTTTTGAAATCTGCCATTTTTCCAGCAATTGATTCTGACTATGCTGTGACACTATTTGTGTGTGAGTGGACACCTAGATCATGAGATATATGTTGAGCAGTTAATGTCATGCCAATGAATGAGCTTAAACAGACAAATGTTTAATTAGTGCTGTATCTACTGGAATTCAGAGATCCTAAACTTTTAAATTATTAAAACCTCAATTCTGTAGTTGCTTACCCAAAATATCCAGGGCTCAAGGCTCCTCATCGCCAAAGAGGCAAAATAAGTCTTTTAAAATTCAGAATCAAACTCAATGTTTAAAGTGCAAATTTTGCCTTTCAAACAGGAAGTTTACTTAATTATTGAGCAAAGTAAAAAAATATATTAAGGCCCTGATTCAAACACACCACAAAAATCTCAAAGCTGCCCGAATAAAAAGAAAACCTCTCGCAAACTCAATCTACTCACAAGCAGTTGGATGAAAGAATCATTGCTGCATAATAAAGTATCTGAGCAAATAATGACAATTAAAAAAACTGCATATAATTAAATGTTGGAAACAACTTGATTTATAGAATCACAAAACTCCAAACCAGACAACACATTAATTCCAAAGTCAGGTAGAACTGAGAAAGAAGCTTTTGCTTTATTTTCTTTATTAAAAATTAAAATAGAATGGGCCAGGTGTTTGTCCTACAGCCAGTTAAAAATATGAAAAAATTCTTTGCAATCAAGTATTTTATGCAAGAAAACATCTCGAACTTGGAGAGAAAAAAATTGACTTGAATCGATTTTCAGGTTCTAGGTTCAGCATTTTCAGCAAGTGCCCTTTTCCTCCTAGGTCTTAGAATGGTTGGTAAAATGCATAAATTAGCTGGCACAGCTCTTGTTGTCCCTGGCATACTGATTATGGTTAAATTGTAAGAATTTTGGTGTGGCCCAGATTAAAAAATCCTACTGAATGCGCCAACTTCTGTTTCAGAATTGTACTTCCTTTGGTGACGAGAGAAGTTATAAGCTTGCTGCATTCTGGTTATAACGAATCCGAAACTGTTGACCTTAGTACTTACGGGTTTTTATATGGTACATTTCCGTCTGCTCCAGGCGTGTTTGTGTTCGCTACACAATATAATACTAATGTCGATTTAGTGAGTATTGAAAAAATTATGACTTTAACGACATTCTTACTGTTTATATCGTTTTACAGACTATAATTTATGGAGAATAAACTTTTAAGTAAAATAATTTATTTCAGATAGCAAGCGCTATGGTTGTATGCACTTTTGTGAGCGCCCCTTTAATGTTTGTATCTGCGAAAATGATTACCATTACAAATTGTAGTCCATCTGATTACATTAAACAACTTGACGCATTCACTTTGGATATAAGTATCATCAGTATGATCGCTTGCGTTTGGGTTATACTGGTTTTCATATTGACGAAAAAAATTAACAAAGTTCCTCATAAAATTACCACTTGTTTGCTTATTTCTCAAGTAAGTTCTTTGTGTATTTGCATTTTCATCAATTTGGGTATGTTCCCTTTATCTACACAAATTGGGCTAACTCGAAGATGTCTATAATTTATTGATTGTGAATATTTTTCCATGAATGTTTGGTTTTAGCTTTTAGGTTGTTTGGGGGCAATTTTATGGAATACTTTGAATGAGAAACAGGGTTGGACGGGTTATTTACAGTTTACATTGTTCAGTATTGGTGTCTACAGTACCAGATTATGGACGATGATATTGGCAATCTCGCTACTATTTTTGCAGTGTCGAAGTCTTTGTTATGTTTTAAAATTGGAACCAGTATTCGCCTTAGTTGGATGGGGGTAAGTCATTTTCTGTTAATCAACTCTTAAATATTTTTTAGTTATGGTCAGCAAATTAGTTAAATCATATAGTATACAAAAGTAGTAAATTGCATTATTTGTATATGCCAACTATTATTACAATTGGGTACTATATAGATAATCTAGCATAGCGAACCGACTTGATTAACTATTAATGAAGTAACGCTCTTTGTTGTCACATTCATTGAGTAAACCAAAACTATCTAACTAGTAGTATCCATAGACACCAACTTATATTCAAGTTACTTACTGCTTTAAGATAATATGAAATTGTTGTGTACTAAAGCCATAAGCTAAATAAATAATAAATTTATTCAAGTTAAGGTCTCTCTAGAACCTCTTGAACCATATTTAATGTCTAGAAATCTTCAAGTGTATTTTTCTTTTGTGTTCTCCAATGATGTTACAAGGTCATTCTGAATTTGGGGAGAATGTTTTTTTTGTTATTCTAGATTTCCAATTCTGCTCTCAGCATTATTATTGATCTTCGATCGCCAAACGAGAACACCGTTCAAAGAAACAAATCCCAATTTTGTTTATGGTTCTCCTCAAGCTATTATTGCAGTGTCTTTGCTAGTCTTGTGTTTTATTGGTAAGGAAACGCATTTGTTCATATAATTTTTACTTTTATATTAAATTTTCCTGCTTGCAGTGACAGTTGGTTGCTTGATCCTTCACCAAAGATATGTAAGGAATTTAAACCGTTATGTTGATCTCATCAGAGATATAGCTTCAGATCAAGAACAGTCTCAAAGCACTCCTGAAATTGAAGTTGAAACAGAAGTCCAGGGTTTGGTAGATGGTACTCCTGAACAGTCAGCGCCTAAGGCAAGGTATGTTATACACTTTTGTATAAGACTATGTGACATTGAAAGTAACTGCACAAATTTGATAAAGGTGTTTTTATGCAAACATAGTTTTTTATGAAATAATGTTTATATAGGATTACATAATTTCACTCCATTAACCTCACATTTTTTGCTCTTCCTTTTTCTATATCACTCTCCCTTTTTTCATCCCCGAGTCTTTCTTCGTCTGTTCGTTTTCGTCTTTTTCTATCTGCATGAAGCCTTGTACATATGACAAAAGACTGGAAAGTTACAGCCTTCCCCATAATACATAGATAGTAATGTTACTAAACAACTTAATTAATGGTGATTGGAGATATGAATAAACAAAACTCAATAGGAAATTTTTAACAGTTTACTTTTTAAAGAGCGTATTGACAGTGCTTCCGCGATTTACGTTTCCAAGGATTGAATTTTAAGAACAATCCCACAACCATTATAATTGGTTTCTTCTTGTGATATTTCGGTCTCCTCCATATAAAATCCACTTAGTTCAAGAACTGAATGACACTAATTGCGCTAATCCAGTAGAGATTTTCACTAACATTCAAAACGGTCTATTTAGCGAGGAAGCCAATTTCATTTGAACAAATATGGTAATAAGCAGAATTGTAATCATAATATAATATTCATAACACAGAAACATCAGTGATCTCTCCATATCCCAAAGGTAATGGTGTAGGATACAATGTCTGGTAAAGGCATAATAGATCCGCATTTCCACGATGACCGACGTGTGCGAACACTGACTGTAAATAATGTGTCAATGGTATAACTCAGTAACATGGTTTCAGCAAGATAGTACTTGCTATACCTATACTTTAGCAGTTGCTGTGGTAAAATAATCTCAGTCCTCTTGACTATTTTGTTTGTAGATATCTGAAAGCCAAGGTATAATTTTCCAAATAATTTTGCCATTCAGTGCCTGTAATAAATATTATGTCCCTCATAGCGCAAATGAAAAGACCTTGTTTTCATAATTGTGCTTAATAAAAGATGTATACCAGGGATGAATGCCAACTAGGACATGGTTTTACCAATTAATAATAGATTCTGACAGAACTTCAGCGAGTTCTATCTTTGCTATAAATGACAAAAAATCACTTGCAACTTATCAACCCACAGAGGCAGAGTGATAATAATTCCTGTAAATTCTACTCTACTTTATTCTTCCAAGAAACCTTAAAGTCGTCTGTTCTCACAAAACCTTAAATTTTTTAGATCAGCTTTTCAGCTCTTCACTCGTAAGTTCATATATTTATAGGGTTAATTCTTCAAGACAATTCTTCAATCTCTAGCTTTAAATTCTTTTTCTTCAATTCATCTGACTTTCAGTTCTTCTTCATTTCACTTCTTGAGTGTTCATTCAGTACCCAGAATTTCAGTTCTCTTCAATACAAGTCTGCTACCAAACTTCATTTGAAATTTCTTATGAAATATACTCAAAAACAAACAACGAGATCACAACACCCACAAGGAGATGTTTTAATTTAATATGGTTTTGGTAAAGCATAGGTGCTATAGTAAGGAGTAAATGATTAAAATTTGGTCAAGTTTGGTGAATGTTTTACATGTAAACGTTTTTTTATCAATTAATATTGTAGTCGAATTTGCATTTTTTAAATTTACCAAAGAACAAAATGTTTCATGGGATCCAAACTCGATGTTTAGTGATGTTAAATTGTCTAGAGTACGTGTACGCGAAATGTATTGCCAGCTTAGTGAATTTGAAAGAGGTGTTTACGGGATATTGCTAACCGCACAAACAGAAATACAAATAGAGGAGTAGGCACCGGACGTCGAAGAGACACAAATGAAGTTCAAGATCGACTTCTAAGACTTTATGGCCTTTAGAGACCGATTTTCGACAACTCGCAATTTGGCTGATGAGTGTTTAGGGCAACAAGGCCATCTTGTGCTACCTCTGACCGCTTAGCATCGACGGCAACGTTTACAGTAGTGCAGAGAACGCCAACATTGGAATTTAAAATGGCATCTATGATGAATCTCGATTCTGCTTGGGTGGACATGATGGCTGAAGAAGGGTTAGACGACATCGGAGAGAAAGAAGTCAACCCCAATTTTTGCGACATGTACACCGAACAGTAGGCGTTATGGTATGAAGTGCTATTGCACAAAAAATTAGGTCGCCTTTAGTGTTTATTCGAGGCAAGAGGCAACATGACAGCGTAACGTTATCTTCTGGAAATCTGCTCGTGGATCCCATATATCAACAAGATAATGCACGGCCTCATGTTGCTCGAGTTAGTTTTAACTTTTTTTGAAGAGACCTATGCGAATCTGTTGCCATGGCCGCCTATAGAACATGTTTGGGATATGATGAGTAAAAGGTTTGGAAATTTACCCAAGTCTCCAAGGACTTTAGAGGTTCTAATGAAATACAGGTATTTTTTATTAAAATTTTAATCATTACTGCAGCATCATATGTTTTACCAAAACAATATTAAATTTCACCATCTTCTTCTGGGTCTTGCGATTTCTTTGTCAGTGAGTATATATATTTGTGATTCTTCATATATATTTGATGGAATCTTTCAAAATTTAAAATATTTTATATTTGATTTTAGAGAACTATTTCAAAATAATTTCACTAAATATTTGTCTATTTCATTAAATATATCACTAATAATACATTTCTAAAAACATTGCATGCTTTGTGGGTCTAGAGATCTTATTGGTTGAATATGATGATGACAATATACTAAGGAAGATGATTAACATCTCCCAAAAAACAATAAATAGTAATTTTCAATTATCCTGAATAGCTTTATCTATGTTCTATAAATCTCTTTAACATTTTTCAACCAGTATTTTTCTCAGTTACAGTTTTGTATTTGTCTTGTAAATTAATGGTTAATAAAATATTGATCTCTCAACTGAAACCTTAATTCTAATAATAGTACGTAAATGATTAATTAGTCTATGGTGCATAAATTCTGTTATTTCTTTCAGTACAAGTTCTGATAAATGCTGCAGCTTGCCTACTATAAATGAGGGTTGTTGTGAAGAAAAGGAAACTCCTGTTGTCGACATTGAAGACATTTTAACCAAATCTTTGCCCACTTTCAAGTCTTATTTGAGAACTTCTAACGAACAAAGGTGTGTTTTTAAAATGTCATAAACCATTATCATGTTAGAAAAAAAAATCTTTCTTTTAGTTATGATCAACGTGAAGACGTTTGTCCTTCAAGATTCGGTTGCGCTGGTCCTACTAGAGTAAATTGTAGAGGAATCGTAAATCAGTATCAACAGCAAATAGATGAGGACTTAGAACTGATAGAAGAAGAACCTGATTCTCATGATCCTCAAATATTGAGGCACATTGTGTTGCTGATATTGTTGCTTTGTTCCATGTTTGTAGTAAGTTCTTTTGAAATATAATTTAATATTTTAAGTTTTAATGTTTTCTATAGTTTTATGTTTTGTCTTAAGTCACCGACGTAAACTAGAGAACAATATTAAAATAACAGACAACGAGATGTGTTCACTTTTAGTGTCTTTTCATGAATTTTTTCTTGCTACACCTAAATAATAAAGTGGCTTAGAAAAAGTGATCTAGAAGGTTACAGATAAAAATTATTACTACCTTGTACAAATTTACATGTTTTCAAAGAAGACCATATTGTTTCTATAGGAAATCTTTCTTCAATTTATATGTTTAGATAGATGTGTGTAAGTTCCTACCTCCCCATTATTTCAAGAACAATTGGAAATATCATAATGAAAATTCGGAAATATAATACGCAATACGTTTACTATTTTTTAAATCATTTTAGGAAAGCCAACACTTCAGTTTCTATTTCACAGTAGAATATGCCCTAAAATAATTTCAAATTATTTCTTGTCTTAATTCTTCTAACTCAGTGGTTTCCAACCGTTTTGTACCTGCGCCCCTCTTTATTTTTTTTGCAGTTTGCCCTTGCATTGGTTTTTTAAAAATACTAAGTCTTTGAAAAATATCAACTAAATACACAAGTTCCAGCAAGAGTATGGATTGATGTTTTAACATTTGTACCTGAAAAATTCGCTGCGAGGATTGTGGATTACGTATACCTATTTTGCTGATTCATTTTTTTACACCTATTCGACTTTTTTGATGTGTATTCGAAAATGATATTTTGGAAACAGCTGCATGCCCCCTTCGCAACAGTCTCACGCCGCCCTAGGGGGTCAGAAATCAAATAATACATGTCAAATATTTTAATTTTACATCTTAGACTTGTGCCTTTTTTATTCATAGTTTCTTAATCATTGACAACGGGGTCTGACCTAGACCCCGAAACGTTTGGAATATACAGCAATTTTCTTAACTGTGGTGTTATTTCCCAAGAACTACTTAGACAACGACTTGTTGAACTTCTGGCATAATTTTCTGTTGTAATAATCGCGAATACAGTGAACCGTTTAAATGGTATTCAATGAAAAAAGACCAATACTGTGGCCACCAAGCATATTTTGTACTACAGGTAAATTAAAATATAAAATCGACACCAAAAAAATACATTTGAACCAATATAAAAGCGCCTGATTATATTTCATTTTTAATTAAATGCCTTGCTTCCAGTACATTGATATATCATTTCTAACCATTTAGGGCTTGGCGCTGTCCATATGGACACTAGTCATGGACCAAATGTCAGGCATCTATATCGAACTATCGTTTTTGGATGCGACATTAAATTTCGGACAAAGCATCATGGTGTTTGCGATATTCGGAGTCAACATTAAAGAGATTTCATTACCAGTGGTCAAATTTTGGAGGAAAATATGGTATGGAGCAAACGTATTATCCTTGCCAGCATGGCACGAACTTAGCAGGGAAACGAGACACATTTGCGATCAATTCGTGACTCATCACTTGCAGAATTGCCGGAACGCAATAGCAACAGACAAAAGGTAACATTTTTCCTTGTGATTTTATAAAAAAAATTGTCGAGTTAATTTCATTTTATAATTTCTTTTTTTGTGCTCCCTTGACTTTTACCCAAATAAAATATGGTGCTTTTTAGCATTTTGCATTAATCTAAGCAACTATCTTTTCGATGGGCGAGATCTAATGGATTATCTAAAGATATTTAGACTAATCTTGTTTTTAAACATAAGTAGATAAGCTATACAGGTACGGGAACAAAATCGACCAAAAATACATGTAAATTCCCATAAGAGATTCTAAGGTCCCAAAACGCCGAAATTGAACCAAATGTACCCCCTCCACTCCCACTTCGGCTGGGGGTGGTCTGCTCGCGGCTCCTTCGGGAGGCTCGGCGGGCGTCGGGTCGGGGGCGCTATGTCGGTTGGGGACGGAGGTAGGGATAGCGGGGTTGCATCAGTACGCAGGAGGAACGGGGGTAGTCGGGGGCTGCGCGGGGTCGGGAACGCGGTGGCAAGCGGTGCGTAGGGAATGCGGTGGCATGCACTGCGTAGGGAATTCGCTGGCTTTCGGCTGCTTCCCTCGGGGGTGCGTGACGTCATTCGGGAAACGTACTGGCTCGTGTCGGGTGCTTGTTGCAGGGTGTATCACAGCCGGGTTCATTGGACGCAAGTAGCAAAACACATCTTAAGAACATATGGGATGAACGAAACGTTCGAACAACGAAATAAATTATCATATGCGCGAGAGCGGCAACTCGTTCGAGTCTCTGCTTTCGTCGGATAAACCAGGGCCACGAGGACGCCTAGTCCGGGCGTTAGATCTCTTAATATAGATAATTCGGCAATTTTAAGCAAAAAAAAATGTACCGAAAATGCATCGCAAATAATTAATAGGTTCCCAAATATTTGGTAATTAGAATTTCATTACAAATAATAAAAAATTCAGATTCAATGAAGGTTATAACAAAAGATAAGCGAAACCGCAACTGGTGAACTGATAAACAAGCGAAACTCGAGCACTGTTTGAAAGTGCAGTGGCTGGTTGATTGTAAACAAAATCGTTAATTATAAAAGTAGATGCGGTTTTCATTGAAGAGATAATGTGTTTGTAAAAATAAATACGTAAATGAGGAATAATAATTGCGACTTGAATCGTTGGATTTTGTATCGAGTGATGGGTAATTCGGAAGGAATACCGTTGGAGAAATGGATGGAACCACTACAAATGCTAGAAACGTCCCGTATAAATGACTGGGACAGTAGAAAAGGCTGGTTGAAGACCCTACAAATGCTAAAAACGTCTCGTAAAAATGATTGGGATAGTAGAAACGACTGGTAGAATGGTTGAAGCCACTACAAAAGCTGGAAATGGCCCCGTAGAAACTTAGAAAGGGCTGTTGGAAATGGTTGAAGCCACTACAAAAACTAGAAATGTCCCGTAGAAACGACTAGAAACTTAGAAACGGCTGGTTGAAGCCACTACAAAAACTAGAAATGGCCCGTAGAAACTTAGAAATTGCTGTTGGAAATGGTTGAAGCCGTAACAAAAGCTAAAAACGTCCCGTAGAAACGACTGGGACAGTAGAAAAGGCTGGTTGAAGACCCTACAAATGCTAGAAACGTCTCGTAAAAATGACTGGGACGGTAGAAACGTCTGGTAGAATGGTTGAAGCCGCTACAAAAACTAGAAACGTCTCGTAAAAACTACTGGGCCAGTCATTTTTACGAGACGTTTCTAGCATTTGTAGGGTCTTCAACCAGCCTTTTCTACTGTCCCAGTCGTTTCTACGGGACGTTTCTAGCTTTTGTTACGGCTTCAACCATTTCCAACAGCAATTTCTAAGTTTCTACGGGCCATTTCCAGCTTTTGTAGTGGCTTCAACCATTCTACCAGCCATTTCTGCTATCCTAGTCGTTTCTACGGGTCATTTCCAGCTTTTGTAGTGGCTTCTACCAGCCTTTTTTACTGTACCAGTCGTTTCTACGGGACAATTCTAGCTTTTGTTACGGCTTCAACCATTTCCAACAGCAATTTCTAAGTTTCTACGGGCCATTTTTAGTTTTTGTAGTGGCTTCAACCAGTCGTTTCTAAGTTTCTAGTCGTTTCTACGGGACATTTCCAGCTTTTGTAGTGGCTTCAACCAGACGTTTCTACTATTCCAGTCATTTTTACGGGACGTTTCTAGCATTTGTAGTGGTTCCATCCATTTCTCCAACGGTATTCCTTCCGAATTACCCATCACTCGATACAAAATCCAACGATTCAAGTCGCAATTATTATTCCTCATTTACGTATTTATTTTTTATAAACACATTATCTCTTCAATGAAAACCGCATCTACTTTTATAATTAACGATTTTGTTTACAATCAACCAGCCACTGCACTTTCAAACAGTGCTCGAGTTTCGCTTGTTTATCAGTTCACCAGTTGCGGTTTCGCTTATCTTTTGTTATAACCTTCATTGAATCTGAATTATTTTATTATTTGTAATGAAATTCTAATTACCAAATATTTGGGAACCTATTAATTATTTGCGATGCATTTTCGGTACATTTTTTTTTTGCTTAAAATTGCCGAATTATCTATATTAAGAGATCTAACGCCCGGACTAGGCGTCCTCGTGGCCCTGGTTTATCCGACGAAAGCAGAGACTCGAACGAGTTGCCGCTCTCGCGCATATGATAATTTATTTCGTTGTTCGAACGTTTCGTTCATCCCATATGTTCTTAAGATGTGTTTTGCTACTTGCGTCCAATGAACCCGGCTGTGATACACCCTGCAACAAGCACCCGACACGAGCCAGTACGTTTCCCGAATGACGTCACGCACCCCCGACGGAAGCAGCCGAAAGCCAGCGAATTCCCTACGCAGTGCATGCCACCGCATTCCCTACGCACCGCTTGCCACCGCGTTCCCGACCCCGCGCAGCCCCCGACTACCCCCGTTCCTCCTGCGTACTGATGCAACCCCGCTATCCCTACCTCCGTCCCCAACCGACATAGCGCCCCCGACTCGACGCCCGCCGAGCCTCCCGAAGGAGCCGCGAGCAGACCACCCCCAGCCGAAGTGGGAATGGAGGGGGTACATTTGGTTCAATTTCGGCGTTTTGGGACCTTAGAATCTCTTATGGGAATTTAAATGTATTTTTGGTCGATTTTGTTCCCGTACCTGTATAGCTTATCTACTAACATATAATTTAAATCCATCTATTTATTCTTGTGTCTAAATACATCTGTTTTTTTTAAATTGAAATGCAATATTACTAATGATTATTAATTGGGGACTAATTTTCTAGCGGGTTGCCTGTCAAAATATATACTCAAGTAATTTTATTTCATTAATTTTACATTCTGTTATTAACTAATAGGTTATAACAATTTAAAAATAACTTTTTTGTCAGTTGTAATCTCGTTAAGTCGTGGGGAAGGAAATAATTTGAGCAAATTTTGTGTGATAATTACAAGGCTTCGAACATATTCTAGTCTAAAAAATTGCTTAATCAACAACAATCTCATTTGGTTAAAAGCTGGCTACCTTCACACCACAAAATTCTATTATCAGATGACATTAAAAGTATGACTAGTTTAGATAGATTTCCAGAAATATGATCTCTTTTTAACCGACTACCAAAAAGGAGGAGGTTATCAATTCGTCGTCACATTTTTTTTATGTATGCTCAGTGATTATTCAAAAACAACTCGGGCAATTTTGATGTAGATGAATTAAGGAATGTTACAGAAAGGTACCTACCATATAATTTTCTATAACGCGAGATTTACGGTTTTTCAGAAAATCAGAAAAAGCAGTAATTAGTGAATTTCAATGAATCTACACTGTTTTCTCTAAAACGGCTCAATCAATTTACGTAACCGTTATTCTGAATATTGGAAAAATATGTGCAAAACCGGTAAAAATCAAGGTAAATGTCCAATTTTCATCATAAATATCTAGCTTAAATGTCAAGATATGCCATGAAAGTATATCGTATAGGATATTTGTAACGATTTTCATTTTAAAGGGCTTAAAGTCGAATGAAATGTATCGAAAAGAAAAACTGTTATGTGGTAGCTGTGTGTGCGTGCATGGAAATTCAAGCAGCAAGCAATGTGCGCAGTTGAAATATAGGGCGAAGTAAAATTACAGTTATAAATGTGGATTCAAAAAATCTTACAAGTAAATGTGATATTAGGTGGTACATAAGCAGTTGCTAAACGACGGTCGAAACATAAGTTGGAATAAAAAAAAGTTATACAGGGTGGTACAATTTTTTTGTATTGAATGGTACATAAGTAGTTGCGTATACTAGGTGGTTGAAATGAGAGTGAAGTAACACTGTAGTTATACGGAGTGGATCAAAAAACGTTAAAAAATTGTTAAATAAGCATATGTAGTAATGATATTTGAGTTATAGAGCAGAGAGTTCAAAAAATGTTAGGAGAGAGAGAGAGATAAGAATACGCTAAAATAATCAATAGAATTGTTTCAAAAAGATAAAAAAATGAATAGATGTCAGAAAATAGTAATTGATTCTACACGGTTTTTAAACTGTTTTTATTTTAAGCCAGTTAAAGTTGGCTCTTTTTTAAATATAATATATATACACTTGGCCAAAAACATATCTCTGATACGACTTAAGTTATCACTGAGAACAAATATTTGTTTTTGTTCTAGGTGGAGACTGACAGTATATAAAAGCGTATTTTCTGGAGAACAATTTGTGGAATGGTTAATAGAAGTCGGTCTGGCCAGAGATCGAGTGGAGGCAGTAAATTACGCACGACATTTAGTCGAAGGGAAAGTCCTGAAACATATAAATGGAGTTTATCATTTCTATGACAGAAATTTGCTATATTGCTTTGTTTAAATCAGTGAAATATTTAGCAATTTCGCACAAATAGTGGTTAGATTTGTAATTATAAAAAAAAATTGAAAGTATGCTGAACTTTTGATATACTTTAATGTACAAAATTGTATAATCATGCAGTTGTTATATGAGTTACCATTTTATTTTTAGTATTTATGGGGCTGTGTTTATAGATTTTATTTAATTATTCTGGAAACAATTCTAGATTTCTAATTTTATTTGCTCTCCAATATTGAAATTATTTGTATATTCTCTAGATTTTATTCTTAGAAAAAATATTAATTATGCATATATTTTTATAAATATAATAATATAATTTATAGTTTAAAATACATGAAGTGTTTCTCAACTTGAAATTTTGACAAGTGTGCTACGGTTACTGAACAGGAGTAATAAGTAAATTCCTCACTACTGTAAAATTATGGCTGAAGTAAATAGTGATGAAAATTGGCCTTAATTATTTGAATGTAATCAGTGACATTGTAATAAGTTAAACAATACATACAAAAATAATGGTATATTATAATATTGACGGTGAAATAGTAGTCTGACTGAGCAGGGTAGAACCATTGTCTAAACATACAGGGTGTCCCACCGAAATCGATCCACCTGAAATATTTCCCAAAATACTCATTATTTTGAAAGTCTCAAAACACGTCAAATGATTTACGAAGAGGGACATATTTGGCCATACTAACTGTTAATTAAATTGCACCCTCATCACCCCAGCACTCTCTTTAATTTTTTTAAAATAACCCTACCATAAGTGACACCTCATTTTAAAGCTTATTTAAAAGGGAATTCAATGGTGTGTCGTTTTTGATATTCCATCAGCATTTAAGGAATTTACTAATTAAAACGTGATTCCTGGAGATTTTTCTGATCTCTGATGTTATTGATGAATAATAATTAAAATAGATAATTTGAAAATTCCTGAAATATTGAGGGAATATTAAAAACGACTCACCGTTGAATTCATTTACTTACTTATGGTAGGGGTCCATTAAAAAAAATTGAGTAGCTAGTGCTGGGGTGATGAAGGTACAATTTAGGTTAGTATGGCGAAATATGACCCCCTTCATAAATCTTTTTTTTTTTCAAATTGTTTTTGCGATTTAGAAAATAATGAGTATTTTGGGAAATATTCCAGGTGGCTCTTTTTTGTTAGAACACCCTATATATAACTCTATGAAATAATCCGAACAGGTTCAAAAAAGAAAAATATGAGTACAGGTAAGAACATTACAGTTACTTAATAGGGGAGTTGTTGGAACAGTGAAATAGGAAATTTTAAACTTAAATTGCAGAATTGGCTCTAGTTTCTTCGATTTTTTTGAGACTATGTAGCATCCTAACAAAATTTTTCCCTCAATAACTGTTATGAGCATCTTAAAGTATAGATTCTAACCTTTCATATCTTGTGGATTTTGCTCAGATATACATTTTTCCAAATTCAGCATTTGTATTCTCTGTTATACTATACGAGAATAGGTTTGGAGGTTTCTTAAAAGTAAGAAACATTGAAATGCAAAATTTTAGCGAAAAAATGAGACGCTGAGACCTGTACTTTAAGATGACTGGAACAGTTCTTGCATAAAAAATGGTGGTACGGTGTTATATGATCTCAAAAATGGCCAAAATCCGTTATTTTTGCACTTTTAGTTTAGGTGATATCTCGGAAAAGAGAGGCAATTGGGCAATTTGACCTTCAGATAATTTATTGAAAACATAAGCCGATTTCTAGCGATCTACCGGTTATAACTTTGGTTATGCCTTCTCTTGTGTGATCTGTGGTTATGCCCTTGGTTGACAGTGGTTGTACTTTGACATAACCCTTTTGAACAGTGAAAGTAGAACCGAAACTGATTCGCTAGAATGCAATTTGGTTCAACCTGAAAATTTCAAAATCATATGTTTAATTATTTTTCTTTAAGTATATACACGTATGTGAATAACTTTGTACCTCCTGTTGTTATTTAATCATTCAAGTGATAATTTTGATAAAATGGACAGAAATTTATTATTAAATATTTGTGATGACTTATTTTTTGATTATGAAGATTGGACTTTTTACCTGTATAGTTTTTTGTTATTATATTATGTACATATAATTTAAATAAATATATAGCCTGCCTTTTTACAAGAGAACATTCCATGGTTCCAAAACAACTGTATCCAGAGACCTGGCTGCTCAGGTATAATGATTATCATTTTTTCAAGTAATTTAGAATGCAGAGAAAAACTTGAACAATTAATTGGAGCTGTTGTTAGAACTGACAAAAATAAAGTGTTGTATAAAAACTATAGTGGAGGACATCATCCCATTGATATTAGTATTCAAATATTGACATTCTTGTGGTACATGGCTAATCAAGATAGTTTAATAAGCATAAGCAAGTGATAATAATAATGTAAACATATTGGTGTAACTGTCTAACAAATTTCCAAAAATGTAAAACATCGATTACAATTGTAATAGCTATCCAAACATTGTATATAAATTAATATTAATTTTCTTGTATTGAAATATTATATATATTAGAAATAAAAATAAATACATAACCTAAAATGTCATTTAAGAAAGAGACAGACAATCAAAAACAACTACTGCTTTGGGTTATTACGGGTTGAAGATATTTCAAACAATAACGTAACAAAGGGCACGTTATGTGTTTGGTTTAAACCACCCAGGAACAATTTTAACCGGTAGATCGCTAGAAATCGGCTATAAATTAATAGGGATGTTTTTTAACAACCAAATAACACCATGTTTTGTTTACATATGTAGTTTTTCAATTACCAAAGCACAAAGTGACTATGCCGCACAATTCTGCAATTTTAGCGTGTTAATTGGAATATACTTCATGTTTTATGTTAACTTGGTAAACTTACATAGAACATCCGAAGATTTTTTGGGCCCGTTTGCGCGAGGCAATGCTGTAATTGGAACAGCTAGAGAAGAGCACTGTGCGCAGTTGTGTGGTAATTGGAAATCAGCTATAGTGTCATCCCTAAACTGGAAAATGATTTCGGAAGAAGAGAAAATGTCAGACTGGTTTTTATATATGTTAATTTAATATATTTTTTTAAATTCCACTTGACCTCAAGAATTTTTCATATGGTCACTTCTTTTGTTCAGTAATCGTATTTTTACACTTACACAACTGATTTCAATTAAATGTATTTGTTTTGTTTACCTTTTATTGCATAACTTTTACCAGCTTAATCAAACATATATTTTCAAGTGATAAATATAAGTAAGTAAAAATGACGATTTTGACGAATTCAATCATTTTGCCTTGAGGCGAAACATTTAAGTTGTTTCAGCTTGGAACTGTGTCTATCATTCAAGTATTAGAATTATAATTAGAGATAATTTTCTGTGGAGTCAAAAAGGAAAAATATTCTAAAACCTTATATTACTGTTGAAAGATAATGTGACTAATTCTTTTTTACTGTTTTATGTTATCATGGCCAAGTTTTTTATTGTTAACAATATATTTTAATAGTATAAATTAAATAGAAGTAATTAAGTATGCAATTGTATGTATAGGAAGATAATAATGCAGTCCGTCGAATTTTTTTCGCAACGCTGCTCAAAATTAGATTACAAACTGAAACTTCAAATTTTTCAGACATATCTTTTATTTCATTTCTATGAACCTAATTCGACACCAAACCTTTTGACAGCCTCTACAGACTGTACCCTAAAAATTTTAGATGTTCTAAAAATCAACATGCCTAAGAAAATTATTTAGAATTATTTAGTGGAGAAGAAAATGCTGAAGCATTAACACTAAACTCCATGCATAAATCAGAAACTAGTGGAGTTCGGAATTGTTCTATTATTTTATTAATTCCTTTGGTCATACTTCAGGCGAAAGTGATGTTGGGACCTGGTTGACACCACATTGGTGTGGATACATACAACAGCGAAGTTCTGAGCAAGTTTCTACTGCTATCCGTTATGTTGTTCATCCTTGCATACCATCTTCTCACTGAAGGTTGGCGACCACATTTCTAAAAGCATCTCTGTCGTTTGCCATGTGGAACAGTTCTTCAACGTTGGTATTTGTCCATTCCCTTATATTTCGGAGCCAGGATTTTTTCTTCATGCCGATCTTTCTTCCCCTCCACTCTTCCCGGCATTATAGTTTGTAACAGTAGGTATTTGTCGCTGCTGTCATATGTACGATGTCTTTCTTATCTTGATGGTTGCGTTGCTATAAGTGGCAATAAGCTATTTTTTCATGAGTAGATCTTAATCTTGGTTTAAAGGCCCTACATATGGCTCCTGAAAAGACTACTCTGTCAACGAGAGTCTTAATTCCAAAGGACATTTGATTATCATTGTGATTAGAATGTTTATGGAGGTAACACATAGGTTTATTGAGGTATATGTGTAATGGTTTCCGGTATACAATTAACTGTACCAAATATCAACAAAAACTTGCACAATGTTAAGTTGTTTTAATACATTTAGATATTTTTAATATCATGAACAAGTTTAGATCCCATGGCAAATAAGATTAAGACTGATATGGTAAAATAACAAAAAAAAACAATACAGATGATACTCTCTTCGAAGTGTTATTCTTTTGTATGCAAGACAATGTATACTGTATATATTGCTTCTGTTCAAGGAACCTTCATCAGTTGCGCTTCCACAAGACAATGTCATCTAGAACACTAATTTATGTATTTGATACATATCGATATATTCGTAAACGCGAGATGTAAAGTCCGACATCTCGGATTTTCAGAGAAACAAGCATACGAGGTTCCGAATCTGGAGCCGTGCCATGTAATTGCTGTTATCTCGTAACTTCTAGGTTACAATGTTACGATAAAATTTTTTAGATTCTCAAATACAGATGATATTTTCTGTGGAGCTCGTTAGGTAATAAATTTATAATTTTTGAAACTTTACTTTTTGTTTAGAAACTATACGATAACATATCAATTTGGTAATATATATTTCAAAATCACAAACATTTTCTGTGTGAAAATATCACACAGTTCCAATCTAGAAGGTAAATAAAATAAAAAATATCTGAATAATGTAATAGTGTACTGTAGGTATCAACTAAGTTGATTAATAGTTTTCGGTCTGTAATACTGATGGTCTCTAGTTTGAAAATAATTTTTGACATGCAAATAATTGTCGAATTTTGTATAGAATCAGCAGCCATTGATTTTATGCAATTTTTAGATTGTTAACGGATTTGAATTGTGATCAAAGTGCATCGAATATTGTTAGTTGGTGTAAATAAAATATTTTGTTTGCTTTGACAGTTTTAATGATGATTATCCATATATATATATACACACGTGCGAATAAAGCTCCAAAAACTTTTGAGTCACAATGGAGAAGTTTATCAAAAAGTAACACATATTTAAAATGTTTGAAGTTACTGGTGTTACATTGAAAAAACACACAATATGGTGAAAATATCGAACAAATACAACCAAACAACAAAAACAGTTGGTGACTTATATTTGTTGATACAAATATTTTCTTTTTAAAAAACTTTTATTTTTTACTAGGAACAATTTTCTACTTTTTAAAGTTAAATTATATTAATATAATAAGAATACGTGTTAATTGCTCGAATGTTAATATCAGACTGAATTTAAAATTACAAAACAATATGCACAAAGATGACAAAACATGACTAAATTACTTGGCTGAAAATAAGCGACGATTACTGCATCATCATAATATCATAAATATAGCATAAGCATAATTTATTTATATTATATAGGTCAGTGATGTGACCATAAATCGTGCAACAATTACAAGTGAGAGATTCTTTTAAAAGAATAAATTTATTTAATTTTACTTCTTGCGTTTTACTTAATGTGTTTTCATTTGATAATTATCGTGATCTTACAGTTTTGTTGTTTTTAACAGACTTCCAAAATGGACCATTATATCAAAAACATCATCGAAGTGTCTTTTTAATTTCAACATAATTGTGCGGGAACTGTAGACACTGGAAGTTTTAATCGCGAATTTGAAAATTTTCGATATATATCTTAAGCTCTTTAAATCAACGAGTACTAAGTTGATTTTGTTGTATACCGTTTAATTATCGATTTACAAAAACACTTTTCTATTCTGCGATGACTGACTTTTGTGTCACCGACTCCCTTAAGGTAGGTTTTCCTAGCGGCGAATTTTTTGCGCAGCAGAAACAGAATTTGCCAAAAAACGTCCTAGAGCAGACGTGATTATCTATTCAGTCGACGTAAGGACAGCTTGTTAAATGGAAATATATAAGAAGGGGAAGTTAATGGTTGCGTTGTTAATGAATAAAATTATGGATGATGACCAGGAAGAAGAATGTATACTGGTGGAATATGCGAAATGTAGAAAATAAGTGAGATTCACTGACTACTTTAGCACACACAGATACATTCCCCCAGAGTGAAAAACTGACTTAATAAATATATATCTTCCAAAATAACTAAGCAACATAATAATGACGAAGCACCACTTTGAAAATAAATATTGCTTTATAACATTGTAATAATTATATTTAAATAAAAACTCCAATTCATGACTTTTTTGTTGTCTTTTTATATTCTGGGTCTTTAAAGTCATAGAGGATAATATGATTTTGTACAAATTCTATTAAAATGAGATTTTTTGAGAACTCATTTCTTCATAAAACGCAGCGCACTACGCAATTTGACTCCTCCTTAAGCAGTCGGGTCTGTCGCGTTGACGCAAGACGTTCCACCCTAACGCAATGCGCTCTGTAGGAAAACACTTTCATTTAGTTCCAGGGAACAAGTGGGTGACGTAAAACGCTGAGCGGATCACGTTGTTGATGGCGCAAAAATCCTGCCTCTAGGAAAATACACCTTTAGAGCACCTATTTCCTAGAGTAGCCCGAGCCTGCACTGCATAAATATCGTGCCACGGCTAGAAATAGAGAGCAATAGAGAGCGTAAGAGTCTATTTCAGTTTATTGGGAACTGCATCCAATAAGCACATTGGTTGCACCTACCAGTCGAGTGAAATAGCCTCTTACTCTTTCTATTTATCCTTGGTACTTGGCACGACATTTGTTCATTGTAGGCCATCTCCAGAAGGTTTATGCTTTAAGCCGACTCCCGGCCCAATAGAAAACTCTGACAACACATGTCAAGCTAAACCTAAACTCCTATCTAGTGCGATTATACACAGGGTGTTTAGTATAGCAAACAACAGTAAAGTGATAAAAGCAATGGTAGTAATATTTAATTTAATTAAACATTTTGACTCATTAAATTATTGCATACAAAGTCCATTTTGTTTGTATAACTGTTAACTGTCAATTTAAATTAAAAATTTATCATTCTGAGATGACAGGACTTTAGATGTTTGCTGTTCCGATCTATTAAGTTTATATTACATATACAAAACAAAAGATAAAAACTATTCGAGTTCAAAATAGAGATTTACCTAGCTATGTAGAATATTTTTGAAGTGAGTGATAAGCAATAATCAAAGTTTGATGAAGTAGTGGATTTGGAAGCAATTAACATCATTTTCTTTGGGGAAGGGCTCGGGCAAGAACTCTATCCTTTCATTCTAAATAATTTTTGGGGGTGAGGTCAACTGTCCCACCCCCGCAAATGCTCCTATGGCAATGCACGATTTTAGGTTTATGTTATTTTTCTATTTCATGTCTGAAATATTTTCTAGAAATGTTTCCGAAATATTCCTATATTCTCGACTAATAATTTCTTCAATTTTCAATGTTGCGTCAAAAATTCTATGCAGGATATTCTAGATGTAAAAGATATTGGCGTCTTTAATAGCAGTAATTACGAGCTAACCGACTTAAGTTTCCTAAACTTGGAAACAAATGTTTCAAAAATGAATATTTATCTAGATGACTAAGGCACAAGTAAAATGATGTTCGAAGTGCCCTCATAATAAGCAAGTAGAATACTGTATTAATAAAATAAAATCGGTGCCATTTTTTACCACAGGTCAAATACACATTATCTGATATATTGTATATGAGGTTTCATTAGGGGAAACGTTCATGTTGAAAATTAGGAAAACTAGCATTACTTAATGTCAAAGAGGCTATTCATTGCCATCATTGAACAGATAGTCTGAAATTTAGATTTATATATATATATATATATACTTTTAAATGTAATAACGTATTTTGCATATTTAATAAAATAAACGATTTGTTGATTGATATTTAATAGTAGAATCTTTTTATATATCTGAAATTTCTGTCTTTCTTCTAGTAATAAGTGCCATATGCCACATATCAATCAACAGTTTTTATCCTTTAGTTCATGATTCACATGTTTACCATATGAAGGACTTACACTTGATGATTTTATGTATTATATGATCAGGGATTATTGTGATTTATCAGTAATGAAAAATCACTAATCTAGTTACACAATCTTTATTACACAGTAATAATAATATATGTATTTAAATATATTTTGCGAGAGCTAAACAAGTAACATAAAAAAACTGAGTCATATATATACAGCTAAACTCTTAATGTCTACAATATCTCTACAACCATTTAATTCACATTTTTACTTTTCCAAAAGATTCTCCAGCGACTCCGCAATATCCTCGTGCTCCATGTTCGTTTCCAGTCTTTGTGTTTCTCCTACTATTTTCGTTAGATCATTAACGATCATCTCCAACTCATTACTACCTCCTTCGAAACAAGGATCAGTCGTATCCATTGGCTGATTAGTCATCCTACACTCCTCGTTCAAAGCGATCTGTTCCGATATCACCTGAGCTATGTGAAACCCAGGTGTGCTGTAGCCTGAAACCTCATTTTGAACCACATCAGCCAATTCAAATGAATTTGATGGTTGGTCAAAAGATGCCGTTTGGGAGAAAACTTCATCGCACACTTCCATTTGCAGTTCTTCAGGTTGTGACGTCATTGATAGATCTTCATTTTGCGAAGGCATTGATAAGTCTTCGTTGGTGTAGGGAATTGTATTCGCAAGTACAGGATCTTTTGTTCGAGTTTCGTTTGTTGGCATATCACTTGGCTCGTTACTGGTAACAATGTCTTGATCGAAAGTCTCTTCCAAGCAGCGGTTGTCAGTTTTCAATTCAAATTCAGGATCAGATTGGGAACGTTCAGCAACTATATCTATAATATCTGTATTCTGTGCATCTTCAGGTTCGTGCAATGGGATCGGATCAGTATCGGTGTTTGAGATGTGGACATCTTTTCCAGTCGATGAGGGATCATTGCTATTACTTAGAAAATCTGTAATTTTTATGACTTCTGGATTATCATCATCAACTATGCTCTCTGAATTCTCATAAGATTGTACTGAATTATCAATAATATCCTCTACACACGCTTCTTTAGTATGGTCTGTTGTTTTGTTTAAATCTTGAAGACTTTGTTCAGCAGCTACCGTTTGTTCTAAATCGTTAGTTTTACAACCCACAATCTCTGCAATATTTGTAACAGTCGAAATATTTTCTTTTTGATTACTCTCAATTACATTTTGATTAGCTGCACTACAGTCCGAATTGTTTTCCAATTCATTTATTACATCTTCATCACTTTTTTCGTCGTTCTTTACTACATTATCAGCGATTCCCTCCAATTTCTCAGGTTTGTCATCTAGTTCTTCAGATCTGTTTGAAACTTTAAACCCAACAAACTCGGCTTGGCTTTGTTTATTTTGTTCTGTGTCACTTGAACCTGTCGTTTCTTTAATACTTTCTAAACAATTTTTCGGGTCGCTACTAATTTCTTCAGGAACTGTTTTGTCACATTCTTCAGTCTCACTAACCTTGTCTTTATTTGTTTCGCATTCGGTTTCGCTAAACACCTCAGCTATTTGGCAAACCGGCACTGTCGTTTCTGTTTCACAAAGTAACTTTTCTTCTTCTCCCTCACTTAACACGCTTGCAATTTGAATCTCCATAGGACCAGCCTGGGTTTCCTTCATTTCTGGTACGTCGCAAAGCTTGAATCCTACTTTTGAAGTTTCAGAAGTGGGTTCTTTAATTTCAATCAAACTTTCAACGTTCATTATTTTGATACTACTGTCTAAATTCGTGTTTAAATTAAGAGGATCTTCTTCTAAAGTGTCAGCTGACACTTTTATTTTATCCACGTCAACTATTTTTACCATGCTTGCTTTTTCGACGTCTAGTAGCACCTGCTGCCTCATGACTCTAATTTTTTTGAATGGTTTCTCCTCGGCTGGTTTTTCTGTTTCAGTTTTTTCTTCGTAACTCAAAACTGGAGGCTCGAACGTTTCTTCTAGCAGCTCTTCTTCAGTCATAGACGTCTCTGGTTCACTGAAGTTGACTAAGTTGTCTTCTATTTCTATGGTGCTATCTTCTACGTCGAATGGTTCAGCTTTGATGTTCTCGAGTTGGAACAATGGATCGGATGGATCTTCGTGAAATTCAGTTGAGTCGGCTTGATGACTTTCGTGATCGGATTGATGACTGTCGGGCTCGGGTTCAGGCTCGGGCTGATCGGTATGTGATGATAATGCTGGAGATTCTACTTGACTAGTGTGGGGTTCACGTACGATTGTGGTTTCAGGAGATTCTTGTATTTTTGGGGTTGAGTTGTCAAAACCTGAATGGTAAAACCTCGGTATTTTTTTATTCGGCCGTGATCTAGTTCCTTTTCTTGACAATACTGGTGGAGGGGACTGAAAACATGGTAATTGTTTAATTCATTTTAATATAAAGCAATAAGCATGATTACTAGATTTGTACTTACCTCATCGCGATCGTCGGTGATTTTCCTTTTTTTTATTTTCTTCTGAACAGTCTTACGAACTGGAATTGCTTTGCTAGTTTCTTTGATTTTATTCTGAATACCTGGCGGTTTAGGTTCTTTTTGGACCTCTTCATAAACTGGTTCAAGTAAATCAAAAGGATCCAGGATGTCCCCTTTCGAAATTGGCTCTTTAATTACCACTTTGTCCGATTTTTCAATCTTCTTTTGTACACTACTCGACCTCAAAACTTTTGTCAATGAAGTCTTTACAGGAGGAGGCTCTATATAAGAAACGCTTGCTCTTGATGGTTTTGTGGAACTCCTAAGAAGAGAAGGATCGCTATACGGATTCGGTTTTGATATTTTAGACATTTTCCCAGGTAGAGGCTCAGTGTACGTATTTGTTTTCGGTAGTTTGGAATTTTTTGGTGCTGGAATTTCTGTAGGTACAACAACGGGATTGGCTGTTGAACTTTGATGAAATCTTTTTTTATCCCTGGTGTTCTCTTTTCTTTCAGGTTCTTTTTCAACAACTTGTTCTTCCTTTTGTTCTTCTTTGATGTGCTTAATGAGAGAATCTTTTTGTAGGTCTTCGTTTGGGAGGTCGGGTGCACCAGCTAAGCCTTTTATCTAAAAATCAAAAATTAATTTCAATACCATCTACTTGGTGTAAATGTTATTTATTTATACATACTTTGAGATTTTCTGCTGCCAATAAAAGTTCATTCAGTTTATCTTGAGGTATTAATACTTCCCCTGAATACATAAAGTCACAAAGGCTTTTCAAAATCCAAAATGGCATATCTTTCATAAACAATACTGGGTGTTGGTATGGGCTGATGCTACTGAGCACTTCTTCAAAGTATGGGCTACATGATGACAGAATAATCTGAAATAAAGTTGAAAAACAAAAATAATAAACATATTTCAAAATGGTTAATTAAATTATTAAAATATAAAAAAGTTCAAAAATTCATAAACAAAAAAACTGCAAACTCCACTAGCTTTCCCTTCATTCATATTACAAATTTCTGTGAGTTCAAAAACAATCTTTACACCGTAAATAAATCTTTATTTTCACACAAAATATTCGCAATTAATAATACAATACTTTTCTTAGCAAGATATATCAAATGCCGTTAGCTGTTCTACTAATACTCTGCTCCTGTGATGCGGCCACATGTATACCCTGTCCCAGTTATTGTTGTCGTAACATCTTTGTCCGTCCAACGTATACGACGATCAGTTCTCGAAAAGAACGATATCCTCAGAAGATACTGTTTTTTCTCCGCAATCGTAAAGACGAGAAATACTTTTTGCTAAACCTTTTATTTATCGGAGAATTAGTTTTTATTACGGTGAATAAAGGTTGTAACAATATTGTCACAAAATGTTATGATTACTCCCAAGAGAAAACCCTGCATACATTATCAATCACCACCCTGTATCATCTTTACACAAACCTGGCATCTTTTTAGAAATTAGCACTTCTAGAAAATTCGCGACAGTTCTAGTATCTGAGATTGAACAGAAAATTGAAAAAACATGTCAGGCCAGGGTCAGACGGAAAAGCTGAAAAAAAAGTCGAAATCTCAAGATATATTAGTAGTATTGGGAAATTATTGTCAATTGTTAATTATAATATTATAAACATCCTTTTTTCATATTTCCCAGAAATATGTGTATTTTCGATGAAAACCACTTTCAAAGATTATCTATATATAAATAGGCAGAGAAAACGGTTCGGTACAATTTTCTTCCATGTCCCTCAACTGGTTTAGTTTATTTTTGTTTTGTAGCTACTGAAGACCTTCAATCCAGAATGCTAAAATTTATTTATAATATTGGTTCATTCATTAAATTAAATAAAATAAAAAAATTATAATTTACATTCACCCTGTTAATGCTAAACAGTGCCGCCAGATTGCTTGAAGATAAAATCGTAAGATGGATTGACTCCAATGAGAAAAACAAACTAAATTTAACGAAATATAACAAACTTTGATCGGTTCCGAAAGTTATTCTAGATTATCATGCTATTGACATCTCACACACAAAAATTTATATTTTATGATAATGACAATTTTTTCGGTAATCCCAAATTTGAAACTTTCATTTCTTTTTATATTTGTTTTCTCAATTAAAATTAGAATTGTGTATTGTGTGACAATGTATTTCCAAAAATACTTTATTATTTTAACCATTATCGTTTCAAACACTTTAACAAAGATTACAAAACCCATGACATGAGTACAAATAGTGAGATTTAAGATAAATAGGTAGATCTGACATCAATGCAATAATTTCAGTATGACATTTCAAAAAAGTGTTAGCCGTTAGTTTAAGGTACTTTTTCAATTCAATGTGAAAATTTTTAATGTATTATTTTCAAAATTTCAATACACTTACAAAAATTGTCAACAAATAAAGGTATTATTTAACAAAAATTAACAGCAGGAGCATTGTATTTCTTTATATTTTAGTATAATACAGAAATAGTCATCGCCGACTTTGTGTTTACTTTAAATTGATGAAATTATACTGAATCTTAACATATATTGCAGTTTAAGGTGAACTAATATGTAAGTACTTATTTATGGAATAACAGCATTTTGGAAAAAATAAAGTTTAAAATTATGATATTTAATATTAATTTATTATTTGATATACTGTTAACATTTTTAAATGTATTTGAAATTAATTGTACTGATAATTACTAATAAATGTTTAAATATATGTATATAAAAGCGGAAAATGTATTTTAATTATTTACTGTTTTCGGTCCTTATATTTTATCTTATAGATATTTTATTTTACATTACATGGCCCCATTCCTGCAAAATCCTGCTTCTTAATACAGAGTTCGGTACCATTTTCTTCTGTTTGTCAACAGATTTTCTTGAGTTTTTTAATTGCTAATTGACGACCTTTAGTGTTAATAATAATAAAAAAAATGGAACAAACGACCAAAATGTTCCATTAATAATTGTTATTGCCACCATCTATGTCATAATAGCTGAGACAAAATTATTTTCAAGTAATTCAAATCAAGGCTTTTTATAAATTCTTGATTTTTATTGATGTTTTGAACTCCTAACGTGTATGTGTATTTCTAATTTATTCAATAATAATCTGATGGCATGGAAATTTTTATCTTCTTTTTTATTCAGGAACTGAACGTTATTTGATTTTGCTTATTTAATATGCTTTAGCGTTGTACATGAATAATAACTGAAATCGTAAGACAACAAAATAAATAAGAATCCTTTGGAAATAATTTTTGACTTTATGGTAATTAATGGTAATGAATTATTTTGTATAAAAACACAGAAAAGCGTATAATAGTAAAAAAATGTTACAAATATACCAATTCATATAGGTATATTATCTTCAAAATTTTGACGATGTTTTGGCGACGGCTAGTATTATAAAAAACGTGTCAAAACAAAGTTTCTATAAATACTGGAGTTACGTGAAGTATTACTGCAGCAAACAATAAATCCCACTACTACTTACCCGGTGGCACTTTAAATTCTGCCCTTCTGCTACCAAAGTAGCATCGACATATTGTTCTTTCAGTAACAAAGCAGGGAACATTGACTGCATATTTCCATGATGGCTGTTCCACTTCAAACAAATTTCTTCTATTGGAGGTGGTGGGGTAGGAGGTTTTGGGGACAATTCTTTCAATTTAGTTTGCCTTGTAACTTTTAGTTTCGTCGGTGTCAATGGATGACTGTGAAGAACTTGTTCTTGTTCAGAAGTTGACGGTAAAACCGGTGATTTCAAACGTTGTTCCAAAGGCATGGAATCTGTAAAAGAAATAACATAATGATGCGAAAACATACGTTGTAGAAATTAAAATGTTTTCATACCTATTTTATTAGGAACATCAACAACTTTAATTTTACGTTTTGTGTTCTTATTACCCAAAGTAGATCGAGCAACTTTTTCGACCACATGATCTTTATACAACTTTCTCCACCTTCTTATATTCGACTCACTTATGCCGAAACGTCGTTTAGCTTCTCGGGTACCTTTACGTTCGGCCAATAAGGCTACTTTTTTCTTAAAATCGAGATCGTAAAATCTCGACTTTAAACGAACTGCGTTATCCACGGAATGCTTTTTGGAATGCTGGGCTTTCATTTTCATCTATTTGCAATGTTCTTTTAACGTAAATGCAGTGAAGAAAAAATAAAATATTTTGAATTTTCACAGGAATAATTAAATATCTATAGTTGAAAGGTTCTGTATTTATAATACTCCCAAGTCGAATTTTTGTATGTTGAATTGGAAGTTTGTGTCCGCTAACATCTGACTGAGGCAATTTAGGCTATTGACTATACGGACAGATTTTGATGAAATTTTTGGTGTGTTTGAGTGGGTCCCCTGATGGTTCAGATTCACAATTAGAATCGGCAGGTCACGCTGCGATCGGGTTCTAGTATTTATTTAGTTTCATTATGTTTAATTGGTTTATAAGGAAGCTATAAAAGCGAAGTGCGATTCAATTTAAAAATTTCTTTTGAAAACAAGATAAGTTTGTCCGCTTTTTTGGCTGTAACTCGAAGACTATGCATTTTTGAGCAAAATTACAAAGGTTTTATGCATATAATCAACTTTCCTATTAAAATTTTATTTTAGGTAAAAACTATTTTTTTAAGTGAAATAAATGCAAAAAGTAGAAACAGAAAAAATCCTCAACTTTGGATTTACCTATAACTTTTTCCTGAGTAGGCTTCATTATAAACATTATTACATATAAAATAAAGCTTATGTAATGCCCTTAAGGACGTTCGAAGATGACAGACAAGGTCATGCTATACTTTATCATGGTAATTTACTTAAGAGCATATACTGGAGAGAAAATAGACGGTAATAAACAATTTATTTCACTTTGTTTCCAGTATTCAGAAAAAAGTTTCAGACAATAGTTGTGAGGTTTGAAGTAGTATCAACTGGCCTTCGGGTTTGGACAGGAAATGGCCTTTACCGACCAGAAGTTGCTTTTTTCAGTAGATATCGCCAATCATTTCATTAGAAAAATGAAAATCAAACACTTCCTGTTCTGGTAAGTTTTCTGATTTGATTGATATTTTGGCCAAAAATTAGACATAAATATCTTTAAAACCACCCTGTATAAATATAAATCCTCTCCACACTATTGACTCTTTTTATTTTCTATTGTTTAAATTATCCCTGTATACCTATGATTTTACTTCGCCCCATATGTCTAGTATTCCATTTATGCAACTGCTCATGGTCTACCCTATGTAACAAAATCCATATTTTTGAACATTTTATGACTATAATTTTACTCTACCAGTTATTTCAACCACTCGGTACATGTAACTGCTTCTAAATTTTTTTGAACCAATGTCTATAATTATCTTATACCACGTCCTATAATTCAAATATCCTAACTACTTATGCTTATATAACAAAATTTTGATACACCCTGAATAATAATAATTTTACTCCATCCTTACTTCAAACACCTTGTATAAGCGACTACTTATGTTATAACTTTTTTATCACCCTATATAACTGTAATTCTGCTCCACTTTATATTTCAATCATCCTGTATATTCAACTGATTCTAACATTCTAACCCTGTATAACTAATTCAATTCCAACTTATATTTCAACCATCCTTCTATGCAACTGCTTATGTACCACCTAATAACACATGTACGCACTCACACCCCAACAACCATATACCATACTGAAGAGATATGCTGACTGCATAACAAATTTTCGTTTCAATAAACTAATAGAATATTTTCTGCATTTCACGCGACTATACGCCCCTTAACTTCGTCTCTAAAAGAAACTGACTTAAAATGAATAGAAATGAAAACCATTACAATCACCCTGTAGCATATACTTTCATGGCATGGCAAAAAAATTTGACAGTTTTTTTGCATATATTTTTCAGATTTTTAGAAAGATGGTATATTTTATGTTACAGAAAAATATATGGAATAAAGCTGGAACATATCTTTGCAGAATACAATTTATAGTATTCAAATTGCTTGAGTAGTTTTTGAGAAAACAGTGAAGATGCATTGAAATTCCCTTAATTACTGTTTTTCTGGAAAACCATAAATCTCATGTTATAGAAAATTATATGGTAACTTTTTGTAATATTCCTTAATACAATGCCGTTTAAATCATCAAATTTGCCCAAGCTGTTTTTGAATAATCACTGAGCATACATAAAAAAAAATGTGACGATGAATTGATAACCTCCTCCTTTTTGGAAGTCAGTTAAAAAATGGATATGATTGAAATAGCAAAATTGAAAAGAAAAACTATAGAGTTGAAGACATAGAAAAATGGATTAATGGAAATACAGAATCCAAATTAGATGTTTGACAAGGCATGATTAAATGGAAAATATTTTTTGTAGAAATAACAAAATTGATGACTACAGAAATATGATTTTTCCAATTGTCAGTTAATAAAGAGAAAAACCTTCACAGTCATCACAGAATTAAACAGTTTTTACATTAAAAGTGTAAAATGTCAAGCAAGCGTTGGTAAATAGTAAGTGTATACACACAAATCACAAATAAATTATAGAAAATTCGAATTTAATGCAAATGTTCTCGAAACCGATAAAGCAATTTAGACTGACCTCAATACTTCTATGAATTTTAAATTTGCCGCTTTGTTTTGGAGCGCACCCTCATTTGTGAACAAACCAATCAATCGACAATAAAAATCAGTAGTTTTCAAACAATTCATCATTGCATCAGACAAATGTCAATAAATATATAAAAAAATACAATCGTCGGTGTAAACACTTTTTAACAAACGTACCGAATTCATCAGAGATGTCTAATAGATCTTCTCCTCGATATAAATGCTGACATTTTTTCCATTTGTTTTTCACTTCTTGCAAAGTCCGTTTCTCCATACTAACTTGATTTACCTCGTGAGTTACGTCCAGCCAAGCCTGATGTCTAACGTCTTTATAAATAGCTCGTTTAGAATACTCTCCATATAAAACATCGTAGTTCTTTCCCACCGTTTTTACCAAAATATCTACCTCTTCCTGAGAAAAGTTACTTTTCCTCGATTTTTTACCGAGATCTGCCATTATTTCATGGGAGCTGTCACTAGGCACAAAAACTTTAATATCAATTTATTGCAACGAATCGTCCGAAATCATTTTTGTAGATATTGCATTACGAATTTCGCGAAGAGTTTGAAAAACACATCGCTTAAGATGCGTCATTTTCTTGATCTTAAAAAAATCGGCAAATATACACCTCGGTCTTGATTCTGTCAAATATATCGAACTAATTATTCAGGTGCAGAGGTACTAAAACAGTCCCATTCAAAACACACCAAACACCCGGAAAAACTTTAATAAATCGATAAAACATGGTGGATGTTTCCCAACCGGCATTTCTCATTCCTATTATTATTTTTCATTTTAATTCAGCATAGTTTAAAGTAGAATTTAAATGAATTAAAAAGGTCAATTGTGGTGTACATTGAACATAACCTAATCGAAAATTCAAAATAAATTGTCGTTTAGAGTTATTTTTCTTTATTCACTGCATTTTGTTTGAAAATTTGAAATCAAACCTTGTCAAATTTTACACAGCCTTCTACTTGTCACAAGTGTTTATAAACAAATATCTGACGATATAAATAGACATACAAATCGTAACTGACGCGAATATGACACAATAAATAATCGCACCAGCAGTTCTAAAACTTTATACGTGAAAGATTGATTCTAAAACTTCAAACTGATTAATAATTACTAATATTTTCAATTTTTACATTATAATTGAATACGGAATTCTTTAAATGATTTGACTAATAAACTATCAAATAAAATCTCTTTCTAAATATGTGCTGAAAAATCAGGTTATGTAGGTTGGTTGGTTTGTTGGTTTGTGGCCTTCGCCAATAAGCATTTAGCCAGCCTCGAGTTAGAAGAGGTGCATAATTAAATGCGTCTGGGATGACCCATCCTCCTCTATAGAGCAATTTCAATAAAAAAATAAATAAAAAATAATTCTTCCGGGACGGCCACTCCTGGACTTCCAGGTTAACTAAAATCTTCCTTTTCCCTTTCCCTTCTTCCTCTTAACTAGTGTCTATATATTACTAATTCACTTATACACTATTTTCACTTCTTGAGCGTCTCTCACTTTTAAAAGCGTCTATTCTATATAATTACTCCTGCACGGGACCTTTAGCGGATTTATAAAAAAACACTTATCGGACAATCACTAATTTCATATACTATTTCATGTTAAACTTTAATTCTAACTTCTTGAATCTAATTTTTAAACTTAACTAGCTATTTACACGTGTGGCCGTCCCGCCATTTTCCCGGAAGTCCCAGGTTATGTAGGTATGTTCAACGATAGCTCCTTGCCACCTAATAATGCGATATGGATTACTTTCCTATCCTAGCCGATTGTCAGCCCCCTAACAATTTTGGGTTTAGGGATTCAATTCTAAGATTTCATTTTTTTCATATTATTAAATTTTATATTTTATGCACTTTTTTGTGTACTGGAAATACTTGAATTAAAATATAAATTTTGCTATTCTAATAAATCTATCCATTCAAAGTAAATTCATAGGACAACCACAAACAAACGAATTCGTATGCTTACGCTTTGTGTTACTCACCAATTGTTACGAAGAAAAAAATACATAATTTTTAAAAATATCCAAATGCGTTGCTTTTTTATGTGTCTCCCATTTTTTTAATGTAACGCTTGTGATGTTATTTGTTCTTATACATCGCTACCTAGTGGTAACATGTTGGTACTTTAGTGTAATTACAGTACTTACGAAAGCGTATTCGTCATTTGAGAAATCATAATCTTCAGTGTAAATTCTCAAAAAAACTCTTATATTTTCTGAAAGGAACATATAATATTCTATAAACTAGGATGTAAAAATATTATCTTTTTTTCTTATTCAATCTTTTGGTGCTGTATCTCTAGATTTAGGACTGACGGTTAGTTTGAAGCATTTCACAAACATAAAATCACATTTTTAATAATAATTTCATATATAAATTGAGAAACTATCCATACCTTCAGTTAGATTCTGTTGAAACAGCAATTCAGGAAATGTAAGGTTTTGTTGAAATAAGCTATCCACAGGTCGTCTACTTCTAGCCAG
This sequence comes from Octodonta nipae, assembly GCA_034190945.1. NCBI lineage: Eukaryota > Metazoa > Arthropoda > Insecta > Coleoptera > Chrysomelidae > Octodonta > Octodonta nipae. The sequence goes on along the minus strand of CM067216.1, from coordinate 62,301,484 downwards.
TTCCACCGAATGAATGTCAGGCAAATGATTGTGTGCCATGGTGACTTGAAGACAACCTGAAGAGTTTGTGGATATACTTCCCTGAAAATAATATAAATTGTTTTGCTAGTCGTTCATGTCTTTAGGCCCACGGTATACACCGTACATATAATACACATCTTTCTACATTCTTTCTGCTACACCGTAACCGACAAAAACATATAGGCAAAGACAAAACGAATACACTCTGTCTCTCATCTTTCTACTTGTTTAGTAATTCTTTCTAATATTAGTTTATAATATTGTTCATTCATTAAATAAAATATAATAAAAATTCTACGGAAGAATGTGCCGCCGCCGCCGTCGACTAATTATATTAGAGGGACCAACTGTTATATACGACAAAAATCGTTGTTATTGTTTAGTGGTAAAATATCGTTGTTTATATAAATAGGCAAAGAAATCACTTTTTCATGGGTGGCTCAAAACATATATAGGGTGATTAGGTACAATTATAACTAATAAAATAGAATAGGGAAGCCTTTCTTGGAATAGAAGGTCAGTAGAATTACTCTGTCAAAAAATATCTCAATCGATTTTCTTCAGTTGTATATATAGGGAAGATGAAATATAGGGTGAGAGGAATTATTTTTGTCTAGAAAAGGAAATGTTTAGTAGCCCACGAAACATATATATGATGATTGAAATATACGGAGTAGAATTATAGTTGACGACCGTCCTTCTTACAACACAGTAGGGGCAGAACGTTTTACGGGAAATCCCTAATATTAGTTTATAATAGAAGCACATTGGTTCATTCATTAAATAACGGTAATGTCCTATTTGTAATAAAAAGGCTCTTCATTATTTGCCAACGAAATTTGGAAAACCATAAAAAATGTTTATAGAACAACGCCAAACAACTGAATGTGCCGATTTTTCCGCCGCCAGACTCAAAAGGCCCATGGCGTGACTAATTATGTTGTATATAGAGGGACTATTCTTAATTTAATGCTGTTATACGTGTTACTTGGAAAGATTGTCGCAGTCGCTGTGAAAGCACTGCCGTCAAACGAAAGATGGAAGTGGCATGAATACAAGCGTGGAGACATGTTACTTTGGTTGTTTAACAAAAAAGTGGTCAAGAAACTCTTATGAAGAAAATTGGTCTATGCAACGTTCTCACTTGTTCAAAGATATTATGACGAAATAAAAAAGCTACGCAAAGATACAGATTCTGTTAAGCGCAAAAAATTCGAGCCAAAGAAAAACAGATATCAGAGAAACAATCCTGCTTAGAAATCACTTTTTGGAGCGCTCATGGGTCTCACTCTGGCTCATAAGCTGTTGTTAAGATTCCAAATTTCTTGCATATATAGGGTGTTTAAAATATAGAGTAGATCCCTCGCTTCGCTTCTAGGACCGCAGCAATTCGTTCTTCACAAGACGATAAGGCACGTGTACAATAGGTTTACCGGCATAAAATAAGCCCTCTTTTATATAGGGAAGCCTATTCTGGGTTGGCAGAGCGGCACAAATATTCCTTCTGAACGCCGGTGCAGTAGAACCTAACAATTAAGGAAGAACAGCGGGCCGTTATACAGAACACCCACGCTTATGTGGTGACAGCAAACCGTGAAATATACACTTTGTAGATGGGCCGGCAACCCGCGTTTCGCAAACAAGAACTTTGGGAACACTTTAAAAAATACAACCTGGCTGTTTATAGGAAATGCTCCTGGGCGGAGCGCATATAACCGAGTTGAGCGTCGCATGGCTCCCCTGCAACTGGCAGGCGTTTCGCCTCATAACATTTTGGTTCCTTCGACGTCAAAGGAAGCAGTTGTATCAGCATGGGGAAACATGCAGAAGGGAAGATGAAATATACGAAGTTTCGGGGTGTGAGGAATAGCATGCAGGATCCAGCAGAACCAAATTAGCGTTCACGTCCGGATGCAATATTTCTTTGATAAATGCGCGGAAATCCTGCTGTTCACCACCGAGATAGAAATCTGTGTTTAGGAACTTTCATGATTGCCCAATATCAAACCCCAAGAGCTCGTAGCCAGTTTGCACAAAGGAAAATCCAAGTTTTCGCCACTTCTTGTGAGGTTGTCCGTTCCACCTCCTCTAGGGTTTAAGCAGATGCCTTATTTCTTTTGATGTACAATCCGACCTGAAATATACCTGTGGGTCGGAGTAGACTGTCGTTATTGGCAAGATCCAAGACCAGAAACTAGAGTACGGCCACACAGAAGAGCTTCTCTATTGTGCGTCGTTAAATCGTCTGAATTTCGAAGACGAAGTTGATAGTGGCTTAACAATTCCAAAGACTAGCTGCCAATGAAAGAACGGTGGCTCACCCGTAGTAATTTCCAATGTTTTTATAGCATATACAGAAAAACAATTGTGTGTAAAGTTTATCGGGTGGTTCAAAAATCAGGGTTAACTTGAAAACGTTTATTATGCGTGGTCGTAATACACGCTCCCTAAGCAGTTGCATATACAGGGTGGTGGAAATATATAATGAGATGGAATTACTATAATGAGGATTTTAATAAATGTTAGAGAATTGAGTGCAATTATAGCTATACAGGCAGGTTAGAAAAAATAAATATGTAAGGTAGTATATTAGCGGTTGAATTGTTGTCATATTAAATTAAGAATTACGAATTTGAACACAAATAAAGTCCTATGAATTATATCTGAAAAAAACTTGAATTTCATTACTTATTTGTAGAAGCGAGATGTAAGACCGACATCTAGGATTTTCGTCATTTTCGAGGAAACTATCACACAGTCCTAGGTTAGAATGTCACGATCAAATTTTCAGGTTACTTTACCTGCCTGAGATATTAATACAATTGGTCGAATTTCAACCACTGGGCGACAGCTAGTGCATATAAAACTCGGATTGCAAACTGCGAACATTCGTTAATTTTTAGAAAATTTTGTATATTCGTAATGGAAAATTAATATCTATTAAGAATAAGTATTTCGACAAAATACCAAAATTAATTAGGCATATTTTTATTGTAATTTAGATACACTGAGGCAATTTAAGTTACTGGAGACTCTCCTTAACCTCAACCAGGTACAAAAATATCAAAATACACGGTGTTTACATCGTCATGCAAGGGATTAACTTATATTTGGAACAACAGGCAGTTGGAACGCCGCATTGCGATCTAAAAGACACTATTTTGAATTTTGGTATGAGATTTTTTTTAGTTACCGGTATATGTAGTAAGTATACTTACTACCCTGGATACACTTTGTGTAGGTATACCTTGTTAAATGGAATAAATACAAGGATACAACCAAAAAGAAAACAGTGGTGAGCTTGTCATCCAGAATTCGCACAGCAGTTGAAGAAACATTGCTTTCTAAGGGTCTAAACTACGCTGTAGCTCGAAAACAAGATGCCAGAATAGATGTCATCAGTTTAGTGGAATCAGTAATAGGCAGCAAAGAGACACCGCGACTGGAGGAATTTCGATTACACGTGAGTACTGCAATTGAGAAAATATAACACAACAAACAAAACATAAAGAAATCTGAAATGAGCATCACAAAAACACTTAAGGGCGACAAATCTATTATCATTTTAGCTGATAGCTGATAAAGGAAATGCCACCATCCTCATGGACAGAACGGAATACAACAAGAAAATCGACGACGACGTACTGGCGAATGACAATACAAGCCATTGCCTACTGATCCAACTTTCAAAATAGAACGGAAAACTTACAACACTTTCAGAGATTATGCTAAATACATTCCACTCGAGACAATGAGAAAATTAACTCTCTGACCGATTACAAGTTCACGCAACTTACCAACAGTACAACTATCAAAATTCCTTCTATCAGTCATCCAACCTTCGGAAAGTAAAACATCATCACACATCAAGGATTCAAACCATTTTGTCGAAATCGGCTGATCCATGGGACTTGGGCCAGAACATTGATTAGTAAGTTCCGACATTGTAAACCTCATTACAAACGTACCTTACGAACGTATCTTTATACGAATTTCGCGACACAGTGACAAAGAAACTTACTGAGGACGAAACCCTGATGGAGAGAAGGGAGCTGTCAATATATTCAATCATGGACATACTTCAGTGTTGCCTCAAGAACTGCTACTTTCAGGAAAAGAACCGGTTCTTCATGCATTGCATATGGGCTCCTCAATTATCGCCAACATCTACTTGGAATGATTCGAAGAACATACACTGAAGAGATACGAGAAGCAGTCTAACCTATGGTTGAGATGTGTAGATGACACCTTCATTATTTGGCAACACGGAGGGAGAGAACTGCAGGTATTCCTGCAACACCTACACCGATCCCAACCATCCATCAGATTTCCCATGGAAAGGGAGAGTGACTGCCTAGCATTCCTTGATGTAAAGTGTCAAAGTACTAGGACCGGAATCCAAACAACAGTTTATAGGAAGGCTACACATACAGGATTATACCTACACTACTACTACAATTCTAACTGCCCCTCAGCAACGAAAACTGGGATCTCAAAACACTAATCCATAAAGCCAAAAATGTCTGCAGCACAGCAGAAGTCCTCAAAGAAGGACAAGTGAAACTTGGAGAAGACCTTTTGGCGGGTACCATCATTAACAAGGCGTTTGAAGAACTGGACAAACCACCTAGGAAGGAAGAGGAAACCACGATAGCAACTCTATTATTACCATATAGAAAAGGCTTGTCGGGGAATTGCACACAGATATACAATCAAAATGATTTTCAAGAGCAGCAACACCTTGAGGAGCATGATACAAGAAAAAGACCGGACGCTCCTGCAATACTAAATCGCTGTATATACATCATACCTTGTGAATGTGATAAACTTTACATTGGAGAAATAAAGCGACCACTGGACACCAGGGTTAAGCTACTCAAAGGGCGCAGCTAACGAAGGTCATGCACGGACCGAACACCATAACATCAACTGGGACCAGGCCAGGGTAATTCACAAGGAAGAGCACTAGTATAAATATATATATATATATATATATATATATATATATATATATATATATATATATATATATATAGATAACATATACAATTTCGAACGAGCATATAATTAGTGAGCCCAGCGTCCAAATTAAAAACATTTGGAGACCTTTTCTTCGATCACTGCCGCTACGCGTCACCAACAACCAACCGGCTACGACGACGCTGATTGGACCCAATGACCATGACAGGCGAAGCATGACCGGTTCACCTGATGACGACAGCAGATTCAAAGCTATTGAAACGTTTGTGAGATCAACCCACAAATTATTAACTCTCCACCCTATTGACTATTTATTTCAATTTTTATATTGTTTGAATAACCCTGTATACCTATAATTTTACTTTGCCTCATATGCATAGAGGTATTATACGTAGAGCACGTGAAGTAGCGAAATTCATGTAATAGCGATAGAAAGAGAGAGAAAATAAGCGGCTCGTTCCTGATTGGTCAGTGTCAGTGGTGACGTCTACTATTGGTAGGGTAGAGACATAGCAAGCGCACCCTGATATTGTCTTTCTCTTTCTATAGTTATTATACTGCCACCTACAGTAACGCCCATACCTAATTCACTCTACGTTCACTCTATGCTCATATGTCAAGTATTTTATATATTCAACTGCTCATAGTCTACTCTATATAACAAAATTTGTCTCATTTTTGAACTTATTGTATAACTATAATTTTACTCTACCCTTTATTTCAACCACCCGCTATATGTAACTGTTTCAAAATAATATGAACCCATCTCTATACCCCGCCCTATAATTCAAATATCCTAACTGCTTTCAACAATCTGGTGTAATCAACTACTTACTTATGTTCCTCATATAATATTTATTCAACTTCCCTGTATAACTATAATTCTACATCACCTCATATTTCAACCATCCTCTATAAAGAACTGAATATTTTTTTAACCCTTCTGCATAACTGTAATCATACATCACCCTATAATTCAATTATTACTGTATATATAACATTTTTTTAATGTTGTTTGATCCATTCTGCATAACTTTAGTTCTACTCCACTCTTATTTTAACTACCTTGTATACACATCTACTTTTGTAGCAACCAATTCCATTTTTTTTGAATCGCCTTATATTTTAACCATCATATATATGCAACGTATTGTTTATTGCTATCAAGGTGGCGACCTCCTCGACAGTTTTTTCGATAAAACACCCTGTATATTCTCGTCAATTTTGATAGACTTTCCTAGGTAATTATCAGCCTCGGATGCTAAAGAGTCCTGGAGGCATTTTTGATCGATACTTTCATTAACACAATGGCATAAGCATGGGGGCACAATCCTGTTATTTAAGTTTTTAAGTTTTTGGGCCGGCCTGCTTAGAAAGCAAAACTTAAAAAGCTTTGCAAATTTGTAGGGATCCGTATATCCAATATACGGAAACCCTTAAACAATCACTCCTGATTTCTTTGAAACTAATGAACCGAAATTGTTAAAATTTGGTTTCAGTGTATAGTTTGGTGATTCAATCAGGAGTACATATCATAAATGAAGAAATTTTGATTTTAGAGGTACTTCTGGGTACAAAATTTACAAAAATCGACCATTCCGTCTTATCTCCAAAACTATTGAGCCTAACATTTTGAAAATAATAGGGAGTAAATATAGGACGTTGCCTAAAGTTTACAGTTAGTAACCCTTAATATTAATTCCAGAAAATTGTTTTAAACGCATCATGTAATATATACGTGCATATATCAAATCATTATGAGGAACATAAATCTTTTTTTTTCATATTTTAAAAACAATTAATTTAAAAGATATTAACAAAAATATACAAACATTTATCCAGAACCATCCTAACCATCCCCTTTTATTTCCGAAACTATAAGACTCAAAATTATTAAAAAAAAGATTAGAGATATAGGGCTTTACCTGAACTTGACAGGAAAAATAAGGGGAAACCCTTAATATTAATTTTGGAGAACAAATTCCATGTGATATATCAATTCAAGGATCTCATTATGAGGAACACAATCTATTTGGATTTTTTTCATCTTTTTAAATTAAATTGTTTAAAAGATATTAATAACAATATTAAAAAAATCGACTTGTACACTCTTTATCCCGGAAACTATAAGACCTAAAATTTCGAAAAAAATTGGAAAATAGGGCCCTTGACCTATACAGGAAAAATAAGGAGAAAATCCTGATATTAACTTTGGAGTCCAAATTCCGGATTTACATGAAAAATATTTTTTTCAAACGCATTATTATATTATATCAAGTGAGAAGTTTCATTATTGAAGAATACAGAGTATATTTTATTCATATTTTTGGAATAAGTTGTTAAAAGTTTTTTTAAATATATAAAATTGGACCCATTACCTCACATACCTGCGAACTTCTGTGCCTAAAAATTGAAAATATGGGGCTGACTCAAAATTAAGAAAACACAAACTCTAATATTAATTTACAAAGTTAAATGGAAAATAAAACTTTTTTTAAGTGCACCAGTAAGGTATCAAATGAAAGGAATCGTCATAAAAATATTAATATATTTTAATTGTATTTTTAAAATAACGTGTTTAAAAAATTTAGTAATTTCTCCCCTTTATTTTCCAATCTTTTGAGACTAGAATTCAGACATAAGATATATAGGGCTTCATTGAAATTTTATTGGTAAAATAAAGCGGAAACCCTAATCTTAATTTGGCCCAAATAAGAAAATTAAATAAATATTTCTATAAAAATCAAGCGCATGATGTAGCAGATAATGATAAAAAGGTTGGTTGCGAGAAATAGAAGAGTAAATTTATTATAAGTTTATAACGCTTAGTTCAAAAGATATTATCGAAAAATCTAAGAAAATTCACTTATTCCCTACTTGTCTAAACCTGGAATATTAGAAAAATATATACTTTAATGTATTTAAGTATATTATATCAATACGGAAAAGTGGTATGCAACCCTTAGTATGCGAACCAACTCGCACTTGACCAAATTATTTAGTCCTGGCTTGTTCGAATTTGCATCATATTTGCATACTATGACGGTAATATCTAAAGATTCAAATCGCTGGTTAGCATTTCAGTACATATAGCTACGTCATTCAGGGAAGCCTACCTAAGCCTATCTGACCAGAAGTCCAACTTTGGAACGGCGGTCGTAAATTTTATATATAGTTGACAACCGTTTCTTCTCGGAATTGTTACGACGTTTTGGTAGTGTTACATCTGCCCTAATCGGGTCTCGTCTACATACATTTAATATATATATATATATATGTATATGTTTTAGGTGGTTTCCGGGAATTCATCCGCGTAGTTGATAACTCGCATAATTCTCGTAGCCTTCTGCTTTCGCTTCTAGTTACTCTAATACTAAGATTTTCAGAAGCGCTCGCGCTGTTATATAGTCGCGGCTCGGCGCTTATTGGTTGACACCGTGACCGGCTGCGTGTGATTGGCCCTGGCCGCTCAGTAGGCACGCTTCCCGCCTGCTGATTTGTAATTTCTGCTTGAGTTGTTATTGGACGGGTCCGGGCCGGTAAGTTGTTTAATAGAATTTTACAACAATTCGATAAGTTCTGAATTTCATTGCGTGCGTTTAGACTGTGAGGCCTCTTCGCTATTTAAATAGCCTCTCTTACGAGTCTTGATTTCGGGTGTTCTATATTTGCCAGTACTCTGGTGTTCTCAAAGTCTATTTGGAGTGACATCGTGGTGGCGTGTTCCGCAATGGATGTTGTTTTTTCCTGCTTTCTTACAGCGTTCTGGTGTTCATCACGTCTAGCTTGAATTCTTCTATTAGTTTTGCCCCACATAGGTTTTATGATCTGCACATGGAATCTCGTACACTCCCTGTTGTTCTAAAGGGATCCTCGTCTTCGGAGTCAACACCGTGCTTATTTTTCTGCCTTTATTGGAAATGGTATCGATATTGTGTCTCCGTAGAATTCTTGCAATACTGTCCGTGGTCCCCTTGACATACGGTAAATAAGCCTTGGTTATTGGTGTCTCATGCTCCTCATCTATTTGTCTCGGTTTTGACTTTAGGGCTCTTTGTATATTTCGGTCTGTAAATCCGTTTTGTCTCAGAGCTGTTTTTAAACTGTCCATTTCCTGTTTGATGCTATCCTGGTCAGCTAGTTTTTGTGATATGGTTACTAAAGTCTTGACCACGGCTTGTAGTTGGGCTGTGTGGTGATGAGAATTAGCATGAAGGTATCTGTTGGTGTGAGTTGCTTTCCTATATACTGTATGGCCAAGGGTTCCGTCTTCCTTCCTATTTATGAGAACGTCAAGGAACGGCAGTTGATTGTTGGCTTCAACCTCCATCGTAAATTTTATTTTGTGATGGATGCCATTAAGGTGAGCTAAAAAAGTATTGAGGTGTTCCCTCCCATGAGGCCAAATCGCAAATGTATCATCCACATATCGCAACCACAAACTGGGTTTAAGAGTTGTTGTTCTTAGTGCCAACTCCTCAAAGTTCTCCATAAAAAGGTTCGCTATAACTGGTGAGAGTGGCGATCCCATTGGAGCTCCTTCCACTTGTTTGTATCGTTGGTAAACAAAATAGGTGTTCATCAGACAGTGCCTTGTTAAGTCTACAAGGTGTTGAGGTGGTTTGTATTTTTCTATTATGATATCCAAGGCTTCGTCGATAGGGATGTTGGTGAAAAGGGACACTACGTCAAAACTTACAAGAAGACACTCTGGTTGTAAGACCGTTTTTCTAAGAATTTCGATGAAATGTGTCGAATTTTTTACATATGAGTCTGCCTCCTCTGCAAACGGTTGAAGTTGTTGGGCTAGATATTTGGCTAGGTGTTGTGTTGGGGATCCAATTGAGCTTACTATTGGCCTCAAAGGTGCACCTTCTTTATGTACTTTTGGCAACCCATAGAATTTCGGACATCTCGATGACTTTTCACGCGGAATGAGTTGCAGTTGGAGATTTTTGTCGATCCTACTTGCTTGGATTTTGGCCTTGGTTGTTTTCTCTAGATAAGTTCTTGGGTCAGTAGTAATTTGTTTATATGCTGGATCTTGTAGCAATATTTGAATTTTGTTTGAATAATCCGCTGTATCTAAAATTACAGTCCTTGTTGAGGCGCAGTTGTTTCAAGGCCTCATTTTCTTCTATAGATAGGTTCCTTTTTGGGTGGTTTAGACTTTCTTAGAACATGTGACACATCTTGTCTAATTATTTCAGCGGTGTTCGCATCTAATTTTGAAACTGCTGTTTGCACGCCACATATTATGCTCTCTGTTGGTATGTGAGAGGGAGCAATAGCGTAATTGAATTGAGGTTAGACTGTGACCGTTATTTTCCGAGACAAATTCGTTTTTGGGCTTCTGTTGGAGCTTCAATTTGTTAAATTTTGCCTGTTGTTGCATTGTTGTTAACTCTGCATTGGTTTCGGCCCTAAATTCGCTAATCTCATCGAATTTGTCCCATATTATCGGGTGGAGTGTATTGCTTACCTGTAGGTGGATATCTAGGAGTTTAGCATTAAGAACATCCAAATCTCTTCTGACATCACGTATGGCTTCCCTAAGTAGGGCACAACTAGCTTTCCATAAGATATTCTGTGTTTTTCTTCCAGAACTTTACCGTAATGTTTTTCGGAATAACTCCTTCATTGCGGCATCGTTGTAAAAAATGTAGATAGCACAAAAGTTTGCTTCTTTTCGCGCGTAATTTCTCAAATGTTTTACACAAATGAAAAGTATTCTCCCCGTAGAGATTCACTATATTTGTTTTTAAGTTTTCGCGGGCACTAAATGTTTTAGGTGGTTTCCGGGAATTCATCCGCGTAGTTGATAACTGATCCCTGCCGGGATCGATGGTAAAATGACGACGTTTCGGCAGAGTCACATTTGCCCTCTTCAGGTCGGTTCGCATAATTCTCGTAGCCTTCTGCTTTCGCTTCTAGTTACTCGAATACTAAGATTTTCTGAAGCGAGCGCGCTGTTATATAGTCGCAGCTCGGCGCCTATCGGTTGACACCGTGAACGGCTGCGTGTGATTGGCCCTTGGCGCTCAGTGGGCACGGCTCCATCCTGCTGATTTGTTATTTCCGGTTGAGTTGTTATTGGACGGGTCCGGGCCGGTACGGTGTTTAATAGGATTTTCCAACAATTCGATAAGTTCTGAATTTCATTGCGTGCGTTTAGACTATTCTCGCTATTTCAATTGCCTCTCTTACGAGTCTTGATTTCGGGTGTTCTATATTTGCCAGTACTCTGGTGTTCTCAAAGTCTATTGGGTGTGACATCAGAATACCACCTAGACGACTACCATTGGGGCAACAACAGGCAGTCGAGGAAAACATCGAGTCCATGTTACAAAATGGAATTATTGAGCCATCCATCAGTCCATGGTCTGCTCCCGTCGTGCTAGTTAAAAAGAAGGATGGAACCACCCGATTTTGTGTTGGTTACAGAAAGCTGAATGACGTCACGAAGAAAGACAGCTATCCACTACCCCGAATCGATGACACTTTGACCACACTAGTATGCTTCCGTTGGCTCTCCACACTAGACCTAAAAGGTGGGTATTGGCAGGTTGGTCTACACGCAAACGACAAAGAGATGACAGCGTTCTCCACCAGTTCACGGTCATGCCCTTTGGGTTATGTAATGCACCCGCTACATTTGAGAGGTTAATGGAGTATGTTCTGAGCGGGTTAACATGGAGGACGTGCTTAGTATACCTCGACGACATTCTAGTCATAGGTCAGACATTCGACGACCATTTGAAGAACCTGGACGAAGTGTTCTCCAGAATTAATAATGCCAACCTGAGACTCAATCCGAAGAAGTGTTCCTTGTTCCAAAAAGAAGTAGAGTTTTTGGGCCACGTAGTGTCCGAGTTAGGAATCCGCACCAACGAAGACAAGATAGAAGCCATCCGTGATTGGCCAGTTCCAAGAGACAAACATGAACTCCGAAGCTTCTTGGGCCTCTGTTCATACTACCGGCGTTTTGTTGAGGGATTTGCCACCATCGCCACCCCTCTACATCGGCAGACCACTGAGAAAGAGACCTTCCATTGGAATCAGGATTGCGAAACATCATTCAGGCGACTGAAGGCAGCACTATGTTCCAGCCCAATCCTAGCCTTTCCTACACAGTCCGGCAAGTTCATCTTAGACACCGACGCCAGCAACACAGGTTTTGGGGCCGTCCTATCCCAGGTGCAAGATGTTGAAGAGAGGGTCATCGAGTATTACAGCCGTGGATTCACGAAACCGGAAAGAAATTATTGCGTCACCAGAAAAGAACTTCTTGCAATAATAAGGGCTGTAGACCATTTCCACAAATACCTCTATGGTCGTCATTTCTTAATCCGAACAGATCATGCCGCACTCAAATGGCTGCTGGACATGAAGACACCGGAAGGACAACTGGCAAGATGGATGGAGAAATATTACAGCAATACGACTTCAAGGTGGAACACCGTGCCGGCTGTTTGCACAATAACGCCGATGCCCTATCCAGGAGACCCTGTAGAGCGGAATGCGGACGTTGTCTGAAGACGGAACAGCGAGAGGGTATCTCCATCAGGTAGATCCGAGTGCAGGCCAATGAAGACTGGACAACGGAACAGTGCACCCAGGACCAAATGGCTGATCCAGACATCGAACCAATCTTGTCACTCAAAATGAGAGGGGCACCCAGGCCCCAGGATGGGACGAGGTAGCTAGATACTCCGGCGTGCTGAAATCGTTATGGGCTCAGTGGGACTCTCTAAGAGTAGACAATGGAATGCTCAAGCGAGTTTGGGAAAGCGCTGATGGACGAGAAACCAAGTCCCAACTGGTAATTCCGAAAAAAAAAGTACCAGCCATCCTGACCGAAGTACATGATGGAATTACCGGAGGCCACCTGGGCATGAATAAAACCCTAGACAAAGTTCGCCAGCGGTACTACTGGGTGAATTACTTCGAAGACATCAGAGCTTGGTGCCGCAAATGTGCCACCTGTGCCGCCAGTAAGGGCCCGAAGACCCGGACCAAGGGCAGAAAGCAGCATTACAATGTGGGCGTCCCATTTGAAAGAATTGCCATCGATGTCGCCGGTCCGTTTCCCGAGTCTGAGAGGGAGAACAAATACATTCTGGTCGCAATGGATTACTTCAGCAAATGGCCTGAGGCATATGCGATACCCAACCAAGAGGCAACCACAGTAGCGACGGTGCTAGTAGAACAACTATTCTGCAGGTTTGGCGTCCCGATGGAATTACATTCAGACCAGGGGCGTAACTTCGAATCGAATGTATTCCAGAAGGTCTGCACGATGTTGGGGATCAGGAAAACGAGAACAACACCATTACACCCACAGTCAGACGGAATGCTGGAAAGATTCAACAGGACCTTGGAACAACAACTATCCAAGGTCGTCAGCAATAACCAGCGTGATTGGGATGAGCATATTCCCCTATTCCTGTGGGCATATCGCTCTGCTGTACATAATAGTACAGGCCTGACCCCAGCCAGGATCCTATTCGGAAAGGAGCTGCGATTACCATGCGACTTGGCATTTGGCTCCCCCGAAGAACCTCCCCAAGACATCGACGATTATGCCGACCAGCTCCGACATAACATGCTGACAATACACGAATTAGCCCGAACGCAGGTGTTGGCCACCAGTGACCGGATGAAGACGCGATACGACCTCAGGGCCAATTCAGTCGGGTTTCAGGAGAGGGACAAAGTCTGGCTGTACAACTCCCAACGGAGCAAGGGTAAATCCCCAAAGCTTACACCCGCCTGGGATGGTCCATACGAGGTGGTCAAGAGGCTTAATGACGTCGGCTACCGGATCCGTCGAAACCCCAAGGCTAAATTGAAGGTCGTTCATTTAGATCGACTCGCTCCCTACCATGGAGGGGATGTTTTTGATCGGGACGATCAGAATTAAAGGGGGGGCAGTGTTACGAAATTTACCCAAAGCCGACCCTGTTTCATTTCAATACGACAACAAACGCTTTAAGATAAAAAAAAGATTCTCGAAAAGACTAGGCAGCGGTAGGAGTGATGATGATTTTTACTGGAGAATTAGACGCTGGTGTTATAAAGGAAGCACGCCACGATCGCCAGTTCAGTTATACCGCGACGACTAGCGTATATGGGATTGTTATTGTATTTGAATCAGCTGTTTTAATGTAAATAAATTTCTAGAAAAGTGAAAGTTAATATTAGTTTTATAATTTTAAATTGAACCCACGGACTTTACAACAATATATATATATATATATATATATATATATATATATATATATATATATATATAACGGTTGTAAATACCAATTTTTTTTATGTGCTACATAGTTTCTTGCATATTTCAAGTGAGATCTCCAACGTTTTTTTGATTCCACTTATTTTTGCGTGAAATACCTCTTTTATAGAGTTTACACAAAAAATTACATACCTACCACTATAGCGAAAATATTGGTAGTAAAATACATCAAACAGTGTATGTTATTAATAAATTATGAAAATATTTAATGTACAAAACTCACTCTACAATTGTAACTTCTCTGAGCACATCGCCATCGAATACCGCCGCACTTTTTGGTTTTATGAATCGTGTACATGTAACCATTGTAAATAATTTTAATACCGCCTTTATTTGATTTTACAACTTCAATTTGATCCATTCCATACGATGCAACAGTGTATGTTATTATTAAGACAAGTTTTGAGACAATGTGTTAAGAGTTTTTGGCACCAATGGAGTATAATTAAAACATAAGCAATCTAAAAATAACATGTTCCCGTTTTTGAATATAATTTCAAGGGTTTTTAATAACACTCCCAATAAACGTAAATTTCAAGATGTTAAAAAAGCCAAAACAAACAAATGGTTAAGATGGTACAATAATAAAATATCTCGGTACCTTATTGTGCCGTATTTATTTATTAACAACCAAAAATATGGACTATTTTTGGAACATACATATAAATCAAGCTATATTTAGCAACATAGATTAATATCAAATTGATTTTTCGATCTAGTTACAAATTCTAAAGTGTGACATACAATAGTTACAACGGATTAAATAGTATTAAGTAGAATATGAAAACTTTATTTGCTTCATTATATTTTTTATTTTTTAAATCAATCCAATTAGGGACTTTGATTTTTACAGTTGGTCACAGAGTGTATTCGTAATTGGTACTTATGCCATCTATGACTTATGCGTCACACATCAAGAAAAATCGGACATGTCAATTTTATTATAACCTTTAAAATATACGTATATGGATTTCTTGTTATAAATTTGTAAAATTCGAATTATTTTTAATACGATTTGAGTGTTTAATAAAATGGCGGAAACTCTACCTTCTGCCATCGAACAAGAATTATTAGGTATAAAAAATTTATTGTGGGGTAACGAAATAAAGCCCGATATATTCAAAAGATGGTCGCAAGGTAACATTAAGTTATTTCCTTATATTTTTGAAGAGGATTTATTTGGGTGTGTTTTTTAGGTTTCTATTTTAGTACTACCGAGCAAAGTGCTCTGGAACAAACTGAAGGTGGTCCATGTGCCATAATTGCTCCAATAGAAGCTTTTATATTGAAGAACCTACTCTCTGAGTTTAAGGACTTGTCCTTTAGAGAAAAGGTAATTTTTTTCCTGTGAACATCAAACTTTAAATCAAGTTTTTTAATTTGTCAGAGTGGGCAGTACAAAACGATTTTTTATTGAATTTGGTCATTTTGTTAAAAATGAAAAATGAGAGTTTCAAAATACGTATGTTGGAATAAAGAAAATGATGTTACAAATTGAACTTTTATGAAAATTAAAGTCAAGATTCGGCAATTGTTAAACTGAATGTTGTATAGAATTTTTAAATAATAATAAAATTATAGAACTACAATTATTACAACATATATTGAGTGAGTTTCAGCTGCCGGTTACCCTGCTAGCTGTTCTTACAACTAAGCATAAAAATAATCAATTAAATAATAGGTGTATAAAAGAAATTTAAATAAATATTAATGAGTTTTAAAATGCTGAGATGTAAAAATTGTTTAAACTGAAAAACATTGAACCATTATTTCTACTAAAATACTAATAGATCTAATGTGTTTGATGCTAAAGCCACAATAGTTGCAAAATGTAGCATCTATAATGTAATATACATACCTACACTGCCAAATATGAATTTAATAATAAGATTTTATGGATAGTATTGATATCTTGGTAACTGATGAAGTTGTTTTTGGTGTACAAGGTAAAATTGATCTTCATAATATAAATGTTAGCTATTTTAAAAATAGTCATTATGAGTAATGTAGTTAATAGAGAATTGAAAAATGAATCACTTGATCAATATCTCTGTGAAAGTTAATTTTTTAAATAATATCATCATTTCTAATTTGATATTTGTTTAAACGGGTTAGCAATAATTGCTATGTATAATTCTAATTGGATTATTCTTATTATCAAATTGGATTATAAGGAAAACCAAGTGTTTGTTATTTTAGACCTCTTCATGCATCATACAGTAATTTAAATTATTTAAGGGGCAATTATTGGATTCATTTTATGAAATATAAATGTGTGTCATAAATATCTTAAAGTGTGAGATAATCTGTGATAAAGTTTAAAAAAATTATATCTTCTTTTTATAGTATCTATGAAACCATATTAGATATTTTGATATAATTTGTTATATTTGCCAGTGGTACTAAAGATGTTTTAATATAATTTGTTATATATGCCTGTGGTATTCAAGAAAAATATGGTATGCAACTGCTTTTTCTCACAATGAAAATTATATTTGTAATTCTCATTGACTTCTGAGCAAAGGTTTTCATGTAAAAAACATTTCTCTGCATATAAATTGTCATGTCTATTTGGATTGTTGATATTGTTAAATTAATATTATTTAAATTTTTGAAATCATGCAGTATGAAGTTTAGGTATACAAGAAATTGTCTTTTTTTTAAACTAATCTGGAATAATTATAGATGAATATTTAATTGGGTTGTTCAGATTGGATTTACTAATATAGTTAAAAAATCCACCAGAATGACTGCTTATTGATTTAATTATTTAACTTTGATTAATAATTACAAATTTGGTCTTTAGGGCCACATTTTTAAGGTCATTTATAACTTAATTTTTTAATATAAATAATTTCGTAGAAAATGATAAATGTTTTGTAAATTTTTTTTCTGGATTCCAACAATAATTTTTTGACTGAAAAATGCACACCTGAGAAATTGAAATTATCTTTTAAAAATACCTGTAATTTATAGGGAATGTTAAGATTATATTTTATTAAACATTTTGTTGAACAAAGTACAAGAAATATTGGATTGAGGGAGGGGGGCTAGTTTAGGCTGTGTTGTGTTCAGATGTAATTATTTATTCATTCTTATATAAACTGTCATTACAATTACTAATCACTTAGAAACAGTAGTTTTTAAAAATTAAATAGTGCCACTATACAGGGTGTAAACTGTTTGAGTGCAAAGATTTTGAAGAACAATACTTCAGGCAAAAACAAATCAAAAAGCTTTATAACATTTTCTAAAATAAACTATAGTTTTGCCAAAAAGAACACACAAAGTTAGATTTTATGTAGCCCTTGCTACAGTGAATAATACAATAATTTCGATTTCAAAATGTCGGTAAATCTAAATATGTAAATACTCAAGAGCTTATACATCTTTAATAGCCACATTAAAAATGAAAATTGATTATTTAAACTCGAAATATGCTTTTATAATTTAGTGTAAGTTTCTCCGAATAGATATGGCAACGTGGCATACAGACCAACTTATTTACTACATTTTTTACTTTAATGACGACTGAGCGTTACGATTGTTTTTTGCGATTTCGATTCTTGTAAATAAGAATAGATAAACTGTAAAGTGATTTGAATGATATCTATTTGATGTAGACTTCGTGGTTTGCTTTCCATTTAATATATTTTTTAAATAAATAAAATCGGTTGTGATTAGTGTGTAAGTTCGAAAATTAAGAATAGTGCGACAGTATTTATTTGTGATAAATAATGGCCGATTATACAATTAGGGAAAGACATGACATGCTCTTAATTTATGGGGAAAGCAGACGTAATTGCAGAATAGCAAGAATGTTATACAGGGAAAGGTTTCCTAACAGACGCCTGCCCAATGCTAGGACATCCGTAGCTGTTTCGCAGAGGCTTCTGGAAACAGGTAGTGTAATACCACAAATAAACAATCGCAGACCACAGCGACATAATCGTATCTTAGCTGCTGAGGATCAAATATCCTATATCGACATCAACCCATATCGTAGCACGCGGAGTATTGGAAGTGAGCTGCAAATTTCTCACACTGTTGTTCATAGAACATTACGGGAACAATTGCTCTATCCATATCACATGCAGTGGGTTCAATGGCTTTCAATTGATGATTTTCAACCAAGACTCAATTTCTGTCGTTGGTTCCTCAGAAAACATCGACAATTTCCTAATTTTGTGAACAATATTTTAACAACAGATGAAGCAAGTTTTAATAGGAATGGTATAATAAATTTTCATAATACGCATTCGTGGTCTGAGGTAAATCCGCACGAAATACGCCAGTCAGTATTTCAACACCAATTCTCAGTTAACGTGTGGGCTGGAATAGTTGGTGAATACTTGGTTGGGCCATTTATACTGCCTGCACGTTTGACAGGTGAGAATTACCTTTATTTTTTGAACAACACGCTACCAGGTTTGTTAGATGAAGTGAACCTACACGTTCCAATATGTGGTACTTACATAACGGAGCACCTGCCCACGCAAGTCATCTAGTTGTCGACTTCTTAAATAGAACATTTCCCCGTCGTTGGATTGGTCGAAACGGACATATACGTTGGCTAGCAAAATCTCCTGATCTCAATCCTTTAGATTTCTACTTATGGGGACACATGAAAAGTAAGGTTTACACGACTCCAATTATTGACGAGATGACCTTAGACAACGCATTTTTGACGCTGCTGACGAAATCCGAAATATTCCAGGAATTTTTTCTCGCATACGTGAAAATTGGATTAAACGGTGTCGTGCTTGTGTCGATAGTAATGGTGGGCATTTTGAACATTTGCTGTGAATATAATCCGTTGTTTCAACTCAGTTCTATCATTATAATAAATTCGGTAAGTAGGATTACATATTTACTTGTCTAATATAAATAATATTAATTAAATCAGTAATAATGACTCTTCGAATAAGTTAACTGGTAAAAAACTACATATACAGATCTCTTGAGTTGAATATCATATTTACCCAACTTTGTATAATTGCATAAAAGAAACCGCCAAATACAAATTCTAATTGCAATACCTTGTATTAAAAACGTAAATATTTTCAACAAAATATTTCATACATTTTTATTTAATTCTAAGGTCAATATCATCAGTCAATACAAAAACACAGGTGTTTATTTTTTTGTCGGCGTAGTCATTCCTTTATTATTCGCGCTAAGAGTGAATCTGCTTCGAACGCGAGCGACGTTGCCGGATTGACAATAATTTACTTAATATGTTTTAGGGATTTTCTTGGTTATTAAGGACTACTGACCATTGTGGTATAAGAGTTTTTTGTTTAATTTGGTGTATACTACCTCCACCTAAAATATATGCACTCAAACTATTTACACCCTGTATATTTTTAACTCATGATAAATTTAAATTATAAGCATACACAATTTCTTTTAAGTTTTGTGTTTAAACTTCAGCTGAGCTAATTGTTTTTCTTAATGCATTTAATTGTTATTTGTATTAAATGATATTGTAAAAAATCCAGTTCATAAGCTATGATGTTCAAGAGTTTATAATCCATTACAGGTTTCTCCCGAGCTTCAAAATCGAATCTTAGTGAACGCTTTATGCGAAATCTTAGGACAATGCAATATACGAAGGTATTACATCGTATACTTAGATAGCGAAGTTAATAGTGAATCTTCATCGGCTATGGAGTTGAACGGGAACAACGCCAATGCCAATGTCAACGTTGTAGCAACGCCGACAAATCCAGCTGATTGTTCATCAAGTTCACCTCCTAGTTCTGTTGTTGATCCCTTAAGGTTCCACGAGGATCTCAAAGTGCATTGTTTTCAGTGCCTAGATGATGTTGACAAGTATTATTTAGATAATATCGGATTATTGAGAGCACAGTATGGAGTTTTATTGTTTTTGTATTCTGTGATAGCTTCAAAAGTAAGTAATTGTTTGTAATTTATTAATAATTTTGAAACACTTATAGAGAAGTGCAAGTGCACTAAAGGTATGTAAAGTGTACTCACGAAATAGAACACTAAACTCACACAATTCATTTTCATATGAGTTTGTTTCTTTGAATAGTATTTATATAGGATCCTTTTGTAATTTTTTAGCCTTATATAACAAAATTATTATTTTCTATTATTTGGTCAACAATTAGATGTACATTTGAAGAAAACTGCTATTACTATTTCTATAATAATGTCTATATTGTAGGGTTTAGAACAACTAAAGTCCGAATCAGACACACCTGATCCGCTGATAGACCAAACTTACGGTTACGGCAGCCAAAATCTCATCAACCTTATGTTAACAGGTCGGGCGACAACATACGTGTGGGACCACGACCAAGACGTAGGAGGGTTAAGTAAGCCATTCATGTGTTTTTATCCTTTTACCTACTGAAATATCGCTTCGAAAAAATTGTAAGTTTTATTTTTCCTGCGATTATTTTGGCGCCCAACGATAATTAGACTCCTGAAATTAGAGATGAGCTATATTTCTAAATCGGTGACTTTAACCAGCGACTGAGATGGTCACTGTTACTACCGGTGACATTGATAATATGAACGGGGTTTTTCACAACTTTAAAGGTTAACAAAGAGAAAGCTATCGCTGTGATTCTGTACTCACATTTTTTTACCACTTATACGCTCATACCTTGCCACTCTACGTAATAATACCTCTATGGACGAAACTGGTTTGCAACCTCCGTTGTAACACAGTTGCGATGCATGTGCGCTTGGGTATAGAGTATTTATCGTGTCAAACCGCTATGATTGACCTACCATCATGTATATAAGCGCGAAGAAAATATGTACATAAAAAATCGAAAAGAAACTAATGGAAATGAATTCGAAAGATTTCATATATGAAGGTTTGAAAACTATAAAACATCGAATGGAAAGTATCACAAATTATATCAATAAGAACATCGACAATCGAAACCGACAGATCGACGTTTTCCAAACATCGATATATCATGCACAACCCTAGCATACATGCTTAGTTCCAAAAAATATAATTGTTTTTTTTTCTATAAAGCTTGTTATTCTACAAAATAAGATTAATTTCAATTTGTATAGTGAATTAATGTTAAGATTTAAAACATTAAATAAAAAAATTGGTGTTGTTGGTGCTTAGTCAAACGCATTTTGAGTTTGCGGCCTATCTCGCCTCTATTTACTGAACCACTGGAGAAAGGAATTCACCATTATGTGTCTGCAAGATAAAGAGAGAGTAGTTGAAGCAATTTGTAAATAACCAGTAACATTAATGTATTATTATAGATTCTGTGTAGGGGCAGTCTAAGGGGTCTAAGGCCTAGACAACCTAAGCATGTGCCTAAGACCCGTAATTTTTGGGGATCGAACATTAAGTAACTACAAAACGCAAATTATGCGTCATGACTGAAAAATAGGCCCAGAATGACCATCTTGCCTAGGGCCCGCTTTAGCCTTAGTCCGCCACTGATTCTGTGGGTTTAATTTCACGAATATTCACACGCACTTTCAAACATCTTTATTTTCCCAAAATAATTTTACTTGTTTCCAAAACAAAAAACACTAAAGCTATCGCAACAGCTGTTCGCTTCACAAAACACGCCGAACTGTAAACCCCTCGTCTTATAGGACCGTCGATCTTAAGCAGGTAGCGTGGCAAACTCAAGAATCCGATTGTCACTTCTGATTTGTCAGAGTGTGTGTGTATTTCATTCAGGAACACTATCCTTTCGTTAATAAAAGTTTTCTGGGCTGCCGTTTTTACACTTGTTTGTGTATTCGCCGGTTTTTGTGTCATATTCGCAATTATCAAAGTGATTAATTTCTAGAAGACATCTTAGTTTTTGGCGAAGTAAAATAAATGATATAACAGCATCTTCATATTTCCCTTGGTGTCTATTTATCGTTGGGACGCTCTACAGCTATTTAACTGAAATTTGGCTTTGTAGGATTGAAAGGTATTGAAAAACAAAGTCAAATAGGTTTTATAACGATTATGGAATACCACAGGTATTGCACTGTGGGCTCTTTTTACAAAAATCCCATAAATCCCATTTGGGTGTTGGCCTCTGACACGCATTTGACAGGTAAAAATTGAAACCAATTCAGCAATCAAAAGTTAAGATATATCCCATATGTTTTCAGTACTATTTAGTGACGAAATAAAACTAGTTAGTCCAGAAACCAACAGCGAACAGGCAAGGCGAGTGTTCAAAAGCTACGATCCAGAAGGTAACAATTTCATCAGTTCAGATAAGTTACAGGATGTCCTTCGGTCGTTGGACTTGGTTAGCGAACCAGAATAGTAAGTAAAATTTAAGCTAATAAATCCAAAATTAGGTGCTAAGAGATTATTCACAATTTTAAACCGTTAATTGGTCTCCTGGAGGCCCTAGAATTGTTTAATTGTATTTGTGACCCTTATTCATTCAATTCAATTCTAAACCACCAGACAGATTTACATGAGTCCTTTTTGATGTATATAAATTTAAATTTTTGGATATTCCCAAACATGTCAAAGCAATACCAAAATTCAAACTTTTTAAGTACTCAGTTTATTGTATTAAACTCAGTAGATATACATTTTTCATTATACGTATGTCATTTATTCAACAAAATTTGTTCCCATTTGATAATGGCATAGTGTATGCTGAAACTTGTTATGTAAGTGTAATAAAAGTGAGAATAACTCGAACAGTTGGAATTATTGGCAACTGGTCTGTACAAATACATATGTACATTAAAACTAGGGGCGGATACAAATACCCCCTCTGAGTGACTCAAGATCAGTGAGTTCAAAACTAAAACTAGAAAATCTTAAATACAAGAGATTTGAAGAAAATATTTTCTGTTGTAAACCGCCGATCAACTATTTGTAATTCAATATCCTTGAAAATATGACCTACCCAAAATCATGGAGAAGTCTAAGTCAGGTAAATTTCGTACATGATCGCCTCCTCTGAGCCTCTGACGCACGAGATCACCACCTATGAGGCTCTTCTCTCGATCCTACCCTGATTTAAACTTTTAATTTTTATTCATATTCACTATTATTATTACGAGTACCTTATAGGCACGCTAGCATCGCGAACCAAACAAAACTGATTGATAATAATAAGATTTCTGCTAAAACCAGTTCATTCTAGGAACATTACTGATAAATTCAGAAGATAATTCTACCAGCTTAAAACTGGCACTAGAGATTTGTATTTTAATGTTTTTATTTTACACTCCAGGTTCGTGGATTTCTCACTCACTATAATTTATTTCCACTAACATTATATTCACACCACTATATACAATTTATCATGAGCACCTCTTGTTTACTAAACGACAACCGAATGGTGAATGAATCCCTTCGCCGGCTTCCCTCAAAAGGTTCGAGATCAAATATCCGCCCAGATATTTCATTATTGGATTCTCGAATTCTCGAGAACTTTAACAGAGCCACAAAATATCGGATGAATACCGATTCCATCACATATCGATTCACATCACAGTATGGTATTTGATGTCATATAGCCTTTTTACATTTTTTTTTTCGTTGAGTAAAATTCAGTTAAAGTAGATACATGACACTCATGTTTTTTATCAGTATTGATCAGAGCTTAATTGTTGCAACTAATAATACAGATTTTTTGTGATTCAAGTTGTTTATTTTTTCAGTGTAAATATAATGAAGAAAAAATTAGATTGCGAAAGCTTAGGCATCATTTTGTTGAACGCTTTTATGGATGAATTCTTTCCCAAAGAAGAGTCCTCAACGCCAGATATGTTCACGCTTATTCATTACAATGGTTTACCGCAAAGCAACGTCAGTGGACAGGTGAATATTTTTTTGTATCTCCAATTAATAACATGTGTGGAAATGCCAAAAAGTTGTCAAATGTTTGTGATTTTTTCTGTTGTAGTGTATCCGAACTAATAAATAAATATCAGGATTATTTATAATTTTAATTATTTTTTTATTTAATTAAATTTTATATATTGCTTTGTAAATGGTGAGCTGTTGGGCAATAAACGCTAATAAAATAAATAAATATGTAAAGTTTGGGTTCTGTTTTAGGTGCAGTTTCACATAGGCTCCGCAATTTTGTTGGAATCAGACATAAAATCAGTTTGCGAATCTAATCCCATGTTGACTGTTTTGCAGACGAAGTGGCCAAATATCGAAGTGAATTGGTGCGATAATATCACACCTTCGTTGAATTAAAAAAAAAACAAACAGAATCTTTACTGATACATATTATATATATTTTTTATTTTACTTTAATAGCATGCATTTATTCACCGATATTTTTTTGTTATATTGACGAGAAATAAAATTTTTAATGTTTCAAAGTATTTGAAACTGTTTTTAATTTATGTCACAATAAAATATATAAGTTTACTTTGCAGATTTATTTAATGAGCTATGTCTTATAGCTTCTTTTTTATGGGTTGACGTTTGGCAGTAATTTTATTTACACCCAACAAATTTATTAAAGGTGAATAAATCTAAAAGTTGTAACTTGTTGCTATTGGGAAACATGCACTAATATTGATTTTTAATAGCTCAGATTTTGGTACGGGACAAGAAATTTGGGACAGAGTAATCTCTATACATTATAATAACCGGATTTGCTCTTTGTTGAGCATCATGGGTGTACCGAGGGAGGGGGGAGGCAGCTAGCCCCTGGACCTGAGTGAGTCTTAAAAGCTTCCCATAAATTAGCTGACTTTCCTCACTTGACCCAAAGAAAATTCTGATTTGTCCCTTACTCTAGGATAATTTTTTTCTGATTTGCCCCTCTAGGACAATATTGTTTCTGATTTTTTGTCCCTCCCTAACCAATCCTTGTTGAGCATTAAGAATAAAAACAAGACAAGCTAAAAATATATTATCAGATCTTTCAAGAAGTTGGAGTTCATATTTTGACTGTTGGAACTGTATGTATGTCAACTGTGAATAGTTCATAAGACATAACTGACATAATTTTAACAGCAAACGCATTTAACTTTATAAACCCTCAAAAATATGGATTTTTTGCTTAAATTGTAAAAAGTGATAGCCTAACGCCGCCAATGAGAAAGTTGTAGAGAATTAGAAAATCTTCGAAATGAACATTTTTCACAGAGGAAAGTCCGCAAAACTGGTTCAAATTATTTTTGTTTACAAACACATAACTTTGTTGTAATGAAAACTCGAACATTAATCTCAAGATCGATTTTGACCGTTCAGTAGACTGCAGAATTGAAATATATAAACTGTATTAACCACGATCGTTGGATCGGAATATATAAAATATATTTTAGTAAATAAGTTGCGGAAAGATTCAAATCATCATTTATTTTCAACTTGTGTCCCTGTTCAAGAAAACTCTGTATCCGTCCCAAACCGCCTCCAATTTCGCTCTATAGACTGGTGTAAGTTGTCATCAAAATGGGATAAACTAAATCTGCCATCATGAAATGATTAGGTAGACATAATTCATGGGTAGCCTGTGCCACTTCTGATCTCCAAAATTATAGTAATTTTGATTTTTTTTGTAATTCAGTTTGTATACCACATTGGATCAATTCATGTTCTTCATTTGGGATAGCCTTCCCTCCAATCACCTTCATCATGCAATTTTTGCAACTCCATTGGAAAGGCTAAAAGTATGCTGCAGGCAGGCTACAACTAGTCCAGTACTTTAGACAAAATTCGAAGCTTTTCTTGTATGGATAAGACGTTTTAAATTAACTTACCAGTTTGGTTACACATTTCTGTTTTTAGTGTAAAATGGAAAATTTTATCTGAATTTATTTTAATTATATTTTATATCACAATCAACAGTTACGGCTCCGAAAGAAACAAATTGGGTTTGAATAGCACCGCAATTTAACCTTTTTAGGGTTCCGTATATACAATATACGGATACCCTTATAATATCACTCAGGATTTCTGCCTCTATCACATCACAGCCATTTTCTCCTAAACTACTGGACGGAAGAGGTTGAAATTTGGTATCAATGTATAGTTTGGTGACCCGATCAGGAGTACATATCGTAAAAGAAAAAATTTGATTTTAGGGGTACTTCTGGGGGGAAAAACTAAAAAAATCGACCGTTCCCCCCCTCGATCTCCGAAACTACTGAGCCTAAAATTTTGAAAAAATAGGAAATATAGAGCGTTGCCCGAACTTTACAGGAAAATTAAGGAGAAATCATTAATGTTAATTTTGGGGGGCAAATTATAGAATAAGATAAAAATTTAAAAATAAATTTTTTTTCAAACGCATCATGTAATATATCAAATGAAAGGTCTCATTCTGAGGAACACAAATATATTTTTTTCATATTTAAAAAGATATATTTAAAAAGATATTAACGAAAATATACCAAAATTTACCCATTCCCCTCCCCCTTATCTCCGAAACTATAAAACGTAAAGTTTTGGAAAAAAAATAGATTTATAGGTTCTGACCTGAAGTTTACTGGAAAAATAAGGAGAAACCTCTACTTGTAATTTTGGGGGGCCAATTACAGAATTAAATGGAAAATATAAAATTAAAATTGTTTCTAACCCATCATGTTATATACCAAATGAAAGGGCTCATTACGACGAAAACAAATATATTTTTTTCATATTTTGAAAATAAATTAATTAAAAGATATTAACAAAAATGTAAAAAAAAATTTACCCATTCTCCCCCCCTTATCTCCGAAATCATAAGCTGGGAAATTTTGAAAAAAATTGAGGTATAGCCCCTCACCTGAACTTTACTAGAAAATTAAGGAGAAACCCCTAATATTTATTTGGGGGGGGGCAAATTATAGAATTAAATGGAAAATTAAAATTGTTTCTAACCCAGCATGTTATATATCAAATAAAAGGGCTCATGATGAAGAAAACAAATATATTTTTTCATATTTTTAAAATAAATTAATTAAAAGATATTAACAAAAATATAAAAAAATTTACCGATCCCCCCCTATCTCCGAAACCATAAGCTGGAAAATTTTGAAAAAAACAATGGAGGTATAGCCCCTCACCTGAACTTTACTGGAAAAATAAGGAAAAACCCCTAATATTTTTTTTGGGGGGCAAATTATAGAATTAAATGGAAAATATAAAATTAAAATTGTTTCTAACCCAGCATGTTATATATCAAATAAAAGGGCTCATGACGAAGAAAACTAATATATTTTTTCCATATTTATAAAATAAATTAATTAAAAGATATTAACAAAAATATAAAAAATTTTACCCATTCCTCCCCTTATCTCCGAAACCATAAGCTGAAAATTTTTGAAAAACTGGAAGTATAGCCCCTCACCTGAACTTTACTGGAAAAATAAGAAGCAACCCCTAATATTCATTTTGGGGGGCAAATTATAGAATTAAATGGAAAATAAAAAATTATAATTGTTTCTAACGGGTCATGTAATATATCAAATCCCAGGGCTCATTATGACGAATAGGTACAAATATATTTTTTTAATTTTTTTAAAATGAATATTTTAAAATATATTAAAAAAATATTAAAAAAAAATTACACATTCTCCCCGTTATTCCCCAAACTCTAAGACCTCATTTTTTTTTGTTTATAGGAAAAATATGAAAAAAAACCTAATTCTATTATTTGGCCTCCAAATAATAGAATCAAACGGAAAATAAATTACTAGAAAACCCCCATAGTAATTTTAGGGACAAATTATACAATTAAATGGAAAATAAAGATTCAATTTTCAAACGCATCATGTAATATATCAGATAAAAGGCTCGTTATGTGAATTACAAATATATCATATTTTTAAATCATTTGTATAAAAGATATTAAAAATATTAAACATCGACTTAATTCCCACTTTAGAAACTACACTATTTAAAAATTGAAAAATATATTTTATTTATATTTTTAAATAATTTGAATAACAGATTTAATAATTTATAATTTAAACTTTCACCTATTTTACCGTTTTTCTGCCAATCTACAGAGCCTCAAAACTCAGACAGTAGATTATAAAAGGCATTTCTGAAAGTTTATTAGTAAAATAAAACTCTAATGTTACTTTTTGGGGGCCAAATTAGAAAATTAAATACATATGTATTGTGATAAAACTCAAGCGAATCCTAAAGCAGATAAAATAAAAAGTCTATGTGTGGAAAATCAAAGTGTATATTTTTTATAAATTTAAAACGCTTCCTTTAAAAGATATAAGGGTAAGTATAAGAAAATGCACTCATTCCCTGCTTGTCTGAAACTGGAATATTTGAATCTTGACGGTGGTACGGTACTCTAAGTATGCGAGTCCAACTCGCACTTGACCAAATTATTTTTTAATGAAAATGGTTGCCCCAACAATTTGAGTATAAGTCATTTAAAAAATCATTACTCCTATTTTTCACATAAAGTAATCACTTTGATTTTGACACTTTTCTTTTACTAGATTATAACATTTCAAAGCTGTTAATTTTTTCCAATTCATACTTTAGGATACATAAAATAATACATTCAATTATTTTTCCAGATAATCTTGATGCAAGATGTTTTCCGCCTAATTTACAGAGTATACATAAAAAAACAACGGAGGTGAAAATTTTTCTAGTTTATAGTTTTTTGTGAAACTCAATTTTGCTTAGACTATTTCTACCTCTTACCAATTAGGCTCTACCTTTGACATATATTTGATAATACAACCAGTATTTTTTTGTTTAATAATATACTAACAAAACAATAAAGACCCCAACCAAAGATCAGCAAATTCCACTTAATGTGGATTGATCTTGTTCTGTTCATAATTGCAGAAATGTTTACGAAATTAGGTTGTTACTGAATTGTTGCAGCTGATACTTGATGTAAATCCATAATGAGAAACGCAAAAACGAAAATTATATTTCGAGATTTACACTTTATTTTATAAACGACACGTGTTTCGGCATACAATGCCTTTATCAAGTTTCACAAAATACTAAAACTATTATTCTAACTACACCATTATATATACATATTACTTAACTAAACTAATTATACAGAGCCATTAAAAAGATTTAAAAGTGGGGATGGATTAAGATCTAATTGGTTATTTAATAGTCTACCTGAATATTTATACCTGTTAATTTCTAGGGATTCTAATAGATTAATTTTACTGGGGTTAGTTTCCAAATGTAATATATTTACAGTATCGTTAAAGTTGTGATTATCCTCTACTAAATGACGTGCATAATTAGATTTATTGTCTTGTGTGGAATAACTTCTTTTGTGCTCTCTAATACGAGTATTAAAATTTCTAAATGTCCTACCGATATATAGCTTGTCACAATTGCCGCAGTTAAGTTTGTATACCCCGGATTTACAATTACTATCTACTCTTGATTTAATATTTTTAATATATCTGGATAAATTATTTGAAAGTTTTATAACTGATATTTATGTCTTGTTTTTCTAAAAATGATTTAACTTTATTACTTGTTTCGCCCAGGTAAGTTAAAGTTTTGAAAAAATCATAAGGTTTTTTATCAATAGG
This sequence comes from Octodonta nipae, assembly GCA_034190945.1. Taxonomy (NCBI): domain Eukaryota; kingdom Metazoa; phylum Arthropoda; class Insecta; order Coleoptera; family Chrysomelidae; genus Octodonta; species Octodonta nipae. Next base: position 62,271,711 of record CM067216.1, on the reverse strand, counting down.
ATAAATTAAATTTAGAGCCTTATGGAACATTTTCTTTTTTACTAAGCTATCAATGAGATGGTGATCAAAACCGTTGTTTACTGATATCTGTTTAATGATGTTTAATTCTTTTTCGAAATTTAATGGCGTCAAAGGTACATTGATTAATCTATGGATCATACTATAAAATGCAGACACTTTTTGTTGGTAAGGATGATAAGAACTACTATGAATAACGTAATATTCACAAGAGCTGACAATGGTAATACGGTTATTGCGATTGACCGAGAAGATTATATCACTAGAACAGAAGAATTCATAAAAACGGGTAATCATGAAGTTTTAACTAAAGACCCCACGCATAAATTTCAGAATGAAATAAAATCATTGTTGAATCAAGCAAATTCCATCATAGACCAAGATAACAGATTTAAGCTAATATTAAAGAATCCCCGTCCTCCACAGTTATATTCATTAATTAAATTACACAAACAAAACCATCCTATTAGACCAGTTGTTTCGTATATTACCGCCCCAGCTGTTAAAGTTTCTAATTTGCTTATTGATGTTTTAAGAAAATATACTAAATTCCAAGCTAAACATGCGATTAAAAATTCATATGAACTTATAGACAATATTAAGAATATCGTTGTTCCATCGAATGCTAAACTCATCTCTTTTGACGTAAAAAATTTGTTTTCGAGTATACCGCCTAGCGATACAGTTAAACTAATAGAGAAGTTGTTAGAAAAAAGCCATACCAATCCAATCATAAAACAAGATATATTGAATGTTTTGAAAGTTTGCTTAGACCAAAATTATTTTGAATTTAATAATATTTTATATAAAGGTAATGATGGCTTAACTATGGGAAACCCATTAAGTCCCTTACTAGCAGAAATATTCATGAGTGATATAGAGGATAAAATTTTTCAACACCCACTATCAAAACAATTTACTTATTGTTATAGATACGTTGATGACATTTTGGTATGTTTTACAGGAACTAATAGACAATTGAGCACCTTTTTACAATACATTAATAATATACACCCAAATATTGAATTTACGACTGAAATAGAAACAAATAATGAAATTAATTATTTAGACTTGACAATTACCAGAATAAATAACAAACATACATTTGCAATTTATCACAAGCCTACATATTCGGACATAGTCATTCAAAGTAGTTCTTATCATCCTTACCAACAAAAAATGTCTGCATTTTATAGTATGATCCATAGATTAATCAATGTACCTTTGACGCCGTTAAATTTCGAAAAAGAATTAAACATTAAACAGATATCAGTAAACAACGGTTTTGATCACCATCTCTCTCATTGATAGCTTAGTAAAAAAGAAAATGTTCCATAAGGCTCTAAATTTAATTTATCCTATTGATAAAAATCAAATTTTTTTTCAAAACTTTAACTTACCTGGGCGAAACAAGTAATAAAGTTAAATCATTTTTAGAAAAACAAGACATAAATATCAGTTATAAAACTTTCAAATAATTTATCCAGATATATTAAGAATAATAAATCAAGAGTAGATAGTAATTGTAAATCCGGGGTATACAAACTTAACTGCGGCAATTGTGACAAGCTATATATCGGTAGGACATTTAGAAATTTTAATACTCGTATTAGAGAGCACAAAAGAAGTTATTCCACACAAGACAATAAATCTAATTATGCACGTCATTTAGTAGAGGATAATCACAACTTTAACGATACTGTAAATATATTACATTTGGAAACTAACCCCAGTAAAATTAATCTATTAGAATCCCTAGAAATTAACAGGTATAAATATTCAGGTAGACTATTAAATAACCAATTAGATCTTAATCCATCCCCACTTTTAAATCTTTTTAATGGCTCTGTATAATTAGTTTAGTTAAGTAATATCTATATATAATGGTGTAGTTAGAATAATAGTTTTAGTATTTTGTGAAACTTGATAAAGGCATTGTATGCCGAAACACGTGTCGTTTATAAAATAAAGTGTAAATCTGGAAATATAATTTTCGTTTTTGTGTTTCAAATTAGGTTGTTATTGAATAAACGTGTATGCAATAAAAAAACAATGAAATATATTACTTTCACATAAAAAAGTCGAAAATCAACAATAAGTAAAAGACAAAAAAAAACATAATCTAATATATAATCTATAAGTAAATAAATGGCGAATTTTTGAAAAACCCATGACAATAATTTTCAGTTTAAAAATTATATTTCATATAACTTCCGAAGTTTTAAAGATTTAATTTGCTACATAGTAAGCATTTGTTAAAGCTTAGAAGTACTATTAGTTTATGTAATAACAGTGGGTTCATCACGACCAGTGAATTTCTTAAGTTTTGATAGATCCAGTGCAATGTCAACCAAGGGTTTCAGCATTACCTAAAAACAAAAATTAAATCAGAAAAAATGTCACATACACTACCAAGAATAAATGGTACCAAAATTTTATTTATTTTAATTTTAACAAACTATATGTAACTCATATGTAAAAAAATTCGAATGATGATAAACTTGAAATAAATAAACTATGCTTTTTCTTGAATCTACAGTCTGGAGATAGTTCTGCTCAAACTGATGATTTATATACCCATTTACAAATTTAAAAGAAGCACAAAACTATCATTTTTGGATACTATAACCTTAGTACAATCTTTCAACCAGTGACTACTCACTCTCAAAATCCTTAGTGACATCTCAATTTTTTTTACAGCATTCAAGATTGTAAGAGGTAATAAGTGAACTGATTAGGTTTTCCAAGAACATTTTCAAGCAGATCTCACTTTAAGCTCTGATCCAAACCTTAAGAGAATTAAGTTTCTTATCTACATTGGGAAAGTTAGTTTACTTACGTTTTTAACTAATGAATATTTAGTTCAACAAAATACTTTAGACAGTCAGCAGAATAACACTAGTAATAATGGTAAACAAGATGGCGACTGGTGAAACCGCTGTGTTATTAGTGAGCAAATTAAAAGTCCTTAACAAGGATGAATTAGTGGATATTATAGTGAATCATGTTCTACCTAGTAGAATGACAAACGAAAAAGTGATATGTTACATAAATGCACTACGGGAAGCATGGAAAATCTATAAAAATGACTGTGAAACAACTAACCTAAATTCCACTAAGGATACCTTTATTGACGTTAATGATGACAGCAGCTCATATGGAAAATGTAAAAGAGAATCGACTACAAACAAGGTAATAGATGACTTATTAAAAGAAAACAACAATATTAAAAATGAAAATGTATTGTTAAGGAAATTAGAAGAAGAACGATTAGAGCGTATCCAATTAATGTTATTTAAAATAAATGTCCTTGAGCAGGAATATTTAACACCACACTGTAAAAAGCATGCGATCGATCAAACAGAAAATAACGTTGAAGCCACACAAAAATTAAACATTGCCCAAAAGATGGCAGAAGCAACAACAAATACACATTCTCAAAACGATGCAAAAATACAGATAACACCAAAACAGTTTACAGAAGTACGTGATACGATAATGCCGTTGACCTTCTCAGAAAAATGTAAACAAACAATTCCCAATAAAACTAAGCGAAACACAACGATAGGAGCAAATAGTTCAATAACGACGTTAAGATCAGCTAATAGGAAAGCCTACATGTACATCTCCAAACTACACCCCGATACTGAACCTGACGATATTGTAAAACACCTAAAAAACATATGTGGAAATGTCGCGTGTGAGAAACTGAAATCCCGATATCCTAGTGACTACTCGTCCTTTAAGGTAAGTGTTCCATTTGATAAACTAAATGATATCAACAGACCGGAAGTCTGGCCTACGGATATTAAAATAAGCAAGTTTTTTCTCAAAAAACGGGAACAATCCAAAACAATGCCATCGCGTCTGCCAAAAAGTTCGAATAATAATTCACCTGAACAGCAGGAAAATTTAGATGCATCTCTAATCCAAAATAAGTTTTTTCGGAAGAAATAAATTACGGATAATGCATCAAAACATTCAGTGTTTTAAAAACAAAGTTTTAGAGTTAGAAATAATCTTAAGTGAATGTGAAGTTGATGTTTTACTTTTAACAGAACACTGGATGTCAGAAATTGAAATAAGGGAAACCTGATATTGTTTAAAATCATATTTTTGTAGAAATAGGAATGAGCATGGTGGGGTAGCTATTTTGTCAAAAAATGACTTAAATATCAAGAAAATTGATGTATCCGATATATGTGTTAAAAAAGTTTTTGAGTGTTCGGCTATAGAAATTTAAAAACCGAATGTTGTCGTTGTTGTAATATATCGTCCACCTTCTGTAAATTTTAATTTGTTCTTGGATTGTTTTTCTAATTTAATTAATGTGCTTAATGATTGCAATAAACATGTTATAATAGGTGGTGATTTTAATGTTGATTTCTTGGTTGATAGTAATGAAAAACTCTTTCTTTGTGATATGCTGGACACTTGTGGTCTGAAACTAACAGTAAATGAACCAACAAGAATTGGCAAAAAAACCGCAACCTGTTTAGATAATTTTTTTATTACTAAGACTATTGATAGCTATGAGATCTCTAATAAAGAACTGGGATTGTCGGATCATAGAAATATTGTACTCAATGTAGAATTTAATATAAACAAAAACAATTGTCATCCACATTCTTATTTATATACAAGAAATTTTTGTGCTAAAAACATTAGGTCTTTTTCTGATCATTTGGTAAGTGAACAATGGTTTAATGTTTTAAATATTGTATGTCCCAACCAAGCGTATGATAATTTTCAAAATACTCTTATGTACTATTTTAATTTATGTTTACCGATGTGTCGAAAGAAAGTTAAAAAAGAAATAGCTGTCTCTGACTGGGCATCCGAAGAACTACTGAATCTGAAGAATAGGGTTTGTTTGCTTACTGATTTATCAAAAAAATATCCAGAACAGCAATTACACGGAACGGCTCCAGATTCGGAACCTCTGTGTACTGATTCTCTTGAAAATCCTAGATGTCGGTCTTACATCTCGCGTCTTCAAATTTAACGAAATGCATCAAATGCATAAAGAAGTGTTCGAGAGGACATTCAATTGTGGGAAGCGCAACTGATGAAGGTTCCCGACCAGAAACAATATATATTATATTTATATATAATATATATTGTCTTGCGTACAAAGGAATGACACCTCGAAGAGAGTATTCAATATCTCTGACAGGTGAAGTAACCTGAAAATTTTATCGTGACATTCTGTCCTAACAGTTAAGGGAGAGCAGCAATTACACGGAACGGCTCCAGATTCGGAACCTCTGTGTACTGATTCTCTTGAAAATCCTAGATGTCGGTCTTACATCTCGCGTCTTCAAATTTAACGAAATGCATCAAATGCATAAAGAAGTGTTCGAGAGGACATTCAATTGTGGGGAGCGCAACTGATGAAGGTTTCCGACCAGAAACAATATATATTATATTTATATATAATATATATTGTCCTGCGTACAAAGGAATGACACCTCGAAGAGAGTATTCAATATCTCTGACAGGTGAAGTAACCTGAAAATTTTATCGTGACATTCTGTCCTAAGAGTTAAGGGAGAACAGCAATTACATGGAACGGCTCCAGATTCGGAACCTCTGTGTACTGATTCTCTTGAAAATCCTAGATGTCGGTCTTACATCTCGCGTCTTCAAATTTAACGAAATGCATCAAATGCATAAAGAAGTTTAGATAATTTTTTTATTACTAAGACTATTGATAGCTATGAGATCTCTAATAAAGAACTGGGATTGTCGGATCATAGAAATATTGTACTCAATGTAGAATTTAATATAAACAAAAACAATTGTCATCCACATTCTTATTTATATACAAGAAATTTTTGTGCTAAAAACATTAGGTCTTTTTCTGATCATTTGGTAAGTGAACAATGGTTTAATGTTTTAAATATTGTATGTCCCAACCAAGCGTATGATAATTTTCAAAATACTCTTATGTACTATTTTAATTTATGTTTACCGATGTGTCGAAAGAAAGTTAAAAAAGAAATAGCTGTCTCTGACTGGGCATCCGAAGAACTACTGAATCTGAAGAATAGGGTTTGTTTGCTTACTGATTTATCAAAAAATATCCAGAACAGCAATTACACGGAACGGCTCCAGATTCGGAACCTCTGTGTACTGATTCTCTTGAAAATCCTAGATGTCGGTCTTACATCTCGCGTCTTCAAATTTAACGAAATGCATCAAATGCATAAAGAAGTGTTCGAGAGGACATTCAATTGTGGGGAGCGCAACTGATGAAGGTTCCCGACCAGAAACAATATATATTATATTTATATATAATATATATTGTCCTGCGTACAAAGGAATGACACCTCGAAGAGAGTATTCAATATCTCTGACAGGTGAAGTAACCTGAAAATTTTATCGTGACATTCTGTCCTAAGAGTTAAGGGAGAACAGCAATTACACGGAACGGCTCCAGATTCGGAACCTCTGTGTACTGATTCTCTTGAAAATCCTAGATGTCGGTCTTACATCTCGCGTCTTCAAATTTAACGAAATGCATCAAATGCATAAAGAAGTGTTCGAGAGGACATTCAATTGTGGGAAGCGCAACTGATGAAGGTTCCCGACCAGAAACAATATATATTATATTTATATATAATATATATTGTCTTTCGTACAAAGGAATGACACCTCGAAGAGAGTATATGACACCTCTTTGTCGTGAAACTAATTTGCTATACAAATCCGAATTAAAAAAGTCTAAAAGTTTATATTATGATAACAAAATTTTATTGTCTAAAAACAAATCAAAAGCTATGTGGAATATAATTAATGATCTGCAGGGTAAGAATACAAACAATCAACAAATTAATGTTTGGGAAAATGATATTCAGTTAACGGATGAACATGTAGCCAATGAATTTAATTCCCATTTTACAGCTAACAGTGCTAATGCTAATGTCAAAACAGATTTTTGTTTCTTACAAGAGAATATCCCAATGAATAACATGTCGTTTTTTCTGTCACCTGTAACTGCGCAAGAAGTATTGTCGATAATAAAAGACTTAAAGCCCTCATATGCCAGCGGTTAAGATCAATTCTCAAATAACTTGCTCAAAAAAATTGCCCTTCATATCAGCACCCCGTTAAAACATATAATAATTTGTCTTTTGAAAAAGGAATGTTTCCAAGTTTGCTAAAACTAAGCAAAGTTTTACCACTATTTAAAAAAGGTGACAGAAATGTATATTCAAACTACAGAGCTATTTGCTTAACCTCCAGCTTCTCAAAAGTTATTGAAACTGCTTTTTATAATCAAATATGGAAATTTTTTCAAAAAAATTAACTTTTGTCATCTTTTCAGCATGGTTTTGTAAAGAACAAGAGTGTCAATACAGCTCTCGTTGAATTTTACAACAATATTATAAATTCGGTAGACAAAAAGCTGTGTTCGATAGGCCTTTTTGTAGATTTTTCTCGTGCATTTGACTGTGTCAACCATGACATTCTGCTTATCAAATTAGAACGTTACGGGATACGTGGTATTCCGCTTAGTTTCATTTCTGACTACTTAAAAAATCGCTCACAAATTGTATGTGTTAATAACTCATGCAGCAAAAAATTAGAAGTTACCTCTGGTGTTCCTCAAGGTTCGATTCTTGGACCATTTTTGTATGTAATCTTTGCCAATGGCCTGCCCGCTTACATTCTTAAGAATTTGGATACTAACGTAACTTGTTATGCAGATGATACCAATTTCTTAATTGTTAAAAATGAATATCTGTCAGCTCAACATACTGCAGAGCAGATTTATAGAGATTTAATCAAGTGGTCGCAAAAGAATGCCTTACTCTTAAACACAGATAAAACTATAGGTGTAGCTTTTAAGAAAAAGAAAAATGTAATTGATATTCCTGATGTTAAGCTAAGCTCGGAAGTTAAATTACTGGGTGTCGTTATTGATGATAATCTGACGTGGTCAGCACACATTGACAAACTTTGTGAAAAGTTAAGGTCAAACTGTTACGGCATTAGGCAGTTGAAAAATCACTGCAATAGGGCTGTTCTACTTTCGGTGTATTATGCTAATTTTTATTCCTATTTGCGTTACGGGATTTTGCTATGGGGTCAATGTTCCCAAATAAATAGAATTTCGTGAAACATGTAAAGAAGCTTTTAGACAATTAAAAGTTCTTACTCTTGTGGGTATTTACATTTATGAGGTCGCTTGTTTTGTTTATAAGCACAAACCCATATTTCTTGAAAATCAGAGGACTCATCTTTATTTTACTAAGTTTAGGGATCTTCTTGTGCCCGATCAGCATTCAACATCTTTATACCAAAAAGTGTTATCTTCAGTTGCAAAATATACAATCTCTTACCAAGTGATATCAAGGAAGCCAAACGTTTTTTCACCTTTAAAAGAACATTGAAAGCATTTCTCTTGGCAAAAAATTATTACAATATTGCTGAATTTTTTTATTCATAATTTATGTTTTTTGTCTTTATATATTTATATTTTTATTATATTTGTTTGTCTTTTGTATTGTACGTGACCTTCTATTTGCGATGCAATAGACATTTAATGTAAAATGGACGCACTCATCATACATCAATGGTTATATTTTATAATTTTTGATTTAAATGTATCTTTTGTTTGTTTGTGAATAAAGCTATTGAATTGAATTAACTTATAAAAGAACAAGTTATCATAGAAAAGATGACATTAGATTGGTCAGGCATATTAGTAGAACAGTTCACAAACATTCTCAGTATGTGCACAGTAGAGGAAACAGAAGTAGAAATAAAAGAGATGCTAAAATTAAAAGAAAAAACACCATGGAAAAATATGTGTGAAATGAAACATACAGATTACAACTACCACTATTTTAAACAGTTTAAGCTGTGTGATATTTAGGTCTAAACAAAATTTGGAAAATTATTTAGCCTTAGATAAAAATAGTATCTTCATAAATGTATTTGAAGTTGTGTTCAGTCTAAAGTAACATCACCTTTGCTAAGAAAATGACTCGACAAATGTAAAAATGGATGTTGCTAGTATTTTCGCTAAGATACTCTACAAAGCTGAGGAAGAACTACTAAATAACTTGTGCCTACATGAAATTCAAACGAAACTATTGTAATTGCGTCGAAGTTGCTCAAAACTTATGGTGTCGATCATTAGAAAGTCGATAAGATTTTAGTTGTACTTGTGAGAGAATTCATATCCTATTGTGAGGGTTTTTGTCAGGTCAACTGAGTGTTACTATTAGCTGATATGTGTATGTTACTGGTATCTTTCTTTGGACAAGTGGTCGATATATGTTTAGATTTTTCGAATGTAGTGTTCGCGTGTTGAGAAATAAACGTGTTTAGAGGTGTTCTTCAAGGTTAAGTTTTAAGACTAATAACACTGTCATTTTTATAAATCTCTGACCTTTAAATCAACTGCAACCTGATCTTTCAGACTGGGCAGTACTACATGTAGGTACAATAAATCCAAGAAAAATATATGTAGCAATAGCACTTGCTGTCAACAAAAAGAAAAAAACATTTTCTTCATTTATATAAGATCTAATTTAGAAATACATATTAAAGGCATTTGGTTGAGTTATAATAACAATTTAAAAATGTATTGTTACAAAAATGTAATGTTAATAAAGAGTATATATAATTAATAACAAGTCAAATGTGGCATGCACATATTGCCAGTATTTTAGACTTCAGTAGTTTATTTTGGTGAATAACATACTTCACATTCCATATTCATATTTGGGTGTCAAATATGATGTTTTGTTTACAATTACTAAACTTACCTGAGCATCAGCTAGAACATTTTCTTTTTCATAACATTCAATATAAACTCTTATGGTAGCCCCAGTGCTACCGGTGCCGGAAAGTCTGTAAATCAGTCTTGAACCATCTTCGAATAGGATGCGTATTCCCTGAAACAAAAATTACATTCAATGATGTATCAGAAACGGCAACAACCCGGTAAAAGGATGTTTAATAGTTACATATTTATTACTGACTGACCCATCACACGGTTAGAATTCTCTTAAAAGATTCCCACTTTTAACTGCGAGTCTTAGGCGAATTCTTTATTAGAGATTCCTAGCAGCTTTTTCTATTGTTACTGTCCCTCTATGTTTTCCGATTTTCCCTACTTTCTGGTTTTCAATCTCTCCAGGGGGGCGCTCACTATCCTGCCATTTTCTCACTTTTTCTTAGTTCCCTTCACACTTACCCTTCAGAGGTTTCATCAAAATTGTGTTTGTTATCTAGTAGATGCTTTGCAAAATGTGAGCAAAGCAATAAAACAGAGAAGGCACCATCAATCTGAATTTTTAACAAAACTTCCATTTGTTTGTTTGTTTCTTTTTTTATTATTTTTTATCTTTGCTAATATAATTTTGAATTATTTGAAGGCATGCGGTCTTGTCGTACTTAACTTCTAAGAAAAGATTTTAATTTTAATTGTAAATTCGTTTAGTTTAACAACTTCTTTCGTTCTGTTTTAATGTATATGTGACAATATTTTACTTTGTATGTCTTGTATGTATCTGTACAATGTTTACTGTATGTTTCTTTTATTTTAATTATATTTGTAGCTTTGAACTTGGTAATAAGGTGCAACTTATAGAATTCATTTACCTAGTATCATGATGTACATGGACCCAGACATACCAATTTTCCAGACTAGTAAACTGTCTGTTGCGCGATATCATTTTTCTGATTGAACAGGCATCTCCAGGCTGTATAGTTTAAATTTGAAAAGTCTCATGCATAGGGGATGTAATTTCATAGTGGGCAACCTTGTTTTTCGTGTGTATGATACGCTAAATCTGCCCTGATTATGAATCACTTTTATGACTTTTTTTTGTGTATAGTGACAAAAAAAAATTCCCCCTTTACAAATCAATTCTGTGTAAAAAAAATCAGTGTGCCTGGTGTTTTACTCAGGACTTTAGGAAGTGTTTCTTATAGTCCGTTTCTATATAAAAATATGCGTTCAATTGTTTTATCCAAATAATTCTTTGTTTCTGATGACGGAAATATTTAACTTTTTTTAGTCAGTTATATTAATCATAGTTACAATTACCACCTTAAATTGTTGAAACAGAATCTTAGGTTACTGTTGGCAGAACAAAGGTTTTACCCATAAGGAGACAGCAGCACTTTCTTTTGTGTTACATTACTTGCATTAGTTTGTTACTTACACATCAGATGTTTTTTAAGAGGGCTGCTTTATTTTGCATTTTCTTCTTCCTGATTGAATCAAAGTTAGAGAAACCACCAACTATTATTAATAAAATGCCACTTCTAGAGTTTATCAACATTCTATATTGGTGAAACATATTTTAAATCCTTGGTACTCTTGTGAACCTGGTTAAACTGAGTTGGCTTATGGATTTTAAGCATATTTTTTCGAATTATGCGGATAACCAAATTTATATTTAAAAATTGCCCCGGGATGAGCCAGTCGTATATAAAAGACTATAAATACAGAAGAGTCTCGAAAACACCTGAGCTGATACAGATGACACTTTATTTTTAACTTTACGTTGTTTAGGACTTGTCTGGTAGTGATTAACACTTAATGAGAATGTGTAATCATGTAACAATCTTTACAATTATGTAATACAATACTGTTATTGACAAATGGCGAATATAGTTTATACAAAATGGTATTGCACAATACATATCTCAAAGTCAAAATTAATAATTAAAAGTTACTCACACAGTCAACCCAATAGGTTTTAGATTATATTTTATTACATTAAAACAAAAAACACTTTATTTTTTGCTTTAATCTAAATACAATGAATTTTCATCAAGTCAAGATCGAAACAATCATCAGATTATTTTTTGTTCAGGAACTTGAATGGATGATTTGGTGGTGAAAGATTTGCCAACAATGAAGATCTGGAAGTTGACAAGTTATTTTGAGGGTTTCAACTGCATAAAAACTGTTGAACAAGGTGGGGAAAAGTGTAAACTGCTAAAGCAGACTATACAGAGATTAAAGATTTATTTTTTCCATTTGAGTGTGTTCTGTGTCTGTAGTAAGGGTAGTTAATAATATCACGAATTCTTTCCTTGCCAAACTCTAAAAAACTATTAGTCTCTCATTGCTATATAAGAAATTCTGGATTAGCGAAAAAGTACTTGCTATAATTATTATTATATGACTATAAGTGGATTATAAAATGTATAAACATAGAAACACAAAGAAGGGATAATTCTTAGGGGATGTTTCTATCTGATGGTGAAGACTTACCTGATGCTTTGCCACGCTTCCATCAATGGGATCCGTATAGGAAAAGTTGTCAGCTTTATCAACTACATAACTTTTTCCTCCAGCACTTAAACTTTTGCCTATGAAAGTTTTATCAGCAATAACGGTTTCCAGATGGTGCATCATGACATATGCCGGGTCGGTCTCACATTCTTCGTAATCGTATCTAAGGAGGTTTTCATAAATTATTTCTGTTTGAAAATACACACTGGATGCTTTAATTAAGAATTTTATGACCTTGCACAAAATAGGTAACTGGTACCTGATGGAATTGCTATGCAAGTTCGAACCTAGTTTTATTGTAACTTACCTTGTGAAATAATTACGACCGTATATGCTCCAGTGTTCTTTAAGAATTTCTTCGACGCTCATATTTTTGTGTTCGATAATGGAAAGCCACGCTAAAATTGCCCAAATGCCGTCCTTTTCACGAATGTGATCCGATCCAGTGCTGAAAGGTAAAAATAATTATCAGTGCTAGCAAAATTATTTGCATAATATGGTTGTAATTTTATCTTACCCGAAACTTTCTTCACCGCAAATCGACAATCTTCCTGCGTCCATCAAATTTCCAAAATATTTCCAACCTGTGGGTACTTCAAACATTTCTTTGTTCAATTTCGCTGCTACTCTAAAATAAGAATTAGAAAAACGTTATTTTTTCTCTATAATTTATATATAGAGCATTTGCATACAAACCTGTCTACTGCGGCTGCAGTCGGCATAGATCTGGCGAAACCGTGAACACCATTCTTCTGGAAGTAAGGTATGCAGGAGAGATTGTTTGCGATGACGGCCAGACTGTCACTGGGTGTTACGAAAAAGGCGTTTTTACCGATGATCATATTACGATCCTAAAACAAAATTTTATGAAGCAAATTATATGAATATCAGGAAGAATTATCGAAAAAGAGCAAAAAATTAATTTCGAAACGTATTTTATTATGGAACAAAAAATATCATCAATTAATAATAATAATAATAATAGCCTTTATTTATTTTAATATTGGTTATAATATTTACAACAGTGCAACATTGTAATATCATTTTTATTCATCAGAATGCGGCGCAGTCTAGCTGTAGTAGCTACTCTACTGAACCGCAACCTGACGCATGAGATTATCTAATACATTGCATAAGTATAGAAAAATAAGAAAATAAAATTATGTAAGGCGAGTGCAAAACGTAACCCTAATACTAAACATGTTTGTATCCTTCCCGTAACACATACATGTATACACACACACACACACACACACATAGATATAAAATATATCCCGGGGTGGTTGTTGGTCCACTACCGGGCGCCTCCCCAGGTGGCGGATAGGGGAACGCTCTCCAGCAATGGGGAGTACTGAGGATTTCCTCAGGGCGGACCAAAATCAGATAGGGGAAGGAACCCCGAAAATCAACCATTTATGGATATGGGTGATAAGGTGAACTTAATACCCCAGGTGGGTACCTCTGCAGAGGATAATCCCGCCACCGGTTCCGATCGAGTGAAAGCCTCGGTGGCCGGTGCACGCTCCACGGATTCTGGGGGGAGCGAATTATCACTGGTTCCGTCACATAGTGACAAGAAGAAGAACACTAGTAATGGTACAACATCGACCATTAGAACTAGAGCTGGCAGCAAGACACTATCCAGCCAAGTCCTACAAAAGGCGAATAGTGGAGTTGATGTCCAACAAAGGGCAACAAATGAGAGTGGCGCTCCAAACAAATTAGGAGCAAAGATCGATGAGCTCTTGAAGTTCATTGGGCCTAGGCACAATGTACATCATGAGATCAAGAAACTGGCACACGCCATTAAGTCAGAATATGACAAATATCAGACGTCAACGACGCGGCCACCTCCTGTAGCGAAACCTGCTACAACACAGACATCTGCCTCAAAAGCAGATAACTCAAAACCGGCTGCATCAACACCGGCGGCCCCAAAGCAGGCGGCTTCAATAAAAGTAGCCTCTGTAGCAAGGACCTCGCCACCGAAGGCCTCGCCTTCAGTAGCCTCATCAAGTAAGGCACCACCACTTAAAAGTCTTAAACCGGTGCTAGCTAGCAAGGCAAAGCCCGGTAAAGAAGGTTGCCAGAACATCGGGCAAACCACCCAGGCAACAACAAGTAGGGTGGTCAATTCAGAAGCGGAGAGAAACAATGGATTAAAATCCAAGTTTAAACCGCAGAACAAAAACCAACCTTCAAACCAGTTGACTGACTGGCAAGTGGTAAAGAGGAAAAAGGCCCCGAGGAACAATAAGCAAAAACCAGCGCCACATTGTACGCTGCTTATAAAGAAAGGCGAGAAGAGCTCCCATGCAGATATCTTGCGAGGTATCAAAAATGATCCCACCTTGCAGGATATAGGCAAAAAAGTCAATAAGATCCGACGAACAGCTAAGGGAGATCTCCTGTTGTTATTCGCGAAGGCAGACGCTCAGGAGATGGAGCGCTATTGTAACGCCATCAAGAATAAGCTCCCAAGCGGGGCCACTGTACAATCTCGAATACCGCAAATCGAGATTGAAATTAAAGACCTGGATGAGATCAGTACCAAGGAAGACGTGGTAAAGCTGCTCAAAGATAATATCGACGGCCTGGCAGAGATCACTGAGGAGGCAGTGAAATCACTTCGACGGGCATATAGATCAACACAAACGGCAGTTGTTTGTCTCCCAGAGGTCCAGGCCAAGAAATCCATCGCACTTGGAAAGCTGAAACTTGCGTGGGGCACAGTACGTGTTCGCGAGAGGATCAGCCTTCGACGGTGCTTCAAATGCTGGCACTTTGGGCACAACGCCCAGGCGTGCAGAGGCAAGACTGACCGAAGCAGTTGTTGTCACAGATGCGGAGGCGCTGGTCACAATGCCTCGGCTTGTCAACAACCTGCTAAGTGCTTACTCTGCAAAGAGAAAGATAGTAGGTCAGACTGCCGGCACGTTGCGGGTAGTTGGAAATGTCCGATCTACCAACAGGCGATGAGAGCAGCACAAGCCCGTAAATGAAAGTACTGCAACTCAACCTCAACCATTGCGAAGCAGCCCAAGACCTACTGGTACAGCGGGTGCGGGAATTGGATTGCGACGTAGCCATAATCTGCGAGCAGTACAAAAACTTCGACACCCTGTCCTGGGTAAATGACACAACGGACAGAGCAGCTATATGGGCTTGCGGTAAACTTCCTTTCCAACAACTCCCAAATACCCCCGAACCATGGCTTGTGAGAGCCAAAGTGGGAGGGGTTCACTTCTATAGCTGCTATGCACCTCCTAGTGCACAGCTCGAGGAGTTCGAGTTATTCTTGGACACCTTGGCCGAGGATGTACGGAAGCGTGAATCGGTCGCCATCGCAGGAGATTTCAACGCCTGGGCAATTGACTGGGGATGCCGGGAAACGAGCGCGAAAGGACGAGCTCTACTTGAGACCATGTCTTCGCTCAACCTGGTACTCCTCAACACAGGAGCCGTAAGCACATATCGCAAAGGCACAGCCAGCTCCATTATCGATGTGACATTCGTTAGCAGCAACCTAATTAAAGGGGGCTGTGAGTGGCGGGTCGATGAGGAGTTTACTAATAGCGACCACCAAGCTATTATATGGGAAATCAACACCACTCCCAAACGAAGATTGTGTGTCAGTCGTGCGAGGTCACAGCCAGTCGGTTGGAACAAAAATGCTTTCGATGCTGATTCATTCGCCTTGGTTATGGAGCAGGAACCATTGTCAATAGCAACAAGCGCAGAAGCCACTGCCAAAGAGGTAATGACAAGCGTTGTCAAGTCCTGCGATGCTTCCATGCCAAGGAGACGGCAGAACAACAGCCGCCCACCAGTTTACTGGTGGAACGACACGATCTCACAACACCGACGAGAGTGTCTCAAAGCACGAAGGCTGCATCAACGAGCACGGAGACGCGACAGGGTCACAACAGAAGAACTAAGGCTCGACTATGAGATCAAAAGACAACAACTACGAAGAGCCATTCTCTCAAGCAAGAGATCCTACTGGAAGGAGTTGTGTGACGAAGTTAATCAAGATCCATGGGGAAAACCGTATAAAATCGTGATGCATAAAATTAAGGCCCCTCCCATGACATCAACGAACTGCCCCGAATCATTGCACCGCATTGTCACTCACCTGTTTCCTGCGAAGCCTGAGCTACCCGCTTATCCTTCGTGGCAGGTGAGGGACGAAGATATACCATCAGTGACTATGAATGAGCTGATGGGCGCGTGCAACCGGCTCCAAAACGGCAAGGCTCCCGGTCCAGATGGCATACCTAACATCGCGCTAAAATGCGCCATAGCCAATAGGCCTGACATGTTTCTACACATGTATGAGACCTGCCTAAAGCAGGGGGTTTTCCCGACTAAGTGGAAAAAGCAGAGGCTTGTGCTCCTCCCTAAAGGGGGAAAGAAACCTCCCGACGAACCGTCATCATATCGTCCCCTCTGTATGTTGGACTCTGCGGGAAAACTCCTTGAAAGGATAATAGCAGATCGGCTGGAGCCCTACGTTGAGCCGAAACTTTCCACCAACCAATTCGGGTTCAGAAAGGGGAGATCAACCATCGACGCCGTGAAACTCGTTACCAACATCGCCAGAGAGGCTATCTCGGGAAAGAGATGGAGAAGAGGTGGAAAAAAGTACTGTCTAATAGCCACCCTGGATATCAAGAACGCCTTTAACTCGGCCCGCTGGGACCGCATTTTGGAGGCTCTTGCCAGGATGGAAGTTCCGCAGTACTTGCGCAGAATGGTTTCAGCGTATTTCAAGGACCGCATCTTGTTGTACCAAACTGAAAATGGGCAAGTAGACTATAAGATCACAGGAGGTGTACCTCAGGGCTCTGTTCTTGGCCCCCTCTTATGGAACGTAATGTACAACGACCTGCTCCTGCTCGGTCTGCCTGAGGGCGTCAGGCTAGTGGCATTCGCCGATGATGTGGCATTGATCATAGTGCGCAAGCACATAGAGGAGATACAAACAACCTTCTCATTCGCTATAGCCACAATTCAGCATTGGATGCTCGCAGCGGACTTGCGTTTAGCAGAACAAAAGACCGAAACACTTCTTGTTAGCAGTCGAAAGGCAAGGGAAACCATCACCCTCAAAATAGGCGACACCTACATACAGTCGCAGCCCTTCATCAGCTATTTGGGGGTGCTCCTGGACACACGGCTCAACTTCAAAGAGCACATAATCGCGGCCAGCAAGAAAGCAGCTGGGGTACAGGGGGCATTATCTAGAATAATGCCTAATGTCGGAGGCCCTAGACAGATGAGAAGACAGCTACTGGCAACAGTAACTACTTCTGTTTTGTTGTACGGGGCACCGGTATGGGAGAAATCGCTCGAGCTACCATCGTACCGCCGGAAAATGAAATCAGTCCAGCGGCTCTCAGCGATTCGAGTGGCATCATCCTACCGCACTGTGTCTTACGAGGCGGTGAGTGTGATTGCCTCTACCCTGCCAATCGACATCCTGGCTGCAGAAAGGGGACGGCTTTATCGCAGAAAGTTAGAAAAAGACCAATCGACAGGAAACAGCGATGAAAGAGCCATGAGTCTAGGGCAGTGGCAGGAGAGGTGGGACAGCTCTACTAAAGGCCGGTGGACATATCGATTGATACCTAACATCAGTCGTTGGGTCAACCGCCAGCATGGGGAGGTTGGGTTCTACATCACTCAACTCCTGACTGGACATGGATGCTTTCGAGCATACCTGCACAGGTTCAGGAGGGCAAACTCCCCAAACTGCCCACACTGTACGGACGTGATAGAGGACGCGGAACACGTGTTCTTCTCCTGCCCCCGGTTTCAGGATCAACGTGCTGAAGTGGAGAGGATTCTGGAGACTAATATCGTCCCAGAACAATTAGTAGAAGCCATGCTGAAGGGCCCCCAAGCCTGGAACTTGGTATCAGATTACGCGGAAACTATCATCAAAGAACTCCGCGATACGTTCGAGGAGTAGGCTTTAGAAGCTTTCAATGAAAGGGCAGTAAACATCTGAAATGAACCACCCTTGCGAAGTAGTATTGAGTAAGAGTGCCGCAGGGGACCATGGTTGTAGGAGAAAGAGGTTAGGGTTTTAGCGGGTATACGGTATACTGGTTTCAATGCAACGATATACTCTTGCTTTGAAGTCATTACATCGGGAGTCCCGCACGACGGCCAGCACGTGCTAGCTAAGTACGCAATGTATTTCCCCCCTCTTAAATATATAAGATCCAAATAAACTAGTTGTTATTTTGTAAACATAATAAGTACTTTTTGTGATTTTAAATGTGTTAAGATTAGAAAAAGTTAAATTGTTTGGAAGAGAATTGAAATGTTTTACAGCATTGTACGAGAATCCTCTCTGAAACATTGCGGTCTGATGATGAGGCATGGTTAGTCGATTAACATCACGTATGTTAAAACACTGTGTATGTTACTGCGGAACACAATTCGTTGCTTTATAGTTTGAGGAGCGGCAGTGTCATTAATAATTTTTATTAAGAAACAGCAAAAATGCAGAGTCCTTCTTGCATCCATTTTCAACCAGTTAATATCCTTATAGAGGTGCGAGATGTGATCATATTTACGTAAACTGTATACAAACCGTAAGCAAGAATTTTGAACTCTTTGGATTCTGCATTTGCTGTCTTCATCCAAACAAAATCCATAGACATAATCACAATAATTAAAATTAGACAGTACCAATGACTCGCAAAGTTGCTTTTTTAAATTCAAGTTTAAAATAAATCTATTATTATATAATATTTTAAGGGAAATATATGATTTCTGGAAAAGTTTTTTTAGGTGATCTTTAAATCTGAGTTGAGTATCCATTAGAATTCCTAAATTTTTTGCGGTTTCTACGAAGTTTAGTTTTGAGTCATTAATTCTTATATCGAGAACGTCTTTTAATAAATGAACTGTAGTCTTATTACCAAATATCATAATTTTTGACTTGGATGGATTTAGTTTTAGGTTGTGCGCTGTACACAGTTGACTTAAAATTTGTAGATCTTGGTTAACATTTGACTCGGTATCCCGATAATCTTTTACATCAAAACTGCAGTATATTTGAGTATCGTCTGCAAACGCTTGTATCTTGCAATAATTTAATGACATCAATATATCAGATGTGTACACAAGGAACAATAATGGACCCAGTATTGAACCCTGAGGAACACCGGAAAAGATCTGCAATTGATTAGAGAATTTATTGTCTGAAAATATTTTCTGGTACCTGTTAGTTAAATACGATTTAATTAAAGAAAGTGCCCCATTTTGAAAACCGTATAATTTTAACTTCGATAATAAGAGCGTATGATTAATTGTATCGAACGCTTTGGAAAAATCTAGAAGTACCAACAAAGTATTTCTTTTATCGTCATAAGAGCGTACAATATCATCAATTACATTTATTAAGGCAACAGTAGTGCCATAAGTTTTACGAAAGCCACATTGATTCACGGGGATCATATTACTGTATGTAATATATTCATAGATTTGATTGTACATAATTCTTTCTACAATTTTTGACATGGCTGGAAGGATACTTACAATGCGAATATCATCTAAAGTTTTAGGATTATTTACCTTTGATAACGGTTTGCCAATTGATAATTTCCATTGATCCGGAAAATAATTAGCTTCAATACAACAGTTGACAATATGGGTTATATACTTATCTATAAATGGGCTACAATACTTTAACATACATGGCGAAATTTCATCCGTACCAACAGCATTTGTTTTGATAGCATGGATGATTTTATTTACTTCTGCCACCTCCGCCATTCGAAAGGAGAAGTGTAACTGTTCATTGAATATGTTATTATTATAATAGTTTATTTTATCATCACAATTCGAAATATTGTTTAATAGCATACCAAAAAAATTGTTAATGTGATCTGGATCTGAAAGAACTTTATTAATGGGATTTTTATTACTAGAACAAATATTCAAATTTCTTAGTGCAGACCATAACTTTTTCGAATTTTTCTCTTCGAATAATAAATTTAGATATTTCTTTTTCTCTCGTCTAATAACTGATAACGTAAAGTTTCTTAAAAAATTATAACTAACCCAATCTTCAGTTAGCCTAGAGCGTTTAAACTTTTTTAAGGCAATGTCCCGTTGTAAAAAATTTTAATATCAGCCGTCAACCATGGGGCTTTAGGTTTAGTAATTCGCGATTCTCGCAATGGAGCGTGTTCATCAAATAATAATAGAATAAGGTCATTGAATATTTGAATTTTATTATCAATATACGGTTCATACACAATGTTATTCCAAGGCAAACTGTACAGTGTATTTAAAAACTTGACCAAATTAAAATTTTTAAAACAACGGTATCTAATAATCTTCGGCAACGTAGGCGTTTTAATTAAATTGACATTACAGTATATCATACTATGATCTGAAATACCCTCTGATGGAGTTACCCCACAATCCCTTACCAACGATTTGTTGGTTACAAAAATAGCATCTATTAGGGTACACACTGTTCCAGTGACCCACGTAGGTTCTTCGATTAGTTGCACAAGGTTATAGTTTTCAAACAAAGCAGTTAGTGGATTTTCTGGGTTAAGCAAATTGATATTAAAGTCACCTAGACAAAAAATGTCGTCAAAAATTGGATATATCTGGGAAAATATGTTTTCAAAATCTGGGGCAATGCTATTGAAATTCAGTGAAGGGGGTCTATAAAAAACCAAAAACCCATACATCTTTTTGTGTATTTTAATTTTAAATAGCAAGTATTATAATGGAGGGTTAGTATCAAGATTTAAATTAACAATTTCCGCAACATAACTTGTTTTTATATAGGCCGCCACACCACCCCCTTTTCCTATGCGATCCTTCCTAATTAATTGATAATCAGGAATATTAAAAGAGCTCCCATTATCAGCAACAGACAGCCATGTCTCAGAGAGTAACATAATGTCAATATCATTGTAACAAATTAAGTTTTTTAATTCATTAAAACCAGTGTATATAGATCTAACATTAAGATGTCCAATTTTCATTTTAATATTACATGAGTAGATAATATATGGGCAGAGAACAACTAGTGATAAGTTATTAAGAATTAGGTCGTACGTAAATATACAACTTAAAGAAGAAAAAAAAAACAGGAATACAAGATGATCCCAGTGACGTATTTGCTAGAACAAAATATCGTCTATACTGCTCTTTCTTAAATTGTAAAGTAACTTGAGAATCACAGAAAGGCAAAAGTAATAACTACAACTAGATTACCTTGAAAAATGCATTAGTATTAATTTTTTTGCACGTTTTCAATGTCAGATTCTTCAGTTATACGATGCACCATATCGTTATATTTCACGTAAATATTACCATTAAGAACCCACGAGTTCGCATTAGTAAATTTTTTAACAACACTAGTAAACATTGATAGTCGCACTTTGGTTAAGTCTTCTTTTATTTGAATACCGGAATTTTTCAATTGTTTACGGTTTTTTAGCACTAACACTCTGGCCGCATCCGTAAGAAATCTCACCAGAACTGCTGGCGGCTTCTCATTGAGTTGTTTTGACGTTACTCGATGACATTTTTTTATATCTTCCTTTTTAATTTTTATCTTCATGTCCTTGTTAAATAAATTTAAGACTTTTGACGGTAGGTTTTCGCTGTTTTCTGCCTTCAAGCCAAATATCCGCACATTTAGATTACGAAAAGACTGTTCTTGTTCATCAATCTTTTTACGTAGCTGTTTATTATCATTTTCTAAGTTAACAATTTTTGTATCTAGATTGCTTATTAATGTTTTGTGCTCATTTAGCTTATCCTCAAACTTTCTCTCGACCATACTTGCTACTTTGTCAGCTATTTCCTGGAGAGACTTGTCATTAAAGACACTGGTAATAACTGTTTTGATTTCCCTCAAATCGGCGGTTGACAGACCCATTATGGCGACAGGTCGGTATTGTCCCAAAAGAGAAGATAAAACCAGCAAACTTCGTTCACAAACACTAGAATTCTGATGACCGATACTTAATCTCAATTTATACCAACGTAAGTTGCAATTAAACAAACTTTTCTGTTACATTCTACAGATATTACAAGAGCCGATATAGGCACATTGTTCTACTCGCGCGCCATCTTCATTATTATTAATTACTTAAAAATTGCTTAAAATTACTTAAAAATTGTACACAGTAAACAAATGATAATTTCACAAGCTAAATCCTCCCTTAATCTCATGGCAGCACAGAATCCAGCATACTTTGTGTTCTGATTTGTACGATTTTAGTGAATTCTTTCTACACTACCAGTGAGAAACTTACCGGTTTTGTAATATTGAGCGTCTTTTTACCAATATTTTTGTGAAATTTTACTATGAGGACGTTATTCCGTTGTTCTGGTTTGTGTCTCCCCTCAGAAAGAGTGAAAATATTTTGGCCTGAAGTTTTTATGGTTCTTTACCACCGTATTTTAGTAGTTAAGCCATTATTTTATTACATCTGTTTCTTTTTGTTATTCTGGTTTTTCTGTTGTTATTGCGATTACTTGTCTTTTTCCGATTAATTAATATTATTATGCCAGCTTTTGATTTCTCATATTCTTTCGAGTCGAACAGGTGATCGCTACGATGCTATCTACATAACTTCCTTACTCCGATGCGTCAGGTTATATACCATCATAGTTGTTCTCGATGTTTTGTGTCGGATCGACATTCTCGACACTTGTTTTTACCAGCAATCATATTTTCAGGAAATACATTTTTTGTCGGCATGTTTATTTGAAAGGTTTTTACAGTTTATTATTCCTAAATTAGTTTATATTGGGGATTATTAATTTCTAGAAGGTTTGTATACTGACAGTGTAAAATAAAAAGTTAAAACACTATTGTACCTACAAAAATCTCTATCTATAGTAAAATATAAAGAGGTAAACTTTTTTATTCTTTGTTGTGAAAAGGGGGTAATCTCTGGAAATCAAACAGGGAACCGATCTTAAACATTCTTTCACTAATAAATATGGGACAAGTGGGGTATTTTTTAGGAAAAATTCACTACATCTCAGGAACCGAAAATAATACATGTATTAGAACTATGATATTAATTCTTTAAATTAATAGAGATTTGATGTGACACTTAAAAGTCTATTCTTAGGGACAAAAAATGAAGCACATGTGAAAATTGGTACATATGCTGAAAATTGGTACATATGACTAGGTCTGGAGTTAATCACTTTCATTAATCATATAAGTGTTATCTATTGTATGAGGATTGATAGATTGAATTATTTCTTTAAATTAATATAGATGTTATACATAATTTTGCCCATATAGAATTTATGAGCGGGTGGGGATTGAAAGTGTTCACCGTCTGATTATTCACAGGTGAAATCTCTAAAAAATTATCAAATGGAATGTTTGAAAAATGTCAAGTGACAAAGATTTGTAAAAGAAAACCAAATTTCAGAAAATGGCAAAAATATCGTAATCGTAATGGTAATGTCAAACCATAAGAAAGGTCTTAAAATATACAATGAACAAATGCTAAAACAGAAATAAAAAATCATAAATGTCAAAGTCTTAAAATGTTCAAAATATCAAAACAAGTCAAGAAACCTAAAATGAAAAACGCCAAAATCGGAATATCAAACACCTGAAATATGTTAGGCTCTTCATATTACATCCCAAAATAATGTGTATTTAGAAGCGGATATTCTCCTATAAATTTAGCTCAAAATAATTATTCTAAAATTGTTGTCACAAAACAATCTAAAAATGTACTAGATGTGAAAAAGGTCAAATAAAAAAAACCTTCTAGAGTAAGTGAAATACGCCAATTCGTCTACCCCGTGCAAAGCTGAGGAGGGTCAGCTAGTTTAATTGTATATCCCATATTTTAGCATGGAAAATAACAGTAACAACATACCCCATCACCGTCGAGCGCAGCTCCAAAATCGTATTCCTTATTCGACCTCACAATATCGACGAGGTCCTTAGCGTAAGTGAGGTTAGGGTCAGGGTGGATTTCCCCGAAATTATCAAGTGGTACTACACGGCGTACATTATTGTCTGGGCTGGCGCCTAATTCGTCAACGAAAATTTGTCTTACGTAGACACCAGTAACTGAAAAAAATAAGTGTATTCTTAAAAATTATGTTTGCTAAGTAAAGCAATTAAATGATTTCATACTAAATTACTTTTGTTAATTGTGTTAAAAGTGGGGATAAATTAAGGATTACCTCCGTTCATGGAATCGATAAGTACATTGAAAGGTGGTCTTTTCTCATTGCCTCTGATCAACGTTCGTAGTTTTTGGAAATCGAAAATGTCTTTCATCAAAGCAACATAATTAGCAGAGGGATCAATGATTTCCACAATGAAATCTCTTCCATCGACCTAAAAAAAATACACTTTTAACATGTATCCTTAAATTCAATCAATATACACTACATTATATTTATAGTAATTTTAACAAAAAATAATCAGTCGCTCTTTCATGGTTATTTATGCACTCATTTCTTCTATGTGGCATTGACAGAATTAGATGTATTGGAGAATAATCATCCAAATCCTTCTTATGGCATGAAAGAGATGATAGAAATTTTGCCAAGAGATTAAAGTTTAAATTTAAAGTCTCTATGCTAGATTCTTGTACAAAAGCCATCAGATCCTCAGCAGTATGATGTCTGACGTTTTTCATATTGCATTTGGTATTGTTTGTAGGTAGGGATATAACATTGGTTGGCAGTAGTGATGGGTAACACTTCAGATTTTAGAGTGCCAACACCTCAACATATGCACAGCTCAGTGTGTCAACATGTGTTTTGGCAGTGTTGTGCCATATATCACAATTGAAGAGTTTACAGTTGACGATTAATATAACCTGGTCTTATTTGTCTTTCAAGGCACATTATAGGTTAACAAAATATAAACATTACTTTTAAACCCTCATCTTGCCCTATTTTGTACCTGATAAACAAATTATTATCTTGTAACAAACAAAAATATCTACCATCAATTATATTCTGAATTACAAAAATTCTGTTTTAGACTAAATACCTTAAATGTAGCCAACAAGAGTCACTGGTTGTGTTAAGACTAACATTCAGTAAATCATTAATTTTACACACGAGTTTATTGGATTTTCTAGCCATTTAAATTTCAATTTTAGTGAATGTATTTAATTAAAGACAAAATATTATATTAGAAATTCATGGAGAAAACATTCACTTATTGTTTTATTTAATTTATAACTATTAACATTTTTGAAAAAATTAGTTAATGTGAAAAAAGACAAAAGTTCACAAAAATATTTTTTAATTATAATTTGTGTAATTATCAATTTTTCAATTTGATTTCTGATATGTATAAAAAATTCATTAAATAAATTTAAACTTGATCTCTAGACAAACAAAAATCGCATGTTAATATGTTATTTGTTATTTCATGTACCATAATAATAATAGAACATTGAGTTACTTTGATAATCCCGGGGAAGCACACAGTTTGGGTTAGGCACTCGATCGTGACACTTCATTTTGGCTAGCTTAGAGCATAGTACCACTTATTGAGTTGCAGCACACTTGATTCAACATACGCACGGATTGGTGTGCCATATACCATGCCGACACAGATGTGTCATATAACACGTAAACGAGTTGATAGTTGTCGGTCCATACAACTCAATTTTATTCGTCTTGCCAAACACACTATACATAAGCAAGATATACATGATTTTTAAGAATATTTGATTTCAAAGTTTATGAATACATTATTATTTAACGCTAAAACTCGATTTGAGGCTCGAGACAAAGTGTGTCATAAAGTGCTATGTGTTATTGGGATGGTGTCAGCACCCTTGACACACGAGAAGGTGTTGACACAAAAGTGCGACAAGGCACCGTGTTACACACCCCTAGTTGGCAGCAATTTATTAATGCGAACTAGAAGTGATCTGCTTCTGAAGCATAAAACGCCCCATACCATGGCACAGCGCTTTCTTGCTGTCGGACGTTCAACAGCTAAATCTGTAGTTCGTCCGTCACCTCGAAATCACTTGACCCCAACGTGTTCATAATGGCTCTCTAAATTAAACCTGGATTCATCACTGAAGTATATGACATACCATTGGTCTTTCTAATTTCTGTATCAAATGTGAGACTTTTTTTGTGGTGCATTCCAAAAAATCTTTCAATTAATTGTAGTCCTACAGAATATGCATCCTGTATCTTCAAGTTGATCATCTCTTATGTGACTTCCATTTCTGAAGGTCTGATATGCAATCCATAACCAGCTTCTTTAATGCTCACAATGCATCCTTTTGGAAGTCTCTTTTATCTCAGTTCCAATTTAAACGACAAAATAAACAACTGTTAAAAAGGAAATATTTCAATGCAAATAAGTCTAAAATATTTCTTTTGTGATGAGACATACAAGGAAATGATTTACTGTTACAAATATTCATATAAAAGGTGTTTCTCTGTTTAATTTCCAGTATACTTGATAATGAAATTTTGAGTTAAAACTTACCTTATATTTGGTGGTACCCAAAACGTCAATTAGCCTGTCAGTTTCCAACTTAGAGGTAGTTTTGTATTCGCTGATAGTTTTGGTGTTTTCATAAATATCATTTGAAATACCATCAGGAGCTGGACCGCCATTCTCGATGTTATATTTGATGCCAAAATCATGTCTGATTCCACCTGGATTATGCGAAGCCGTCAATACAATACCTCCTAGAACTTTGTGCGTTCTAATCAAACTGGATACAGCTGGAGTGGATAGTAGGCCCAATTGTCCAATGAGTAGTTTGTGAACCTAGAGTGAATTTATAATGTGAACGTTAAATCAATAAACCTGATTTTATAATGGTTTTTCTACTGTTAACTGGTTAACCATTTTCTTAGTATTACAAAATTAAACTATATATTTTTGAACAAAATCAACAGATTAATTCAACCTTTTATCATGAAATGAAATTTGACATCTAGGAGTGTCAAGAAAAGCTATCTCTAAGAGACCCCAAATCTGGAGTTGTACTGTTTGGTAATGCTGTTTTCCTGTGATTTCTGGGATAGAAATCAAACAAAACAGTTCATGGGTTAATTAAAACTTATCAAAGACAACATATTGTTTCTAGTCAAGAACTTTCATCAGTTCCAGTCCCCTTAATTGATTGAAATCTCAAGTAATTATTTATTTATTTAATACATATAATTGAATTTACAATTTTATTTAAATAAAATTGGAATAAAAAAGACGCAAATATTTGAGTATGATACTTTCTATTAATTATATACCACTAAAAAATTGAATTTAATGTTTTCATATGTATGTAATGCATAAATGTCAAAATCTGAAGTGTGACAATTTTGTTTTTTTTTACAAATAACACCACATAAAGTTGAAAGTCTGTATGTTTCAAAAGGTCCAAACCTGTGAAGGTCTAAATCAGACCCCGTTTTCAATGGTATTAACACAAATGGACAAGAAATAATAAAAAAAAATAAAAATTAAAAAGATTTGTAATGACAAATTTCGTAAATCCCAATTTAATATTACCTTTGATTTCCTAAATCACAATTTGACATTACATTTGATTTGTAAATTTGTCATTACAAATCCTTTCCATTTTTAATTTTTTTAATTTCTTGTTCATTTGTGTTAATACCATTAACAATGGGGTCTGATTTAGATCTTGAAACGGTTGGACTTTTTGAAATATGCAGACTTTCAAGTTTATGTGCTGTTATTCTCAAAGAACTCAGAAAAAAACAGAGATGCCACAATTATCATTCAGAAAACATTTATTTTAGAAAATTTAGCAACAAGTCATATTAAATGGCTGAGAATGGTCAGATTTTGAATAAAATATTCCCCATCATATTTTCCAAAATTTTTGGTAGAAAAAATTGTTTTAGTAAGTCTTGCTTCTCTAATTGAAACATTCAAATTTCTACATATAATGGGCATTATATGCTCTATAATTTAAACAAGTCAAAATCAGGTAACTAATAAAGATTTTACAGGGGTGGCACCAGTTGAAAATTTTCATTTTACAATCTACATCAATAAATATAAAGCCATTGACAACGAAGTCAGAATAGACTTTGAAACGTTTGGTATTCCTGCAATATACGTCAATTTATTTCTATTGTGGTGTCATTGTCCAAAAAAACATAAAAGTATATCAATTAATTTCTTCAAATATATTAGTTCCAAATAAAAATTATTATTTGCTGACAAAAATTTCTAATTTGATTTTAATTTTTGTTTCATACTTAAAAGAAAAAAATGTTTAACATAAATATTTCTTTATTTTGATTGATTTGTTTATAATCAGGAAGTGACATTTATGTGTAAATGAATTCTGAGTAATGGGTGAGGCAGTGATGGAAAGTATAATAAAAAGATAAAATGTGAAACAAGACTTAAAATTAGGAACAGAACTGATAAATAAAATTTAATTAACGCCAATATATCACACATTCATTGAGTCATAGTGATGTTGAATAAATATTGTGAAATTGAGTTAATTTTATTAATTTTGATTGATCTGTTTATAATAAGGCAATGTCATTTATGTATAAACAAATTTTAGATGATGTGTGAGGTAGTAATTGAAAGTGAAAGAAGAATTTAAGGAATTAGCAAGGGTACTGATATATTTCTACCAAATTAAGAGCTAATTAAGTCACACATTAAAATGTATCATAACAAACCTTGAAATCATAGTCATTCCAATTATGGGTGTTATGTATGAAATTTCTTATCATGGATTGACACTAAAAGTTATCAATTGTGAAGAAAATAATTATACAAATTGCAAGATGTAATATCAATCAGGCAATTTGGAACTACAATTTTTTAAGAATATTGTAATATTAATACACATGCTGATCACAAATAGATCATTTGTCTCTTTATGATATACAATATAAATTACTTGGGTAAAAATATACATCCTTACCTCATTAGCAGAGGCTATCCTGATGATGCAATTTATAGCTTGTTTTGAAAAGTACCTGCCATCTCCACCTATTATTAGGGTAGAGCCTTTCACTTTGTCACCTAGAGCATTCAAAATCGATTGGATGAAGTTTTCAGTGTAATTTTTTTCCATGAAAACCTTAACTTTCTTCCTGAGACCGCTAGTACCTGGCTTTTGCCCTTCAAAAGGGGTTGTTGGAATAACTTCGGAAGTTAGTGAAATCATTTTGCTACACCGACGAACTATTTGACAAAAAAAATACGTGTCAGATTTTATTGTACACAATAACATTTAATTAAGCACACAAGATAATAAAATCGCTAAAGATATAGGTTATAATTGCATCGTAAAAAATTAAATAATTTCTCTCACCTCAAATGATGTTTATTGTAGGTTCGATGCGCGAAAATAAACTTCTCCAATATGCGGTTGGTTGAGTAATAGTATGATTCTGATAAAACGATTTACAGAGCATACAAAAAAATCTAAATTTTTTCCGATATTTTGAAGTCTCAATGTCATGAAAAGGACGACGATTTTATTTCTGCGCATGTGCCACTGATTTTCTTCCTCTACTTTCAAATTATTCCTGCGAAATATACTATGGTCAAATATTATGTAATTTCTAATAGACATTATAGTGATGTAACTATACTTTTTGAAGGAAAAATTTACAAAATTTTGTTGTCTGTCAACAAAAGTAGAAAAAAATGTCCAAATCACAGTCCAAATTCAACATCTGTGAATTCAACTACACACTGTCATTTAAAAACAATATGCAGATAACTACACATTAAGTTAGTCAATGTCAGTGATAATACAGCTTTTAGTCAAAGGGTGACGCCACAATTGTTCTACTTATCAATCATAGATGGGACAACTTAGTTCTAAAAATATTATGCTTATATACAAGATATTAAAATTAAAAAGTAATAAAAAAGCGATCCTGATTTGAGACTGAACGATGAAGCGAAAGCCACTTACGAAATATCGAAATATACTTCCCGTTTCCCTGTCTGTGTTTTGTTGCGACTAAATTAATAATCCCAATTTGTAATTTAATTCTTAATTTAAATGTAACTGCAAAGGAACATATAAATTGTAAGTTGAATTATAATATTTCAAACATATCTTACCTATTTAATATTCTGGCAATATTTGACGAGGCACTTTAATTATAATTAATATATAATATATTCTTTGAAATAGCCCTTGTAATATAATTTAATTCAATACATTTTATAAAAAGTTTCCTTCAAAATGCCTTAAGTTAGTGTGGCGCTGATTTAGCAAGATATATATATATATATATATATATATATATATATATATTTGTTTTTAAGTTTTCGCGGGCACTAAATGTTTTAGGTGGTTTGCGGGAATTCATCCGCGTAGTTGATAACTGATCCCTGCCGGGATCGCTGGTAAAATGACGTTTCGGCAGAGTCACATCTGCCCTCTTCAGGTCGGTTCGCATAATTCTCGTAGCCTTCTGCTTTCGCTTCTAGTTACTCGAATACACGAGACACAATATCGATACTATTTTCAATACAGACAGAAAAATAAGCACGGTGTTGAGGACTCCGAAGACGAGGATCCCTTTAGAACAACAGGGAGTGTAGGAGATTCCATGTGCAGACTGTCATAAAACCTATGTGGGGCAAACTAACAGAAGAATTCAAGCTAGACGTGATGAACACTAGAATGCTATAAGAAAGCAGAAAAAAACAACATCCATTGCTGAACACGCCACCACAACGTCCCACCGAATAGACTTTGAGAACACCAGAGTACTGGCAAATGTAGAACACCCGAAATCAAGACTCGTAAGAGAGGCAATTGAAATAGCGAAATGGCCTCACAGTCTAAACGCACGCAATGAAATCCAGAACTTATCGAATTGTTGGAAAATTCTATTAAACACCGTACCGGCCCGGACCCGTCCAATAACAACTCAACCGGAAATAACAAATCAGCAGGCGGGAGGCGCTCCCACTGAGCCACCAGGGCCAACCACACGTAGCCGTTCACGGTGCCAACCAATAGGCGCCGAGCCGCGACTATATAACACAGTGCGCGCTTCTGAAAATATCAGTATTCGAGTAACTAGAAGCGAAAGCAGAAGGTTACGAGAATTATGCGAACCGACCTGAAGAGGGCAGATGTGACTCTGCCGAAACGTCGTCATTTTACCATCGATCCCGGCAGGGATCAGTTATCAACTACGCGGATGAATTCCCGGAAACCATCTAATACATACATACATATATATATATATATATATATATATATATATATATATATAAGAAAAATATATAATATATAGAATTTAGGTTATATACATACTTTGGTTGAAAAAAAGACAAACATGAATATTATTTTATATTTATCGATTCATATTAAACCCTCTTTCTATTCCAGTGCCATTTTTTGCGGAGTTCTAATTTGTCATCCTAGTTTTGTCGCTAATGGTAGTTTTCCAATTATCGCAAGCCTAAAGGAGGAAACACATTATCGTCACCTCACGTGAGAACACGCTATTATGCCCAGTCACGGCACGCTTGAAATATCTGCAATACAATTAACCCATGCTTTTAAATCAGGTAGAAGTACACTATGCTCAAGTCACGCCACCTCATGTAGCTCACGACAAGTTATACATGACAACGTGAGTTCGGTTCTGCAAATTTACATTTTCGGAAGTCCTGACATCTTAGATCATTTACCATCTAGATATAGCCTGTCAAGCATAAAATCATGGCAACGCTAGAAAGAGAGGGCAATAGAGACAGTAAAAGGCTATTTCACTTAGTGGATGGAAGCAGCCAATGAACAACATGCTAATTTTACTAAAAGGTAAATACTTTTTTATTAATAATTTCCTTTAAAATATTTACAAATTTAATACATAAATATTAATGTACCTATACATTAATATAACAGCTACTAATAACACATTTAAGTGATAATGGCTGTAAACAAAGTTAAAAACAGATTTAGTAACGTAGGTTATTGTGTTGTAATGTCACAAGTCTCATAGTAAAACTGCTATATCTTTACTTTCTGGTATCCCGGAAGCCTACAAATAATTCGAGTGTATACAACAATTTGTATTTTGTGATTTAATAACAACTTTATATTTTATATAGGGACCAGTACGATGTAGTTCAAAATATAGAAAATCAAAAACTAATCTTTTATCTATTTCTCTTGAGAAGTTTTTTTGCATCTTGAACTTAAGTGACAATATAAATATGTAATTTTAAGAGAAATTAATACGTTAGTGAAATGATTATTATACTTTTGAGATAGCAGAATTAATCAATATCAGGTGTAAAACAAGAATAATAATAAGTTGAAACACTAAGAAAAATTAAATTTTATATATTTTTAATGTCTTCGAATTCTGAGGAACTCGTCGAGCTACAATCTTCAAGTTCCATCATGACACACAACGTAATAAATGTGACGTGAGTATCTTGTGTTTCTAAGGCATGACAGCATGTGAGATTTCGCCGATGTGACAACACATGAGCTCACGTGATGTGACGATAATTTTTTGCATCTTGAACTTGTAATTTTTTCCAAATTTACATAAAACATAAAATATGTTCAAAATAAGTGACTATAAAATATAAATATGTAATTTTAAGAGAAATTAATACAAGTTATTAGTTTTCTCTGAACAAAGACTCTTAGTGAAATGATTAAAGGTCAAGGTATATCGGTGGAAGTGTGGTGTCGGTCGGAACGAAGTATCGAAACAAATGCAAGTTTTTGCATTGCATTATCATACTAATGTATATTCATATATCAAAGTGTGGCCCTCTATTAAGAAGCATTCGCTAAATGTAATGAACAAAATAAGGATTGATTTCCCTTTAAAATTTAAGTTCATAGCTACTAATTCAAATTATCATACAATAAATAACATAAGTTGAAAACCTTAAGAGATCAAAATTAAGGTCAATGTCATGGGAATATATGGAACACAATATTTATGTATTTCAAAACGAAAGTATCAACAAAAGTGGCAAAAGATTTTTTTATCTATATATTTTAATTAAAAGTCAAGGAAGCTGTACTTCGCAAACTTCAAGAACATGAGAGGGAACATCAAATATAGAATTGGATGGTAGCTTTCGTGTATCGAGCTATCAATCTTCAAGTTCCAATAGGAAAGAGATTATAAAATAATCATGACACACAACGTAGATAAATGTGACAGTGAGGTCCACCTAGAAGATGGAAATGTGGTCCTGAAGAAACGAATAGTACCAAGCAATCTAAGGTCATGGACAGGCATCGTGAGATTTCGCACGATGTAGACAGACCACATGAGCTCGTATATTGTTCAGACAAGTAGAAAAATCTACAGGAAAAGGTATGTAAATTCCATAATAAGGAGATCAACAACATCAGCTTCACCCAAACATAGCCTAAGTACTGGACGCAAAATTAACATAGAAGAAACGAAAATTATAGCCAAGATAGAATATTTTAAAACTGGGATTGTGCATGAAGCCAATTAAGTACTTGAAAAGTTCATGACCCTATATCAAAATTCTTCAATTAACGACAGCTTTCAAGAGTAGAGATTTGTACGTCGAATATAGCAACAATCTGTATACCCATTTTTTGTTGATTTTTTGGTTCGCAGCTGACTCGGCAGACGTTGTTCGGCCAGTTCTGATAGGCAATGGAGCCAATGGTGCAGTGATGATGTGATCCACTATCGGCGCCAGGCTGTAGCCAGATAGTTTTCGGGGGGGGGGGCTTGATTTATATTTTAAATTACTGTGTATTCATTAATACCGCCAAATTAATGTTTTAAATCATATATCCCCAAAAATATAAAAAATATTTTTATAATAACAAACGGTACATTCGTTATAACCGAATCCTTAAAATTCAATACCCTAAAATGTAAAGGGGTTGCGACCTTAATTCGGTAACTGATTTTTATATATAAATTGTAATTGTCTTATTTAATATATTCTGTTGAAATAGTCGAGAGCCCTTTATAGTTGCTCACCGAGTACGTATATTAAATTGTATGTCCTGTTACCAATAATACAAATATAAAAACACAGTTTTGAACCCTAACACCAAACCTTATTTTAAACACTCAATGCCGTTTCAACAACTCGTAAGTTGTCATTATCAAGGAATAAACTAATTTGGTTTACTCCTTGATGATGACAACTTAAATTTGAGTGTTTGGTGTTAGGGTGCGAAACTGTAAAATGGGATTTTTACATTTGTGACACAACAAAGGTTACACAGCATTTCCATTACCAATAATAGACTAAACATTGGCAGTCTCAGTCAGTTTAAATAAAACATTTTATTGTTTAATAATGGTCGTTTTACGTAAACAGCTCACCATTCAATTCTCGTCAAGAAAATAGATCATACCTTACCCTACTAATACAAATAAAAAAATTGTTGACGAATTGGCAAACCGAAACGTATTAGATTTTGATATCGTTTACGAAATCTATCCGTAAAGTTGGTCATTACGCGTCTAGACTCTGACTTTGTGTTATAACACCGATTTCCGGTAATCTTGCAAACTCATTGAATATTGCTAATTGATATTTTGTTACGTTACGATCCACATCGATGTGTGCGATCGTTTCAAGAAAAAAAAAATTCAGCGAAGTGCCGTTGTCTGTCGGGTGAAATTTTGCTTAGTCACTTCCAAGAACTTGACCGAAAAGCAGTTTTGACTGAAAAGGGAATTTCCAGACGGCCTGGGACTGCGAATTCTTCTTTCAGACATAACAGTTTTTTTTGTTCGGGTTGGCTCAGTTATTGGGATTGAGCGATTGAGTCAGAAAACGGTGTTGGTGTGTGTATGTTTTGTGTGTTTTTAAGCGACAAAGGGCACAAATTTACATCAATTTTGGAAAAGCCTGAAATTAATATTCATGTTTGCGTAAGTATGTTTGAATATTTATTAACGTTAGTCGGGTACATAGAGAATTGAAACTGGCTTTTGGGTGACACGCTCTAGATCAGCACCATTTTAATAGTTTATTGATGCAATTTTTTTTATAAAATTTATGATATCAATGTAATTGCGAAATTGGGTACGTTTGTGTCTTTTAGATCCCTAAATACAAAAAGATAATGTTTTTAAGTACGTTTTTCTAAATTTTAAAAGTTTTTTTACATTAGTGATAAGAAATTACGTTTTTTGTGTAATGTATAATTATTGTTGCTTGTATTAAAAAAAGTTAATCGTGTCAATGAATATAAATATAATATGAAAATTCAAACGTTTTCAACTAACACCAAATGGCATTTAAAAAACATTGTTGAATGAAAACATATAAATTAATTGTAGGTTATTTACAAAAAACTGTAGAAGTAAATTATCTTTAATGAATGCGAACAATTTATTAAATTTTCAAAAATTCAACATATAACTTCAAAATGGCGGATTTTTGTACCATAGTAAGATAATTTTATTATTTATAAATAATTCTAAAAAAGTTCCTAGAACAGCGATGCAAGAAGTAATCTATTTACGCTTGGTTTTTATTTAAATAATTTTCTTTTATAAATCGAAATTAATTTAATAAATACAGTAACAACAATTATTATAGAATTAAGTAAATGGTTTCCCTTTAGTTGTTTATTGTTTAGCAAAATTTTAGTGTAAAAATATATTTTTTTCAAGAATAAGAATCTAGTTGTAAAAATGTACATGAAATGTCTTCGAGATCTCAACTATACAAGATGATCATATTTTTTAAGTACGTTTCTTCAAATTTAGTTGAACATTTTTGAGAATCAAAGTTTATATGGGTATATATTAGGGATGTAACGAATATTCGCATTCGCATTAGCGAATATTCGCATGCTTTTTAATATTCGCATTCGCATTCGCGGTTATATATGTGAATTTTTTGCGAATAATATATCTATGCAATTACTGAGATTTAAAATTTTCAGGTTTATTTGTACTTTAAGAAAAATTTCTAATTCTGATACAGTCTTGATGTTACTCATTAGGTAAATTGCCCACTGTTTAATGATCACTGATTCTTACTTGCCCAAGCAAGTATCTCTGATAAACTTCATTATAACTTTAATAATAAATAGAATTCTGGTGTTTACGTGCACTTAAATTACATTTTAAATACTAAGGGTCGGTATATTCATCTAACAGTAAAGTGTCAAGTAACTACTTGTCAGTTAAATTTATTGGCACCATTAATTTATATTCTGTCAGGTAAGTAGTAGAAATAATCTAATGGTTCTCTCTGTCGGGTAATATGAAATACATATGTTAGAAAAAGAGGACATCATTTAAGTTTTTTTTGTGTTATGTACATTTTTCAGAAGAGGCTCTTAATTGTACAGAGGATAAATGAAAATAGCTATAGATTACAAATTAATTCAAAATGTTCACATTGTTGAAACCTATTGCGTGTAATATATTGACGCCGCACATGTTAGATATCTTCAACAATCATAATCTCTTCTTTGATAAGTCAATAATATTTTATTCAGAATTTATAATTAAAATGTTTATTAAAAACTTATATAATTCTACGTATTTGCTGACATATTATGTTTCCAGTAAATATTTACTTGATTCTGCCAAGTAAATTTTCCTGTCAGTAGGTGCCACTAACAGTAAGATACTGTGGACGAATATACACCTAAATAAGCTAAATGTAAGTTATGTCAGTTTCATTATGTAAAATATGTAGTTTCAATTTGATTCATGAACAAGATATTTATTCTGTTTAATAAAAACAACAAACTTGTTTATAATATTACTTAATGAAGTTATCCAAACGTTTGATTTACTGCATAAAGATGACAACATAGAATTGTTAAAACGGCGTTGAGTGTTTTAAATAAAGGTTTGATGTTAGAATGCAAAACTGTTTTTTATATTCAAAACTTAAAAAAAAAAATTAATTAAAACAACAACAAACGTCTTACACTTTGTCTCATAAACAATATGTATAAATTTCAGCATAAAATTTTCTTTGAAACATAAAACATACAATTTATTTACTGGACTTAGTAACTATATTTTAGTAAAGGAATATTGAATTTTAAAAATAAAAGTTTTGAAGTTTTGTCTCTTTGCAACCTACTTCGTTGATGTGTGTACAGAAGACCAGCCCCACTAAAAACTCTTTCACTGGGTACATTGGTGGGTGGTATGACTAAATTCTGTCGAGCTATAGGAGAAAGAATAGTATAGTTGCTACTATTCACGTTCCACCATGTAAGTGGGTCAATGTTATTTGCCACATGTTTATCCTTTAAATATTCATCAACAGTTTTTTTAATTAACAGTTCTATGGGGTTCAGCCGTTCAATATCTCTTTCTTCTTCACTCTCACTAGACTCCATCAGGAATTGCATATAGTCTTTTAGAGATAATGATTTCTCTGATAAAGTGACAGTGGATGTAGAGATTCTAGTTGTACAATTAGTCATTCGAGCATGCTTATGATGTGAACAAGGTAAATGACTTGTTTCATTGTTTTTAATTGATTCTGTAATAGTTTTCACAACTTGATTTTTGGTAGAAGAACTTTTGAAAAACTAGTTTGTATCTTGGGTCAATGAAAGTAGCCATAACAAACAATATATCATTTTTCAAATGAGAAAATCTGTGACTTAATTCTTGTTTTAAAACAACAGTTGTGTTCCCAATGTTTCCATCATTCACATCAAATTCATTTATTACCTTTTCCAAAGTGGCTAATAATGGAATTACTGCAGATATAGAAATATTGGTTGCACTTAGTTCTTTTGTAATTTCCTCAAAAGGTCTGAGCAGATTAATTAACTTTTCTACTATTATCCATTCTTGCGAAGAGAGTTGAGCAATTTTGTTATTTGTGGAAGCATAAAGACACAATGAATCTTTGTTTTTCAAAATGCGCTCTAGCAAATAAAAGCTGCTATTCCATCTTGTAACACATTCTTGGATAAATTTAAGCCGTGGCTGATTAAGTCTTTCTTGTAGAGCTCCAATTTCATTTTGAGCAATAGTCGAGTGATGAAAATGTGTCGCAATTTTCTTACATTTTGAGATCACCGCAATAACAAAATCTTGTGTCTTAAGTCCTTCCTTGACAAAGAGTTGAATTTGGTGTGATAAACAATCAATGTCTTTAATTAACAGCAAAGAAACACCTTCCTTCATATTAGTACCACCATCTCTAAACAATGCATTGTATTTTTTCTTTTGGTATTTCCCATAGGGACAACCTGTTTTCTAGTTTTATAGCAATATTTTCTCCAGTATGTCGGCCATCATTAAATACCTCTGCTTTTAGCACTATCATTTTTCTTTCGAATTCAGCAGTTATGCCATGACAAGTAAAACTCAGCAAAGATACCCCAGAACAAGAATCTGACCAGAAGTCAGTTGTAAATGCCATTTTCTTAAATGACTTGATTAATTCCAAGACTTTATCTTTTACCTTGCCATACAAATTCTTGCATAAAAACGAAGTAAAATGTTGTCGAGATTTTAAATTATACAATGGACATAGATGCTTCATCAGTCTAACAAATCCAACAGATTCTACAAAAGTAAAGACCTGGCGTTGTTATTGTCCCACTTTTTATTTTTTTTTACGCTTTCAGTTAAAGAAATTTGTTTTAGTTCAGTTTTAGTACATTGTAGCGAATAAGAGGCCAAAGTATTTGTTGTAATGACATTCCGCTTTTCAGTTTATCGTTTTTTTAATTCTCTGAACTCAATTGGATGCACAGCTTTTAGATGATTTCTCATAGCACTTGTTGATCTCCCTCTCCATAACACATTACAGAGTTAGAAACTACAGAACTTAATATTAGGTAGGTAAACATAGGTATGTGCGTATTACCTATATAAATACAAAGTTTTGTTTTCAGTTTACTTTATGAATGTGAGAACTTAGCTGTTAAAACAGCGTTAGGTGTAAAAAATAAAGATTTGCAGTTAGGGTCCAAATCTTTGTGTTTATATATCTGGGACACCCCAAAAATACCACTGCTCTTCTAGTTTACCTATTTGTACTAAGAATATAAAAACTGATTTATATAATTCCGATTCACAATTTATGATATTTTTTTTCATGGAGCCAAAATAACTAAATTTCATTATATCGGGTTCAACATAATCAGTCTTAAATATACGATTTAAATGTGTTGGTGATTGCATAATTTTGGTGCCGTATTTAAAAATCTGATATTCGCATTGGTATTCGCGAATATTGGTACTGAAAATTCGCATTCGCATTCGAGAATGTGGAAAATCGGACATTCGTTGCATCTCTAAACGGTTCATACGAAATGGCTTTTTTGCTAAAATGTTTAATTATTTCGCAAAAAGAATCGTTTTTCAATGTCATGGAATATAAAAAACGTATAAAAATTAAAAAAAACATGATTGAGACGAAAATTTATTATAATTAATGTAAGTTATTTTGTTGAACAATAAAATTTTTTGAAAATTATTAAACGGTGGCTGTTTCCCGGATAAATTTTCAAACCTTTGGAGTAATTGGGATTAGGTCCATACGAACAAATCTTGTTATATTTAGTCTCTTCTACTGTTAATAGCCTATTAAGTTATTATTGTTTTTGCGCGGGCATTAATGCATAATCAGATAAGTCGTAAAACGAACACTTTTGTTTAATTTGGTGTAAAATCTTCCGAGTGGCATAAAGAGATTTTTTCAAAAAATACAAATAGAAAGCAAATAGATTTTTTAGGGAAGTTACCTGAAATTTACTCAGGCAGGAGACATTGTACAGGAGACATGTCAAACCAAAATCCTCTATGTACCCTAAAACATTTATTTTCCAAACAAAGTTGGTTATTCACACCGTAAACATTATTTGTGAGATTTGTTTTTGACATTTTTGACGTTTTTTCACATTTACGATGATTTTAGGAATTTCTGTTAGTCGTGGCATTTTTGACGTTTTTAATTTTTTTGATTTTGCTCATTTTAGGTTTTTGACAGAATAATTTTAATAATTTTGATTTCGAGGTTATTTACATATTTTTATTTTAATTTGACACAGCATTTTATATATATATTTCCGACATTTTTAAATTTATTTGAAATTTGACGTGTGATTAATTAGATAGCGAATACTTTTCAGTCCCCACCCCTCCAAAAATTACATATTGGGAAAATGACGAATAATTCATTTCAAGAGAAAAGTCAAAATATCAATTCTCATGCTATAAAGTAATAACAATAGACACCTCACTGCTCCCATTTTATTAGAGACCCCTTACAAACAATCAAACAAACAAACGAATTTTACCTCTTTAAATAGTAGGATTGATATATGATAGATTTTTAAAGCACGTCATCAATGTACCAAATGAAAGAACTGGCCATATACCAGTCAATAGAGATTTTTAGGTGACATAAAATTCGACAACAAACCATATAAGCCATCACGTAAATAATAGTTTATAACTCATAACTAACATAATTTTAACAGCAAAATCGTAGGAGTCAATTATTTGTACCTTAAAAAACCCAAAAAAATTAGGGTATTTTCGTTTTTTGCTTATAGTGTAAAAAGTAATGATCTGTACATAATGCGGTCAGTAGAAAAATTGTAGAGAATTCAAAATGAATGTTAATACATTTTTATCGCAGTATTTTTCATAAAGGGAAGCTGGAAAAACCGATGTAAAGTGAACGATTTAAAAAAAATCATTACTTGGTTGTAATAACAGCTGGAAACTTAATCTGCCTCCTAGTGATAGCTTATAACGTTGAGATTAATAACGCTGAAGATCAATTTTGTACGTTAAGTAGATTTTGCAGAATTGCATTTTAAATAATTTGTAGAAATATTTTGCAGGCCGTAACATATTAACCACGATATAAGCGATATGCAAAATATATTTTGAAATCTTATAAAATGCACTTCACTTTGTATATCTTGGATTTTTGTCATAGTGCCGTAATATGTATTAATACTGCTTTTGAAATTTGGTTTAAACGATAGACCCTCCGATTTTTTGACAGTGGCGGATTCAGTCAGTCGAAAAAAGCCATTTAAATTATAATATCAGTCAACTGTATACAAGTAAGCATTAACTAAAAAATAATTCGGTCAAGTGCGAGTTGGACTCGCATACTTAGGGTTCCGTACCACCTTCAAGATTCGAATATTTCAGTTTCAGACAAGCAGGGAATGAGTGCATTTTCTTATACTTACCCTTATATCTTTTAAAAGAAGCGTTTTAAATTTATAAAAAATATACACTTTGATTTCCCACACATAGACTTTTTATTTTATCTGCTTTAGGATTCGCTTGATTTTTATCACAATACATATGTATTTAATTTTCTAATTTGGCCCCCAAAAAGTAACATTAGAGTTTTATTTTACTAATAAACTTTCAGAAATGCCTTTTATAATCTACTGTCTGAGTTTTGAGGCTCTGTAGATTGGAAGAAAAACGGCAAAATAAGTCAAAGGTTAAATTATACATTATTAAATCTGTTATTCAAATTATTTAAAAATATAAATAAAATATATTTTTCAATTTTTAAATAGTGTAGTTTCTAAAGTGGGAATTAAGTCGATGTTTAATATTTTTAATATCTTTTATACAAATGATTTAAAAATATGATATACTTGTAATTCACATAATGAGCCTTTTATCTGATATATTACATTTAATTGTATAATTTGTCCCTAAAATTACTATGGGGGGTTTTCTAGTAATTTATTTTCCTTTTAATTCTATTATTTGAAGGCCAAATAATAGAATTAGGTATTTTTTTCATATTTTTCCTATAAACAAAAACAAAATGAGGTCTTAGAGTTTGGGGAATAACGGGGAGAATGGGTAATTTTTTTAAAACATTTTTTTAATATTTTTTAAAATATTCATTTTAAAAAAATTAAAAAAATGAATTTGTACCTATTCGGCATAATGAGCCCTGGGATTTGATATATTACATGACCCGTTAGAAACAATTATAATTTTTTAATTTCCATTTAATTCTATAATTTGCCCCCAAAAATTAATATTAATGGTTTCTCCTTAATTTTCCTGTAAAGTTCAGGTGAGGGGCTATACCTCCATTTTTTCAAAATTTTCCAGCTTATGGTTTCGGAGATAAGGGGGGGGGATGGATAAATTTTTTTATATTTTTGTTAATATCTTTTAATTAATTTATTTTAAAAATCTGAAAAAAAATATTTGTTTTCGTCGTAATGAGCCCTCTCATTTGATATATAACATGATGGGTTAGAAACAATTTTAATTTTATATTTTCCATTTAATTCTGTAATTGCCCCCCCTAAATTAAAAGTAGAGGGTTCTCCTTATTTTCCCAGTAAACTTCAGGTGAGAAATTATAAATCTATTTTTTTTCAAAACTTTACGTTTTATAGTTTCGGGGATAAGGGGGGGAATGGGTAAATTTTGGTATATTTTCTTTAATATATTTTAATTTTTTTTAATATGAAAAAAATATATTTGTGTTCCTCAGAATGAGACCTTTCATTTGATATATTACATGATGCGTTTGAAAATTTTTTTATTTTTAAATTTTTATTTAATTCTATAATTTGCCCCCCAAAATTAATATTAATGGTTTCTCCTTAATTTTCCTGTAAAGTTCGGGCAACGCTCTATATTTCCTATTTTTTTCAAAACTTTAGGCTGAGTAGTTTCGGAGATCAGGGGGGGGGGAACGGTCGAATTTTTTCCCGCCAGAAGTACCCCTAATATCAAAATTTTTTCTTTTACGATATGTACTCCTGATCGGGTCACCAAACTATACATTGATACCAAATTTCAACCTCTTCCGTCCAGTAGTTTAGGAGAAAATGGCTGTGATGTGACAGTGGCAGAAATCCTGAGTGATATTATAAGGGTATCCGTATATTGTATATACGGAACCCTAAAAACAAAAACCGTGAGCTATCTAGATGTTATTTGGGCAACATTATATAGCAAATGAGCCCACATATCTGCCCTCCATGTTTGGCGAACTTTCTACAAAACACCCTGTATATAATAATAATATAATAATAGACCAGATATAGTTTTGGTAGATAAAGTCTCTCGGAAAACAACTTTAATTGACATAGCAATTCCTAACAACAATAATATAAATATAAAGCAAGCTGAGAAAATAACCAAATATAGAGATTTGGAATTTCAAATAAAGACTCAGTGGGACATGAACAACACACGAACTGTACCAATTGTTATGTCAACGACAGGACTAGTCCCAAAACATCTATTAAACAATTTAAAATACCTCGGTCTGGACGAACATCTTTACAAACAAATGCAAAAGCCGTCCTGTTAGGAACGGCCCGGACGGTCAGGAAATTCATGGGAAACTGCCGCCACGACTCCAACCACGGGCCTGAAACCCTGGCAAGGGCTCCCACAGAGCTAAACCCTTTTGATATCTAGAATATCTGGGGTTTAGTGAATTTTCCCCTAAAGGCACTCATAGCGTGCCTTAGAGGGAGTGTGATGCCATACATTGTATGGTCAAGTCGGATAATAATATACGACTTTATTGCACATTAAAAAGTACAAAGGCGAAGTTTAGCCATAGGCCATTCATACTTAACCATTCCTAAAACTAACTACTAACTAAACTTATAATACATACATACATACATATATATGTATCCTGTATGCAAATTCTAGGACCGGTTGTCAGCATGAGTATATGAACACATACACACACATATACATAGAAATATACATACATATATACACAACTATATACACATACATATATCATTTTTCAGGTGCATTTTTCCACTCTAACAAAAATTAATATACCTAAATATAAAAACTTAATTATATAAACGTTGTATAAAAATAAAGAATTTATCAGATTAACACGAGCTATCAGATATTAGTAAATCTTTTTTTAAACTGATTCTGAATGATTTGTTGAATATACGGTGTTTTAGAGTAATATTCATGGCATTAAATAGTCTCACAGCATTAAAAGAAAATGACCGCCGATATAGGGAAGTTTGATGTTGGGGTATTCTAAGTGAATCTTTATGTCTTGTGTTCACCTGATGTATATCGTTCAATTGATCTAGTTTTCTCGAAAGGTAGAGAGGTGCTGAGGATTCCATAACTCGTTTTAAAAAACAAATTAAGTTGTATTTAAACATTGACTCAGTTCTTAGCCATTTTAATTCCACTATGATTGGGGAAACATGATCATATCTTCTTAATTTTGCCACAAGCCTACAGCAACTGTTTTGAATTTTTTGAATTCTGTATTTTGTAATTTGATCTAGGCATGGGAAATATATAATGTTGCAGTATGATAACTTTGACAAAATGAAAGTTTCACACAATCTCTTTTTCATATGATTTGTCATAAGATGTCGGCTAACATAAAGAAGTTTCAGTCTGTAGTAACAGCACTTGATTAGTTCAGTAGAGTGTTCGATGAA
Organism: Octodonta nipae; assembly: GCA_034190945.1. Lineage (NCBI taxonomy): Eukaryota > Metazoa > Arthropoda > Insecta > Coleoptera > Chrysomelidae > Octodonta > Octodonta nipae. Next base: position 62,226,996 of record CM067216.1, on the reverse strand, counting down.
TCTAAGGTTTGCATCGACGGTTAGTCCTAAATTTTTTGCAGTTGCAGTAAATTGGATCGTTTCATTTGCTACTGTTATTTTTAGGTTTGAAGAAAGAAATTTCCGCTTTTTCTTGGAACAAAATAATAGTGACTTTGTTTTTGAACAATTTAGTTTGAGCCCATGTTTCAATGCATACATATGGAGGCTTTTTAGGTCTTTATTAATTAATATTGAAGCTCTTTCATACTCTTGTGGATGAAAGCTATGGTAAATTTGGGTGTCATCAGCAAAACATTGAATGTTACATTCAGTTATGATGTTAGGTAGATCTATGGTGTAAATTAGGTAAAGAACCGGACCTAATACGGAGCCTTGTGGTACTCCTGAAGAAATTGACTTTGTAGACGATATGTTGTTTTCTACCCTTACCAATTGTTTCCTTTCTTTCAAGTAACACTCTAACCATCTCAAAGACAGGATGTCAAATCCTATATATTTACATTTGCTGATTAAGAGATCATGGTTGATGGTGTCAAATGCCTTACTGAAGTCCACAAAAGTTAAAACACTAGCCACTCCTCTATCACTTGCTGTAATGATGTCATCAGTGATACGGCACAGAGCTGTAGTTGTGCTATATCCTTTCCTATACCCAGACTGATATCCGGAGAGTAGGTCATTGGTTTTTAAATAAGTATTCACTTGAAAATATATTACTTTTTTCAAAATTTTCGAAAACAATGGAAGTAGGCTGATAGGTCTTAAATCACTGATATCTTTAGGATTACGTACCTTAGGAGGTGGCACAATCACAGATGTTTTCCAGCAGTTTGGGAAATAGCCACACTCAAGACAGCTATTTACTATATGAAGTATATATATATATATATATATATATATATATATATATATATAATTAAAAAAGACAGTGGAGTAGCTAGGATGGGTGGCATCCGGGGCGGATATTGTAGGTGTCACCCCAAAACTCAATCAAAACTGTTAATCAACATATCATATTTTATGTTGCTTCATTTTCTAGCGTTAGAATGTCAAGATTGTTTAATCTGGTGTCCGTCATTGTAGCTCGCAGGTAATTTGTGATTAATATTAATTTGCTAAAACTCCTCTTACATGAAGCAACGTATATCCATATTATTAAAAATGACTAGTTCGAGCATTATTTTCGGAAGAGATTCTATAACATGAAATTTTACAAGGAACACTATAGTCGAGTTATTTTTTCATATTCATAGTATATTTTTGGGGAAAATGTAATAAACCCTGTTTTGGGGGTGTTTTTGGGGCATTTTCCACCTTACTACAAGCTTGCGGTAAAGTGTTTTTCCTATTCTTACATGACTTACAAAACTGTTGCATTTAAATACACAATAAAATGCGCTCATAAGTTTTCTTATAATTGCTGAAAGATAATATTCTAAAAATGTAAGCATTTCACAAATCCTTATGAAATTAAACCATTTATTTAGAATCGGTGTTAATCTAAACCTTGAAAGTTTTATATTTTGCTACTAAGCGATATCTTCATTAACTTTTAATATTAAACTGAAAATTGAGAAGCAAAATGATAATTTGAGAGCTTTGCTTGCCACTGAGGTATCAATTGTTTTATTACTTACGATTGCATGAACACGAGTATTATGGATCGTTTTCAGAAGATGAGACCCATTTATTGCAAATAAAGTTTCAAAACAATATCTATATACATACACTTTTCATAAGATATATTTCTGTCTAATTTTCTTTATTATTGAAGAAGAAAGAGTTTCGAGAGTTTTTATTTTGTATTTTGTTGACAGTTGAATTACATAGGCTGAAAAAATTTCGACAGTCAAATATAGAAATTGGAGTACACTTTTTTGAAGGTTTTTGATGCGCTGAAGTTCAAATTGCCCAATTTGTTCTGGTTTTCGCGATATACTAACTTAGGGTTGCCAACCCCAAATTTAAAAAACCAGGAATTCATTACTTATGTTGGGAAAACCAGGAGAATTCAGCATAAAAACAGGACGCAGTACTAGAGTTGCAATAGTTACATTAATGTGCAGTGAAAAAGCGCAGTGAAAACACCCGTGAACCGTGAGGCCGCCCGTAACGTAAGAATTGTAAAAGTGGCCAACGAATTTTAATATACAAGATGTTACCAGGGCGCTTAAAAAACAGGACGCTGCTTAAAGAACTATCCAGGACACTACCAAAAACAGAACATTTCCTGGGAAAACATGACGTTTGGCAACTCTATCCTAATCTATATAAGTGCAAAAATAGTGGATTTTGCCATTTTGAGGTTATATAGCATCGTAAAAATTTGATCACCCAATAACTGTTCCATCCACCTTAAAGTATAAGTTTTAATTTTTCTAATCATGTTGAGTTTGCTCAGAAATCATTTTTTAGTTTAAGACATTTGTAAGCCCTATTCTCATATTCTATAACAGAGAATCTAAAATCACAAATGCCAAACTCATTAAACTTAAACTCAACAACTTTAAACCTGACAACTCTGTATCTAATAACTTCAAACCCTACAGCCGCAATCCTACACACTCCCAAATTAACCAAGTCTTAGAAACCACCCTTTCCACAAGCAGTTAACAGTAACTTTAAATTGCAATATCCCAGCGAAAAAAAACAAACAAACAAAAATGGACAAAAATAGCAATTTTTGCTCTTTCATGTTATGATATCTCAGTTTCGTGCTCAGCGCACCATAATTCTTCGGAAAAGTATATTCTAGTTTGTGTGTCTGAGAGTTTTTTTAAATTAATTAAAATCCTAAGCCACTTGTCTATATTAAATATTTTTACTGAATTCATATTATTCTTGATTAAGATAAATTGTGCCTAATGTCCAAACTTTTACTTATAAAAACAACCCTCTCAGGTGTGGAAGCAGCACTGCAATATGCATTTAAATCCATACTGGAGAATTATTTAAAGTTTTTAAGTAATCTAGGCTAAAGTATTTTTACCTATCGTAACCCCAACAATAATTCAAAAAATGCACTTCATAATATACGGTAAAGCTCTCAGATTGCCCTAAATGAGAACTAGAGGTGATTTGCTTCCCATACATACGGCGCACCAGAGCATTACACTTCGATGTCTTGCTGTCTGACGTTAAACAGCAAAATCTGTATTTCTTCTCTTGTCGAATTCTGCACTACTTAAAACCTTATGGTTTGGTGCCAAAGATAGCACCAAAAGGAATCAGGAGCCCACTTAAAGCAAACTTCTATCAACTGTTATCTTAAAGATTATTCGTACTGTGGATGCAACTGGTTTATATATTAAAACATTTGAAAAAAGAACTAAAGTCAAAAACGCAAGTCAAAGACACTGGCACAACCATTGTGCCTTTGGAATTTTAACGAATTTCGTTGTCTCCCTTAGAAGTTTCGCCTCTCCAACTACTAGATTTAGGTTTCACCTTAACCTAAGGATATTTAGGGTACATTATGGAAGCTTTCGACCTTTCCGGGTCTCATCAGTTAGGCGAAGGAGCCTAAGAGCTGGTGGTTTTATCTTACTTGACGTATACTGTCCGTACATTTTTGAGAGCGCCCTTTTTCATTTAAATCACCAAACTGAGGAGGACTTGAGTTCTTGCTATTTCAAATTTGGAAAAAAATAGAAAGCAAGCCTAAACAATAAAAAACCAGTAAGGTTATTTAAAACTCTCAGAACTATTCTTGTTTATCTTTGTTTTTTTAAGAGACACCTCAAAAAAGTCTAAAATATTTTTTTGACATAAGACATAACAAGAAATGTTTTGCCCTTACATAAATATTCGTATACAAGCTGTTGCCCTTTGGTGTTCTCAAGTATATACCTAACTTAACATTTTGTTTTCGACATTTTCTCTACGTAGGTAATTTGATTTTATTATCCTCTAAATTATAAAAAAACCGTTCAGTTTGGAAAAAGTATTGTAAAGAATATCTAGTAAGGGAAACGTTGTTTCATATTGTTCCTTATTTTATTAAAAATATTAATGAATTCAGTACATTCTATCTGTTGAGACGAAATTATAATGTCTGCGTTTGTCTGTCCAGTTATTTTCTGATTAGTAATGCGTTAGTAATGTCACTCCCAACTTGCTTTTACGGTACTTTATTTTTCAATCTAACTTGAACTAGTCGAAGGACTACTTTCACTGGCCTTCAACTTATTTCTTCTTCATATCGAAGACGAAGAAATGAGGAATGCAATGTCGAGTGCAAGCAAACAGGCACTCCGAATCAAACCATTGGAAACAGTTTTGTGCAACGACTAAGAAAACGAAACGGAAAGTCCGCGAATTGAGCTTGAAGTTTTACGTAAGAATCTTGTAATATTTATGCGAAGAATAAATAATTAAGAAAAATATTTTACATACTTATGTAAATAAATGAATTTTTGGAGACCAGGTTATGCCGGTTAATCTACTGATATCATAGCCTCCTCTTGTAATACGGCGTTTATTTGGTCTGTTTATATCTCTATGATACCAGTAATTGACTTTTATTGTCCATCTATCATCTTCTTGAATTTGACTTTAGTCTTTTCTCTAAACCACTCTATTCTTTTTCGATCTCTCTTTGTTATTCTGATCATCTCTCCATAAACCTTTGTGTAATTTGATGATTTCCTGTAATGTCTCTCTTTAGAATTCAAGTTTCACAACCTTATGTCAGTATTGGAAGAACAGATTGATAATTCGTTTTTCTAGAAATCGATGGGCATTCTAGACTTGAAGAGTAATGAGTCTTAGACCTTTCTTGTATAGGGTTTGTAAATAGTTTGCGTGCATATATTTTAGGTGGAGATAGTTTAGAGCAAATCAAACAAAAAACTCTTATACCATTATGGTGTGTAGGTCTTAATAACTAAGAAAATCCAAAATACATTTTATTTAAATTATTGTCAATGTGGCAACATCGCGTCTTGTCATTACAAACTTAAATAGTTGAACAAATAAAGTCGGCTAAGAATAAATAAACCCATGATCTGTGATAAACACTTATAATTTGTATTCAGTAATTCAATAATTAAAATTATTTTGTCGAAATTGTGATTTGTTCCGGTAAATAAAACATTTGTGATATAGGTATTTCTGAACTAGTTTTCCTATTAGCTATTAATTTTTGGAAGAAATAATTCTGAAATTACGTCAAAGCAGAGAGGGATAAAAAGATATTTACATATTATTTAGAAAAAAATCGATACAATGTAACGCAAAAGGATCTGTAGTTAACTGCAAATCTTTCGGCTAGAGCAATCTAAGTACTTACCTAATAAATAAACTCCAATGTTATTGTTTTCAAAAGTGCACGATTTAATCCACTTCTTATAAATATCTAGGATTTTTCACTAAAACGTGTCACGGATACTACACATATAAACCGGTCTTTAGATTGTAAACAAATCAAACGCTACAAAAACTCCCGATAGCTACATCACATTGTATTTAATGTCTAAGTGCTTCTTGGGAAATAACACCACAGTTTAAAGAAAATTGCTGTATATTCCAAACGTTTCGGGGTCTAGATCAGACCCCGTTTTCAATGGTTAAGAAACTACGGATTAAAAAGGCACAATTCTAAGATGTAAATTAAAATATTTGACAATGTGTATTATTTGATTTTTGACGTAAGTAAGAGTTATGAATTTCTAGAAATTATCAATTTGGTCTACCAATAGTGACGTGAGTCACGGCAAGAATTTGTATTCCACGTAAATATATGCGACTATGATATCTGGCAATGCAGCGTGATGTGACGCAGATAATACTCAGTTTCTCACCGTGAGTGTGTTCAAAGCGTTTAAAAAATGGAAGGAAAATTAATCGAGGCAGTGCGAATTCGTTAAGTTTTATATGATACAAGCCATGAAGCCTATCTGAGGTCCGAGGACTCCGATCCTGAAATCAAATAATCAATACATGCAGAAATCAACTTACTTGATACAGTGAAACTGCGGTTTGTTTTGCGATGTTCGTCGCCGTGATTCAACCTGGCCATGAAGATGCGTTTCATTTTGCTGCTAGCCTCAAGGGCGATATTGCACGAAAATTTCAAGTTAAGTAACAAAATATACTGCAAATAGGGAACCATTCATAATGGAGACATGAGGTAGTTCTATAAGAATAGTGTTCAAAATTTTGGAAGTCAGGTTCAGGTTGCTAAGGCTAAGCCGCTAGCTAAGTTTGTAAATGTGATTTATGCCTTATTAAATTTATATATTGTGTGATTTTTTTAAACACTTTTTTCTCTATCTCTGAAATTTGTGGAGGAGTTCTAATATTTTTCTAAATAAAAATCTGTAACTGCAAAACGGATACCTGCTAAACGAATTTCAACAATGTTGGTGCCGTTGAAAACAACTTTTCTTGGGCAAGAAAATCGACCTTCTTGTTGTTATAGAAAATGCATATTTTATTGTGTGTAAAATTCAGGTTGCTGTTACAAATCTCCCTAAGTTCTTCGCATAATTCACATATTTCCAGTCAAATTATAACTCCTTAAGGCTTTACCAACAAAACAGTGAGATATGATGAATTGTTAAACAAATCACAACCGCCTGAATGGCTTCTAAACAGATCAATAAAACTTAGCAGCATTACAATTTTTACTTGTTTCCTTTCCTTTTTTAATTGTCCTTTTATGGTATATCAAGTGTAAAACTTCATAAAAATTCAAATGCCATATATTTTCATCTCATACCACGGTTTGAAATGTTTAGATTTTTGGTTATGATTTTTTTTTTTTGATTTTGCTCAGATAGTCACTCAAGAAATTTTGAACAGATTTGCGTACTGTGATTTCAAGTTTATAACTTGTTTATGTTAACATCGATATTGTTCAGCTTACATTAAATATCTCTGTGGAAATTTAATGAAAGAAATGTTCCCCCAAAATTCCAGGTCTTATACAAGGTGTTATATTTAAAATAAAAAGTCACACCCATGCACCCTAACATGAATAAGAAAAATGCACAATATTCAAAGCAGTCATAAAATATATATTTGAATGGATTCAGGCTTTTCAACAACTGTGTATTTTCGTGAATAATGCTATACCTGGACTTTTATATGTTCAGGTCTAGTTTATTGTTTATGTTGTTCCCAAATACAAAGTTTGTAGTAAAATCTGACCCAGGGTGATTATATTTCATTCTTAAATGACTCTGTTACGTTCTTAGACATATTTGGATACTAACTTAGCAGCATCATTCGATGTTTGTGTATAATCTCAATTTGTAACATGAAAAAGTGCATCAGTTGTTGTTTGTAAAACCTTAAGACATAGCGCCTATCCCGAGGTTCAGCAAAAATAAGTCCGTTTCGGCATGTGGTTGGGATTAAATAATGTCATAAACAGAGAAATAGAATAAGATATTTTATAGAAAATAAATAATTAGAAATTGTTAGTGGGAATAGAGTAGAGAATAGAAAAAAAAATTGGATCAAGAAATCATACGAAAAATACTATAATATAAATTATGCAAAACAATTGGGAAAGGTTTTCTTTGGGTTTTTTATTCAGACGTCGTTGTTTCCTCTTCGTGTGGACCGTCTGAATATTTCCGTCTTCTATACGGCTAGCGCAACCCAGTTCGCTAATCGCTTAGGAAACGAATGCGAGAACTGCATCTCCGTTCCCTAAGAGGTTAAAGAACACATATGCAAATAAGCAAGCCATTTCGTCAAAAATTTTAATCATAAAAATATTAGTAAATATATTTAGTAGATACGTATAAAAAAGTAATGTCATTCGGGTATCTATCCCAGGTAACAATAATGTAAGAGATAAATACAAAGTAAATATAAACTAGTGAGATCTGCCATGACTTTTCGCAATTGTATTAAGAAAAATATTTGCACTCAATGCTCCCTTCTTTTTTTGACGTTTGTTCCCAATTCGCTGTGAGCTAGCCTCTTAAGGGGCCATTTTCACCCGACGGTTAAAATCGTTCGGGTAAAAATGTCATAAAAACGAGGTGTATGGACAAGAACGCCGTTTTTGCACGTCGTTCCAAAATGTCAGGCGAAGTCTGAATTTTGACGGTTATCGTGCCAACGGTTCGGGTAAACACGAGGTGTGTGGCGTCAACAGTTAAGTTGGTCGGTCATTTTTCTGAGACAGTGACGTTCAGTATTTTCACTTTTTTATTATTTTGTTGTTTATTGGCTAGAAAAAATTCTGATATTAAATATTGGACTAGTGACTTTCTATTACTGTTTATGATTAAACTTTATCAATCATTTCCTTGCGTTTGAAGATTTCTTTTTCTTTTTATTTCCTAACAAAATCGCTGCCACTGCTAATAAGCGGTCCATCGTGATTAACTGGCCCAAAAGAAGATTGTTTTGTGTGGACTTATCAGTCAACGTGCTTCGTTCCAACATTTTTAAACGTCGCGTCGGGTAAAAACGTCAGAGAAGAACGATGTGAGTGGGGACCTTTAGGGAAATGAGATGTAGTTCTTGCATCCGTTTCCTGCTGGATTAGCGAACTTGGTTGCGCTAGACACGGTAATATGCGGACCGGCTCTTAGGGTGGTGGGAAAATGCTTAATTGTCAAACGTGCTTGCTACATGGGAATTTGTGCCGTATATTACTTCGACCTGACCTACCGCTATTTAACGTCAGCGCTGCGGTTTTTTCCAACTGTGAAGTTTGCTAAAGGTCGACATCCTGAACTTCTGTTAAACTTTCATTTTCCAACTACTACTGTCAAGTTAAATTGAAAAAAAAATTAATAATTAATAATTTAAACAAATTTGAAAAATAATTTTGAGTATTTAATTTTGAAAGAGTAAATGTCAGAGAATATGACGAAACGTTTAAAACCACCTATCATATTGAATAATGTACATTTTTCCTTTACAAATATCACTCGATTCTTTCCGAAAAGTTTTGAGTTATCCAATATTGAACAACAGTTTCATATTCACGGTTAAATTCCTTATCTGGTGATGTGCCACACGTATATATCGAAACCAATTACAAATAATAAAAATTTCAGATAATATAAATATTCCCTAATTATCCCAACTTTAAAATCTTTATGTATTTGCTTATCAGTCAATCAGACTGCTCTCATTTCTATCTATAGGATCGAGGTAAATCTGCCAAGTTTTTTGTAATCTATTGTCACTCCTATCCCTAAGTATGTTTTGTTATCAGTTTATCGTTACCTGATAACCGAAAATATACGAACCAGAATTGGACAGAAAAAAAACTCTCTCGTTGCCTGATATTAAGAAAAATAAACGGCTTCAAATGTTGTTTCAGCTGGGTCGCAAAAATATAAAACAAGCTCTTAATATTTTCGAACTAATACTAAAATGCAAACATCAACAAGGGTGTTATCAAAATTTTCCAATTCGGTTATTTCATCATCATCGCAGTGTAACCACTTGCCATTATTTCGAACTACAGACGTGTAGTGCCCGGTTGAGATGGTTTCACCGTGGTGTAACACGACACCTTTGACTTCAAAGATTTTAAATTCAATTTCTACATGATCACACTTGAAATCATTAATCTTTGAGTTAATTTTTAGATCTGATTGTCCGTCATTTCGAATTATCGATATCATCAGAATGTCTCGCAGATGTGTTAAGTTTTTTGTTTGTTCATATGTACTGGCCTGACATTTATCACATACACTACCATAAGTCGTGAAGTCTAACAAATCTTTAAACATTATTTGATCGTTGATTTTCGAAGGTGGCAAGATGAGTCTACACATTGGGAATGGTCCGATTTTTTGTTTTTCTTCATACTCGCAATATTTGCAGTAGTAGTAAACATCTTCCATGAATGAAATCTTATCGAAATAGTCGATGTCAACTAGCTGGAGTAAAGCCATGAGAAATTGCTCTGCGTTTTGTTCTCGAATTTCATCAAATCCACGACCGAGTAGTTTCCGTAAAGCATCACAATCCAGTGTTCGTTTATGAATCATTTCTGCAACAATTTGATCGAACTCGCTTTTAACTTTGGCCACCGACTCTCTGAACGATGGCAAGGCGAGCATTAGCTGTACAACAGCGTTGGCATAACATGATACACCGTCTGAATTTCTCAGGCCAGCGTGTGTGAACGATTTCATTTCAAATATACGATATACTATATATACCTTTAAATTATGGTTTACAATTTCAAATAATTCCCTCGGTTAAAACGATAACTTTTTATTCTCTTATTATAAAGCCAGGCTATTCTATAGTGCTAAACTAGTGATACACATTAAAAAAAATGTGGTATACTTAATTAAATATATAGAGATTCGAACCTACAACCTTTGCTTCAAATGCAAAACCGCGTTTGTCTACACTATCCATTCTCACAATTACTAATTGCTCGTACTTAATAAGTTAATAAAAATGTAATGTATTTGTTAGATGTTAATATAAATTGCTTAGAATTATTTTTATAATTACATTCGAAAATATTCCGGTGTTACAAAAAAAATCTCCTATGTTGTTGGATAATGACAAGAAATCCACTTTAAAAGATGGTTAAAATAGATTTTATTAATCATCTTAATTCATTAAAAAATGAGCGATAATTTGAAAAAAATGCTGCTGTTCAGTTCTTACTTATTTGTTCATTGTTTGGAGAGTGTGATTAGTAAATTGAATTACCATTTACGAATTAATAAATACAAAAGGTTTGAGTTGAAGTAAAGTTTAATTAAATGACTCAACCAAGACTTGTTATTTAGTTCAATGCTTCTTATAGATATAAAATACACAATACTTGTTTGACCTAGTCATCTGTGGCTCAAAATAAAAGTGAAAGAAATATTATAAAATTAATTACTAAAACAATTAAAGTTTTCTATGTCTTTGAAAATGTAAAATACACAGTTTAGCTACTTGTCAATAGATAGCCTTATTAATAATAAGAAAAATTGATTCAGTAGAATACTATGACTTTCAGATATTTCTCAAATTTTTTCGAAATCACATAAATACTTCCAAATTTTAGGACTTTATTAAGTTCTTGACTTTAAAAATTGTTAGATATACCCTGTAATTATTTCTGTAATAAACCATAAACAATTTGGTCTCAGGGTATTACTTCACCTATCTGTATTGAAATGAAATTGCAAGTTCATTATGTGATTTATTATACTGACCATTGCGATCCAAAATTTTACTTCAATAGTTCCGAGGTGATTACGAAATTCATTAAGCTCGGCATTGGGAATATTTGGTGAGTTTGGTTTTATAGATTTTTTAATTTCTAGTTAATTGGTTTTCTGTCTTTTTTTTTCTGGCAAATGAGTATTAAATTTTCCTCGTCAGTAATAATAACGATGAATTAAGCAAAGCCTAAATGTTGATACGAAATTAACTTTGATACCATGTCTTCCTTTGTTTTTCCAGTTATTTTCTGATTATAATCCGTCCCAAACGGCGAAGAAATGCCGAATGCGATGCCAATTGCAAGGACTCTTATACAAATTATAGACGTTTGCATGACTTTAAAATCGGATCACCAAAACCAATGAATATTAAAATTTATATTTGTTCCCCTTCAGTTATTTGGGACATTTTTTTCATGATTTTTCTAAATGTAAAACTCTAGAAAGCTGATAATTATCTACATAGAAATGACATGTTTCGGTATTTCATTTTTAGTATTCTTATTCAAATTCCCACGTCAGAACTTTCAAACTATTTGGGAGTGAACGTCATTTTCAACTTCATTCTCACTTGATTTTAAAATTTTCATATTTTTTAATTGTTTATGTTTACGTTACTTCTTTTGACTTCTATGAAATATCTCTATGGAAATTTTCTAAAAATGTACACGATTACATTTAAACTAAAAAAGGCACTCCCACTCTCGGTGAAACTGGATATCTAAATGAACCACAAGCAAGCTCCTGGTATCCGTCATGTACCTTAAAACAAATTATTTAATGACTACCAGGCATATTTAACTGAGCAACATGACCCGAGATTTATGGAAAATAATAACTGGCGACAAAAGAGTGTGCATCAGTTGTTGTTTGCTGGCATTAAGGAAATAGATTTGTGGAAACCGCCTTATTACGATCCCCATCACATGGAAATTTGTGCCATCCATAGGTTTTCGCCTGAATTACGCCCTAACGTCTTCGAGAGCCCATATATCAATAGGGATCGTCACCATTCCTTTACAAATAGCACTGCATACTTTCCGAACAATTTCGCGCAATCAAATATTGAATCACAGTATCATATTAACGAATTCTAGACAATATGCATAATAAGTGTCTCTCGGCTATAGAGAAATATTTTCTTTACGAATGTTGTTTAGAATCAAATGTTCTCCGATATTAACTGACAATTTTCGCAAATTCCCAGATATTCCAAGAAATTATCTTTTTTATTTTTATATTGTATGATAAAATGACAGAGAGAAGTCGTTACATAACTTTGAATTTGCACTTTCGAGTAACATATAGGAAAATTACCAAAATACGTTAGGTATTCATTATTCATTTACAGTAATCAACACATTGCATTTAGAAACATCACTGCATATATTCTGAATGATTTTGAGTTGTCAAATATTAAACAATTATCCCGTATTCATTGTTAAATTTACTATTTGATGATATGCCACATGAATATGAATGAATATTGTTACGAAATTTACCCAAAGCCGACCCTGTTTCGTTTCAGTAAGACAACAAACGCTTTGAGATAAAAAAAAAACGGTTCTCGAAATTTTAAATTGAACCCACGGACTATATAACAATATGTTGAAACCAAATAGAAATTAATAAAAATCAGATTATATAAATGTTCCCTAATCATCCCAATTTGAATGCCTTATCGCTATTCCTTCTCGGTCCCTCTCATTTCTCTCATTTCGATCAATCGAGGTAAATCTTTCAAGTTTGTTGTAATTTATTGTCACTCTTATCTGTAAGTATTTTTTATCAATTTATAGTTACTTGTTGCCGGAAACTGTACGAATTGGACGAAAAAAAAACATACCAACTCTCTCATGTTTGATACCTCATAAAAATAAACGATTTTTCATCTGGGTCGTAAAAAAATAAAACAAAACCTCAACATGCTCTAAAATGCAAACATTAACAAGGGTATTATCAAATTGTTATGTCATCATCAACACAGTGTAACCATTTGCCATTCTTTCGATTTCAGAGGAGTGCCTGGTTGAAATGGTTTCACCGTGGTGTGAAACGACACCTTTGACTTCAAAGATTTTAAACCCAATTTCTACATGATCACAGTTGAAATCCATAATCTTTGAGTTAATTTTTAGATCTGATTGTCCGTCATTTCGAATTATTGATATCATCAGAGTATCTGGCAGATTTGTTGGTTCGTATGTACAGGTCTGACATTTATCACATATAGATCCTACCGTAAGCAGTGAAGTCTAGCAACTCTTTAAACAATACTTGATTGTTGAAGCAGATAATTTGAAAACACACACTAGGATTCCGTTTTTCCGTTTCCGTTTTTCTGAATATTTGCAATTTTCACAATAGTATTAAATATCTTCGTTGAATGTAATCTTATTGATAAAGACGCCCTTTGCTAACTTGAACTTGAGTATATCAACGAATATAGAGTCTATATTTGATGGTATTATAGCTACGAGAAATTTTGTTTCAGAAGGTTGTCAAAAATTATTCATAAATGTTGAAAAACTGACTTTTTTGCTTTAGGCTATAGAGAAATAGTTGTTTAGACCCAAATGTTCTACGATGATATTAGACGATTATCGAAAATTCTGTGAAATTGTTAATTAATATATATATATATATATATATATATATATATATATATATACGTATATTTGATATATTAATTTGATGATAAATTGCATTTCTTTTATAGAAAATAAAAAAAATGAAATTTATTGAAAATCCAAAATAATGGATGAAAATGATTGAGCAATGGTCAGGACAACATTTTTCTTATTTTTTACGGTTTTATTGCATTTTTTTATTTCATAAATCACGTTATGAACAACTTTAAATATTTCAGTAAATTTGTGTCAGTCCAAATTTCATATTCAAAGTCTTGGCGAATCAGCTGCCGACTATAGCTTGCAACAAATGTTTCATTAGTTTGGTAAGGCAATGAATCCACGAAATAATTTTCCAGAATGGACAAAAGTCGCAATTTTTGCTCTTTTATGTTATGATATCTCAGTTTCGTGCTCAGCGCACCATAATTCTTCGGAAAAGTATATTCTAGTTTGTGTGTCTGAGAGTTTTTTTTAATTAATTAAAAACGTAAGCCACTTGTCTATATTAAATATTTTTACTGAATTCATATTATTCTTGATTAAGATAAATTGTGCCTAATGTCCAAACTTTTACTTATAAAAACAACCCTCTCAGGTGTGGAAGCAGCACTGCAATATGCATTTAAATCCATACTGGAGAATTATTTAAAGTTTTTAAGTAATCTAGGCTAAAGTATTTTTACCTATCGTAACCCCAACAATAATTCAAATAATGCACTTCATAATATACGGTAAAGCTCTCAGATTGCCCTAAATGAGAACTAGAGGTGATTTGCTTCCCATACATACGCCGCACCAGAGCATTACACTTCGATGTCTTGCTGTCTGACGTTAAACAGCAAAATCTGTATTTCTTCTCTTGTCGAGTTCTGCACTACTTAAAACCTTATGGTTTGGTGCCAAAGATAGCACCAAAAGGAATCAGGAGCCCACTTCAAGCAAACTTCTATCAACTGTCATCTTAAAGTTTATCCGTACTGCAGATGCAACTTGTTTTTTTTTAACTGAAACGATTTGGAAAAGAACTAAAGTCAAAAACGTAAGTCAAAGACAAAAGTCTTTCAGATTGTGTGAAACTTCGAGAAGTCCTGATACTGGCACAACTTTTGTGCCGTTCGCATTTCATTGTCTCCCTTTGAAGTATCGCCTCTTCAATTACTAGATTTGGGTGTCACCTTAACCTAACGAAATTTAGGGTGCATTTTGGAAGCTTTCGACCTTTCTGGGTCTCATCAGTTACGCGAAGAAACCTAAGAGCTGGTGGTTTTATCTTGCTTGACGGACACTGTCCGTCCATTTTTGAGAGCAAGAATTGGTGCCAACCACGGCGTTTTAATAGTCCAGACAATTCATAATTCCTTTGAATTTCAAACGCCAAACTCTTAACTAACACTGTTGATGGATTGGCATCATTTCTTCTTAAAATGCGCCCTTTTTCATTTAAATCACCAAACTGAGGAGGACCCGAATTCGTGCTATTTCAAATTTGGAAAAAAATAGAAAGCAATCTTAAACAATAAAAAACTATCAGTAAGGTAATTTCAAATTCTCAGAACTACTCTCGTTTAACTTTGTTTTTTTAAGCGACACCTCAAAAAAGTCTAAAATACTTTTTTTGACATAAGACATAACAAGAAATGTTTTGCCCTTATATAAATATTCGTATACAAGGTGTTGCCCTTTTGTGTTATCCAGTATATACCTAACTGACCATTTTCTTTTCGACAGTTTCTCTACGTAGGTAATTTGATTTTAGTATTCTCTAAATTATAAAAAAACCGTTCAGTTTGGAAAAACTATTGTAAAGAATATCTAGTAAGGGAAACGTTCTTTCATATTGCATTATAAAAAGATAGTTCATTATTTTATTAAAAATATTAAAGAATTCAGTACATTCTATGTGTTGAGAAGAAATTATCTTGGATATCATGTCTGCGTTTGTCTGTCCAGTTATTTTCTGATTAGTAATGCATCTCAAACGTCGGATAAAATCGAAATAACGATGTCACTCGCAACTTGCTTTTACGGTACTTTATTTTTCGATTTAACTTGAACTAGTCGAAGGACTACTTTCACTGGCCTTCAACTTATTTCTTCCTCATATCGAAGACGAAGAAATGTGGAATGCAATGTCGAGTGCAAGCAAATAGGCACTCTGTATCAAACCATTGGAAACAGTTTTGTGCAACGACTACGAAAACGAAACGGAAAGTCTGCGAATTGAGCTTGAAATTTTACATAAGAATTTGTAATATTTATGGGAAGAATAAATAATTAAGAAAGATATTTTACATACTTAAGTAAATAAATAAATTTTTGGGGACCAGGTTATGCCGGTTAATTTACTGATATCATAGCCTCCTCTTGTAATACGGCGTTTATTTGGTCTGTTTATATCTCTGTGGTACCATTAAGTGACTTTTGTTGTCCATCTATTATCTTCTTGAATTGTTAAATTTTCTGCCCATTGACATTTGAGGAATTTGACTTTAGTCTTTTCTCTAAACCACTCTATTCTTTTTCAATCTCTCTTTGTTATTCTGATCATCTCCATAAACCTTTGTGTAATTTGATAATTTCCTGTAATGGCTCTCTTTAGAATTCAAGTTTCACAACCTTATGTCAGTACTGGAAGAACAGATTGATAATTCGTTTTTCTAGAAATCGATTGGCATTCTAGACTTGAAGAGTAATGAGTCTTAGACCTTTCTTGTATAGGGGTTGTAAATAGTTTGCGTGCATATATTTTAGGTGGAGATAGTTTAGAGCAAATCAAACAAAAAACTCTTATACCATTATGGTGTGTAGGCCTTAATAACTAAGAAAATCCAAAATACATTTGATTTAAATTATTGTCAATGTGGCAACATCGCGTCTTGTCATTACAAACTTAAATAGTTGAAGAAATAAAGTCGGCTAAGAATAAATAAACCCATGATCTGTGATAAACACTTATTCTGTACTTACACTGTATTCAGTAATTCAATAATTAAAATTATTTTGTCGAAATTGTGATTTGTTCCGGTAAATAAAACATTTGTGACATAGGTATTTCTGAAATAGTTTTCGTATTAGCTATTAATTTTTGGAAAAAATAATTCTGAAATTACGTCAAAGCGATAAAAAGATATTTACATATTATTTAGAAAAAATTCCATACAATGTAACGCAAAAGGATCTGTAGTTAACTGCAAATCTTTCGGCTAGAGAAAATTATTGTTTTTAAAACTGCACGATTTAATCCACTTCTTATAAATATCTAGGATTTTTCACTAAAATGTTTCACGTAAACTACACCTATGAACCAGTCTTTAGATTGTAAACAAATCAAACGCTACAAAAACTCCCGATAGCTCCGTCACACTGCATTTGTTGGAAAGAAATTATCAATTTGGTCTACCAATACTGACATACGGTTGTCAAACCGGCATTCTAAGGCCAGTTGCAAAATGAGACGCAACCTCGTGACGTGATGTGAGTCGCGGCAAGAATTTGTATTCCACGTAAATATATGCGACTATGATATCTGGCAATGCAGCGTGATGTGACGCAGATAATACTGACGGTAACCTGAGGAACCCAATGTTTAAGCCGCAGTTTCTCACCGTGAGTGTGTTCAAAGTGTTTAAAAAATGGAAGGAAAATTAATCGAGGTAGTGCGAATTCGTTAAGTTTTATATGATACAAGCCATGAAGCCTATCTGAGGTCCGAGGACTCCGATCCTGAAATCAAATAATCAATACATGCAGAAATCAACTTACTTGACACAATGAAACTACGGTTTGTTCGTCGCCGTGATTCAACCTGTTCATGAAGATGCGTTTCATTTTGCTGCTAGCCTCAAGGGCGATATTGCACGAAAATTTCAAGTTACACAAATTTTTTGAAATGCATTTTCCTCTTTACCAACATATGTTCCGAGACCTGGCAAAATTTTCTTTTTTCATAAAATTATTTGTAACTTAAGTTACATGCTTAAGTAACAAAATATACTGCAAACAGGGAACCATGCATCATTGAGACATGAGATAGTTCTATAAGAATAGTGTTCAAAATTTTGGAAGTCCCGTTCAGGTTGCTAAGGCTAAGCCGCTAGCTAAATTTGTAAATGTGATTTGTGCCTTATTAAATTTATATATTGTGTCATTTTTTAAACACTTTTTTCTCTATCTCTGAAATTAGTGGAGGAGTTCTATTTTTCTAAATAAAAATCTGTAATGCAAAACGGATACGGGCTAAACAAATTTCAACAATGTTGGTGCCGTTGAAAACAACTTTTCTTGGGCAAGAAAATTTACCTTCTTCGTGGTGATAGTAATTTGGTATGTGGCCATTAGAGCACATTTTTGGATATTGTTATAGAAAAAGCATATTTTATTGTGTGTAAAATTCAGGTTGTTGTTACAAATCTCCTTAAGTTCTTCGCATAATTCACATATATCCAGTCAAATTATAACTCCTTAAGGCTTTACCAAGAACAGAGTGAGATATGATGAATTGTTAAACAAATCACAATCGCCTGCATGGCTTTTAAACAGATCAATAAAACTTATCAGCATTACAATTTTTACTTGTTTCCTTTCCTTTTTTAATTGGCCTTTTATGGTATATCAAGTATAAAACTGTAGAACACGAAATAACAACATTCAAATGCCATATATTTTCATCTCATACCACGGTTTGAAATGTTTAGATTTTTGTTTATGATTTTTTTTGATTTTGCTCAGATAGTCACTCAAGAAATTTTGAACAGATTTGCGTACTGTGATTTCATATTTTTAAGTTGTTTATGTTAACATCGATATTGTTCAGCTTACATTAAATATCTCTGTAGAAATTTAATGAAAGAAATATCCCACCGAAATTCCTGGTCTTATACAGGGTGTTGTATGTAAAATAAAAAGTCACACCTATGCACCCTAACATGAATAAGGAAAATGCACAATATTCAAAGCAGTCATAAAAATATATTTGAGTGGATTCAGACTTTGCAACATGTGTGTGTGTGTATTTTCGTGACTAATGCTATGTTCAGGTTTAGTTTATTGCTTATGTTGTTCCCAAATACAAAGTTTGTAGTAAAATCTGGCCAGGGTGATTATATTTCATTCTTAAATGACTCTGTTACGTTACCTTAAACATATTTGGATACTAACTTAGCAACATCATTCGATTGTTTGTGGATAATCTCAATTTGCAACCTGAAAAAGTGTATCAGTTGTTGTTTGTAAAACCTTAAGACATAGCGCCTAACCCCAGGTTCAGCAAAAATAAGTCCGTTTCGGCATGTGGTTGGGATTTAATAATGTCAAAAACAGAGAAATAGAATAAGATATTTTATAGAAAATAAATAATTAGAAATTGTTAGTGGGAATAGAGTAGAGAATAAAAAAAAATTGGATCAAGAAATCATACGAAAAATACTATAATATAAATTATGCAAAACAATTGGGAAAGGTTTTCTTTGGGTTTTTTATTCAGACGTCGTTGTTTCCTCTTCGTGTGGACCGTCTGAATATTTCCCTCTCCTATACGGCTAGCTAGGGATGTTCATGATCCAAAAATATCGATATTTTTTTCGATATAATATATCGCAATGCTGTATCGATATTTTCTAATATATCGTGAAATATATCGATATTTATGATATATCGTATGTAATTTGTATTTAACTAGTCTGTAATAAAGAAAAGGGAGAATTGCAGTGTTTCTGAAACCTTATTGGGGCTGTTAGTTTCATTTTTAAATTCCCCGACTCTCTAAGTACGCAAACAGCAACTCTCAATACCTTGTAATAACCAATTTGTCGACTAAAATCAGGTTGATGTTGCAATCTCCTGATAACTATTGAATACTGTTCTGAACATTTTATACTTTCAACTAAGAATACCAAAATGATAATATTATATAGAAATCATCAGATCTGGCAACACAGCGTCAAACACTAAACATCTATTCTCCTGTTGCTATAGTAAACCGGAAATTAGTGCAAAAAACGACGGAACCAATCAGCATTTAGCCTGTACCTTGAAAACACTCTTCTTATGCGCACACTGGGTATGTCCTACAAGTGCTGCCCTCACACAATAGGCCTTTTCATATTCGAATTTTTTTTGTGCGCATGCATCAACATCTGCATTTTTTTCGGACAGTTTTCACACCATTGGCATGTAAATACAATTTTTCCAAAATTTTGAAATTCTTTTTTTAAAGATTAGCTACAAATAATGTGTATTTTTTTAATTATGAATATTTTAAACCTAATATGTTCTTTTAACCTGTCTACTAATTTTGCCTTATCTCCACCAAGGCACTTTAACCATCGTCCTAATTGAATACAAGTATATGTCTCTACTGTAGAATGCACTAATGGAGCACCATCAATTAATTTTTCATAGTTAATAAGGCCAATGAAGCCTGTACAGTATTCAAATTTGAAAAAAGTGTCCGAAACATTCGAATTACCGCCTTGTCAACATAGCGAACGCGCATGCGCATTAAAAAGGGTGTAAAGGTCTTAGGAAGTATCCCTTGCCTTAAAAATAGTACTAAGTAGAAAATAAGTCAAAATTGTCATTGTGAAAAGCTTTTAATTTTGTACGAATAAAAAATATATCGATATTATATATCGATATCATTTGATTCGATATATAGACAGCATATATCGATATATATGATTTATCGACACAAATCGAGCATCCCTACGGCTAGCGCAACCCATTTCGCTAATCGCTTAGGAAACGAATGCGAGAACTGCATCTCCGTTCCCTAGGTTAAAGCACACACTTGCGAATAAGCAAGCCATTTCGTCAAAAATTTTAATCATAAAAATATTAGTAAATATATTTAGTAGATACGTATAAAAAAGTAATGTCATTCAGGTAACAATAATGTAGGAGAATAATACAAAATAAATATAAACTAGTGAGATCTGCCATGACTTTTCGCAATTGTATTTAGAAAAATATTTGCAGTCAATGCTCCCTTCTTTTTTTTGACGTTTGCTCCCAATTCGCTGTGAGCTAGCCCGTTAGGCCGGGCACAGACCTATCGTTTCTGTCCTGTTCTTATAAGAACAGAACAGAAAAGAATTGTAACGGAAGGCTGGAATGCAATGTATATCACTCGTCACATACCTGCCGATCCGGAACGGCAAGAACGCCCGGTCAGAAAGCAACCGGCCAGCGTCCCCGGTAAGAACGTTCTCACCGATAAGAAAGAGGCATGGATTACATGCAAACTCCATATATCGGCACACACAGCCCGGTTGCAACCCGGCGCCGGCGATTTTACCACAGTTGTCCTACAACTGTGCTTTTGATCGGTCCGTCATCTTCTATTACGAAATATGATATATTCGATGTGTCTACCACAAGCGCTAGATAACTACTGAGGGAAAATCAAGAAAGCCCATCGACCGGTAAGTGTGTTGCAATGACCCGGATTCTTTTCTGTTCTTATAAGAACAGAACAGAAACGGTAGGTCTGTGCCCGGCCTTAGCGTTCTTGAATCCGTTTCCTACGCGATTAGCGAACTTGCCCTTAAGGGCCGCACTCACCTCGTTCTTCCCTGCCATTTTTACCCGACGGTTAAAAACGTTCGGGTAAAAATGTCATAAAAACGAGGTATATGGACAAGAACGTCGTTTTTGCACGTCGTTCCAAAATGTCAGGCGAAGTCTGAATTTTGACGGTTATCCTGCCAACGGTTCGGGTAAACACGAGGTGTGTGGCGTCAACAGTTATGTTGGTCGGCCATTTTTCTGAGACAGTGACGTTCGGTATTTTCACTTTTTATTATTTTGTTGTTTATTGGTTAGAAAAAAATATGATATTAGATATTGGACTAGTGACTTTCTATTACTGTTAATTATTAAACTTTATCAATCATTTCCTTGCGTCTGGAGATTTTTTTCTTTTTCTTTTCTAACAAAATCGCTGCCACTGCTAATAAGCGGTCCATCGTGATTAACTGGTCCAAAAGAAGATTGTTGTGGGTGCACTTATCAGTCAACGTGCTTCGTTCCAACATTTTTAAACGTCGCGTCGGGTAAAAACGTCAGAGAAGAACGATGTGAGTGGGGACCTTTAAGGAACTGAGATGTAGTTCTTGCATCCGTTTCCTGCTGGATTAGCGAACTTGGTTGCGCTAGACACGGTAATATGCTGACCGGCTCTTAGGGTGGTGGGAAAATGCTTAACTGCCAAACGTGCTTGCTACATGGGAATTTGTGCCGTATATTACTTCGACCTGACCTACCGTTATTTAACGTCAGCGTTGCGGTTTGTTCCAACTGTGAAGTTTGCTAAAGGTCGACATCCTGAACTTCTGTTAAACTTTCATTTTCCAACTACTACTGTCAAGTTAAATTGAAAAAAAAAAAATTAATAATTTAAACAAATTTGAAAAATAATTTTGAGTATTTAATTTTGAAAGAGTAAATGTCAGAGAATATGACGAAACGTTTAAAACCACCTATCATATTGAATAATGTACATTTTTCTTTTACAAATATCACTCGATTCTTTCCGAAAAGTTTTGAGTTATCCAATATTGAACAACAGTTTCATATTCACGGTTAAATTCCTTATCTGGTGATGTGCCACACGTATATATCGAAACCAATTACAAATAATAAAAATTTCAGATAATATAAATATTCCCTAATTATCCCAACTTTAAAATCTTTATGTATTTGCTTATCAGTTAATCAGATTGCTCTCATTTCTATCTATAGGATCGAGGTAAATCTTCCAAGTTTTTTGTAATCAATTGTCACTCTTATCCCTAAGTATGTTTTGTTATTAGTTTATCGTTACATGATAACCGAAAATATACGAACCAGAATTGGACAGAAAAAAAACTCTCTCGTTGCCTGATATTAAGAAAAATAAACGGCTTCAAATGTTGTTTCAGCTGGGTCGCAAAAAAATAAAACAAGCTCTTAATATTTTCGACTTAATACTAAAATGCCAACATCAACAAGGGTGTTATCAAACTGTTCCAATTCGGTTTTTTCATCATCATCGCAGTGTAACCACTTGCCATTATTTCGAACTACAGACGTGTAGTGCCCGGTTGAGATGGTTTCACCGTGGTGTAACACCTCACCTTTGACTTCAAAGATTTTACTTCCAATTTCTACATGATCACAGTTGAAATCATTAATCTTTGAGTTAATTTTTAGATCTGATTGTCCGTCATTTCGAATTATCGATATCATCAGAGTGTCTCGTAGATGTGTTAAGTTTTTTGTTTGTTCATATGTACTGGCCTGACATTTATCACATATACTACCGTAAGTAGTGAAGTCTAGCAACTCTTTAAATATTATTTGATCGTTGATTTTCGAAGGTGGCAAGTTGAGTCTACACATTGCGAATGGTCCGATTTTTTGTTTTTCTTCATACTCGCAATATTTGCAGTAGTAGTAAACGTCTTCCATGAATGAAATCTTATCGAAATAGACGATGTTGACTAACTGGAGTAAAGTCATGAGAAATTGCTGGGCGTTTTGTTCTCGAATTTCATCAAATCCACGACCGAGTAGTTTCCGTAAAGCATCACAATCCAATGTTGGTTTATGAATCATTTCTGTAACAATTCGATCGAACTCGCTTTTAACTTTGGCCACCGACTCTCTGAACGATGGCAAGGCGAGCAATAGCTGTACAACAGCGTTGGCATAACATGAGACATGGTCTGAATTTCTCAGGCCAGCGTGTGTGAACGATTTCATTTCAAATATACGATATACTATATATACCTTTAAATTATGGTTTACAATTTCAAATAATATATACAAATATACAACATACTATATAAACACCTTTAAATTATGTGTTACCATTTCTTTTCTCAAGACAAATAATAACTTTTTTTTCACTTATTACAAAATTAGGCCACAGTACTGAGTAGTGACACACATTAAAAAAAATGTAGTTATCTTATATATGGGGATTCGAACCTACATACTTTGTTTCTAATGCAAAATCACAATTACCTACACTATTTATTGTTATAATTATCGGTTTCTTGTACTTAATTACTTAATATAAACGTAATGTATTTGTCAGCTGTTAATATAAATTGCCAGGAATTCATTTTATAATTACATTCGAAAATATTCTGGTTCTGTAGAATAACTCTCCGATGGTGTTGGATAATGAAAAGAAATCTATTGTAAGATATAATAAATTTAATAATCGTCTATAATCCATTAAAAAATGTGCTATAATCTGAACATCTTAGTTTGAATAATCTGCTAAAAAAACTTCTGTTCAATTCTTACTGATTTGTCCATTTTTTCAAGAGTGTGTTTAGTGAAATGAGTTACGATTTACGAATTAACAATGGAAAAGTTTTGGGTTGAAGTAGGTAATGAAATGTCTCAACCAAAATTTTTTATAGAATTAAACATTTTTGATTTAGACATCTGTGGATCAAAATAGAAGTGAAACAAAGACTGCAAAATTATTCTTTTCAACTACTAAAACAATTAAAGATTTAAATTTTAATGAAAATGTAGGATACACAGTTTAGCTACTCGTCAATACATAGCATAATTAATGAAGACAAAGTATTTTTTGAAAATTATGGCTATTGAATGTTTCTCAATTTTTCGATATTTTAGGAGTTTACTAAGTTCTTGACATTAAAAAATGTTACATATACTCTGGAATTATTTCCGTAATAAATCATAAATTTGAAAATTAGGTAAGAGGGTATTGCTTGACTACTTAGACATCATCTACAATGACGCGAAATTGTAGATTTGTTAGGATTTATTTATATTACTTACCTATTGCGATATAAAATTTTACATATCTAGTTCGGAGGTGATTACGATATTAATTAAGTTCACCAATTGAAATATTAGGTTTGTGTTTATCGATTTTTTAATTTATAGTTATTCTTTATTATTATTCTTTATTTTTCTGGTAAATTAGTTCTACATTTACCAGGTGAGTAACAATAATGATAAGTATATTCTATGCATTTGTATAAAATTAACCTTGATATCTTGTCTGAAATTCTAAATAACTATCACTCGCATCTTGCTTATACGTTACTTAATTTTTGGATTTAATTTGAACTAGTTGAAGGACTATTTTCATTGGTCTTTAACTTATTTCTTTCTCATGGTGAAGAATGAGAAGTAAGGTATGCGATGCCGGGTGCAAGCAACTTTGATTAAGTCAATTGGAAATATTTTTGTACAACGTCTTCGAAATCGAAACGGAAAGTCCGCCTATCCAGGTTGAAACTAAGTACAAATAATAAAAAAAATCAGATAATATAAACGCTATCTAATCATCCCTACTTTAATGTTTAGGCATTTCTTTATAAATCTATTATTTTCCTCTCATTTCGATCCATAGATTCGAAGTACTCTGGAGTTTGTTCTAATCTATTGTCATTCTTATCGTATTTTTTCTTATCAGTTTGTCGGTGTGTGACGAATCAGAATTGGCCAAAAAATACAATCTCTCTCCTTGTGTGATACCTTAAAATACTAAACGGCTTAAAATGTTGTTTCAGTTGGCTCGCAAAAAAATAAAAGGAAAATCAATAGGCTCTTAATATTTCCGACCTAAGGGTACACACACAAAGAAAGCTGGTTAACAGCTTGCTGGCAGTCGGTGCTTATAGGGGCTGAGAATTTACTTTGCTTTTAAATGAAAGCGAACATACAGAAAGCTTGTCAGCGCCTGTTACGAACGCGTGTAGGCTCCGGCAATTTTACCAGTATGGATTTATAATTCTTGGTCGATGGTTTTGGTAGTCGGACATGGATTTACAATATAGATTCTTATTAATATGTATAAATTATTTTATATAACAAAATGGATACGGGATGTCTCATTTCTGCTGTTTTTAGAATGTCTGTGCTGTGGGATCAACAGCAAAGGTTCCACAGCAATAGAAACGGAATATCAGTTTATGAAATGCCATGGTACCTGAAATGAAAATACACGTTAAGTTTCTTTTATTATGAATAATTTCCAATAATTGATGAAAACTGCAGTATGTATTCATATGAGGACGAATTAGATATATTGCCGTAACAAAATTAGCTTCTTTACTGGCAAAACCAGTGTTCTTTATGAACGTATCAGCGAGAAAACCGGCACAGGTATTCAGCGCCGCAAGTAGGCGCTGGTTAACCAGCGTTCTTTGTGTGTGAACCCTAAGACTAGAAGGCAAACATCAACAAGTGTATTATCAAACTGTTGCAATTCGGTTATTTCATCATCATCATAGTGTAACCATTTGCCACTATTTCGAACTACAGACTTGTAGTGCCCGGTTGAACCGGTTTCACGGTGGTGTAACACGATACCTTTGACTTCAAAGATTTTATATCCAATTTCTACATGATCACAGTTGAAATTATTTATTTTTGAATTATTTTTTAAATGTGTTTTCCGTCATTTCGAATTACCGATATTATCAGAATGTCCTGGAGATGTGTTTTTTTACTTCATATGTATTGGCATGACATTCATTACGTATACTACCACAAGTCGTGAAGTCTAACAAATCTTTAAACAATATTTGATCGTTGTTGTTCGAAGCTAACAAGTCGAGATAACACACAGGAAATGGGCTGATGTTTCGTTTTTCTATATATTTGCAATTCGCGCAATAGTAATAAACATCTTCGTTGAATGTAATTTTCTTGAAAAAGTCGCTCTTTGCTAACTTGAACTTGCGTATTATAGCTATGAGAAATTTCTCACCGTTTTCTTCTTGAATTCATCAAATTGACGCGCGAGTAGTTTCCGTAACGAATTACAATCCCATGTACGATTTTGAATGATATCTGAAATAATTCGATAGAAATTGCTTTCAACTTTGGCTATCGACTCTCTGAACAATGGCAAAGCAAGCAATAGCTTTACAACAGCGTTGGCATAACATGAGATATCGTTTGAATTTCTCAGGCTAGGGTGTGTAAATGATTCCATTTCGAATCTACTATACTAGAAATACCTTCCAATTGTAATTATTATTTCATCGTATAGAGACAATAATGGAAACGTTCCCAATTCGCGATCTGATAAGATCAATCTTAGCGTTTCTTGTTGTAAAATGATAAGACCTTTTTTTGGAGAAATGGGTCCTAAATAATATAAATAAGTGTCTCTAGGTGTGCTATGCTAGAAAGTATGGAAAAATAATTTATAAATGAATAAATGTTGAATAAATACATTTAAAAAAAAACAAAAACCGACTTCAAAAGAAAATTAACTAAAAAGCATGAAATAATATTTTGCTACAATTAAATACTTTTTATGAAGTCGGTGCCAAGCGAAAGTGAAAATATTTTGTGAGGTACATTGATGAGTTGTACTTAGCAACTTGGCTGTTCAAATTGGCACCGACTTCATAAAAAATATTTAATTGTAGCAAAATATTATTTCATGCTTTTTAGTTAATTTTCTTTTCAAGTCGGTTTTTGTTTTTTTAAAAATGTATTTATTTTACAATTTTCAGTGACGCAATGGCTGTAATTGCTAATGAGTTACAGCTACAGCTGTAACCTTCTATTAACATTTTTTTAACCATCCTTCATAACAATATTTGTACTCCGCCCTGTATGTCAGCTATCATTAATTTCCAACTGCTATGAGCTACCTTACATAATTATTTCTTGCTTTTTACTAACCATCCTGTATGCTATAATTACATTCGACGCTATATTTTAACCATCTTGCATAGCAAATCTTATGGATCTCCTAACATTGTTAATAACTACCCAATATAATTTTATTTTTACTCCTCAAATTTTTATTAATATGCGTGAAATTAATATGCAAATTCATAAGATTTTACTCATCTAAAAATCGCCTGCCTTGGCAATTTTATCACTTTGAAAACTTTAAATCTCGAGGTGTAAAAATGTAATGCTAGGAAAATATGAGGGAGGCATTAAATAGTTACTTGTTCGGAACATACAAATACAATTTGTATTGAAAAAATGATTACAAGAGCAGTTTCACTCTCAAATCACCCTGTCTTAAAAGAACTTTTACAAGACGCATCTCCCTCTTACGTAGGTTACCAAATCACCCTGTATTGAACACCTTTAAATTACAAATCAGCTATCTTGATTGTCGCAAACTGTCAATAACTTTTTTAAATATTTAATATCTCTGCAAAACGATTTTTCCAAATATGAGACCCTAACCAATCGATTGCTATCCATTGAGACTTCTAAATAGGAAAATTTCATTGAAATCGTTATACAATTTACCGCAAATTCCGAATGGTTAATACCAGTAACTCTATCAAATCTTATTCTATAAGAAACGATACAACCTTTGTTATTTGAAAAAAAAATTCTGACCACTTTGAGATATCACGGGACTAATTCAACCTTTTTTCAATTCGTCCCACGTTCCGAATAAAATTTTTCTAATTTTATAATAATACCGGCTCCTCCACCAAGGCATAGAGTATATGAGAATAGGTAAAAATAGTTTTTCCCCATTTTCTAAGAATCGGTAAAAGCCATTTTAATGAAAAAAATATGGGACCACTTCGCTATCCCCCCCAAACAGGATCTCGTAAAATGGTCGAAATTCATTTTTGTTTCCTCTGAGTTTTTTTCTACGGACCATAGGGAAATAATTTTCTAACGAATGTTGTTTAGAATCAGATATTCGTTGATGATATCAGATGATTTTTGTAAATTCTCAGATATTCGAGGAAATTGGGAATTTTTGAAAAAAAATTATACTTTTCATATAATAATTTGATGATGACAAGTTACAGATGCACTACGAGAGCTGGTTAGAAAACTGAAATTTGAAATTCTTGTTAAATCCGAAATAATCAATGAAAACTAACCGAAAATATAAATACTTTTTTTTATACATTTACAGTTTTAAACTAATATAAGTCTTAGGTATATTAAAGTTAAGTAGATAAGTAAATTAAAGTAAATAGATCTGAAGCTTTATAAAAGTAAAATTCATATTGTGTTACCCAAATTAAACCTGAAAATGCTATTAAAACTATCATTAGATGTTTTAAATTCACGTAAGTAAGAAATGTCAATGGCACTTGCGCTTCGAATAGTATCCAACCTGATAAATTTTATCACCTGTAATGAGAAAAAATGTTATAAACAATATCACTTCAATCGTTTTATAAATATTTTTAGGACTTGATCAGCAAATAGATTTTAAATTTTAATCTTTCAGTTATATTTTGAGGAAAATCTAAAAGTTAATAAACAATGATGCTATCTTTAGTCAAAGTTAAAAATCTCTAACTGAATACGTTCTACCCTAAATACGCTGGTAGTCCATTTATATTTGTTTCTTATCGTTTATCAGACTCTCAGACGTGTCAAGTAAAAGATAAAAGATACAATACGATTAATCTGGATATCAATTGATTACAACAATAGTTAAACAATTGAAAACATATTGTTTTCAACTAAAAAACTATGATAACGCAGGACATGAAGTTTATCTATTTATCAACAGATAGCCGATTAATAAAGACAGACAATTTTCTGATAAATATATCTTTAAACTAGTTTAAAATTACTTATGCTACATATATTGTGTCTCACATAATTGTGTTTGCTACTAGCGACGATTGTTGGCAAGACAATAACACAGGCGTTCGTAAAATTGTCTCAAAGTATTGTTGAGTTGAGGGTATTTGAGTTTCATCGATTATTTTCCAATTCAATTTTTATATACTAGTTAGTGATCTTGGTAGATACGACACAAAAAGATATCTGAAGGCGCCATATCTGGAGATCAAGGCGGCAATTTGTCTTCTATGATGGTATAACATGATATTTATTGAATGAATATGATCAGATTATTGATCTGAATTTCATTTTCTATCTTCCCAGATATAAAAAATTTACTGAAACATTCCTTTAGGGATATCCCTGCATACTTTCCGAACAACTTTTAGCTATCAAATTTTGAACCACAGGATCATATTCACTGTTAAGTTCCCTATGTGAGTATATGCCACATATATATATATATATATCGAGACTAATTATAAATAATAAGAATCTCTCAGGTAGTAAAAATCTAGCTATTTAAATTTTAAAATTTTTTAAATTTCGTCTATTGCCTTTAAGAACGGGGTTTGATCTAGAGCGAACTGTTTGGAAGCTTTGATTTTCCATTTAAAGGGATCGAAAAGTTTCCTTGATATATATCACTGCATACTTTCTGAACAATTTTCAGCTATCAAATATTAAACCACACTATCCCATTCACCATTAAATTCCCTATCTTATGATATGCCACACATACATATCGAAACCAATTATCATATCATAAAAATCTCAAGAAATATAAAGGATCCCTAATCATCCCAACTTTAATGTCCTTACACATTTTCTTATCGATGCCTTATATTCCTCTCATTTCGACCCATAGAATCGAAGCAAATCTCCCGAGTTTGTTGTAGTCTATTGTCAATCTTATCTCTAATATTTTTTCTTATCAGCTTATCGTTACGTGATACCCATGACCATATCCAAACCAGAAATGGACGAAAAAGAAATAAATTCTTTCTCTCTCCTTGCCTAAAATTTAGAAAAATATACGGGTATTGTTTCAGTACAGGGAAAAAAATAAAACGAAATTCAACGATCTCCTAAAATTTCCGAGCTAATGATAGAATGCAAACATCAATAAGGGTGTTATCAAACTGTTCCAATTCGGTTATTTCATCATCATCACAATGTAACCATTTGTCATTATTTCGAACTACAGACGTGTAGTGCCTGGTTGAGATGGTTTCACCGTGGTGTAATACGACACCTTTGACTTCAAAGATTTTGAATCCAATTTCTACATGATCACAGTTGAAACCATTGATCTTTGGGATAATTTTTGTTAGATCTGATTTTCCGTCATTTCGAATTATCGATATCATATAAGTTTTTGGTTTGGTCACATGGAATGGTCTGACAGTTATGAAGTCGAAAAATCTAGCAAATCCTTGAACATTATTTGATCATTAATTTTCGAAGGTGGCAAGAAGAAAAGTCCGATTTTTTGTTTTTCTTCATACTCGTAATTTTTGCAGTAGTAGTAAACATCTTCCATGAATGAAATCCTATCGAAATAGTCGACTAACTGCAGTGTTCGTTTTTGAATTATTTCTGAAACAATTCGATCGAAGTCGCTGTTACTTTAGTGAACGACTCTCTAAATGATGGCAAGGCGTAGCATGAGACATGGTCCGAATTTTTCAGGACAGTGTGTGGGAACGATTAATTCAAATATACAACATATTATATATATATTCCTTTAAGTTATGTTTTTCAATTTCTATTCTCAAGACAAATAATTCACTCAGTTCAAACTATATCGTTTTTTGTTCTCTTACTACAAAGGCAGGACACAGTGCTGAGTAGTGACACAGATAAAAAAAAGTAGTAGATTTTCTTATATATAGGGTATCGAACCCACAACTTTTGTTTCAATCGCAAAACCACGATTACCTAAACTATCCATTCTTGTAATTATCGGTTTCTTGTACTGAATTACTTAATAAAAATGTAATGTATTTGTCAGCTATAATATAAATTGCCACGAATTATTTTGATAATTACATTCGAAGATGTCCTGGTTCTATAGAATAACTCTCCTATGGTGTTGGGTAATGAAGAAATTCATTGTAAAAGAAAATTATAATAAATTTAATACTCGTCTACAATTCATTAAGAAATGAACGAGAATCTGATCATCCTTGTTTGAGTAATCTAAATCAATCTTGCTGTTGAATTCTTACTTGTTTATTATTGGGAGAGTGTGTTTAATGAACCAAGTTACCAATTACGAATTACAAAATTTTTTTTTGTTTACCAATATAAAAGTGAAACGAACGACTGCAAAATTGTTGTTGTTGATAGCCTGATTAATAGAGATAAAATATTTTCTATAGAATTCTGATTGAATATTTTCCATTTTTTTTTCGAATTTTTTGGACATATATGTTTCGTAATTTTTGGTCTTTTAGTTCTTGACTTTAATAATTGTTGAATACAATCTGGGCTTATTTCTGTAATAAACTCTGAATTTGACAATTAGGTATGAGGGGATTACTTGACCTACCTATATTGAAATGAAACTGCAGTTTTATTATGTTATTTATATTACTGACCTATTGAGATTAAAATTTTACCTTACTAGTTGGGAGGTAATTACGAAATGAATTAAGTTCGTCATTGCGTATATTAACTGAATTTGCTTATAGATTTTTTAATTTCTAGTATTCAGTTTACTGTCTTTATTTTTTTGGTAACCCAGTTCTATATTTTCCAGGTTAGTAACAATAATGATGGATTCGGCATATTCTACATCTTAAGACGTCTTATCTTTGATACAATGTCTTCATTTGTCTTTCCAGTCATTTTCTGATTAATAATGCGTTCCAAACGGATAAAATCTAAATAACTTTAGGTTACTTTATTTTTCGATTTAACTTGAACTAGTTGAAGGCCTACTTTCATTGGCCTTCAAATTATTTATTCCTCATATCA
Source organism: Octodonta nipae (assembly GCA_034190945.1). Lineage (NCBI taxonomy): Eukaryota > Metazoa > Arthropoda > Insecta > Coleoptera > Chrysomelidae > Octodonta > Octodonta nipae. Next base: position 62,194,682 of record CM067216.1, on the reverse strand, counting down.
AAGACGAAGAAATGAGGAATGCGATGCCCATTTCTAGCAAACATCACCTTGAATTACCATTGGCTGGAAACATTTTTTGTACAGCGGCTACAGAGGTTGAAATTACTTTTTAATAATTAACCGGAGATTGAATAACTAAGAAATTTTCTTTTCTTTTTTTTTAATTACCATCTTTGATATTTTTTGAAGACAAAATTTAATGTTAGCGATGTTGTTAAGTTTGGAGAAAAATATGAAAATTTATATACTGAAAATTGTATCAGAGATTTGTTTTAAGTATTAATAAAGAATCATATTGTGCATATAGCGTAAAAAGGACAGGTTTTGTCATCTGGGTTACTTAGAGGCAGGGATCACAATTTAGTTTATTTATAGGTACCTTTTTAATGATTTACTAACAAGATAGTGTGATATGGAATTACCATGAACATGTAAGAAGATTATAATAAAATGTAGTGGTATTTCTTATTTTTATAATAAATCTAGTATTGTGATTTAGTCATAAATAAGAATAGGTAGTAGTTTGCTTGATCTTATACAAAACTGCTTCCATTCACTGTTTACTTATTTGCTCTTTGTTTGGGAACTGAGTTTGGTAAATTGGAAAAATATTTAGGATTAACAAATACAATTTTTGAAGGGAATTACCTATTTCATGAAAATTTTCAATAAAGATTAAAGATAAAAACACAATACTTCTCCTATTTTATCGACATCTATATCCCAAAACACAAAGTAAGCAAACCACTACTGTTTCAACTCTTTTCAATTACTACAATAATTAAAGTTTTCTGTGAATGTAAAAATGTATGATATAAACTTGAGTGATTTGCCAGTACATAGCCTAATAAATAAATAATAAGGATTTTCTAAAAATATAGATTTTAACTCTTGCAAACTTCTTTTTGCAATTACTCTAAATATGTGCGTCGCAGTTTTAGAGTTTTATCAAGCTTTCTTGACTTCAAAAATTGTTTAATGTACAGTTATTATACTCATTGAATAAGCAAACGCAACACCTAGAAGGATATATAAGAGTAAATGATTAAAATTTTAATAAAAAATACCAAGGAGTTTAATTTTTTTATTACGTTTGTTAATAATGTGTTTGTTCACCGCGGTTATCTATACACTTCCCAACACGTCTTGGCATTGACTCAAGGTGGTCTATTTCTTCTTGATGAAGCCACTGGCGGATCCAGGGGGGTCTAAGGGGTTGAAGCCCCCCCCAATGAAAATCCTAGATCCGCCACTGTCCCAAGCTACCTGAATTTCATGTCTTAGAACCTCCAACGTCCGTATAGCTGGGGTAAGTTACCGAGCCCTTTTGCCCATCATATCCCAAACTTGTTGTATGTGATCTGGGCGGCCATGGCAACAGTTTCACATGGGTCTTTTCAAAAAAGTTTAAATTAACTCGAGCAATATGAGGCCAAGCATTATCTTGTTGAAATATGGGATCCATGAGCCGAGAGTTATAGACTGAAAAAGGAGTATTATGAAGAACCTGACTTCACGAACAAAATTATGGCAGTCAAGAATTCCACTGACGTTAAAGTCTACCCTATTATTATTGGAGCTAGGGGTATTTGGTGTGGCAATAACGATGCTCTTCTCACTATTCTAAATTGCAACACTCTTTCTTTTAAACGTAGACTGATCCATAGCGTCATCGTAGGCTCGCTATCGTGTCATAACTTCTTCAACAAAGCCGTATGGAGATGAATCTTTATCAATCTTTCCCTTTAATTTTCCCTTTATTCATTTACATTGTGTGCTATGCCATTTTCATCTATTTTCTATCTTTTTAAATAAATGATCCTATTAAAATTTCTTAATTGTCAACTCTGTCACGGTTATTTTTAAAAATTCTGTTCATTTGTTATCCGCAATGTAAATTCCATAAGGCTATCGGGTTCCAAACGTTCGCTCGCATCGTCGGTAAACTCAGCTCTCGTCTCTCCGGTGTAGCGCGGTTTGGATATTTTTAGTTAGAATGTATTGTAATGTTAATCGCCCAATTGTTTTGTATATTATGTTTTTTTAAACTGATATTTCTGTCATTTTAATTTATATGTTTACTGTTACCATTTACAATTTGACATAATTTTAGATAGATTATTTTTTAATATTATAATTATACTGATTAGGGTTATAGGATTCTCATGTTTGTTTAGATAGGTTTTGACACTTAGGTTAACGACACATAAGAACAGCTTAGCTGTTCATAAAATTGTAAACCCTACAGCCGGGTAACAGGATGGCTGAAATGTCTTTTATATATCTCTGTAAAATGTATACATTTTATTGAATAAAGAATTTTTAAGGGAGTACACTACGTTCTGAAGAAAACGTTGCGCTTTCATATTCCCTCGAAAAAAGAATAAATGTGACCTACTTCCGTGTGCAACAGCACCCCATACCAAAACGCTTACTGTTCGCTGTACATGTCGCTCAACATCAAATTGAGGTTGACGTCTTTCTCCCCTTGACGTGGTCTAACTCTTCTTCGGTCATCATGTCCACCAAAGCAGGATCTAGATTCATCAGAGAAGACGACCTGATGTCATACCGCATTCCAAAGTTGTCGTTCTCTGCACCACTGTAGTCGTTGCCGTCGATTCTCAGCGGTCAGAGGTAGCACAAGATGGAGTCGATAATGCTGCAGTCCATAAGACCTTATACGGCGGTAAACCGTTCGGACACTTATAATATTGCCTTGTTCTCCTAACTAGCCATCAGTCAAATTTCGAATTGTCGAAAATCGGTCTCTAAAGGCCATAAGTTTTAGATGTCAATCTTGAATTTCATTTGTCCCCTTCGACGTCCGGTGCCCACTCTTCTCCGATTTTCGGTATTATCAAACCACGTTTGGCAACATCTCATAAGAGTAGTGGGATTTCTGTTCGTGCTGTTAGCGATTTCTCGAAATGAAAACTCGCCTCCGGTACCCGTAAACCCTCTTCTACTACGAATGTTCTCCGCCCAATGTGATTATAGATGTATTTTACTATTCGGTTACGACTCTAGAATCCAAATTTGGTTTGGCATTATGGTATCATGCCGATCATGGACTTAGCTTGAAGATGAAATAGTTAAAGGTGCATACATGAACATTGTATTATAGCCTGCTGGTATGTCGATCATCAGAGTTCCAATCATGGAGTGAGTGCAAGGACTTCTAACTTCAGCTTCAGCTGGGGAATTCAGATAAGTGACAATTTGTGTATCTGAGTACTGTTTTGTTATTAGTTATTTTCACAATAATGTAAGCTTTAGTTTTTGATTTGAAATTTAAAATAGAATCTGTTAGCCGAAAGTAACTTTCGCTAGCCTGCTATCGGGTTTATTAGTATTCTGATCGATTGCACGTACCCTCGAGCTCGAGTGTAGGTACTCTACATGAAACATTACAACGTTTGTATTCTGGATTTAAAATGGTATGGTACACTTTATAGGATTAATTGTAATAATGGTCTAAAAGTTAACAGTTTCATAACCGATTTTGCTTTTTCCGGATTTGGACCGCGTCATTTTTTCAAATTAATTAATTTATATATCTTAACCAAAATATAAACAAAGTTTTCCGACGTTTCGCCTTCACTTAAATATCAGGTAGTTATTATCCGTTTCCCTTTATTATTGTAGTAGAGAATTTATTTAAATATTTGTATTCTGGCTATTTTAGTAATATTTGGAAGTTCAACTACTCGGAAGCCTTATGATCTCACCTGTATATATGTATAGTTTTGAATTACCGTATGTAAGTGTTATATTTGTTTAATTTCATTTTTCTTAGGTATACCTACCTTGCGGATCCGTTACCGTTATTTTGTGTATATATAGCACTAATATTCTCAAACTACTCTTGAATTAGTAAAAGCGCCTTATGGCATATTTTTAGCGCCTTGTATTTTGAAATTATTGTTTAGTTATTATTCTTTTCACAACAAATATTTTAGGATAATCTCTCCGAGATGTCATTCTTTTGTATCCAAGATAATATATATGATATATATTGTTTCTGGTCGGTAACCTTCATTAGTTGCGCTTCCACAAGAGAATGTCTTCTCGAACAGTTATTTAATTATTTGATACATAAGAGTACATTTGTAGACGCGAGATATAAGGACCGACATCTAGGATTTTCGGGAAAACTAGTACACAGAGGTTCCGAATCTGGAGCCGTTCCATGTAATAGCTGCTCTCCTGTAACTCCTAGGTTAGAATGCCACGATACAATTGTTAGGTTCTTCACCTATCAGAGATATTGAATACTCTCTTCGAGGTGTCATTCTTTAGTACACAGGGCAATATATATGATATATATTGTTTCTGAAACAATATATATCATATGCCCTATAAGTGTTTAAAATTTGGATTTATTCCAGAACGCCCTCTATAAATTAGTTGATAAAAATTTAAAAACTTAAGTTATGGATTATTTTGGAAGTTATGAGTTTTTAGAGTATTGGTTGCTTTAGAGATTTTTTCCTTAATAGACATAAAATGGTTATGAAACTGAGAACGGAGGTTTTTGCGGCCAGAGTCATAGCTGATTCTGCTTTTTCCGGGTTTGGACAGCGTCATTTTATAAACAAATTTTTTCGACGTTTCGCCCACACTTGTATGGGGCTTTTTTGTTTAGTCTTTTTCTCAAAGCAGACTTTATTGAACTTCTCACAGTGAAGCACAAATTGTAAATAACTACACCTTGGATATAGCCAACGACATTGGTTCGGGATTTTTAAATAATAATTGGCCATCCGACATTTCAGGTAAAAGAGGGTAATTACTTAATTACCATTACCTACTACTCTTCTATGATTCTAGCCGCGAAAACCTACGTTCTGAGTTTGATAACCATTTTTACGTCTATTAAGAAAAAAAGTTCTAAAGCAACCAATACTCTAAAAACTCATAACTTCCAAAATATTCCATAACTTAAAATTTTGAATTTTTATCAGCTAATTTATAGAGAGCGTTCTGGAATAAATCTAAATTTCAAACACTTATAACTTCAAACGGTAGCTGCTAGACTTTTTTTACTTTTAACTTTTACATTCTTCTTTTCATCCACTTACTTGTTTTGGATTCTTACTTAAAATCCAGAAGTATGCCATGGAAAATGAGAGCCACTGAAATTGTTACAAATCAAATTAAATGCAGTTGTTTCGATTAATTTACGCAAAGGTATTGATCTAATTATGAATATTCCAATTCAAACTTAAATAATTTATTTTGTTTCATGGAAAATGCTGCAAAGTTATGGATAAGACATGCGCAAGATTGTATCATCAATTGGCTCCCATCAATAAGGGAAAATTTTATAGACATTGCAGTTTAGTTCAATGCAAGCTGTGAAAACTACTCCTAAACATGAACTAGAAATCAAAACGAAATTAATATTTTGGCATATCTTTTGCTGTGACAGATTTGAATCTCTGTTACTCATCAATCATAAGACTATTACATAACGCATAGAATTTTTTTCTCATCTTCATTTGGCTCTACTACAGTGTATGGGTCTTATCTGACTGCGGTACTTTTTTTCCAAAGGCACGCTCTTTCATCAGTCAGACTACTTAGTCGTAAACCAAACAGTTTGGTTTACCCCTTGATGATGACTACTTAGAGTTGTTGAAACGGCGTTGAGTGTTTAAAATAAAGATTCGGTGTTAGAGTACAAAACTGTGGTTTTACATCTCTTTCTGGGTGTTGCGATTTTTTTGTCAGTGAGTATTTCTATTTCTATTCATTTATGGCGTTAATTTTTTACAAAAACGATTACAACTATTACTGAAGTGACCAAAGCGAATGTGTTTACGTAAACGAAGTTTGGGCATTTACAGAAGAATCCAAATGAAAAGTTGTATGTAAGTACACAATTTAGAGATTCTAAAGCTAATTGATACTTTTGATTTCCGAACCTGAGGAGTAGAGTATGTACATTATTTTAGTCATGAATGTCTCACAAATCTAATAACAATTTGCATATGCATCCATTATCAAAAGCTACGAAAACACTCAGGAGATGTGATATGCAAATATATTTTTAATTATTTATATTTATGCCATGTGCAAATAAAACTAGAATAAGTATTACAGTATTAGCAATAAAATAAGACGAATCAATTTGCAGTTTCATTTGATATAAGGTCTTATAAATTAATTTTAACATCTCATCTAAAAATTAGTAGTCACTCAGAAATTGTTTAATGTTCTTTTAACAAGATCTGATATGCTGCAAATATATTTTTTCATATATATCTAATAATAGAATTCCTATAATGTTTGTTTATTTACATGCATCTTATTTATATGTAATTTTCGCAAACGACACTACGATTTTGTCGAAATTCCATGTCGGGGTTTTGGCATGTACAAATCGGGATCAATCGTATTACCTAGAAGATTGTGACTATTAAAACTGCTCTAGAAAAATTCATTCAATACAAATTGATGTGTAGGATTTTATAAGAATTTTATCACAACTTGATATTTTTCTAACATTACATTTTTACAGCTGAACCTTTCAAGATTTTAAAGTAAAACGTGCCGGTTAGACGATTTTTTGATGGGTAAAAAGTTATGTGTTCTTATGTTAATTTGTGGCCCTCAATGAAGTTGACATGAGCAGTTACATATGCATATATAAACTGACTGAGATATAAGGCGCTGTAGGTTATAATTATACAGGGTGATTCCAGAAATGTTATAAACCAAATGTTTTATTGGGTGGTCCATAAACAGTTGCATACACACATATATTGGGTAGTCCATAGACAGTTACATATACAGGGTGGTGGAAATATATTGTAATGAGTATTTTAATAAGTGTTAGAGAGTTGAAATTAAACTGAATCACTTCATCTTGAGAAAAATTAGACCAAATATCCGATTATATGTATATATGTATGTACGTACCAACATTTTTGATGAACCTTTGCATTTACTATTAATTAACCATACAAATGGAAATTGAATAAGTATTAGTAGTAAAATGAAACAGATTATTTTGAAATTTCGATTCGAATAAAATTGTCATTTATGTTTATTTATTATATTATCCTATCGGTTAACAGCTGAGTTATTTAATTTTAAGACATTTCATGTTAACTAAATTTTTATCTCTAATTTCCATTTACTGCCTCTTTGCCATACCTTATATCATTAAGCCTATGCAATAAAAATGTGCTCACAAATAAGGTCCTATTAATTACATATGAAAAACAAGTTGAATTTTGTTAGGAGTTGACACAATTGGTCGAATTTCGACCACTGGGCGATCGCTAGTAGTAATAATTTTAACAGACCACTAAACTTATTGCCAAAATGGGGAGTATGGCGTTCACGTGTTTTGCCTCATTCAGAAACTGCAAACAAAAAATTATTTAAACATATTAAATATGAATATTAAGGAATAACAAAATTTAAGTACCTTTGGAATAGGTTAATAAACAATAATACGCGCACAAAAAAATTATCTGTTTTTTTCCAAGTTTTATGCATTTATGAATTAACAACATTTTTGACATACAAAGTTAACATAAAAAACCTTAGTAATTATTAAACTAAAAAGCTCACTTTTTTTGCTTCGTATAGTTATTCTAAAGAAGTGAAAAAATAGATTCCCGTTGGAAAAATTGAAAATTTTTAATTTTCCATTTATTTATCAATCTACTGCATTGAAAAATGAATAATAACAAAAATCACTGTTATTTAAATAACTTTTAAACTACTACAGATATGAGAAAAACACATCTGTAAGAGTTTAAAAGTTATTAAAATAATATGATCAGAAGCTGAAAGAAAATGTTGAACTTACAAATAGTAAAATACTTAAAATTTTCTAAACATTTTTTTTTATAAATCATTCGATACATGCAGTTTAAAAAAAATAAAACAAAAATGTATTAGTTCAGAACAAATTGTTTATTAAATAAATAAATTAAATGTTAATAAAAAGCATTTTTTCTTAGGAATAGAAATAATGATTTTTACGAAAAAAAAATTATCTTTAATATTAATAATAAATGACAAAAAAATAGTTATATAACAAATGCATTTTTAAACAATACGTTTAAAAAAAGATGTTTTTTTTAATCATAATATTTTTTGATCCGTCGAATGATAAAAAACAAATTTTCATTATCTCATAAACAATGCATTTGTTTATAACAATTTTTTAAACTAGAGAAGTAAAAAATTAAAAAAATATATTTTCAGGTGGCGCTTAATGATAAAAACATAAATATGTAATATAGATTTTTGAAAAAACAATTACAAATGCTTCATTGGTATTATTCAGCTTTCAACAAAGGTTCCAATGCAAGATGGCCAGGTCAAAGGAACTAAATTAATATTTTTTGGTTTACTCCATGATGATGACAGCTTCGCTGTTGAATAAAAGTTTGATGTTAGGGTACAAAACTATGTGTCCTTAATATTGATATTTAATATGTTTAAATAATTTTTTTGTTTACCATGTCTGAATGACGCAACACATGTGAACGCCAGACTCCCCGTTTTAGCAATAACTTTAGGGCTCTGTTAAAATTATTACTATTCTAGACACAGTTTCGAGAGTTGAGATTTCTTTGTAAAATTTTTTCCTCTTTTCCAATCTTTTTCCAATTTCAAAAATCTATTACTGTTTTTGAGATTTAAAAAAAAACGGAAGCACTCTTTTTTCCACTATATTGTTTATAACTATTACAACTTTTATCGGCGCCATTTCAACTTTTTCAAAAAGTTTCTAGAATTGAATGACATTCAAATTATATATATTTTTCGGTGAACTCTACCACTATCAATGTAAATTGCAAACTGAAATTTTGATTTCATGACAACGAAGACAGAATAGACTTTGAAACGTTTGGTTTTCCTTCAATATACGTCGTTTTATTTCGATTGTGGTGTTATAGCCTAAAAAACATAAAAGTAAACAATAATAAATCCGATTTCACAAGAGATTCTGAAATTTTTCGAAAATCGCTTAATATAATACTTATGAAACATTTATTTCTAAAGAGATTTCGTTAAGAAACTTTATTTTTCCAACCTGTGACAAAAAAGACTTACAGAGGAACAAAAAAGTAAGCAATTGGTTTTCAACTTTTATTTGTTTATGAACAACTGAAAAAGTTTCATATAATGGTTGTAAGGTTTCGATTGAGGCCATATTACTACTTTTCAGATCGGAAGTGTTTTTAATGGGAACAGTTCCAATTTATAACATGGATGTGACAAAAAAATCAAAAACAATTTTTTTTGGTTTTTCGATTGAAATGGATACGAGTGTTTTGTTTGAGACGAGGAATTATCTCGAGTGGGTTCTATTGTTTCGGACAAAGTTAGTTTCACATAAAAGTTGTTATTAATTTTCACCTTTCATGTCTAAGGATAAATGAAAGTTAACTCAAAACGTCCAAAAATATGGATCAAATAAAACTGGCAAGAACAACACGTTTCTATTTATTTTTCGAAATCACCGTAAAATTGGGCAACTATTCAAAAAACACTTGCGGTCAGAAAAGTCATTTCCTGCATAAACCATTTAATGGCTAACTTGAAATCCCACAAACCTTATGTAAAATTTTTTTTCCAAATAATGGAAACCATTCTCAAAATGAATCATTCGTAGCAATTTCTGTTTAATATTTGGCCAAATTATGGATCGAATGTTTGTTTTTCACTTTTCTATTCAAATCCACGGTAACAATTGCGTAAGTCAATTTAAAAAAAAATCGGCCCGGTCGAAAAAATTCATTTGTTGTCCAGACTAGAAGTCGTCATATGAGCCAGTTGATGAACCCCTTGAAACTCTGCAACTTCTATCTGAAACTATTTTCGAAAAAATGGAATCCACTGGATATATTATTGTTTCAATGTGAATGTCCCATCGGGTATATATTTTCTAGAAGACCTCTGCAAAACAGGTATAATCCTCATTTTGCAAAAAAATCATTCGAAGTACTAGTCGTTAACATATTTTTGCATAAATTACAGTTTACTTAATAATATATAAGTTAACACTGTAGAAAACGTAACAAAATTTGAGGAAATTGTAATTTTTAAGATTTTTTTTCTTTAGTCGTATACAGTATTTTAGTTAATTTATATATTAGGTTAATAATAAATGATACTAAATAATTAATATTATATAATATATAATAATTATTACATCATTTGGCTGACCGTGATTCCAATGTATTGCGTCACCGAAAGATCTATATTTCGCTAATTTTTTTTACTAATATGATGTATTTTCACTTTTACCCTTTGTAGATAGCGTATTTAAAAATGTAACCCCCTCACCTTTCGCATTTTTTACCATTTTTGTTCCATATTCAGTACGACGTTGAAAAATCTGGAGTATGTCATGTATTTTAATTGGTGCTCTTTTTACTCTTTGCTATTAATGCATGAAAGCTTTCATTCTATTTGCCTTAATGTTGGTTTTTACTAACAACTTCCTCTCAGCAATCCGCAGATAAATCGGAAGCATACTCCATCACTTGTTCAACTGGTAGACAGCCTTCGCATAATCACCATCAAGATATTGATAAAGAGCCGTCCTTCGACGTCCAAGGAGATCTGAATGACAACATTATACAATTGACAAATGATTTAACGTTACAGAAAAAAAATTGCTCCACAATAGAATAGACAGGATTTTCGCATACGCGGAAAAAATAGCACCGTTACCAGAAATAGCAATAAATAACATCGACGATAACAAATAGTTTGCCATTTAGAAAATTTGAATTCGTAGGAATATATTTAGTAGCAGCCTCTCAAAGACGTCGTCTGGTTGCGTTTTTATAAATATGTTATGCTGTAATACCCTACGCTATTTTTATTGTTTGCAATTTTTCTTTGCGCCTGATGAATGAAACATTTCATTACGTACGTTATGTACCCACAACACATTATTTTGTCGTCGTCGCGTTTTTATTGAATGGATTTCGATATTGATTTGTATTTGTTGATACAAACAAGGAAATGGATTTATAAACAATGGACGTGAACAAGTCAGTTCGAAAGTAATTCTAATACAAACAACATAATAACTAAAATTTTCCGCAACGAGTATATGTATATTGTATATATCTTACTTAATACTTTTATAAAAATAATTTAGTCAAGTGGGATAATGGATAAATTCATTTTCTACCTTATTATAATCTTAATAAAAAACCCTTAATCAGGTAAATTTTTATATATGAAGCAGCACTTTTTGAATAAAATCATTCATCTGCCCCAATGGGTAATAACTACTAAAGAAATTTGAATGAAAAGAGATACTGTTTGATACAGCGTTCAAAACGGTTTTAAATTCACTATTCACCAATATACAACTTTTTGATTTTTGGATACTTAAGAAAAAGTAACTTTATTAACCAACTTCCAAAAAGGAAGAGGTTATCAATTCGTCGGCATTATTTTTATTTATGCTCAGTGATCATTCAAAAACTGCTTAAGCAATTTTGGTGATTTAAACTGCATTATATTAAGGAATATTACAGAAAAGTACCATATATTTTCCATAACGTGAAATTTGCAGTTTTCCAGAATCAGAAATCAGAAAAAACGGTTATTAAGGGACTACACTTCAGTGAAGTTCAATGAATCTTTACTGTTTTTTCTAAACTGGCTCACTCAATTTGAATATTTTAATATATCTACGAAAATATATTTCAGCTTGATTCCTTATATGTTTTTATGCCGAAAACATACCGTTTTTCAGTATATATGAAAAATATGTGCAAAAATCAATGTAAATGTCAAATTTTCTACAAAAATCTCAATCCTAAATGTCATAAATTTACATCGTACATGGTGTTTATAACGGTTTTTATTTTGATACATTTGAATGTCTTTTACTGGGCTTACAGTAGTGAGAATTGCCAAAAAACGTTCAATTAGTGTGTCAAATAGAAAAATTGTTATCCCGGCGACCTTTTCTATACAGTATACGGTTCTAGGGTGTGTGTGTGTGTGTGTGTGTGATTGCCAGCATCGAAATTCCAGCAGCAAGCAATGTGCGGGGTTGAAATATAGGGAGAAGTAAAATTACTGTTATACAGGTGCAAACAATCTTAAAATAAATGTGATATTGGCTGGTACATAAGCAGTTGCATATGCATGGTTGAAATATAAGGTGGAATGGTGTGGTACAGGATTCGTATTTTAGTTGAATCGTATGTGATCTATTTTTGACGAGGTCTATGCAAGAGACAACCGCTATTGATTTTTTAAACTTAATGAAACAATACCCACCACTGTCTTCTACTGACTTAAGTATTCGAATCCCTTGAATTCCAAGGTGTAAACGACTACATTATGATAGTCCAAAAATATGATAAATAAGTTGTTTTATGTTTCGCCATTATGTAATTTCTTATAAAATACTGTTTAGTTCTGTCTTAAATTAGCAGGCGTTTCGTTATTGTGACTTTTATTAATTAATATCTTTAATAATTAACTCTTCTTATTTATTTTTTATTAATTTTTTTATTTATTACACTATTACACTATCCAACAGTACAAAGACCAATTATAGGACAGGGACAAAACATAGAAATATAAAAAATTAGGACAATTTGTTACTAAACATTATACAGCAGATTAATAGAAAAGGTGATTACTTTTTTTTATTACACTTATGGAGGAATTAAAAATGTCTAATTTTACAGATTTACAACTTTCGCACATAAAATACAGAGGTGAAAACTTTAAAATATTAGTTCTTGTTTTGGTAAAACAAATGTATGATCAGGACGCGAGCTTGGTCGAGGAACAAGGAGAGGTAATTGATGTAAAATGTCACTGCAATCTATTTGGTTTCTAAACAACTTGCTTAGAAAGACAACTGAGGGAACTCTCCTCTAATCGTGCAGACTAAGAAGCGAGAATCTCTTCAGTAGTTCAGATTGAGGAAAACCTATGGGAGGATATGAACCGTCAATTTTAAAAGCTAGAAATTTCAAAACTCGCCTCTGAATATTTTCAACCATCTACTGTACTTATTATACCCTGGGTGTCAAACCAAAGCAGCGTATTCATGCCGAGATTTCACAAAGGCGTTGTAAAGTAAAATCAGAGTGCTTGGGTCTGAGAAGCCCTCAGAGTTTCAAATTATAAAACCAAGACTTTTATAATATTTCCAACATGCAAATTAAAATTTAATTTGCTATCAAAACTAACAGCAAGATCTGTAATATTGTTCGGTCTTGACAAAGTAACACCATCTATCTTGTAGCCTAACAAAATAGGAGTTTGCCGTCTGGTAAAAGTCATGGTGTGACACTTTGATGCATTTAATGGCAGATCGTTTTTTTACACCAGGCATTCACACTGTCAATACTTATACTACAGTATATATTTTGATATCATCAGCATATAGCAGATATTATTAACAGTCAAACGACAGTATGTCATTATTTCACTGGAAACACAGCTTCTCGCTATTTTCCCATACAACTTACTCGACAAGCTGTCAGTGACGAAGCGAAAAAGTCTTTTAAATATTTAATAGGTTTCGGGTTCATCGGAAGTCACAAGTTGGGTCACCGCGTCACGGTCGCCGTTTCTTGTCACTGTTACCAATTAGACTTTCATCTGAACATAACGAGCAAGAAACTGAAGTTACGGTTGTTTTTCTGTTTTACGTTGAATCCTATTGCCGGCCGCCTGTTTGGCATTCAATCGTCGTTTTCTAAGTTTATTATTTAGTGCGATAAAAGTAGGCATTCGAATTTCTTGCATTTGTTTTCTCGTGAGAAACTTTGAAAGAAATTGAGACGACCAAATTTGTGTGCTACTGTTTCATTTATCTATTTAAGGTTACCTTCAGTTTCGTATTGCCTATTTCATTTATTACTTCTACTTTCATGTTGCCTAATAACCCAGTCAATATGCCAACTTTTATATAATAGTGTATATCTAAGTTATAACTAAAAAACTGGTACAAGGTGTTTTTATTGTTAAATTCATATCTTTGGATTACAATATCGAATATTAATCTTCATCTTATTTAGGACTTTGAGCTTAATTGGGTTTAAGATTGATATTGTTCGTTAAGTCGATCTTGCAGAATACAATGGGGATATAACGGGTGTTTTTTAGAGGTATAGAACTTTATGTTGGCAACACTCTTTTAACCCGCGGCCATCTTGTCAGCTGCCAAGTGATTTATGTTTAGTTTGGTTTGGCATTTCATCATGAATAGACCGACGCCTAAACAACGTTTCCAAATTGTGCAAATTTATTTTGAAAATCATGGTTCTGTTCGAAATATGTATCGCGCACTACGTCCATTTTACGGTCACCATAATCGTCCATCAGAGCAATTAATTCGATTAACTATGCAACGTTTTCGCACCACGTTTACTCTAAATGATAATACGCATCCACAGAGATGTCGTACAGTGCGTACAGAAGAATTCATTGCTGCTGTAGAGCGTAGCGTACAAGAAAACCCGAATCAGGCTATCCGCCATCGTGCACAGGAATGGGATATGTGTCCATCCACTTTATGGATTTTGCGGAAAGATCTTAGTTTGCGTTCTTACAAAATTCAACTCGTGCAAGAATTGAAGCCACACGATCACCTAGCAAGGCGTACATTCGGTGAATGGGCCCAAAAGAAGATTGCCGTTGACTCCGATTTTCATAAGCGAATTTTGTTTAGCGATGAAGCTTATTATTGGTTGAATGGATACGTCAATAAACAAAACTGCCGTATTTGGAGTGATCATAATCCTCAAGTTCATGTTGAGACACCGTTATATCCAGAAAAACTGACTGTTTGTTGTGCTTTATGGGCTGGTGGAATAATTGCTCCGTACTTCTTTAAAAACAATGCTGGCCAGAGCGTTACAGTCCGTGGTGATCGCTATAGAGCCATGATTACTAACTTTTTCGTTCATCAATTGCACAACCATGATGCTCACGAGCTGTGGTTTCAACAAGACGGGGGAACATGTCACACAGCTCGTGCCACAATTGATTTATTAAAAGAAACGTTTGGTAACCGCATAGTTTCACGTTTCGGACCCGTGAATTGGCCTCCAAGATCGTGCAATTTAACGCCGCTTGACTATTTTCTGTGGGGATACGTGAAGTCGCTAGTCTACGCCGATAAGCCCGAAACGATTGACCACTTGGAGGACAACATTCGCCGCGTTATTGCCGATATACGGTCACAAATGTTGCAAAAAGTCATCGAAAATTGAACCTCCAGATTAGACTACGTCCTAGCAAGCAGTGGCGATCATATGCCAGTAGTCATATTCAAATTATAATGACAGAAGATTATCTTTCGAAAAGTAAATTTCATGTCCATTTAAAAAATATATCCTTGTTATATTCCATTTCAAAGTTATATACCTCTAAAAAAATCACCTTTTACAAGAGAAATTTTGAAAACAACATAAAATACCTCCCACTTTGTATATCTTGAATTTGTTTTAACAAAAGACCCTTTTATATTTACATGTACCGACAGTGGCAGATCCAACCAGTGGAATTTAATTAATTAATTATTAATTTAATTAATAAGCATGAACAGAAGACAGGTAACTATTAACCTAATAGAAAAACTAATATGCACATTTACGAGGTAGGTAAATGAATACCTAATATAGTTCCAAGAAAAAAATTATAATACTACTATTTGTTACTTTCATCTTATGCCCCCTTCTCAAGTAACTTCTAGATACGTTCCTGTGTCATTATTACGCTGTTTGTTGCATATTTGAATTTTTAATACAATATTTACTACTATTTTAAACCAATAGGCCTTTTCATATTTGAACAAAATTTATGCGCATGCGTCTACGGCTGTCAATTTTTTTGGAGCACTTCACAAATTATTCACTGCACTTTATGCTTGTTTATAACGTGAATACAATATTTTCAATGTAATTTACTAATTTAGTATTAGTAGTATAGTTTTAAATAGTTATAAACTTAAAGTGAACTATCAGTATAACGATTTTAATTAACATGTATAACATTTTATAAGTAAAAAATGGAGCAAAAAGCATTAATGTCATGGATTATGTGGGAGCCATATGTACAGTAAATCATTTTTGGAGAATTTATTTGACTTTATTAGTTTTCCTTATATCGAATCTCGTCGAAAACTTATTAGATCAACGAAAAGAATAAACAGTTCAAAGTTTATCTAAAATGTGCTAAATGTGATTTATGAGTTAGAGATGTGAACTAAGTGATAGTCGATTACAAGTAATTGATTATGTAATTAACGATACATATATGTGTTTATGTGTATGTGTTTTTAAGACAATAACTTGCTAAAAGATATAACATTAAATAAGACTAGACTAGGGTTAACTTTTTCAAATTCAGTTGTACATAATGTACCGTGACCAGACATAAGAATGCAAATTGAGTTTAAATAAATCTTTGTATACTGAATTTTATATTTTATTTGTACCAACTGTACAGCCTTCAGTAATATTACATATAATTTTTGTACAGATTTCGTGAAAATCTCATAAATTAAATTTCATATATCTGTCTATAATAAACTAATTAAATTTGTATTACTAATATTTATTTTATTAATTATCGGTATATTAATTACTTTAAATCTGATATGAGTATCATTTTTGTCCTAACCTGTCAAATAGATCAGCCTGATTTTCACCTTGTGGATGAAAATATCACTTTAATCATCATTAAAATTTAATGCAGTTATTTGCTTTAATTGAACGATGTACAAATAAAGCTCCACTAATTAATATTTCAGTTAACTTCTTTGATAATAAGGGTATTATTACTAGTCCGCCATGAATATTTGTGAAAAGTGCTCGAAACTTTCATATTCCCGTCTTTTTAACATGCCAAACGCGCCTGCGCATTACAAAGGGTGCAAAGCTCTATTTAACTGCATTATGTGAATTTTTAAAATATTTATAGCAAGTACCGATGTTGAGCCCATATAAACTTTATATTATAAACAGTCCTCGAAGAAGGAAGAATAAGGCTCCTGTTTTAATTACCAGAAGGTTATGACTTTTGTTAACAATCTAATTTTTGTCAGTATTTCCACTTTTCTCAGTGAAAATGCCCGAATTAGGAATCATTAAGATCCCTTCATTAGTAAGCAAGATAAAAATAAATTCATGCTTTGGCTTGTTATGTTTATTTAAATAATTTACTTTTATGAATTTGCTATTAAAATCTTATAAAATATTTCCTATAGTGTTACTGAGTTATAAGCCAACTGGCAATTGCTCTTATGTTTTTTATGTTCCAAACGACCTGTGTAAACTTAGCACCTCATCAAGTAGAAATTATACCTTAATTGATTGGTCCAATATTATTTCGTTGTCACCTATATTTTTTATTAAAAAAAGATTCTCATTTTAGTACCTCACTATTTAAAAAATGTTTTGTTTTATCTTATTCTTAGTTTTCATCATATTAGGTTTATTTCGACCATCATTTAATATTATTCCGTTCAAGTGTTTTAATCTTAATTATAATAATTTGGTCAAGTGGGAGTTGGACTCGCATACTTAGTGTTTCCACACATAGACTTTTTATTTTATCTGCTTCAGGATTCGCTTGATTTTTATCAGAATACATATGTATTTAATTTTCTAATTGGGTCCCCAAAAATTAACATTAGAGTTTTATTTTACTAATAAACTTTCAGAGAAGTCTTTTATAATCTACTGTCTGAGTTTTGAGGCTCTGTAGATTGGAAGATAAAGGGCAAAATAGGTCAAGTTTTAAATTATAAATAATTAAATCTATTATTCAAATTATTAAAAAATACAAATAAAATATCTTTTTCAAAATTTAAATAGTGTACTTTCTAAAGTGGGAATTAATTGAATGTTTAATATTTTTGTTAATATCTTTTAAACGAATGATTTATAAATATGATATATTTGTAATTCACATAATGAGCCTTTTATCTGATATATTACATGATGTTTGAAAATTGAATCTTTATTTTCCATTTAATTGTATAATTTGTCCCTAAAATTACTATGGGGGTTTTCTAATAATTTATTTTCTCTTTAATTCTATTATTTGGGGGCCAAATAATAGAATTAGGGATTTTATCATATTTATCCA
This sequence comes from Octodonta nipae, assembly GCA_034190945.1. NCBI lineage: Eukaryota > Metazoa > Arthropoda > Insecta > Coleoptera > Chrysomelidae > Octodonta > Octodonta nipae. Next base: position 62,176,559 of record CM067216.1, on the reverse strand, counting down.
ATAAACAAAATAATTTAGGTTTTATAGTTTGGGTAATAACGGCCGGAATGGGTAATTTTTTAAAAATATTTTTTTAATATATTTTAAAACATTCATTTTAATAAAATTTAAAAAAATATATTTGTATTCTTCATAATGAGCCCTGTGATTTGATATATTACATTACCCGTTACAAACAATTATAATTTTTTATTTTCCATTTAATTCTATAATTTGCCCCCCAAAATGAATATTAGCGGTTTCTCCTTATTTTTCCAGTAAAGTTCAGGTGAGGGGCTATACTTCCATTTCTTCAAAATTTTTCAGCTTTTGGTTTCGGAGATAAGGGGGGGAATGGGTAAAATTTTTTATATTTCTGTTAATATCTTTTAATTTATTTATTTTAAAAATATAAAAAAATATATTTGTTTTCTTCATCATGAGCCCTTTCATTTGATATATAACATGATGGGTTAGAAACAATTTTAAATTTATATTTTCCATTTAATTCTGTAATTTGCCCCCCAAAATTAAAAGTAGAGGTTTCTCCTTATTTTTCCAGTAAACTTCAGGTCAGAACTTATACCTCTAATTTTTTTCAAAACTTTACGTTTTATAGTTTCGGAGATAAGGGGGGGGATAGGTAAATTTTGGTATATTTTCGTTAATATCTTTTTAAATATATTTTTTTAGAATATGAAAAAAATATATTTGTGTTCCTCAGAATGAGACCTTTCATTTGATATATATCATGATGCGTTTGAAAAAATTTTTATTTTTAAATTTTTATTTAATTCTATAATTTGCCCCCCAAAATTTATATTAATGGTTTCTCCTTATTTTTCCTGTAAAGTTCGGGCAACGTTCTATGTTTCCTATTTTTTTCAAAATTTTAGGCTCAGTGGTTTCGGTGATCAGGGGGGGGGGAACGGTCGATTTTTTTAGTTTTTTCCGCCAGAAGTACGTCTAAGATCGAAATTTTTTTTTCGATATGTACTCCTGATCGGGTCACCAAACTATACATTGATACCAAATTTCATGCTCTCCCGTCCAGTAGTTTAGGAGAAAATTGCTGTGATGTGACAGAGTCAGAAATCCGGAGTGATATTATAATTGTATCCGTATATGGTATATACCGAACCCTAAAAACTAAATTTGGTTGCATATCGAAGTCAAGAGTCAAATAATCATGTGTTTTATTGAGATAATCACTGAATATTTTAATCAGTAAAACTACGGAAAATCTCATCTTTAGGAAAAATTTTATTTCACGATAAGAATATTTCAATAATGCAGATGATTATTTGGCTATAGGCTTTGCATTGAAATATACTAATTATTAAACTTGGTGAACGGATGTGCGGATGGTAATTTGTTTTTATTTAATATTAAAATATTTAAAATGAATATAAAAATGAAAATGATGGACCAATACGGAGCTAACGACAAAGCATAAGAATATGATAGAAACGAGCAGTTTCTTAATTAATGGGCTGCTTCGTTTTGCTCTACAGACTGGTATAACTACAGCTGGCAGTCAAAACAAATTTGCAGGAATTGAGATTACATATGTTCTTAGAAATATTAAATGTTGTTATAAACAGGGGTCTTTTTGTCAGTATCTCCTCAACTATTAGTCGTAAAGAAAAATGATTACAATGATTGAAAACTTGTAATGTTTAAAACTCTGTGCAAATCTGATGCATGACTTTTTTCTTGGTCTAATAGATATTTCTTTCTACATATTTCTTTCTAGATAATTACATTTGGAAGTGGTTGATAGGCTTAGTACAGGAACTAATAGGATCACTTAGTCAATAAATGACCTCATAGGAGTGTGTGTGCAAAGTCAGCAAAACATTGAGGAGACTGATGACGGATCAATTAAACAACCTGTCCAAGTGTGAGGGGAATAACCCGTAAAATTCGCTTAGGTTTTACTGTAATCGTTTTCAAATTGTTAGCTAAGTGTTTCAAATATAAGCGGAAAAATGTTCAATTTTCTGTAATATCTTTTACACTAGTATTAAAACTATTTAAAAAGTGAGTATATTTTCCTAACGAGTTTCTTCGTTACACTTGAAAGCTATTTATTTTTTAATTTCATTTAGTTTTCTAATGTACACCCAAAATTAACATTATTATTTTCTCAGCAAACTTTGTGTGAAATATATACTTTTGTAATTTCTGTGGCCATGCACGTAGCCAGCGGGGGGTGTCTGGGGGTTCAACTCCCCCTCAAATCTTGGAATTTTTGGTCTCAAGATTCAATTTTAATCAATTAAACATGTTTTTCATAAGATTTTATATTTATACAATTTTATGTATCCTGGAAATACATGAACAAAAATATACATTTTGCAGTTCTAATCAGCCCACCACCAATCAAATATATATATATATATATATATATATATATATATGTTTCTCACGGCCTTTCATTTGATAGTTTGCATGATTTATCATTAGGATATTCGCTTTATTTTTTCTGTAAACTTTGAGTGAGTATTTATTTTTCAAACACACTGTTTTAAAATTATATGTTTCTGTTATGACAAACCCTTTCGTTTGAAAAAAATATTTTTCATTAAAATTTTTAAATTATCCTCAAAATTATGAAAATATATTTTTTTAATTTTTGTATAAATTTTCGAAATTGCGCACCAGAATTAATTTAATTAGGTTTTTCACTTCTTTTTCTGTAAATTTCAATGAGGCCCTATATTATTATTTTTTCAAAATAGGATTAGAGGTAAAGGGCATATTGGCACTCATTTAATATATTACAAGTTGCGTTACAAAAATATATTTTTATCTAATTTTAAATTTCTCAGAAACGAAAAACATCTGTAAATCTATATGTACCTAGCTAAAGTCTCTTCACTCTAGTGACTCAATTATCAAACATCCTGAAAAAAAAAATTCTGCCATACAATTTTTTTTATGTAATTTTAAATTTGTACACCAAATTTAATATGAGTATTTTCGCTTACTTTTTCCTGCAAACTTAGACTGAGGCCCTATATGCCCTATTGTTTCAAAAAATTTTGTAAAACCCCCTCGCCTAAATCAGAATTGTTTTTTTTTACAGTAATATTAATACCATATTTCAATATTTTCCATCTAGTAGTTTCGGATAATACAGACGAATAAGCCTAAGAGTGATTCTATAAGGATTGACTTTCAGTGGATCTACAAAACCTTAAAAGGGGTTAGAAATTATAGAATACATACACTTCAATAAAGAGAGCTTTCCTTGGCCATATGATTTCCTCCATATCAAATTTACTTCGATTTATGTTTTTTTCGTAATTACCTAAACTTTACCAACAAACTTTTCTTCTAAATTTATTATTGTTTTCTATAGCCCTTTATGACAGATAAACAAAATTTGTAAACATTGCACTGATATTTATTTCTTATTAAAGATTACTTTCCATCCTGAAACAAAAAACGAATGCATAATTGCCCGTTTCTTTCACGTTTAAAACTAAAAATCCTTCACCTAATCACAAGTTTGAAGGACATTCCTTCGTGTTTATCAAAGACTTACATACCTATCTAAGTAACCATCGACCGGTTTAATCTTTTGAATATTTATTATGTGATAATATTTTCCTTTCAAGCCCAATACTCTATATATTCTAAGTCTTAGATACTGACGAGTTTTTTTCACTATTTCCGCTGTCATTAGTTTTGCATTCGATGATGTATTAGTGTTGAATGAAGGTTCAGGTTTTTCCAAATGTAGTTATAGCTCAAGAAAATTTATATAGGCAAGTTAACTCTTTGAGATATACATATATAAAAGTGCATTTCAGTTTCATCTAGAGAGGTATATTTTAAAATGATAATATTGTAACTTAGTTGTTTCTAGGTTCGTAACAAAACCAACAAATAACAACTTTCATTGACGATATGAATTTGAAGTAACTTTTTCATAAAAACTGTTTATCTCGGGTCAACACATTCTAGAATTTTAAGGACTCGAGTGTTTGTGCCGTTATGACTGAACGCAGCATATACAATCTATGCAAATGTACTTAATAACAGACTAAAAGTCATAATAGAAAATCAAGTCATCAGAAATTGTGTCCACATAGGGGGTTCCGCAAGGCTCCATATTGGGGCCACTATTATTTATCTCGTTTATAAATGACATTGTAGGTGTTGATGTTCAATATCTTCTTTATGCTGATGATATTAAAATCTATACTGTAATAGAAAATGAAAATGACTGTTTTAGGCTACAGAAAAGTATGGACAATGTGAATGCCTGGGGCCTGTTTCATAATCAACTTGTGACTTGTAGTTTTGTAAATTGTAGAATTTCGTTTCCTAATTCAACAAAATTATTCTACAAGTTACAACCTGCAAAATCCCAAATATTAGTATTCGAAATGTGCACGTACAAATTTCAAATACTAATATTTTGGATTTTACAAGTTGTAACTTGTCCAATTACTTTGTTGAATTACGAAATGAAATTCTACAAGTTACAAAACTACAAGTTACAAGTTGATTATGAAACAGGCCCGTGGTGTACAAAAACGATCTGCCATTAAATGCATCAGTGTCAGGGCATGACTTTACCAGACGGCAAACTCCTATTTTGTTAGACTACAAGATAGAGGGTGTTACTTTGCCAAGACCGAACAATATTAGAGATTTTTTTTATTAGAGATCTTGGTGTTAGTTTTGATAGCAAATTAAATTTTAATCCCCCGAGGGGGGGGGGTGGTCTTGGGACAACTATGCCCAAAAAATCAAGATTAATTTTTTTAACGGATGTTGTCGCATTCCACACATTTTGTTACGCCTGACACTTAATTTTCATAATTTTCTGAATTTTTTTTTTGTTTCGATTTATCGACTTTGATTAAGCTCACGAGGCCAGGAAAATGAACAGACAAGTATTCGTTTATTTCGACCCCACTGATAATATATTCTATTGACCAAAACTAAGATCTAATATTTTAAAGATGTCACCTCTCTATTTGATGTGCGATACTTGTAACTCCGTAAAATTAGACATTTTTAATTCCTCCATAAGTGTATAATGTTTAGAACGAATTATATTTATTTTTTATCTTTCTATGTTTGTCCCTGCACTATAATTGGTCTTTTTACTGTTGGATAGTGTAATAATAAAAATAAAAATAAATAAAAATATAATCTAATAAATGAAGAACAAATCGGATTTACGAATCAAATACTAACAACGATCAATAAATCATCTAACATTACATAAATTTCAAAAAATACATTATTCTGGTAGGGAACGTTCATCATTTGCGCTTTCCATAAGAGCCCTCTCGAACAATTATTTATGTATTTGATATGTCATTGAATAAGATGTAATGATCGGCATCTAGGATTTTCGGGCAAACTAGCACACATAGATACCAAAGAATCACAACTCGAAGAGAGTATTCAATATCTCTGACCGGTTACAGTTATCTTGAAATTGGGCGATATTTCCCATAAATCCTAGATATCGATCATTACATCTAACGTTAACATATATTATGATTTTGCTAAATTATAGCAACTCTCAAAATTGGTGAGGTATCATGGACCAAATTATTAGTTTGTTATATGGCTGAAATATCCACATTAAATATTTGTTTTCATTAATTCCTCGTATTTCCTAGGTTACTAGTTTCCATATCTGTCCTGTTTTATTCTTCTCAAATTACCATTATCCTCTGCCTTTAGCAAAACAATTTTGTTTTATTATGACATTCCATTTTTTTTTGTTTTTCCATATCATTTTCAGTTTAATAATCCATTTAGATTATTCCAATAATTGTAAGTTCCATAATTTTTATGCTCTTGTAGGGAACAACACCACATATACTTTTTCTGTCTAAGTCAGACCCCGTTCTTATTGGTTATAAAGAAAGTACATGAAAGGGCATAAATTGTAAAATATATTATACAGCCATACATAAAAAAAACTGGAGGCCCCACTATGTGTACTCCATGTTTTTGGGTACGCTGAATCCGAATCCTAAGCACGTCTCGGTTTAGCCATAACTTCAAAAAACACTATGAAAGTTACTAAACATGCTTCAAACCACTAACGCTATTGGTCTAAATCCTCAACATGAATTCCAGTACTTAGAAAGTTCCATAGCAAAACTTGAAACAGAAGCGCACTTCAGTGCATAGATCTTTCGAAGAAAAGAGAACACCATACAGGAGGGTGATTGAAATTATAATTTTGCATTTCATTTTCATTTGATTTTAACCATATATTGAACTACAGAAAGAATTCAATTCCTGTACGTACAGAGGTATATTTTGCAGTTTGAATGCAAGTATATTCGCGGGTGATCTGTTTGTAGTCACTCGTTAAATGCACTCGCACTGTAACTAGACGTATAGTCTTAATTGGAACCAACGACTCACTGTGTGAAAATGAGGCATATGTGTTTCCCCTTACAAAAGAATGATGACCGGATATTTTTAAGCCAAGACCGATCTTGGTTATGCGCATGCGTTTAATACGAATTTCGTCAATTTTCGTATTTTCGGTTCTAGGCTTAGAAGAAATTCTTGATTTAAAAACATTTGAATCGACTCTCAAGCGCAGGAAAGACTCTGTGTACTTTTAGTAAAGAGAAGAAACAGTACATCTATTGGGGCTCGAACTTGCTCAAAGTACCGAGCCATACAGTGCCTCGAGTTTAATTATCTCTATACTCCTTCATTCATTTATTTGTTTACTCATTGTTCATACTTATTTATTAAAGCGAAACTTTGCTAGAGGAGCTTGGGACTTTCAAAGTACTTGTGTTCATTTTGAGGATTTAGACCAATAGCGTTTGTGGTTTGAAGGATATGTAATAAATTTCAGAGTGTTTTTTGAATTTATGGCTAAACAGAGACGTGCTGAGATGAAAATGACCCCGGATTCGGATTCAGCGACACCAAAAACAATACACATAGTGCGGCCTTTATATGAATAAAAATAAATCAATACCCAGCTGTCTTGTGTCTCTGATAAACGTCCTGAAAAAAAGTAATTTGGAGGATGTTCTTAAAATATAAAAAAAGATATAAACTATTTTTTTAGCTTATTGAAGTAAGTCGTAATTAAACACATTTTTTACGAGATTACTATTATTAAATGACTCGTCCTTTATTAATACATTACCATTCCTAGAAATTGTTAATTGTTATTATCTGCGGGTGTGTTACATATTTTAAATTCTTCACAAATATATAAACGTGTAAAAACCAACAAAAACATCATGGGAAAAAAGAGAGAGTAATAAGAAACTGATGCATCAGAACCTTGAAAACGTTAGCAAACAATCGTGATGAAAGGTGCTGAAACGAAGCATCCCCATCAGCAAATCAACCTTTTATGACACATTTTTATTTCTCCCGTTTTGTAACTCGATAGGATTTCGTGACAGTTGACCTAGAAAATTTCACTTCTATTTCGAATGATTTTACTTTGATGAGTCAATTATATTGTCTTCTCGGCTCCTAACTATAAGCACATAACTTTGATACTGCTGACAAGATCTGCTTTCGCTATCTTATATAATGCCAATATAATTGTCTTTGTGTGAAACTTTATATGATTTTTCTAAATATATAGAATTGCAGAATTTTTATTACATGATCATGTCTGGAGTTCGGTAAAAGAACAACTCGTGGCAATGAAATTTCTTCTACAAAGCAAACTTATTCCTTTGTTTTAAAATATCGACATTTCTTTGGAATATCGGATAACGATTATTAGGTATCATTAGACAAAAATATTAAGGATGTTAGAGTGTCCAATGAACTGCTATGCTGAAGCAACACACTTTTTGAACTATTTTCTAGAAAAATGGTTTAAAAAGTGTGTTGTTATGTGATTCGATTATTACAGTAATCCATTACTAGATTATGCGTATAACAGTAATCGATCTCTAATCAATTATTATTAATCAATTTAAGTAGTAGTTCTTTCTTACTTTGGTGCAAAATGATAACTATCTTTAAGAAACTACGTAAAACGACTTTGTAAATGGCAATTCTCACAAAAGAAAACAAATGAAGTTTACATAGTCTATACCATTATAAAATTGTAAGTTTGTTTGTTTGTTTGTTTGTTTGGGCATCACGTAAGATCTTCTAAACTGATTTTGCTGAATCTTTTTTTGTATAGTTTGACTTAAAATCTGGTAGACATTTCATCTCCCTAAATTGACAGAAACGGTAGATATAGCGAAAAAACTTCTACCATGTTGGGTAATACAATTACTCAATTGGTTCCACCGCACGCACATATTAGATACTGGCATCAGCTTAGGTTTTATTCTAAATTCAGAATGTGCAAATCTAACATGTTTCGATTTAAGAAAACTCAACTGATATTACAAGCGTAATTTTACAGGGTGTTCTGTATATAGGAAATTTAGAGCGGAGAAGAATTACATGGATTTAAGAAATCTAAAAAAAGTTATATTTGGTGTCTCCTATAAGCAGCTGGATATACACAATGTGGTGGAAATAAGGGGGAGTGGAATTAGTTATACGGGGTGGTCCAAAAAAGTTATATTAAGTGGGCCATAAACAGTTCCATATACCAAGTGGTTGAAAAAGGGTAGCATATTTATACAGTGAATAAAAAATCTTTAAAAAATTTGTTAGGTAAGCAGTTAGGATCTTTGAATTATGTTCATAACATACTATAGTTATGAAATGGGTTGAAGAAATGTTAGAAGCAGTTGTTTCTACAGGCTGTTTGAAATATAAGATGGAGTGGAATTATAGTTTATGTTGTGGTTAAAAACTTGTTTTATATCCACAAATAGTTGCATTTATAGGATGGTTGAAATATGTAGCGGAGTATAACTACAGCTATACAGGTGGGTTTAAAAAATATTATAAAGTAATGTTTAGAATTACATGGATTTAAAAAAATCTAAAAAAAGATTATTTGGTGTCCTATAAGCAGCTGGATATATACAATGTGGTGAAAATAAGGAGGAGTGGAATTAGTTATATGGGATGGTCCACAAAATTATATTGAGTGGGCCATAAACAGTTCCATATACCAAGTGGTTGAAAAAGGGTAGAATATTTATACAGTGAATAAAAAATCTTTATAAAAATGTGTTAGGTAAGCAGTTAGGATCTTTGAATTATGTTCTTAAGGTACTATAGTGATGAAATGGGTTGAAGAAATGTTAGAAACAGTTGTTTATACAGTTGTTTGAAATATAGGATGGAGTGGAATTATAGTTAATGTTGTGGTTAAACACTTGTTGTATATCAACAAATAGTTGCATATATAGGATGGTTGAAATATGTAGCGGAGTATAATTACAGCTATACAGGTGGGTTTAAAAAAATTTATAAAGTACCGTTATGATCTACAAGTTGTTTCATTTACCGGATGGTTGAAATATAGGGTGGGGTAGGATTCTAAGCATACAGTACAAAAATGTTATATTTGGTGGCAAATAAGTAGTTGCATATAAAAGGTTGTTGAATAATAGGGTGGTGTACAGTTATAATTATACAGGGTGGGTAAAAAAAGCTAGAAAAATTTCGTTATATAGGAGTTGTATATATGGATTCCCTGAAATACGGTGCGCAGTAAAATTATAGTTATACAGTGTCATTCAAACAAGTAGAAAAAGTTGTAAATGAAGGGTGGTTTAAATGGGATGTATAGAGAAATTAAACTTTAATAAGTCTTGGAAAAATATGAGGAAAAATTGTGAAATAGCATAGTTCATACTAAGTTGCAAAGATAGGATAGTTGAAATATAGGGTGTAAATGTTATGAAGAATGTTGGTTGACCAATAAGCAGTAGCATATACAGGGTAGTTGTAATACATACAAGGTAATTAAATGAATTATTATTTATAGTTATTTATAGTTATACAGGATGGTACAAAAAATGTTATAATGGGTGGCCGATAAGTAATTGCAAATACAAGGTGGTTAAAATATGTTTTTGTAGGATAGAACATGAGCTGTTGCATATATGCAATACAAGAAACTTGAGTCGAAATAAAATTATAGTTCATGCAGTGTGATTAAAACAATGTTAGAAAAAGGTGCATATAAGGTGTCGTTGAAATACAAGGTGGAGACAAATTATACTTTCAAGGGTGGTTCAAAATGGTTATATAGCATAGTCCATAAGCAGTTGCATATATAAGATAGTGAGTGGACCAGAGTTATAGTTAAGTGTTTAAAAATTTTATAGTTGGTGGTCTCTAAGCAGATGCACATACACGGTGGTTGAAATATTTTGTAGACTAAAATTATGTTTATACAGGGTGGTTAAAAAAAAGATGTAATGTTTGAGAAATTAGCAGCAGTGTATACAGGATGGTTTTAATATAGTTGGAAGTAGAGTTAGTTATACAAAGCGGTTAAAAAGAATGTTGAATAAAATGTTATGTAGGGTGGCCAATAAGCAGTTGCAGTTTCGGTGAGGGTTTAAATAAAAGTTTGGTGTTAGGGTGCAAAACTGTGTTTTTGTTTTTGTAACACACCAAAGGTTCCACAGACATTTATATTAGGATGGATTAAAAACAGTTTTAAAAAAATTGTTATATAGGGTAGACCATAAACAGTTGCATTTTAATATGGAGTATCTGAAATATGGGGAGAAGCAAGATTATAGTTTTTGAATGTGTTTAACACAATGTTAGAAAAAGCTGCATATAAAGGTTGATTAAACTATAGAATAAAGAGAAATTTTACTTTAAAAGGTGGTTAAAAAAATATCAGAAATAATTGTTATCCAGCGTAGACTATAAGCAGTTGCATAGCTAAAATAAAGGGTAGAGAAGTTATAGTCAGGTGTTCAAAAAGTTATTGGGTGGCAAATAACCAGCAGCATGTACAGGATGGTTGTAATATAGGGTGAAGTACAGTTACAGTTATTCAAGGTTATTTAAAAAATGTCGAATAAAATTGTTATATAGGGTGGCCCATAAGTACTTGCAGTTTGGGTAAAATATATTCCGGATTGGTGTATTTATACTTAAGTAGGGTGGTTCAAACAAGTGAGAATTTTTTTACCGGCTAGTATTTTATAAAAATAAACAACTAATGCAACTGAGATAAGTAGTGTTGACATTAAGAATATAAAGTTACGAAATATTAATGAATAAAAAGTCTAAACGTAATGAGTACAAAATCAAAATTTGCAATTATTAATTTATACGTTTTTAAGCAGTGCCAAATTTTGTTTTGGGAGTAGTCGGAAAAACGGCAATAACACCACATAAACTTAAAACTCTGTATATTTCAAAAAGTCTAAACGTTTCAAGATCTAAATCAGACCCCGTTTTCAATGGTATTAACACAAATTAACAAGAAATTAAAAAACTAAAAGGATTCGTAATAACAAATTTCGTAAATCACAATTTGACATTAATGTTTGACAATAAAACTGATGTAACTATGGGAATTTACTGCATATTTGATATATACAGGGTAGCACTAAAAAAAGATCATGTGAAATAAAAAAGTTTCTTTCAAATGGGAAGAATGTTTAGAATTTCATGTGGCGTTCCTAGATACGACTTTGTTATACGATAGTTACTCCCCAAAAATGAGACCAAAGAAATTCTGATGTTTCAGAGATCTCATTAAAGTCATAAAACCCCGTTTTTATATTAAGATATTTAAGAAAGGTAGTGACATTTCCATATTTTCACACCAGCACCTCCACCAAAGCTTACTACATATGAAAGTTTCTAAAAAAGCTTTTCCCAATTTTCTAAAAAACGAAGCTATGTAATTGAAAAAAATGTGGGAATACTGCGGGATCTCCCACAACAGGCTCCAGTATAAACGGTCGCAATTCCTTGGGCCATTTTCGAGTAATCGCTGAACATACATAAAAAAAACAGATACAGACGAATTGAGAACATCCTTCTTTTTGAAGTCTCTTAAAAATGGGATACAAATTGACATTTCTTTACTGAATTGTTGCGGCTGATACTTGATGTAAATCCATAATGAGAAACACAAAAACGAAAATTATATTTCGAGATTTACACTTTATTTTATAAACGACACGTGTTTCGGCATACAATGCCTTTATCAAGTTTCACAAAATACTAAAACTATTATTCTAACTACACCATTTTATATACATATTACTTAACTAAACTAATTATACAGAGCCATTAAAAAGATTTAAAAGTGGGAATGGATTAAGATCTAATTTTTTATTTAATAGTCTACCTGAATATTTATACCTGTTAATTTCTAGGGATTGTAATAGATTAATTTTACTGGGGTTATTTTCCAAATGTAATATATTTACAGTATCGTTAAAGTTGTGATTATCCTCTACTAAATGACGTGCATAATTAGATTTATTGTCTTGTGTGAAATAACTTCTTTTGTGCTCTCTAATACGAGTATTAAAATTTCTAAATGTCCTACCGATATATAGCTTGTCACAATTGCTGCAGTTAAGTTTGTATACCCCGGATTTACAATTACTATCTACTCTTGATTTATTATTCTTAATATATCTGGATAAATTATTTGAAGTTTTATAACTGATATTTATGTCTTGTTTTTCTAAAAATGATTTAACTTTATTACTTGTTTCGCACAGGTAAGTTAAAGTTTTGAAAAAATCATAAAGTTTTTTATCAATAGGATAGATTAAATTTAGAGCCTTAATCTATCCTATTGATAAAAAAACCTTATGATTTTTTCACAACTTTAACTTACCTGGGCGAAACAAGTAATAAAGTTAAATCATTTTTAGAAAAACAAGACATAAATATCAGTTATAAAACTTCAAATAATTTATCCAGATATATTAAGAATAATAAATCAAGAGTAGATAGTAATTGTAAATCCGGGGTATACAAACTTAACTGCAGCAATTGTGACAAGCTATATATCGGTAGGACATTTAGAAATTTTAATACTCGTATTAGAGAGCACAAAAGAAGTAATTTCACACAAAACAATAAATCTAATTATGCACGTCATTTAGTAGAGGATAATCACAACTTTAACGATACTGTAAATATATTACATTTGGAAAATAACCCCAGTAAAATTAATCTATTACAATCCCTAGAAATTAACAGGTATAAATATTCAGGTAGACTATTAAATAAAAAATTAGATCTTAATCCATTCCCACTTTTAAATCTTTTTAATGGCTCTGTATAATTAGTTTAGTTAAGTAATATGTATATAAAATGGTATAGTTAGAATAATAGTTTTAGTATTTTGTGAAACTTGATAAAGGCATTGTATGCCGAAACACGTGTCGTTTATAAAATAAAGTGTAAATCTCGAAATATAATTTTCGTTTTTGTGTTTGACATTTCTTTAGCTTATCAGCTTCTTATAATATCTAAGTGCTTCTTGCGAAATAACACCACAGTTTAAAGAAAATTGCTGTATATTCCAAACGTTTCTGGGTCTAGATCAGACCCCGTTGTCAATGGTTAAGAAACTACGGATTAAAAAGGCACAATTCTAAGATGTAAATTAAAATATTCGACAATGTGTATTATTTGATTTTTGACAGCTTGTTATAGTTTTGTATCTTTCTTTAACTTCTAACCATCCTAATTCTAGGATTGAAAATATCGTTTCTTTCTTTCTTAGTTTACAAATACTTCAAATAACTCAAACGTTCAATTATATCTACCTATTTGATTGGATTAGTTATTTCTTCCTTTTTTTATTCGGTTCATTTTATTTCCAAAGTTCGTAATCTACAATTTAACTATTCATTTCAAAAGTCAACTGATAGGTATCTGATTAAAAAACAAAATAGACGACATAGCTTTTATAAATGATTCTAAAATATCCATACTCCGTTATTTCAGCGTCAAATACAAATTTGCCCTTCAGGCGAACTATCAAAATGTATGCAGGTGTCCCAAAAAAATACCGAAAAAAATAGTCATACATCACTATAAGCGACAATTCAATTGAATTTCGTCTATCATTTAACCTTGCCAAAAAAACTTCGCAAAATAATCCTATAAAATAAATAACGCTGTCAGCAATCAAGTTGGCATCGCAAGAACAACAGTTATCTGGACCAATCGGTCTCTAGATCAATATTATCGAAACAGTTTTAACAGATAGCGCTTTGCGATGCTAAGAATAACCTTGGACCGATATGAAGATAGTCAATGCATCTAATCAACGTCACCTTTTATCTTCTTATTGTGTTCACAATGACATAATTGTGGTGAACATGCTGGCCGATCGATCAGGGTCGACATTTGCATTCTATTTGTGGTAAACAAAAGGTTATTATGTTATTTCTTTTTCTTCTGTTTCCTGTTTTGCTCTTTCGAGTGCTTGAATCGAAAACTCTTTGGCTATATAATCAGTGTAAGTGAGGATATTTGTAATTTGGTGATTCTTAATGACAGGATATTAACAGGGTGTGATTCAGGAAAATTTTGTGGCAATTTTTTTTATTAACTATTTTACTGTTGTTATACATGTTAAATATTTGGCAGCAATGACCGTTTTGGTACTTAGTTATTTGATTTATTAATTGTTACATGTTGGGGGTATTTATTAAAGTGTTCACTAATAATGTAGGTATATAGATGAAAAACATCTATTTAAATTTATTGCCCCAGCCGAAAACCCTTACTGACCTATCAAACGTTAATTAATTGTCAACAATGAATTTTTTTGAAACATTAATTTCTTTTCTGAATTTTGTTTTGCATTAGGCATTCTGGGAGAGAAAGGATTTCTTAAATTACTTGGGTAATACTTTAAAGCCGAAGGTGTTATACACATGTCCAGGCCAAAGGTAAGCATGACGCCGAGATTATTCTGCCCAGATAAGGGACATGCTCAGCGTGTTGCTATCGAATATGACAAAAGTGTAAAGACGGGCAAACCCAGAGCAAACCCCTCAATGCATCATTTCTAAAAACAGCTGACAGAAGACATATTCCATCGGAAAAATATTTAAAAAATACAGCATTTTTTGATAAAAATAATAAAACTGTTTCGTGCTAAATAAGAAGCAGGTTGCCCACATGAACATTCAATATTCTACGTGGTGTGAAATTTACAAAAAAACAGTTTTGTTTATATGTACCAGTTTTTGTCTTTATGTTTTTCCTAAACAATCAGGGTATTTGCATTTCTCGATTTCTGTCTCTCACTTTTCCAAAATGGGTAATAGCACTAGATGCAGACTTTTTGAGATTTTAGTTGGAAAGTTGTTGCTAATTGTGTATCTAGTGTTTTTCTCTTTTTAGTATTTTAGTATTTTGCAAAGACATTCTGAAGCAATTTTGAAATCGGGGGAAGGTAAATTATCCTTTCTTTTTGCATCGATTGAATCCATGCATTAACTACTATGCATTTACTACTTTGTTATCAAACCATGATAAAACAGATAATCTACACACTATTTTCTCGGATATTGTTCCATGACCCCTTCTTATTGTCCCAGGACCCTTTCTTTTCAGATCCCTCTCTTTATGTATGACTAGGTTTGGGACTCTATTATTCCTTACAGTTTCTAAAGCATGCCTTCATTAGCCAGAAATACTGTCATTATCGAAAAACAATTTGTAATCCAAACTCCAAAGTACCGCTTCTGTTAGTCTAACCATATTTGAGCTAACTCCTAGGCCTGGAGTGTAATTTATGACAACATTGTTCTGTTTTCCACAAAATATTTCATAGTTATTAGAAAATCCAACTATCCCATTTGTGAGGTTTTTGTGGATTATATTGCTTCAGTTTCAAGGGTGATTTGGTATGGATAATTCGATCAGCTTTCGCCAAATATTCCTCTTTTGCTTTTGGTATATTAAAGAGCCTCTTTCTCAACTTATCTGATATTGGTTGGATTTCCGGCTGGAATCATATTTGGGGTCTCACTGAAATGAAGAAACTGCTTGAAGCAATTACCATAAATAGCATAATATTTCAAATGTAGTATAAACTTATTTTTAGATAAAAAATACGATAACTTACCACTATGATGCAGTTACTGAAGATATATTTTTTACAAAATCAATTTATATCACGTACAAAGTTACATCGAAGAACACAAAAGTGGGTACCAAATTTACATAAATAGTGTCAACCAGCTGAATTGCTAAATAATGACAGACAGGGCGCTGTCTCTTGGAAAATATGTTTGTATGTGCCTAAAATGGTAATTCATGCGTATAAAGTTATCTTTATATAATTTATAAAAAAGAGTGTGTAAAAGTGGTTCGTACCTTATTTGGTACATGATGCAACACGAAATTACGGGACAGTAGAGTTAAGCTGTCACAACCATGACCAGCTAGAGACAACCAATCAGTCAGTATAGAGAACAAACAGTATTCATCTGGGGATTTTGTCCAGATTGTATTAGTAATCAAAGTCACCATCAATTATCTTCGACAGTGACACTATCAATTGTCAAAGTTACAGTTTTGAAGCAACACAAACACGTCAATTCACTGTGGAGAAGAAATTGAGCTGCATTTAGGTGAGGTAAGCATCCGGTGAAAGGTTCTACTGGATTCTTGAGGTTGATTTTATACTCAGTATGGAGCTGATCATCGGACTCGTGGAGCCGTATCTATTTTTACTAGTGCTGGATTTTGATTATTTTCATTTCAGCCATTAGTCGTCCACTGACCGACATTGGCATCCCGGAAAGAGGGCCAGAACGGTCTGCCAAGCACCGCTTTTTCTGGGTTAGGGCAGTTAAATATACAAATATGGACATGTAGGGTACATATTTTAAATAGGATAGCACTAGATAGAGTCTAAAAAAAATGCAAGATTAAAGATAAAAATTCATTATATTGTTGAATTCCCCATTGAAATTACAATTTTACTCTTCTAGCCTTTTGTCCTGCAAACCAATTCAATGTGGGGAAGAAATTTAGCTGCATTTAGGTGAGGTAAGCATCCGGTGAAAGGTTCTACTGGATTCTTGAGGTTGATTTTATACTCAATATGGAGCTGATCATCGGACTTGTGGAGCCGTATCTATTTTTACTAGTGCCGGATTTTGATTATTTTTATTTCAGTCATTAGTCGTCAACTGACATATTTTAAATAGGATAGCACTAGATAGAGTCTAAAATAAAATGCAAGATTAAAAATAAAAATTTATTATATTGTTGAATTCCACATTGAAATTACAATTTTACTCTTCTAGCCTTTTGTTCTGCAAACAAATTTATGGCCTGTAATTAATCTCATGTGAAATTCTATTTTATCTCTCTAAGATTGAGAGACTCTATAAACTTTCCTCACTCTTAGAGAATCGCGAATAATTTTTAATAAGTGTTAGTTTGCTACAACTTAGTTTTCAATTGGTGGATGTAGTAAGAAACGTAGAGCAGAGCAATATAACTATTAGGAAGGGCATCGTGAAAATCATGTGCATAAATATGTTGTAAGAGATAGAAACCGTTCGCCTTTTGTTCTTTAGAACCGTACAGTTCCTGTCAGAATTCAACGGTGTTTAAATTTTGCTCGTTTTTTCGAGCCAGAGCAGCTCCATGCTTTTGCAGTTCTTCAGTTGAGCCATTTTTCAGCAACTTCTCTAGCCTCTTTTATCCAATATTCAATTCAATTTTCTCTAATCTTTTGCAATATTTTGGACAGGTGATTTATTAAAGCGACGAAAAGCTCAACGACTATATCTTTTGAATTTCGATATTTAATTGATTAATTTCATGGAGAATATCTCCTCAATATGTCAAATACAGAATAAATTTTTTTTATAGCAATTATTAAGAAGTGACCTTCCTCGTACATAGCTTCCGGAGCATGAGAAGTTTGCTTAATTTCTTCCAAGGCTTCAACTACCTCAGCTAAATTATTTAAGAGCGTGTTCATAGCGACATGTCTCGCCATTTTTTTAACATTTTTTTCACAACATCCCGCTGAGTAGTGGAGCCGACAAAAAAGCAAAATACTTTTTTCCAAATTTGTCCAAATAGGTTTATAGTTTCCTGGTTTGATGGGGCAGACTGGACACCTACAAGATTTAAGGAGTGATCCAAGCAGGGTACGAATTCCTTCCTGGCTTGTAAAGGCGACAATAACCGATCCGACGTGACGCGTGTTACGTCAAATCAAATATTAGTATTTTTTATAGCTAGAACTCAGAGCTTGAACCTTCTGGAGATAGCCTGCAGTGCACAAATGTCATGGTAAGAGTCTTTACTAGGACAATAGACAGGGCAAGAGGCTATTTCACTCGGTTAGGAGCAGCTTCCAATGAAACACACAGCATGTTGTTCATTGACTGCTGTTACTGTCTCTATTGCCTTCTCTGTCTAGCCTTATCACGATTTTGTGCATTGCCGGCTATTTCCAGAAGATACATGTTCTAAGGACTGGCTAGAAAGACACTGCAAATACCCACGTCGGGTGTTGTCGGGTGTGTCTCGTGTGTTTCTAGTCATAAAAAATAGTAAAGTTTGATTTGACTTAACATGCGTTGGGTCTTATCTGGTGTCGTCGCGTTTTAACAGTGTGTATCTGTCTTCATCATTTATAGGTGCCAGCCATATTAGATCCATTATCATAAGGTTAGCCAAGACATTGTCTAGTAACTAAACCAATTACAGGCCGATATCTCTATTGCCACTTTGAATCTTTATTGAAAGACCAAATGATTAACTACTTTGAAGTAAATCATATCTTTACACCAAATCAATTTGGTTTTCGTAACAACAAGAGCACAACTCTGGCTATTAATCGACTAAGTGAGTTTGTGGCAGAGGGCTTTGAAAATAAGCATAATACATATGGTACATTCCTGGACTTAACGAAGGCATTCGATTGTATAAGTTTTTAAATCCTTTACAAAAAGCTACCTCACTACAACTTTGATTCGAGCAGTATTACCCTTATACAGTCCTATTTAGAAGCAAGAGTATGTTCTTTTTGAGACTCAGCAGTCCGCGAATCGCAGGATTCAGCATGGCGTACCTCAGGGCTCTGTGTTGGGTACTCCGTTATTTCTCATATACATAAATGACTTGCCAAACTTTAACAATCTATTGAATCACCTGATAATCCTGTTTGTTGGTGATACCACAACATTGCTGCGCTATCAACCTTCAGACCCAATATTGCAGTGGACTCAAATCAAACAGCGTGAAATAGAGAATTGGTTTTTAGCCAATAGGCTTAGTCTCAACATTAGTAAGACCCAGAACATTAATTTGACATTACAATCTTCACCATCGACTCTAGAGAGTGATGGACCAGTGAAGTTCTTAGGGGTCTATCTTGATCCTGGGTTGACCTGGGAAGCCCACGTTAATTTCCTTAGCTCCAAATTATGTAAAATATCTTTCCTTATAAGGAGCCTGTCAAAAAATTTATCTAGAGGCACATTACTGACAGCGTATCATGGATACTTTAGCTCCAATATGTCCCACGCGATTTAAAATTGGGGGCATTCACCGTGCTCTGCTCAAATTTTTAAGTTACAACGCCGTTGTGTTAGAATTATTGCAGGCTTAAAATACCGCGAGTGTTGTAGAGATAGCTTTGTGGGGCTAAAACTACTTACCGTACCTTGCACTTTTATCCTTCAGTGTCTTGTCTATATGAAACAGAACCAAAACAGCTACAGAACACACAGCGATATTCACTCCCATTCAACAAGGAAAGGAGGAGAATTAGTTCTCAGCTACCACAGATTGCAACGAACGAGAATGGGTACTGACTATTATGGCATTTAATTTTTCAATGCACTGCCAGCAGAAATAAAAAAATTACATTTATCATCATTTTAAAACAAGAGTATTAAAAAATTATCTTTTAAAACACGCCTTTTATTCTTTTGAGGAGTACTTAGGAAGTGTTTTCAATGTATAAATTTTTAATGTGTTTGCCTCTATAATGTACAGTGTTGTCTATATATTAGTAAATAGGACATTTTATTTTCTTACCATTTTAATAACATTTTATATAGGCTTTTGTATACATATTTAATACATTTCATGCTTGTGTACCTTTGACTTGTAAAAACACACAGTTGTAATACTTTACCAATAAATAAACTAAACTAAACTAAACTAAACATGAATTGTCAACTTTTCTGTAATCAGTTGACATTCTAGCAAGTTCTATGAAATTAATTGAATTGTTGACTTATGCCTATGCGCCGCATAAAGAATATTGTAATTAATCTTTTAACTAAATAAATGACAATCATATTCATATTCACAAACAAATATTTTTAAATAACTAAAAAATATTAACCGACTTGATAGTCTTTTCCTTTATGGACGTCGAACCGGTTAAAAATAAACCTACATGACTGCTTGAGACGGACTGTCTGCTTGATTCTTATTAGTGTTCTGTTCAAAATCAATATCGCATTTGTTTGGCAACTAAAACAAGAGCTGAAAAATGAGTTTTCAACAAGTCTCAGAGTCTTGATCTACTTTTAATTGCCACTATGGGGATTATTTTATTTATTTCGTTATTTTAATCCATTTACTTTTCTTTATTATGACCTAATGCGGTTTAAGTAACGTCGTTAATTGGTTACTATGTACATTTTCACGACACATTCTACAAAAAATATATTTTGGCATCTGTTAAGCAATGCTTTCGTAAGCGACTTCCGACTTCTTGTACACCGAAAAACAACAATTTATTTATACTAATCTGTCCATATTTAATTTATTTGAGGTATCCTAACTGGGACCGGCTGACCTGACATATCCATGTAACATTTGTCGATGAATAAAACAGCGTTTATGTTAATTCGTGATTCGTTTCGTAGCAAAGATTGGCCTCTTAAAAATAACTATATATCGATTTTTTTTTCGATTACGGTCCACAATAGGAATTGTCATCTCATTCATAAGCGCATTCATTATTCCTTAGATTTATTAAAAGTGAGAAGGCGTTGTATAAACGATCGTCAAATGAAAATCGTTTAAAATGCAAGCTTAATGGTATTCTGATAAGGTTGGATCGGTATCGAATCGATGTTGATATATATTCATTGGAATTTCAAATTTCAGACGATATGAAAAAAAGGGAAATTCTATTTTTTCTTCGCCGGAATAACAAGGTTAGCCCAGTTAAAATGATGAATCGTTATCGTAAAATTGAACCATGGGTAAAAATTATACGAGTTCGAACTGACCGAATAAATGAATTCCTCACCCAAAAGATTGACAACTCGAAAATATTCACATCCTTCCAGACAAAAAAATATATCTAGAGATCAGACCGTATTAGAATTCGTAAGCACTTGAATCCCATCACGATGTATGTTACCAATAACCCCCATACTCCACTATAAGTAGCGTAATAACTCATAATTCAATAACCCTACAACCCTGTAACCTCTAATTCCAATATCAAGGTTACTAAGTACTTTAACTAAACCTTTGCTCGTTAGGTAGCTTAGAAGAGCAAATTATATAATAATAACATATTTGCATAACCTAATAATACTATATCTATTTTTTACATTGTAATGTTTCCAGTTCAGATTCAGTGAGTCCAAATCTAGTCGTAAAGTCACATCTCCAGATAAGGGAAAAACTTGTGTGGTGTGACATAAAGCTATTTGCAGCGATCTACCGGTTATAATTGTTCTTTAATGGTTTCAACCAACCCCATTCTAGCAGTTTTGGTTAATACCAATGACCTCACAAATAAGCCCTTTCTTCAACCGGTAATAACCTAAAGCAGTAGTTGTTTTTGATTGCCTGTCTCTTTCTTAAATGATATTTAAGGTTATGTATTTACTATTTTACATGTTTAAATATACATCTAACAATAAATTTTGATCAGTTTTGCAAAAATCATTGAAGTACCACTAAAGAATCTCAGAAATAAGAAATTTATGGATAATTAAAAAAATTAAATAAACAAAAACAAAAGAATTTAACATATGATTATGTGGTTTTCTGGAAGAATCCATTTCTTTTTGGTTCTACCTCAGTGTTGAAAAGAGAAATGTCAAAGTACAACCACTGTCAACCAAGGGTAGAACCAAATAGTGAAAACAAGTGTGTCAATGCCTTTAGCGAATAACCCTTTGCCCAAAATGCAACTGACCAAGATACCCAATTTAATTTTTTTTTCAAGAAATTCTAATTATTATTATTATTCCTTTATGATTTAAACACGAAATTTTGTAGTGATCTTGCAATGGCTTTTTGAAGAGTGAATTATATTTTACATTTTAAAGGTTATAATTCAAATTTTTTTGATTAACATTCAGTTTACTGCATATTAAATTTAGTTTATAGCCGACTTAAGTGCGAATGTGCTTTTTCCTAAAAATCACTTTTTACTCTTACTTTCACTCGCAGCCTTATTTTCATTTTTACATATATTACCTAGGTAACTCACAGGTAAAATATATTCTGATCCTGATTACATGTTCAACTATATTTCACTTTCACTCTGTTTTCACTTCAATTCTTTAACCTTAACGTTTATACTCATACTGTTATTCTATTCAATCTTCTATTCTTATTTTGTCTTTGTGTTATTTTGGGAATAACTCAAAACAAATTCTGTATATTGCGAAACTTTCAGACGTTTCAAAGTCTAATCAGTTCTCAATAAATTGACAACGTACAATTTGAAATTAAAAAAAAATAGTGTTAAACATATTAATTTCAAATTTTCCCTTGTCATGTAATAAAATTTTTATTTTCTTTGAAAGTTTTGAAATAAACCCAGTATTTTTTTTCCGAAGTAGACTGTTATCCCCAAAAAATTGATAAACACAAAGTAGAGATGCCACATATGTCATTATTATTCTCATTCACACTCGAATCACTGTTGTAACTCATGTTGTTGATCTCAGTCTTAAGTAACTCTTACTATTGTACTCATTTTTACTCTTGCTTACTTTCACTCTCGATACTCATTCTCTTACTATATTTTTTATCTTTCTCTAACACGGCTGTGTGTCTGTACAATACTTGTGTAGTCATTCTTACTCTCATTCCCACTTTCTCAGTTTATTTATTTTCACTTATGTTCTCATTTCCATTTAGTTTCGCTTTAAGCTCTTAGTTAATGTTATTTGGAACCTCGATCTACTTCATACGTTCATTTTTCCATTTCGTCTTAACCTTTTCTTCAGATTTCATTCTTACTCATACTTGTTTCATTGTTTCATAATCTTTTTCGTGCTCTTTGTTGTTCTTAAATCCACTTTTTTCATACACAGTTTACTATTACTATCCGGTACTCTGCTAATAACTTTATCTGACATACCACTTTATTTGCATCCGCATCACTTCTATCCTTGTTCTAACTCTTAAATCTTTTTTTTTTTCATCTCTGCTCCCACTTTCGTGTTCTTCTTGCTATCACTCTTATGTTCTCACTAATATTCTCAATGCTACTTAGTTTATAATATTTTTCGAGTTCTCATTCTCATGAGTATTTTCACTATTATATCTATTTTTATTCTTATTATTTATTTCCTCTCACACACTTTTAGTTAACCGCGGAAATTAAACTTAACTTATTTTTGATGTGATAACGTTAATTTTTAATACTCTTTAAAAAAATTAAAAAACTTATTGAAATATGAAAATCATTTAATGAACGGGGCCTAACATATATACACCAGTCAATAAAGATTTTTAGGTGACATAAAACTCATCACGCAAATAATAGTTTATAATACTCTCTTCGAGGTGTCATTCCTTTGTACGCAAGACAATATATATTATATATAATATATATTGTTTCTGGTCAGGGAACCTTCATTAGTTGCGCTTCCCACAATTGAATGTCCTCTCGAACACTTCTTTATGTATTTGAAACATTTCGTCAAATTTGAAGACGCGAGATGTAAGACCGACATCTAGGATTTTCGAGAGAATCAGCACACAGAGGTTCCGAATCTGGAGCGGTTCCGTGTAATTGCTGTTCTCCCTTAACTCATAGGACAGAATGTCACGATAAAATTGTTCAGGTTACTTTACCTGTCAGAGATATTGAATACTCTCTTCGAGGTGTCATTCCTTTGTACGCAAGACAATATATATTATATATAATATACATTGTTTCTGGTCAGGGAACCTTCATCAGTTGCGCTTCCCACAAGTGAATGTCCTCTCGAACACTTCTTTAGTTACCTGAAAAATTGTATCGTGACATTCTGTCCTAGGAGTTAAGGGAGAACAGCAATTACACGGAACGGCTCCAGATTCGGATCCTCTGTGTGTTGATTCTCTCGAAAATCCTAGATGTCGGTCTTACATCTCGCGTCTTCAAATTTAACGAAATGTTTTAAATACATAAAGAAGTGAATGTGAATGACCATATATTTACATTTTCGATTTTTTCATTTTTTAAATACTGTATAAAAATTCAATTTGTGCCAACTATGTAAAACTAATTAGCAATCCTCTGTGCTTCGATTGTACTGGAACAATTTGAGTTAGTCCCAAGTAAAAGTAGCGAATATAGTATCAATGTCGAGCTCGTACTGTGCTGTGCAAAAAATTTGAATAATGCAGTTCTTCTCTCGTTTAGATAGCAATTGCAACAAAAAATACAATTGAATTTAATTGGTCTATTATGCTGAACAACCTCGAATAATTTTACATCTCTTCACTGCTCTTTTCACTTCTTTTGTTTTCCTTTTTATTGTCACTTTGAAGGATGTAGTGTGATATGTGTTCCTTGGGTGTGATAAAGCACGTGGATTCAATTGATAGTATACGGTCCGACAGTAAAGGAAAAAAAGAGTTATGAATTTAATCGATTCATTTATGATGATGCCATTCAAGACTTTGAAAAAATTCATCAGAAAAAAATTTGTTTCGAAGGACTTGTCGTTGAAACGTCAAGGTTACTGCGTACAAATCATCAATCGTCGTTTAGTAGATAATGAAACAGAAAAGTATAAGTCCAATAAGCATCGCCAATAATGATTTTTTTTAATCATATTAGGAAACTTCTTTTTGTGGGTAACTAATTTTTACATCCTCCAGTTGATCACAATATACCAGATGCTAATAAATGAGAAATGAGCCGATAGAAGTATCTGCGTATGTACTTGGAACATAATATTAAATTCTGATTTTAATTTTTAGAGATTTTGGTCTTTAGAGGGTAGCGCAACGGATGCGGAGGCTCGCCTACAAACGATAAACTGTTTTGCGTTTAAAATTATATGCAACTTCAAAAGCCAGTAACATACAAGAGGTTAAATGAGTGAATAATCAAATTAATGAAAATAATACGTTTTTCAAGGGTGTCAGATAGTAATATATCATTCTAAACGTTGTTTGAAGCATATTCTTGATTACTTTTATGTTTTTTTGGGCAATAACACCACAATCGAAATAAAACGACGTATATTGAAGGAAAACCAAACGTTTCAAAGTCTATTCTGACTTCGTTGTTAATGGCTTTATATTTATTGATGTAAATTGCAAAATGAAAATTGGATTTATGACATTTAAATTGACATTAGAAAAAAAGCCATTGACAACGAAGTCAGAATAGACTTTGAAACGTTTGGTTTTCCATCAATATACGTCGTTTTATTTCGATTGTGGTGTTATTGCCCCAAAAAACATAACAGTAGTAATATATCAGTTTCAAATTCTTCCACTAGGCATATTTTTACACCCATCTTGATACAGAGTGTTTCTTGACAACGTCTGACGATTGCCTCTATTGACATATAAATAATATTAGTGCAATAGTAGTGTCGTATCAGATTGTTGACTCGAGTATGTGCATTAGATTTAAATGTAGCAAATGTTCATCTTACTTGGGATGTTTTTGTTGTATTTTATTTGACCGACTGAATTTATTTTGTTGGGCCTTAGTTTTAATATTGCCATAACACCTAACTTATCAATATAAATAATCTGGTGTAACGGGCAAGAAATAGTATCGGATTCGTATAAATAGCATTCCAATTACCATATTATATGGGATTATTTTTTAACATAAAATGGGTATAGTAAGGCACTATTCTTTCTTGGACTTTTCCGTATACCTCTATAAGAGGAATAATCACAGCATATATTGTTTTGTTATATCTTAAAGGGATTAGGCAGCGTTTTCAATGATAGCTCCCAATTGGCGGAATTTGCGCGACCTTGTCAACAATCATTTTCATAAGTTGACCAATTTTCACAAAACATTAATAAATTGTACACATAAACCATTGTCTTAAGTCAACTCGGTCCATTGGTAGAAACTGTATGTTAGTAGTTGAGTTTATCGCGGCAGACAGACAGGCAGACGCGCTCGGAGAACTTTGTTTTATAATATGTAGTGATGAGAAAGTCTTAAGGTAGGTAGATTAGGTGGAATAAGAATCCGGCGTTTACCAATCATTGTGTATATAGTCAAATAGCATTTTTTTTAATTATACATTTTTTAAATTATACAATTGATCAATGTAAGAAAAAGAACTAAAGCTAACTTTATGGGCTTGTTTATACTTTTTTGTCAAAAATATAACCCAAAAATACCGATGGTTTTCTGGTGTTTTAAATATACTCACTGACAAACAAATCAACAAGCAACACCCAGAAAGAGATGTTAAAATTTAATATTTTTTTCGCAAAAAAGAGATGCTTTAGGAAAGTGTAAATGATTAAAATTTGGTAAAGTTTGTTGAATTTTTTTTCGTGTAAACTTTTTCTTTATCAGTTAGTATTGTAGTCGTTTATTACATTTTATTTTATTTACCTTAAAACAAACTGTTTGATGGGATCCAAATTCCATGTTTAGTAATGTTAAAATTCCTAGAGTATGTCTAGACCAAATGTATCGACAGGTAAGTGAATTTGAAACAGGTCGAATTATTGGTTTACGGGAGGCGGCTTTTTCATTCCGACAAACAGCTAATCGCACAAAGAGAAATCCAACTACTGTTATGGAATGCAGTCAAGCGTGGTGTGATAATACCCAAAATCCAAAAAGAGTAGGCACCGGACGTCGAATGAAGTTCAAGATCAACGCCTAAAGGACCACCCGCACTGAATCGACTCGGACCGGTCGATTCGGATCGACATGGCAGCACGGCGGCATACACAACGCACTGAATCGGCAATGAGCACATTCCGTGATTTCTTTAAGCCCTTTTAACAGTGAGGCCATTTCTTGTTTATTTGTTATTTACCCCAAACAGATATTGTTTTACCGCATGTGATTGTTGGGGATGAAGCATTTCCTTTGCTGCGTAATCTAATGTGACCATACCCAAGAAGTCAAGCAAGCAATAATGAGGCAAATGGAACCTTAGCTTGTACTGCATTGCTCCATTTTCCTAAGGAATGATTCTTGTGCTTGGCAACCAGATTAGCTTGAATCTGCCGAGGTACCAGTAGGTCTTAATAACCTGGTTTATATTGGTGGTAATTTTCAACGTGAAGCTTTTCATACCAGGAAATAATTGGGCTGGCTGCGAGAAAAAATCAATGCAGGAAAATATTTAAATAAAGTTTAATTTATACCATAAGTTTAAAAACGTTGGGAGTAACTTGACATACCCATCAACTATATTCTTTACTTATTATTTGACCCTATATTTATTGATTAATTATTAGAAGAACATAACTCTAAACTCTAAACCGAATCAGTACGCGGGGTACCATTTAATTTCATGTCCGAGTCGATTCAGTGCGCGTGGTCCTTAGACTTATGGCCTTTAGACAGCGATTTTCGAGAAATCGAAAATGACAATATTGGAATATCAAATAGCATCAGGTCGACTTCTCTGATG
This sequence comes from Octodonta nipae, assembly GCA_034190945.1. Taxonomy (NCBI): domain Eukaryota; kingdom Metazoa; phylum Arthropoda; class Insecta; order Coleoptera; family Chrysomelidae; genus Octodonta; species Octodonta nipae. The sequence goes on along the minus strand of CM067216.1, from coordinate 62,148,852 downwards.
AATCTCGATTCTGCTTTGGTGGAAATGAAGTCTAAACCATAGATAAGAGATTTATATATGTATAGTCTGAACATGGCTCGTGGAGAGAGCCGTCAACCTCAATTTGAACAGTAGGTGTTATGGTATTGGCTGCTGTTGCACATAGAAGTAGGTCACCGTCAAGCCCATCAATTCAGGAAGCAGTGAACTCTCACCTTAATCGACTCATGGATACCATATTTCAATAAGATAATAATCGGCCTCATGTTGCTTGAGTTAGTTTAAAGTTTTTTGAAGAGACCCACGTGAATCTGTTGCGCCCATAGAACATGTTTAGGATATGTTGGTTAAAGGCACGGAATTTTAACCCAGCCACCGCGGAGGTTCGAGGTTCTACGGCACGAAATAAAAGTAGTAGTAGTCTTGGAGAGTGTATAGATAACATTATTAACAAACTTAATAAAAAAAATGAACACCTTGGTATTTTTTATTCAAATTTTAATCATACCTTACCATACCATCTATGTTTTACCTTACCATACCATCAATGTTTAAATTTAAACATCTCCTTCTGGGTGTTGCGATTTGTTTGTCAGTGAGTATAATTCTATTGTGAGAAATTGCTACTTTACCTTATTAAACGTACATTTGCTTTGTTTGCTTTGTCTCTGACATAACAGTTTTTTCTATCGTCACACAAAATTAAATTAGATTTTATAATAAAACGTTTTCCTTGTCATTTTAATTTGTACTGTAGGTTCCGTACGGTTATATTGCTGCCGTACGGTTTCTATGCGATTTTATTTCTGCTGTAAATTATTTTTAATAGCAGTTTTACATTTCAAATTCATATTGGAGATAAACATTTTATTCAGACAAATAATATTATTTTATTAAAAATTGATGAAAAAACAGTAAACTAATGGTTGCCTGTGATTAGTGAAAGTAAATTTAGTATAGGCTCTGTTGGGACAGATACTCCCCCTACTTATCAACAAACAAAGTACAGATCAGCAATATATTAAGCAAAAATACAAACATTGATTCATATTAGGCGATCTGTACATTCAATTCCAAAACCTCGCTTATTTTACCAACTTCTCATCGTCCACTTTTACTTGTAAATTTCTGCTCGAGTTTTACTGGATTTTTTCTCAACAATTTCAATTGTAGAATAACATGTTATGGTAATAACGATGCTTTGCAATTTCCTTTAACTCATCTGTTACATGGACAAAAAATGTTTAATGGAATTACGACGTAAAAGTCTTGAAACCGGCCAAAAGGCATCATGGAAATTACATTCAATTATTTTCTACCAATTGCGTTTTTAAGGGACCAATTATTTCTTTAAATGTACGAAGAGGCATGAATACTGTATGAATACATACAGGATTAAATCGCGTTGCAAGCCAGATAAAAAGTGGAAATTCAAAATTTCAATTCGTGGTTCTCACTTGAATTATCAAAATTAAAAAAAAAACGGGTATAAACTGTTGTCGATAATGACAGAATATAATCCACATATTTATTAATGAACAAAAAGGATTTCTCCTTCTGTTTTTCGTATAAAATACGTTTCAATTAAACACAGAAGAATAAATTACTTACAGAATATATAGATGTCATACTTAACATATTTGTTATAAGTGTTACACTTAAGATAAGGTTTTTATAAAATTAAAATAAGTAAAGTACTATAAAGTACTTTTATTGTAAGGAAAGAACTCATGTGACCAGTTTAAGCGAAGTTTCTGAAAGGTTTGATACTATCAGTAAACTTTTAATTTATTTGTTCTAGAGCACAAGTTGATAATGGTGAGAGATAGAGATAATGCTCCTACAGAAATATGGTACATTTCATTGCGTCCAGAATGATACATGTTTTGGGCAGATTTGAATTCTTTAGAAATTTTGTCGGTGAAGAAAGTTTACTCTTTTTGGGAAGTAACACCATAAGTCACGAAATGTCTGCATATTTCCATAAACGTTTCGGGGTCTAGGTCAGACCCCGTTGTCAATGGCAACGCAAATATCCTTCAGAAAAGAACTAGAAAGTTTGCACTATTGTAGAACAGGGAGCATTTTTGCTCATGCCCTTCATTTCCCGTATACGAACTGAATGTAACTGAAATATATACTCTTCGAATGTTCAAACTGGTTGTTTTCTTAAGGTTATTAGTGGCATCTTTTAGTATCTTTATGAGTTTTTTGGGAAACAACCCCACATTTTGAATAAAAAGCTGTATGTTTAAAAAATCCAAACGTTTCAATGTTCCAATCTAACCATTGAAAATTAGGCCCGGTGGAATTGAGACCTTCGGATTTTTTTAAATACGAAGCTTTTTTGTTCAAAGTGTGGTGGTCAAAATTGTTAATTAATAAATGCATACTAAAATATATATTTTCCCAATATCCGTTTTGTTTTGTTATAGTGAAATGAAAATAAATTCTTTTTAAGGTCTATTGTTTAAGTGATTGTTATAAATAAATGCATTGTTTATGTAATAATTAAATAATTACGAAATCTAGTCATTGACGAAAGTAATTTTTTTGATGTCAAATTATTAATAAAAGAGTGGAAGATACAATTTTGTTAATTTTTTTCCAGAAATCTTTTTAATAGTTAACTGAGAATAGATTCAAGTAGTGAACATAGTCTAACGTTATTAGTTTAACATTTATCGGAGTTTTTATAATAATTTCCAACTTAATCTATACTTATAACAAAAGAGTAGCAAGACGCTGTCCGTACATGAAAGTTTTTGAAAATTTTGATGGTATAGATAGTCATGAATATCCATCACGAAAAGGATAAGGTATGAATTTTGAGCAAATTTAGTGTGTCGGTACTTTAGTATCTTGGATAATATATAGAATACTTTTTATCGTGAGATATCTCATTTAGAATGAACAATAGAAGGAAAAGAAGAAAGGAACAAATTACATACTTTAACCTATTTAAATCTGTCTAACTTTTCGAGATTTTTCAATCCACTGAACGCAATACAATATATTGTTTCTAGTCGAGAACCTTCATTAGTTGCGCTCCCCTAAACTGATTGCATTCTCGAATGATTATTTATGTATATAGTACATATAACTGAATTTAATATAAATGGATTTAGACATCCAGGAGTTTCAGGAAAATCTAGCTCACAGAGACTCCAAATCGAGAATGAAAAATCTCGAAAAGTTAGTATGGTAATTTCTTTGACAGGTTATAGTAAATCTACGAATTTTCGTGTGATTTCTATCCTAGGATTAACAGGGAAATGGCGTTACACACAGTACGACTCCCGACTTGGAGTCTCTGTGAGCTAGATTTTCCTGAAACTTCTGGATGTCGAAATTCATTTCGGGATAAAATATTAAATACTGTTTGTCAATCTGAACACACTTCTCGAAAAAACTACTGGATGGATTTTGATAAACTATGGCGTGGAAGTACTTTAGTACCTTTGTTAATATACAGTATGAACCCTTATTAGGCAAAAACTACAATAAAATTTGGTGGGGAGTACCTGTATTAATCAAAAAGCAAATATGTAATTCGTATTTTCATAAAAACATATAATTTTTATATGAAACGCGATATGTAAAATGCTAGGCAACCTTTTTCAAGTTACAAACCCTAAGAAGATGAAAAGGGATGAAAAATGTATCTAATTTTATACAGGAAAAATCAAACCGCTTATTCAATCTTGATAAAATTTGACGGGCAGATAACTTTAATATTTGGAATAAATATGGTTAAAGCAATATTTGTAAATTCGATTAATGAGAAGAACAATTACTGTACAAATTATTAGGAATAGTTTTTCTCTAGGTACCTATAAGTAATATTTCGTGGGTAGATTTAGTTTGGGTTAATTTGTTAATGTCATTATTTTCATTCAAAATGTCAAATGTGCCGAAAATGTCAAAAATGTCGTAAACGTCAAAGGGACCGTTCAAGTACCACCATAGGGGGTGAGGGCGAGGCGTACTTTGCTTTGCTTATTTTTGATGACAAGGGGGATGGGGTGTCTAGATGGTGATTGCGTCAGCAGTAGTTATTTACTATTTTACACATATTGCAATTGCTCATTGTCTGGCTTGAAAACGAAACGCATTTTCGGGAATTCCCACAAATAATTAATACCTTTAGGAACTCGCTTACAACAGAGTAGGGGATTTACTCTAAATTTATTCCGTCAATCTATTGTTTCGATTCGGTACGATTGACGATTTGACGTGTTGTAAGCACATTCATGTCATCGAAAAATTAGAATCATGGATTCGGGTGAAATGGACTGAAGACTGATAATTGGAATTAATATGCATGGCAAAAATTTAAAAAAAAATGTTTTGTTAGTAATATTAGGAACTTAATAATAATTTGTGCCTTATTCTAATTTGAATACCGTGTCAATCAAGTTTGTTTAAATAAATATTATGTGCGTTGCAGTCCTCTATCCTAAAGCTATTTTCTTATTTCTAGAATTATAGCTGCTGCTCATAAATAATAAAAAAACAGAATGCATTAAAAGAAAAATGCATATACCCATGCTTACGTAAGCATGGAAGAAGGGGTAAGAGTTTTGCTTACTTTTGCTGACAAGGGGAAAGGGGGATAAATAATTGTAATAAATCTGCTTACGTAATACTTGAACTGCCCAAAACAGTAAAAGATACCAAAAATGTCAAAAATGTTAATATTGATAAAATTGTCTAAAATGTTAGCAAAACAAAAATTGTCAAACATTTTAGCGATTTCGAAATGAATATACTATTTGTTGTTTTCTGAATGATACTTGTGGCATTTGTTCAATGTCTAAGTGCTTCTAGGGAAATAACACCACAGTTTAAAGAAAATTGCTGTATATTCTAAACGTTTCGGGATCTAGATCAGACCCCGTTGTCAATGGTTAAGAAACTACGGATTAAAAAGGCGCAATTCTAAGATGTAAATTAAAATATTTGACAATGTGTATTATTTGATTTTTGACATAACTAAGAGAATTTTACTTGTAATATACAGGGTAGCACAGAAATTTCTAAAGATCATATAATCATAATGTTTCTTTCAAATTGGAAGAATTTGAAAGGGAGATCTTCAGATTTTTATGTGGCGCTCCTAGGTGCGACTTTCTTATAAGATAAGTGCATTTGCCTTTTTTTTTCGCAAATGCACCTTATGACAAAGTCGCACCTAGGAGCGCCACATAAAATTCTGAAGATCTCCCTTTCAAATTCTTCCAATTTGAAAGGAACGTTATGATTATATGATCTTTAGAAATTTCTGTGCTACCCTGTATATTACAAATAAAATTCTCTTACTTACGTCAAAAATCAAATAATACACATTGTCAAATATTTTAATTTACATCTTAGAATTGTGCCTTTTTAATCCGTAGTTTCTTAACCATTGACAACGGGGTCTGATCTAGACCCCGAAACGTTTGGAATATACAGCAATTTTCTTTAAACTGTGTTGTTATTTCCCAAGAAGCATTTAGACATACTATTTGTTAATAATAAATCCCAAACAGGCCGATTTGTCTACTTCGTGTGAAGTTGAGCCGGTTAGGTATAAATATAAAAAAATAGATAATATTTCCAGGGGATATTTCAGTGATATTGGCGCGCCCGGAAACCTTAATCTCTAATTTAAATTAATAAATATTGGTGGTCAAGAATTTTTTGTACTACCCTGTATATGTGAAAAACAACAAATAACCTTATGTCATGTAAAATTTTCAAAAATGATAGTTTTCAATTTTAAATATCTAATTTATTCAGATAATAAAGCCATTTGGATTTTATGAATAATATACTTTACAATTAAAACTGTCAAAAGAAACTAGAAAATGCCATAAATAAGCTTCATAAAACAATTTGTTATTGGTTCTTGAGCCTGACTTGCAGTTGACCAAATTTGATTTTTATATCCTATAAATTATAGTCAGATTTCCGTTTCCCGTCTTTCTCAATACCAAAGGATCCTAAACCTATGTTAAATGCACGTATTTTCAAATAGTATGGTGACCGGTAATGTCCGTACTAAATGGAAATTTTATTTAACAGTACTTTCATAGGATATGAATCGGATCATTAAAATTAACAAGGAGAAAATTCACTCTTTGCAATTATGAATCAATTCATTTTAATACTGAATCGATTTCATGGCAATACCCGATAAAATGCTAAAGGGTCCTAAGAATCGGATTGCAAATTTAAATATGTCATGTTACGAAAATTGCTTATTGTGATGATAAGCAATTTAAAGTTCAAATTCTTTTACTAATGCTATTCTATATCTCATTACGTGTGGTAATGTATTCTTTGTACAGGAATGTTTTCAAATAATCTCTCTCTGTGAATACTGAAAATTAGTAAAAAATACGAGCTTATTTGTTTTGATGGATTAAACATTTTTAGTTTGAAATAGGTAGTTTTTGGATGGCAATTTTAAAACATTTAGGCTTATTTGAGAGATAGTGGCAAGGTTCACAATATGTTTATGTGGAAGATGAGCAAATAAATTCTATATAAAGAGCGTCTTGAATTTGAAGCCAACTTTTTTCGATGTTGTGATAACATACAAAAGACAAATAACAACGAATTGAAAAAAAGTTTTTTTTTTGGAATGAAGAAGACCCACTTCCATTTCGTCATTTTATCTTTTTCTATGTGTAAAATCAAACATATAAATAAAATATAAGTTGTTTTTTACATTGTACTAATCCACAAAAATATGTTGATCTGTACATGATAATCTTCGAAATATTTGCACCAACTTGGATGGGGCTTTCAAGTTAGTACATATTCACGCAGCGTAATTACAATTTTCCTTTGTTGATCTGCAAGTCAAGCTATGTCACATCGCCAAAGTGATAGACCAGATATTCGTAAATCTGTCAACTTTGACTTCCTTTACCGCATATTTTTTATAACTCTTATAAAAAATACATCTACGACGAATAGATAGTTTACTATATGAGAAGAGTCTCCAATGCAACCCAAACTATAACAAAACATTAAAATATATATATATATATATATATATATATATATATATATATATAAATAACCGACTTCTACTTATAACTGAAAATCTGAAAACATTATAACAAAATACAACTCGAGCAAATAAATAATACATTCAATGTTGTTAGGCACCTACCCAGAAGGTAAAAAATGTAAACATTCTAGTATATTTTTGAAATCGGTGCCAAGCAAATCTAAAATTCTGCATTGCATACTTATCTACTAATTCATCAAACTTGATTATTGCTTGGCACCGACTTCAGAATGTTTACATTTTGTACTTTCTGGGTAGGTACCTAACAACATTGAATGTGTTATTTATTTGCTAGAGTTGTATTTTTTTTTATAATTATTTTCAGCTTTTTAGTTATAAGAGGAAGTCGGTTATATATTTTTTTAAATGATTTATTTTCAACATTTTAGTTTTTTTTTTAACTCGGGTAGTTTTGATTCTTTATTTCTTATTTTGTATGTATAACCTTAATAGACAGGACCAGGTAAAATCGTAATCCCCAATACTACACAATGATACATTTTCATTTAAATTGACAGGTAAAAGTTTACGAACAAAATGTACCTACTAGTACGCGTTGACTTAATAAGCCCAAAATAGGTTTATGCCTTATGGACCATGCCATGTAACCTTTTTTCAATTTTTTTTGACAACACTTTATAACTATAGATCAACCATCCTTTACATACGATTGTCTACGGACAACCATAAATTTGTTAGCTGCCTTATGTAAATTATAGGACGGAGTAGAATCCATCCCATATTTACAGAGTCAAATCCGTCGTATATTTCAACCATCGTCCTTGTGGGCTACGCTATAAATTGTTTCATTTTTAACATTTTGTATTATCACCCTGTATAACATTAATTCCTCTCCACACTATATGCAACTTCTTATGGGCTATGAACTAATTAATTTTTTATCATATTATAAATATAATTCAACTCATCTATATGATTTGTTTAAGGCCATATCATATAGCAGTTTTTTAATCACCCTATATAATTTTAATTCCCCTATTTTATCCAACATTTTTAGACCACCTATCGACCACCCTAATGTTTTTAACTCCCTTCTGTAACTATCATTCTACTTCGTCCTATATTTCAATCATCATATATATGCAACTCCTATCAATTTACTTAGTGATTTTGTTTGCTATTACTAAAAACCCTGTGTATAATCGCACCAAAGAGCAGTTTAAAGCTTGACATGTGTTGTTACTGAATTTTCTATTAGGCCGGGAGAATGTGACACCAAAAGCACCGTCTTCGCAAAATAGAAAAATTTTCATTTAAATTGGTATTTGCCTGGTATACAGACAAAACGACCTTGATACTCGTTGATTTAAGGAGCCGAAAATACTATGCTTTACTACCTATATGCTTGAGATGTACATAGAAAATTTTCAAATTCGCAATCAAAACTCCCAGTGCCAACAATTCCCGCACTATTACGTTGGAATTAAAATATTTATGAGGAAATGTCCATTACGTCACTTCGACGATATTTTTGATAAGAATATTGGAATTTTCGGCGATTTTCTGCAAAACTGCAAGTTGCACCTAGGGATCTTCCTTAATAGATTACACGTTAAAAAACTATACACATCCATAAAAGGTTTTTGAAAAATGGTCCAATATGTTAGGGATATTGGTCGATTTCCATGCACGCATGTGTTCATTCACAATGTTCATCACTTTACCAATAGAATTATTTTCCCAAATTTGAAGTTTCACCAATCCGGATATATACTCTATTAAACAAGACCATATTCATACAAAACGGTTCACCACAGCAGAATAAATCAGGTAACATACATACAAAAAAAATACGCGGCGAATTGATAACCTCCTCCTTTTTGGAAGTCGGTTAAAAAGTCATGAATGAATAAAAGACTTAATTTTGAGATTTCTTCCGCTATAGTCAAGAGCGTATATTCAGACTTTTTGATTGAGGGGGTAAGCCAAGAAATATAGAATAGCATTTTCATTGGGGCAAAAATATAGAATGCTGTGTTAGGCAGGAGTTCAAATTTAATATATGGTCAAACATTTTTAAATGGCAACTGTCCCCCTTTGTTCCCCCCGAAAGTACGCCTCTGGCTGTCGTTGCGACTAGGGATTTAATTTATACCCAAATTTAGTTTGTTAGTCTGGAGAAAAATCGTAAGTTCAACGAATTTAAATTCAAATACCTTCATATTTATTTACTATGAGATTGTTCTTTTTACCCACTTTCAATCCCCATAAATCTTTCCCATTGCTGTCCGGTAGACGTATCAAAATTTTCAACCTAAGGCATATTTATTAGGCATATGAAAACCCTCATGCTACGCAAGAATGTGGATACCAAGAAAAGTTTAGTTTCAGCGTGTTTTTTTAAAGATAATTGGTTCCGTTATTTTATTTATGATGGAAATTGGACTTGAGGGTATTCTATATAAATTGTATGTGACATGGAACAATTTACATTTGCGGCAAATTCAGACCTATTGGTATATACAGTTTAAGTAAAAATCAAAATAATTGTAAACAATGTGGTACGTGCCATTAAAAAAATGAATTTCGTATTTTAAGATTTTGAATTTTCTTTTTTTTCCGGAACGCCCTATACTTATTAACAAGCTAAATTTTAGTAGTCTCAACTATAGTTGATAAAGAATTTAAAAATTGTATGAAATTCTTTGGAAGTTAGTATTCTTTATAGATTGGGTTGCATTGAAGATTTTTTTACATAAAATTAATTATTTCACAAACTACTGGTCGTGGATGTAAAAAATAGTTTAGAAAAGTATCTTCGATTATTAAGTTTTATACGAAAAAATATACTTTACTATGTTACATTCCATTTCAGATATAACTGGAAGTGTCCGACAGTTGAAATTATGTTAGAGCATACTTAAATAATTTGGTCAAGTGCGAGTTGGACTCGCATACTTAGGGTTCCGTACCACCTTCAAGATTCGAATATTCCAGTTTCAGACAAGCAGGGAATGAGTGCATTTTCTTATATTTACCCTTATATATTTTAAGGAAGCGTTTTAAATTTATAAAAAATATACACTTTGATTTTCCACACATAGACTTTTTATTTTATATGCTTTAGGATTCCTTGAGTTTTATCACTATACATATGTATTTAATTTTCTAATTTGGCCCCCAAAAAGTAACATTAGAGTTTTATTTTACGAATAAACTTTCAGAGATGCCTTTTATAATCTACTATCTGAGTTTTGAGGCTCTGTAGATTGGAAGAAAAAGGGCAAAATAGATCATAGTTTAAATTATAAATTATTAAATCTGTTATTGAAATTATTTAAAAATATAAATAATATATATTTTTCAAAATTTAAATAGTGTAGTTTCTAAAATGGGAATTAAGTCAATGTTTAATATTTTTGTTAATATCTTTTAAAAATATGATATATTTGTAATTCACATAATGGGCCTTTTATCTGATATATTACATGATGCGTTTGAAAACTGAATCTTTATTTTTCATTTAATTGTATAAGTTGTCCCTAAATTTACTATGGGGTTTTCTAATAATTTTTTCCGTTTAATTCTATTATTTGGGGGCCAAATAATAGAATTAGGGATTTTTTTCATATTTTTCCTATAAACAAAAATAATGAGGTCTTAGAGTTTGGGGAATAACGGGGAGAATGGATATTTTTTTAAATATATTTTAAAATATTCATTTTAAGAAAATTTAAAAAATATATTTGTATTCCTCATAATGAGCCCTGAGATTTGATATATTACATGACCCGTTAGAAACAATTATAATTTTTTATTTTCCATTTAATTCTATAATTTGCCCCCCAAAATGAATATCAGGGGTTTCTCCTTATTTTTCCAGTAAAGTTCAGGTGAGGGGCTATACTTCCAGTTTTTCAAAATTTTTCAGCTTATGGTTTCGGAGATAATGGGGGGAATGGGTAAAATTTTTTATATTTTTGTTAATATCTTTTAATTAATTTATTTTAAAAATATGAAAAAAATATATTTGTTTTCGTCATAATGAGCCCTTTCATTTGATATATAACATGATGGGTTAGAAACAATTTGAATTTTAATTTTCCATTTAATTCTATAATTTGCCCCCCAAAATAAATATTAGGGGCTTCTCCTTATTTTTCGAGTACAGTTCAGGTGAGGGGCTATACCTCCATTTTTTTTCAAAATTTTCCAGCTTATGGTTTCGGAGATAAGGGGGGGGAATGGGTAATTTTTTTTATATTTTTGTTAATATCTTTTAATTAATTTATTTTAAAAATATGAAAACAATATATTTGTTTTCGTCGTAATGAGCCCTTTCATTTGATATATAACATGATGGGTTAGAAACAATTTTAATTTTATATTTTCCATTTAATTCTGTAATTTGCCCCCCAAAATTAAAAGTAAAGGTTTCTCCTTATTTTTCCAGTAAACTTCAAGTCAAAACCTATAAATCTATTTTTTTTCAAAACTTTACGTTTTATAGTTTCGGAGATAAGGGGGGGGATGGGTAAATTTTGGTATATTTTCGTTAATATCTTTTAAAATAATTTTTTTTAAATATGAAAAAAATATATTTGTGTTCCTCGGAATGAGACCATTTGATATATTACATGATGCGTTTGAAATTTTTTTTATTTTTAAATTTTTATTTAGATCTATAATTTGCCCCCCAAAATTAATATTAATGGTTTCTCCTTATTTTTCCTGTAAGGTTCGGGCAACGTTCTATACTTCCTATTTTTTCAAAATTTTAGGCTCAGTAGTTTCGGAGATCAGGGGGGGAACGGTCGATTTTTTTAGTTTTTCCCCCCAGAAGTACCACTAAAATCAAATTTTTTTCTTTTACTATATGTACGCCTGATCGGGTCACCAATCTGTACATTGATAATAAATTTCAACCTCTTCCGTCCAGTAGTTTAGGAGAAAATGGCTGTGATGTGACACAGGCAGAAATCCGGAGTGATATTATAAGGGTATCCGTATATTGTATATACGGAACCCTAAAAACAAATTAAATTTGCGAATCTCTATATTTTCCTAAAAAGCTTAATGTACCATCTGATTTGAAGAACCCTGTATATAGATTCATAAACAAATATACTGAAAAGAGTCCATTAGTTTGATTAATACATTAAATCTGCATAAATTGAGATACGTTTCACACTTTTTATTTGGGCAAAGTCGCAGGGAAAAGCTGCCATATAAACGTACTCCAGTTTCATTTTAAATTTATTACAATTGTTGTAGCAACTTACTCTATTAAAATTGCGATTGACATCCTCTTTTCGTCACAAAATACCACCGATGATGCTGTTAATTCCAAGAAATATTCACAATACGAACCAAACTCGTTACACATTCATAAAAATTGTAATTAGCAAGATGGGTTGGTTTCAGTCATGGGCCGAAATTGAAAGAATGAGGTCTCTTTTATTTGAATAAAACATCTTATTCTTACAGATGTATTCAGACACAAGCAAGACTACATTTGAGAAAATATTGATGAATTCTGTTCCGCTATTATTTAAACAAATCACCGTCTGGACCAAACGAGAGCACAAAATATCGAATTGCCGAAATTTAAAATCCAAATCTCCCAATCTCAAGGCTAAGGTCAACATAAGGACACCGAAATTTTGACAAAGCCGAGGTTTTGGCAAACGAAATTAGAGTTACATCACCAAATTTAGTCTCGTCAGTGTCATTGCCGATAGTTTATTAGAACCGATTTGGGTATTTTTATATTAAAACAGGTGTGCCGGTCTAAAAATATATGTAGTTTTAGAAAATGAATGTGAAACGAATTAATTCATAAGTTAAGATGACAAAATGAACATTTAATTTTTAAAAATAAGTTAAAATATAGAGAATCCTTTTATTATTTTTTATGTCTATTGAAAATTACAATTTACGTTAGTAGATTATTCATTGAGTTAATCTTTTTCACATGATGAGGAATTTTTCCTATTCGTCTGCCTCTTATTCAGATTTGTGGTTGTTGACTGTAGATTATCCACCATCTTTTTGGTAGTCCTACAACTACTCTTCTACAATAAGGGCTGATGTTCGGTCTGGTCCAATGGTCTAATTACGGAGGACAGACCCCCTTTTTCCGATTTATTGTATTTGAATCTGCCTTCGTTTCTACTGACTATGTTAAAACGGGTTAAACTCTTGTAATTGTTATCTTCATGGTTTTTGTCGTCATAATCTATACTTCTATATGGTTGCCTTTTGGCAACTACTAAGTCCCTCCCCCATAATTTGTTTTGTCATATTACCTCTGTTATTAAGTTTCGTTCACTGGTGATTCCAACTTGTAACTAATTAACTCTCATTACCTATTCTAGGATATTTCATTTCCTTGCTAATTACTATGCACTTAGATTTCCACGCTGAAATCTGCATATTTTACTCTTCTGCTGAGGCGTTGAATGTGAGGGGTTGCCGTTGTAGATTACTATCTTCGTTATCAGCTATTTGTACTGTGTCATCGGCGTAATATACAATAGTGATATTATGAACATCCATTTTATATTCTCCTCGTTTTTTCACTCTTTGGATTATGTGGTTCATTAAAACGTTGAACAGTACTGGGCTGATTGAGTCTTCTTGTCGTATACCTCTTTTTAGGGCTATAATTTATGTTCCTCCTATTCCATTTTGCCTTTTATTTTGTGATTTGTGTTTATATCATTAATCAATCTTATTAGCATTCTACTTGTTTTGCTTCTAATAAGTTTAAAGTGTCATTTCGTTGAACCCTATCGAATGCAGTTTTCAGATGGGTAAAACACATATATGCGGGTTTGTTTTATTTCATTATATCTTTTCTTAAGTATTGTTGTTCTTGGAACATATCACTGGCGGATACAAGGGGAGGGGCTAAGCGTACGTAGGGAACTTTAGTTATAACGACAGAAATTAAACAGAAGTCTGCTTTTGGTATATCCAACAGCAAACCATCTATATGACATAAACTCCTTCTCAAAAAATAATTATAACGAAGAAAAATGGCAAGTATGAGTGAAAAAAAGATGTCATAACCATACAACGAAATCAAAGCGGGATCAGATTCCAATAATAGCCATTGCAAACTTTGTATTTGGGAAATGAGAGAGAAGAGAAATTAGTACAAGTTATCGACATAGTCACCTTCTATAGAGATACAAAATAGGCTTCAGTTTTGACTATAACCTCATCATTGAAGCCAAACCTCTTTCACTGGAACATCTTTTTGAGAGCTGCGACTCAGTAGAATATGGTGTTGTGAAATTGAAATCGAAAATCGCTCAAATTTATCATCGTCTTCATCGAGTTGTGGATCGTTGTATTACGTTGGTGAAACAGCAGTTTCTTTGTTTTATCCCGAAATGTATAGAGACATTGAAAAACCTCGAAAAGTTAGTATTGCAGTTTCTTCAATTGATTGTGTCATCCAATCGATCCAATAACGTAATACAGCAGTCGCTAGGTGCTTATTAATTTTATCCGTTAACATACACAATACCTATGCACGAATATGCGTAACACATCAATACAACCATTACAAAAAATTAAGCTCTTATGTAAAAGCTTTTTAGTGAGGTTATAGCCCCTGTCGCTTAATATCCATTTCCACAGATTTCATTTTTTTGTTATTTACTGATATTCCCCACATTTCCTGTTTATCTCTTGAGCAATACCCTTATTTCTCCTAAAATGTGGCGATAGTTTGTTGTTTGTACACCATTACTTAACTGCTTTTATATACATTTCATTCGATATCTGATTTCTTATTGCTATATCATACGCCTTTTTAAGAACTATATACATAACACGTGTTTCCAAATTATGAGTCTCTATAGCTATGGAAGTGAAAGTTTCTTACGAAATATATTTCTCGTTTCTCCTTATTTGCCTGTATTTGTTTCTTTTACTTTGTGTCATTCGTAGTAATAGATATAAATTTCAGGATAATTAAAATAGTTGTTACTATTTTGTTACGATTCAGTAATAATCCTAAGGTGTAATTTAATTCTTATTTTAAATATAAATGCAAAGGAACATAGAATTGTGTAATACTCTCTTCGAGGTGTCATTCTTGTGTACGCAAGACAATATATATAATATATATTGTTTCTGGTTGGGAACCTTTATCAGTTGCGCTTCTCACAATTGAATATGCTCTCGAACACTTAGGTATTTCTGTATTTGATATATAACGGTAAATTTGTAGACACAAGATGTAAAGACCGACATCTAGGTTTTTCGGGGAAATCTATCACACAGTGGTTCCGATTCTGGAGCCGTTCCGTGTAATTGGTGTTCTCCCGTAACTCCTTGGTTAGCATGTCCCTATAAAATTTCAGGTTACTTCACTTGTCAGAGATATTGAATATTCACTTCGAAAAGAGATTAAATTATGGGAACATTATTTAAGTAGTAAATATCTTTAGAAGAGTAGCTGCTGTAATATAGTTTAATCCAAAACGTATCAGAAAAAGTGTCCTTCCAAAATGCATAAAACTAGGGTGGCGCTATGTAGCAAGAGGGTGGATTTTAAACAGCATAGCAAAAGTTTTTAGAATATCTTATAGGTATTTAGAGTATATATATAATATATATATATATATATATATATATATATATATATATATATATATATATATATATATATATATATATTAGATAAATTGTTTGAATAAAATCAAAACCGGTGGCTTAACATTAATATTAACTTATATTTCGCAATTTACATCTTACCTTCTTTCTACACCAGTGCTATTCTGGTCGGTTTTTGAACTTGTTGTTTAATGTTTTCAGCTGGAAACTTTTTCAGTTTTTTGCCATATAAATTTGTCATTTATAAACTTGGTAATATTTACCTTTTATGTGGATTTTGTCATCCTTGTCTCTAGTCTCTACCATCCATAAACTTTCATTCAGATAATGCTCGGATTTAAAAGGCTATTAAATGTTTGCTAACGTTTCGCTTTAATGGATTAAAAGCTTCATCAGGATTAAAAGACATTAAGTAACATGTGTATAAAGTAATATAAAACTATGTATAAGCTATTAATAAATGAAATAATAAAAATTATATGTTGATTAGTTGGATAAAAAGTACAAACAATAAATGATTTAACATAATAATGAAACATAAGTATGTGGCATGTTCAATACAATGATTAATTTATTAAGATACAAGCTAGGTTGGACAAGGACATACTTCACAGGAGTTTATTAAGACACATAAGCAAGGCATATAGAAAATCTTGAATATATTTAGCGACTAAACTTTATCAAATGCCATAATTCCGTTTTCTTGTGTTAAGAACACGTCAAAATAATGTCAGGCCGAACCACGATTTCTAGTTTATTGGAAAATTGATTGATTGATTTTTTTGTAATGAGTTATTATTTATGAAAGATATTCTGTTATTTATATTTAAACTGTGTATTAGAAACCTAACCGTTTCGAGTTAATACAATATATCATTTTAATTTTTAATCTTATAATTATTTAAAATTTATTATTATACATTTTTTTTAAAAACACCTAAAAAAATGGATAAATTCGGAGTCAACATTATTAGAAAAACGGTTGTTAACTAATAGGTATGGAATATATTAAACTCAAACTCACAGCTTTATATTTGTTTTTATTAATGTAAAGCATTTCCAATATGTTTCTTTGAATTGTGTTAGACTCTGAACAGCATACAATTGGGCCAATGCCGTTCTACCATCTTTAGCCATGTTAGTATTTCGGCAATCATGTTGGACAATTTTTGTTTGGTTTCCTCAATCTAGTTTTTATCACAATTAAGGCAGTTAAGTTGGTATACTAAATTAAACTGATCAATGATAAGGGTTTTACCTTTAGTATGTGTGAATAAATTACCCACTGTTTCCTTTTTTGTGCTGTTCTGACATATGACGAATGTTATATTTGTTTGTTTACTACAAGTTATTATGAGACTTTAATTATATTACATGGTTCCTGTTTCTTACACAGAAACAACTCTGTCGTATGGGTATTTAAAGATCAAGGTATGTGGTGTCGTTCGGAACGAAGTGTCGAAACAAATGCAATTTACCTTTTTTCATTTCATTACCATAGTCATCTATTGTAAGTGTTGGCCTCCGTTAAGAAGCTTTCGCTTCAATTAGAGTAATATTGTTCTATTTCTACATGACTTGATATAGCACTTGTGTAAAAGACGTATTAAGCAATTTTAACAAAACTATGAAAATTGCAATACTTGCAGTTCTTCCACATTATCACGAGATTACATGAAGTTTCACTGTATACAATTTAGTTAAACATTATGTGTTTTTGTTAAGTAAAAAACGTGTTCATGCAATATTGACGCAATATTGCATAGAAATTAAAAGTTAGTCACGTGTTTGCAGTAATATAGTAATGTAATATGCATTATGTGCTCAAATAAGTGATTAAACTACTAAACTCATTAAAGGAATACGATGAATGCAGCAGCAAGTATCAGCGATTCGATTGATGAAATTCAAATCGACTTGCTTACCTACCCGTATAATTTGTTTGTCAGTCATTCTGAATTTTCTTACTAAATTAGAAGTGGATTTGAAATTTTGATTAGATCATAACAATACATTTGACCTAATCTGAAAAACAATGTAGAATGTATTTTTCAGACCGAGCTGTCTTGTATGGCATTAATATTAAAAAAGGTCGAAATTTTCGAAGTGATCATGGCATTCGTTAATCCGACTTAGCACGTGAAAGTTGAATTATTTTAATGTTTTCTTTCTTTCGTCTTCTTCTTTCTCGTCGTGTCAAGAAAGCGATGGTGATGATATAACGTTGAGTGAATAATGAAAGATTATATGATTTGTTGTTGAATGGGAGTTATGTATCATTGTTAAAATATTTAAATATTCTTTATTGGAAAGTCTTCTTCCTATAAAAGGGAAGGTATTTAATAAGCTAATTGAACTAATTCCTGAAATGATTTATAATACGAAAACATGTCAGGGCGTAGTGTGACACAAGTATATCCCCAAAAAATGTTTTAATAATTTTTGGTGAAGTTCTCAGTGAAGAAAGCAGTCTTAACTCTGAACTATCTAATATTTCTATTCCTCATGTAACAGAATGGTTTCAGTGTTGATTACGAGTTGCGACAGATATATTCATACAGTTGTAGTTAACTATTGTTACTGACTAACTGTATTCTCTATGATTTTTTGAAACGGTTTTACTGGGCTTACATGATTTAAATGTATTATATTAAAGTAGTTCCCGAAGTGATTCCATATATTTCTCATTAACGTGAAATTTAACCTTTTTTAGAAAATTAGAAAAATCAATAAACCAAAAACGTCAACGAAGTGTTATATTACAATTCGTCAAAAACATTTACATTTAAATGTCAGTTTACATCTGTGAACATTTATTGGCAGGTTATGTTTCTAAAACCATAAGCACAGAGCTTTTGTAAAGGTTAACCAGAAGATTGCATGACATTTTCAGCTTTTCACTAGACTTAGAGCATTTACTTTCTAGAGATAGCCTGCAGTGCACAAATATCGAGGTAAGATAAGAAGAGAGGGGTCAATAGAGAGGGCAAGAGGCTATTTCACTCGGTTGGGAGATGCTTCCAATGAAATACGTTCAGCATGTTGTTCATTGGCTGCTTCCACCCACTAAGTGAAATAGCCTCTTACTGTCTCTATTGCCCTCTCTTTCTAGCGTTGCCACGATTTTATGCTTGACAGGCTATATCTAGATGGTAAATGATCTAAGTCACTAGATGATACTTTGAGGCACGGGATAAATAAACACGAAAATATAAAATATACTAGAACGATTGATTATATCTTTTGTGCAATAATTGGGTACAAATACAAATTTGGGAGGTTTCGTAAAGTTTTGTATTTATTTCAAAACTATAAACAATTCTAAAAAAGTTAATTTCCCAATTTTATAGAGCGATTTCAATTTATATTCATATTATAGATATGTCATTACTTACAATTATTTATATTTTATAGTACAGGGATGGCGAACCTATGACATGCGTGCCACAGGTGACACGTATAGAATTTATAATTTTTCTGGAATTTTATCGATTTTCAAATTGTATCCTTATTTGACCATAAAAAACTAAACAATTGAGGTGCCTTCGCTCAACAGTGTACTAAATATGAACAAATTGGGTAAAGAAAATTATCGAATATTACCGATGTAATTGTGACTTTACATTGGAAGATCGAGAAATGTATGCAGGCATAGAATGCATTTGGGGAAAGTGAAACCAAAGGCTCTCGCGGCAAATAAAAATCAGAAACGACTTTCATTCAAACCTTGTTAACAAATTATGATATTCTCACGCATACGAAACTGTTTTACCTAGCCCAAAGAATTGTGTAAAAAGTTTACTTTGTGTTTGTAGTCATACATACACTCGTAAGACTTCAATACCTTTGGAAATAAGGGATAAATGAACACCAGTACAACATTTTCCGAATACTGCGAACAAATTAAACTTACCCAACCACATATAAACACATATAACACCAACCCAAGCAGCCACGTATAAAACTGGGACCACCTATAATTCTTAATGGAAGAGATAAACATAAAAAACATGAATTTGAAGCAATCTAGCTACACAATGATGACTATGGTGATATCAGAGAATTTTCAATACAGCTGTACAAAGGTTGTAAACAAATTTTGCCACAAACACACAAAAGTGTAACCTCGGTATAAAGTTATCGCAAAGCTACACAAACTAACAATGTCGCGTTTATTTAACACGAATAAATTATTCATATCAACAAAAATTAAAAATTTAGCATAAGTAATACACGCAAGTGATTCCATCGTTTTGGAAATTCTTCAGAACGATAAATATCCACAATACACTTATTTATTCACAGAAAGACCAAAAGATCATAATATGGACACTTATTGGAATATTTTACGTAAAGGACAACCTGTACTTCGTGCAATTATTCACAATTGCCCTGCTGTATTTTGTGTTCTTCACCAAATACATATCTGTTGCAGGAAAAGGGACACCATGTTGAAACTTCCGACTTATTAATCCAACATAGAATCATTTGTCAGCCAAATGATGACATTAACCTTTAACTGGTAGGTATGGCAAATTCATGGTATGGCAGAATCAATTTGAACCTTGTTCGAAACAAAAATGTATGCAGTTGACAGAAAAAATTACACCAATTTATTTTTGGTATTTTAAATTAAATTAAGAAAAAATATACCTGTGTTGCAACTTTAATTTGAAAAAATCTAATACAAGATAATGCATGATAAAAATATAAAAATAAAAAAATCTTGACTCCAAGACTTCTCAGTATTACACACGTGTTGTTGGAAGATAACATAATAATGTTATACAATAGATAAAATAAATTAATGTTTCACAACTAAACTGGCAGCTATCACTTAAAACCCGAAAAAGGGCATAAAACAGTAAAAGCTGCGATATCTGTTATACGATTATTTGTTTCATTAACTAGAATCTCTAACATGTGGTTATAAAACATTTCAAAGCTACTGTTGGTTCCAAATGAGAAAGTACTTAGCTCGCTCTTAGCGTCAGAAGAGTTACTAGCAATCTGGCAAAAATTGTATTTATATCGAGATTTCTTGACTTTGACTACCCATGCAACTGTCTGTGTAAGAAGAATGTTATATATTTACAGTCTCGTCTTTTAAAGAAATTTAAGAAATTAAAGGAAATAAACAAATATAACATCTTATTAATATACAATATCTGCATAATTTTCAATTAAATCTAGCGATAATGTGGAAAAACGTCAAATTTGTAAATTTACATAACTTTGTTAAAATCGCTTAATACAGCTTTTACACGAGTGTTATATCAAGTCTCCTTCAAGCAGAAATTTAACATAATTACTCTAATTGAATGGGCAGCTTCTTAACGGTGGCCAACACTTGCACTTATGAAAATACATAAATATGGTAAATGCTAAAATTTAAATTGGATTTGTTTCGACACTTCTTTCCAACCGACACCACACTTCCGATCGACATCACACTTCCGACCGACACAATACTAACTTGATCATTAAATACCCATAGGACTTAGTTTTTTCTGTGTAAGAAACAGTAACCAGGTAGTATAACAACAGTCCCGTCGTTTGTATAAAATTAATAACTTGTAGTAAAAGAAACGAAAATAATATCCAACTAATATACAATTGCAAACAATTTCTTTTTTGTTCTAATAAACATTCCAATCCTGTTTTTGCCATGTTTATCATTGAAGAGTTGACATACGTCAGAACATCACTAAAAGGGCAAAGTTACAAGGTTTATGGATGGTAGAGAAAAGCATGATAAACTTACATCGAAAGATATTAAATTGAAAAAGTGTTCAGCTGAATGCATTAAGTAACAAGTTTAAGAAGTGACCATAATGGGACTAATATAGAAAGAGGATATGATGTGAAAGTGTCCACCTTATATACTTATAATTTAACAAATTTTGCATTTTGATTAAAAATACTTAAATTGAGAACTAAATTACATGTTTGAATTAATACTTGAAATGTAACAAAATAGTGGCAATTATTTGACTTATATTCATTACTAAGAATGACACAAAGAAAGAGAAACATAGGCAGGGAGATAGCGGGAGACGGAAAGTATATTTCGTAAAAAGCTTTCGCTTCAATCGTTCAGTCTCAAATGACTGCCGCTCTTTTTTTATATTTTTTGTGCATGACTTTGATATAAGAAATTGACCAGAAACATTGTATTAATTTTCTATTGAATGTATGTTTGTAAATGTTTGAAACCAAAATTACCTATAATAAACGTGTAATAACGACTACATTATTAGGTACCTAAAAATCCGTTGTGACAACCTTAATCTTTTCAAAATTAGGCATCGTGCCATTAAAACATGAGATTTCAATGTATTCGGCCGCTCTACTTCTTAATATTTCACAGAATCACATGCAAGAGGCAAGAGGTCGCGCCGGCATAATCAAAAACACACACAAACATCACTTACCAGAAATGATGTTGTATGTTGTTTACGGCAGTATGTTAATGATGTAAAGAAAGATGTAATGAGGGCAATCAACAGATCGAATGGGTTCGTTGTGACGGTGGTGCCGACGTGCCATCATCGGTCCGGGTCCTCATTACATAAACAAATGCCTACCAGGAAACGCAACTAGACATTTTTTGTTATGACAATTGCGCTTTTGAGAAAACTCTAGAACGGTCTTCCGTAACGTTCGATGATGATGAGTCACGATGCCGTCGATGCTGAAATATTTGGGTATATAGATTTATCGAGACTATTGACAAATGTTCAGGAATTCCAATAAACTGAATAACTTTGGTATATTTCGTATTTAACTTTCTTCGGAAATTAGTGTCACATGAATGGAAAACATTTCTAATAGTTAAAGGTTTCAAGGTTTTCATTCAGTCCTCCTTTTTAGTTAGCGTAACTAAATTTCCCAATTATATACGTAATTGTTTTGACGCCAAATAGTTGATTGTTGAGACAGGTACAGACTTAAAGTAGACAAATCTGTTTCTTATAGTAGAACGACTTTTACCAACAAAAAGTCTACAAAATTACTTATAAAGGATTAAATGATGTTTAAATTACTTAAAAATATGCTATAATAGCGATCGAACTTAAAACGTAAAAAATATTTTTAATTAGTAAGATTTTGCTAAGAATAGAAGGAAGAAAAGAAGTGAAAAGTGAAAACTCCAATGAACAGATATAATAAATATAGGAAATCAAATAATTCTTTAATAAGTTTAAAAAATAATTTTATTTTAAAAAAGGGTGGGATACTTGATATCATTGAAATAAATATCATTGGTCGAAATTAGGTAAAGTTGAAAATATAGTTACAGGTGGCTCACCTTTCAAGTAATGTTCAGGGGAGTGAAAAACCAATAATTGTACATGCAAAGTTAATTACAACAACCGATGTAATTTGGGAGGTAAAGGTGCAATAGATCATTTTATGTATTGTTTTGCCTTTTAAATTTTTATAATATATTTGTATTCCCCATTATAAGCCCCTTAACTCGATATGTTACATAATGCCCCTATAAAAAATAATTTGCCTCCCCCAAAATGAAAGTTTGCGCTTAGGATTTCCTGTAAAGTGTAAGGCCTCACTTATAGTCCAGTCAATGAAGGCAAAAAACGGTAAAACTGGGTAATTTGTCTAAGCAGTACCGATTTTCCTAAAATTTGGAGTTAATTTCTACTTACCTTCTACTTTAAAGTTGACCCTGTGCCGGGGGTTGCTTTTTTCCCGAGAAGGGGGATGATACTCCTTCTCGGGGGTGAATCATATTATAAAAAACTTCTGGGAATGAATAAATTAACTAATTTTAAGCAACTTTTGTTCCATAAAGTTTTTTTTGAATGTAATTTATTTTTGAGTTAATCGCAAGTGAAAGTATCGATTTTTTCACCAAAAAACATATTTTCATACGGCTTTTCGTAAATAACTTTAAAAATAGGCACTTAAAAAATTCATCTGGATCAAAAATGTAGCTTATAAAAATACAAAAAAATGTTGGGTTTGTGGTTTCTGTAGAACCAATACAAACGGAGTTAAAGCTTGTTGAAATTTTGTTTTTATTTGTCAAAACAAAAATTGAAAGGTTTATCGTGAAATAACGGAAAAACAATGCATTTCTGGGGAAAAATTTATAAACACTTTTTTAGAGTGTTTAAAAAATCCTTTTATTTGGTATTGTATAAATACTCTAGCATGAAAATTAAGCGAGTTATGACATAAATAAGGTGGTTTTTTGTTTTTTAACAAAAAAAGTACAAATTACCCCTTAAATACCACCCCAGTTGAACTTAATTGCTACCACTTCACAAATCACCAATTTGTAAGTTTTTTCAGAGGCTAAAAGCTCAATCAAATTGAAAATGTATTTAACCATTAATTTTGAAAGGGCTTGAGCTGAAAGGGTGGCCTAATAGTGCTATTTACGAACATGTACAAACTTTAAACGGTCATATCTGATTAATTTTTATCCTACAACAAAACATAAATCAAAAAAAAACAAAACCTATAATTTTGTACTCTAAAATTTTGCCTAACTCTCAAGTTTTTAAGTTATTTTGAAAAAAAGAAAATATTTTGCAAAATTACAAAAATACGATCTTTTGAGGCTTGACTTTTTTTTTAAACTACTTAATTTAAACCGGTCAAACTTTCTGAGCCTATTTAAAATAAGTAAGTCAAGTGATTTGTGAAGTGGTAGCAATCAACTTCAACTGGGGTGGTATTTATGGGGTAATTTGTACTTTTTATTTGTCAAAAAAACAAAAATAAAAAAACCTTATTTATGTCATAACTCGCTTAATTTTCATGCTAGAGACCATATTAAAGGATTTTTAAATCACTTTTAAAACGTAGTTATGAACTTTTCCGAAAAATGCATTGTTTTTCAGTTATTTACTATAGACCTTTCAATTTTTGTTTTGACAAATAAATACAAAATTTCAACAAGCTATAACTCCGTTTGTGTTGGTTCTACATAAACCACACACCCTATATTTTTTTGCTTTTTTTATAAGCTACAGTTTCGATCCATATGATTTTTTTCTTAAAATGCATATTTTTAAAGTTCTTTACGAAAAATCGTATGAAAACAAGTTTTTTTTGGTTGAAAAATCGATAATTTCACTTGCGATTAACTCGAAAAGAATTGACTTTCAGAAAAAACTGTAAGGAGCAAAAGTTGCTTAAAATTTGTTAAATTATTCATTCCCGGACTTTTTTTCATATAATATTTTTCAATCTCGAGAAGAGGTAGCATATACATTTATAATTTCATAAGCATATAATTTTATATTCTGTGGGGATAAGGTAAATGTCATATTTTATATTTTTATTCTTGTCAAAAATTAGAGTATAATCCTCATGCATATATATAATTGATCCAATAGATGCTTATGAGATTTTAATGACCTTTGCCAGAATATTGTTATTGTTATAAAAACATACATTAATTTTTTTCGACTGACCGCTATTTGATTTATTGATTTTGGTTCCGTCACGTTTCGAAAACTTTAAGGTTAGAAATGTTATGCCAATATTTTAAAACCTTGTGATTGATTTAAAAAAACGGACAATCATTTTTGCAAAATTTAACTGCAAATAGTTCATCAGTTCGCATTCCTATGCGTTGTCGTTTTCATACAAGGTGATGCAATTTTGTTTCGCTGTTATGATTTTTTTTGTAATTTTCTTTTCATAACATAACCTGAGCGGATTAGGTCATATTATTTGTTTTTGAATAATCGGTTTCTAGACAATACGCATAATATGTGCACTGGTCAAGAAGTTAAGCAAACTTATTTAGAAACACATATTTCGGGAAACTAACTTTTTTCTGTTGTTTATAAATTCATTGCTTCAGGCTGTACAAAAAACTTGTTGATGAAAGTTGGATACAATAAAATATTTGAATTCTCAGAGTTTAAAATAAAAAGAGTCTCATTTTCCGCAATTATTTAAAAATTTTCTGAATACATAAACTTTGTAGAGAAAATGATTTCAAAAAACTAATAGAATTTTTTTGTTAATGGCAACAAATAATTTTAATTCTAAGATTTTTCAAATTTTATTTAATCTTATATTTACCACCCAAAATTTAAATCAGGATTTTCGCTTTATTTTTCTTGTAACCAAATTGTAAGCTAAGCAGTTTCGGTCGAATTTTGTATATTTGTTTGCATGTACAATTATTGTCTGTATTTTTTTAAAATTTTAGATCGTTATAAATAATTTAAAAAATATATTACCCTCAGCTGCTAAAAGATTCATATTTTCTGTTTATCGATTATCTAAAGATAAAAAAAATACACAAAGTAGGTTTTTATCCCAATTTTGGCACCTCTTGAAAGCTAGCGTGGGTAACGTTGGCCAAGCCTATAGTATTTAAACTATTTGGATTGCCCTTAAGACTCATTAACTTGCCTTAGTGCAATTATTTGTTTCACATTCTTGTCTTTACGCCTGTATCCATTCCCCTTATGAATAATAATCTCTCTTAAGCAATCGTGTACTATGCTGAAGTTTTCTTTCTATTATTGATTAAATCAATGCCATTGTCAGGGCAGAAGTCATCCGCCAGCCTGTTCTTTTTCTACGTTGTATATTTTACAATTGAATATAATATTTTCAGGTATGTCACATATGTCACAATTATCTTCTATACTCTTTCCTGTTTTCTTCAGGAAAACATTGAAGCAGGGGCGGGGGGTCCAGAGAGGAATTGCCTGAAATGGTACCATTTTGATTATTTTTAGGTTGGGTGAAAGAAATTTAATTAAATCTCCCCCTGTTCAAACAGTATGCAACCAGCTTCTTATTAAGTAAATAAATAAGCAAAGTATGTCAGTGTGACATTTTGGGCTATTTTTATAGAAATAATTAAAATGTTGAACTCGTAATATAAATTATTCAAAATTGAAGAATATAAATATTAATCTATAACATAAAAACTCCCTAAAACAACACCTCACCTTAGTGTTTGACCTTTGTGAATAAGTATTATTTAATAATTCCATCCTTAACTTTGATACATTTCGTTTGGAGGCTGGAGGTATTTCTTCCTTCTTACTATATTTCCATTCAATGCTGCAAAATTTATGGTTCTACAATTTGTATTGTTGTTATGGAGTTGACCTTGACCTTTTCGAAGACTGGCATAATTGTGCAAGGTTGTCTTTGATGACACCGCCTACGGAGGTTACGGCAATATGTTGGGTAGGTCATTGAAGAGTTGAAATAAATGCAAGGCGGATGAAAATAATATTTTATTCTGTCTGCAGGTTAAATATATTGTTTACCTGCTATTAAAATAATCTAATCAGAATATTAAATTTATTTATTTATTTATTATTATTAAATTTATGCCGAACTGTAAATATATAATAAAAAAACTTCAACTGCGTTAATAGTCTTAGGATATAGCAAAAAAATGTTCATGAATAGGCGTTTAGATAATAAATCTAAAGGTTTGTTTGTAGAGGCTAGTTGCCAATATTTTCAACGGTTTGAAAAATTATCCGCAACACACTTTGAAACTGTACTTGTTTAAAATTGTCACAATGAAGCACAAATTGTAAATGAACTAATAATTTCGATCTAGTCAACAAAGGAATAACAATTGGCCCCCTGAAATTCCGGGTAAAAGAAGGGTAGGAGGCACTTAATAGAATTACTTTGAATTGTTTTATGGTATTTTTGAATAGTTTCCCCAAATTTTTATTAGTAGGTAATGTAAGTGATTTATGTTGTTGATGCGATTTCTCTTGAAATGTGGATGCAAGGTTGCCAGATGGGCGAAAGTTCAAAACCTTTGTGTCGGTTGAAATTCTTGGGATTTTGAGTGATTTCAACGGCATCATGGAATTTTCTGGTAAAATAATACGGAGATTTGGCCACGACTGAGGAGCTTTTTTTTTTTTTTATCCGAAGAGGGGGGAAATACATTGCGTACTTAACTAGCACGTGCTAGCCGTCGTGCGGGACTCCCGGTGCAATGACTTCAAAGCAAGAGTAAGTCGTTGCATTGAAACCAGTACACCGTATACCCGCTAAAACCCTAACCTCTTTCTCCTACAACCATGGTCCCTTGCGGCACTCTTACTCAATACTACTTCGCAAGGGTGGTTTATTGCAGATGTTTACTGCTCTTACATTGGGAGCCTCTAAAGCCTACTCCTCGAACGTATCGCGGAGTTCTTTGAGGATAGTCTCCGCGTAATCTGATACCAAGTTCCAGGCTTGGGGGCCCTTCAGCATGGCTTCTACCAATTGTTCTGGGACGATATTAGTCTCCAGAATCCTCTCCACTTCAGCACGTTGATCCTGAAACCGGGGGCAGGAGAAGAACACGTGTTCCGCGTCCTCTACCACGTCCGTACAGTGTGGGCAGTTTGGGGAGTTTGCCCTCCTGAACCTGTGCAAGTATGCTCGAAAGCATCCATGTCCAGTCAGTAGTTGAGTGATGTAAAACCCAACCTCCCCATGCTGGCGGTTGACCCAACGACTGATGTTAGGTATCAATCGATATGTCCACCGGCCTTTAGTAGAGCTGTCCCACCTCTCCTGCCATTGCCCTAGACTCATGGCTCTTTCATCGCTGTTTCCTGTCATCCGGTCTTTTTCTAACTTTCTGCGATAAAGCCGTCCCCTTTCTGCAGCCAGGATGTCGATTGGCAGGGTAGAGGCAATCACAATCACCGCCTCGTAAGACACAGTGCGGTAGGATGATGCCACTCGAATCGCTGAGAGCCGCTGGACTGATTTCATTTTCCGGCGGTACGATGGTAGCTCGAGCGATTTCTCCCATACCGGTGCCCCGTACAACAAAACAGAAGTAGTTACTGTTGCCAGTAGCTGTCTTCTTATCTGTCTAGGGCCCCCGACATTCGGCATTATTCTAGATAATGCCCCCTGTACCCCAGCTGCTTTCTTGCTGGCCGCGATTATGTGCTCTTTGAAGTTGAGCCGTGTGTCCAGGAGCACCCCCAAATAGCTGATGAAGGGCTGCGACTGTATGTTTGAGGGTGATGGTTTCCCTTGCCTTCCGACTGCTAACAAGAAGTGTTTCGGTCTTTTGTTCTGCTAAACTCAAGTCCGCTGCGAGCATCCAATGCTGAATTGTGGCTATAGCGAATGAGAAGGTTGTTTGTATCTCCTCTATGTGCTTGCGCACTATGATCAATGCCACATCATCGGCGAATGCCACTAGCCTGACGCCCTCAGGCAGACCGAGCAGGAGCAGGTCGTTGTACATTACGTTCCATAAGAGGGGGCCAAGAACAGAGCCCTGAGGTACACCTCCTGTGATCTTATAGTCTACTTGCCCATTTTCAGTTTGGTACAACAAGATGCGGTCCTTGAAATACGCTGAAACCATTCTGCGCAAGTACTGCGGAACTTCCATTCTGGCAAGAGCCTCCAAAATGCGGTCCCAGCGGGCCGAGTTAAAGGCGTTCTTGATATCCAGGGTGGCTATTAGACAGTACTTTTTTCCACCTCTTCTCCATCTCTTTCCCGAGATAGCCTCTCTGGCGATGTTGGTAACGAGTGTCACGGCATCGATGGTTGATCTCCCCTTTCTGAACCCGAATTGGTTGGTGGAAAGTTTTGGCTCAACGTAGGGCTCCAGCCTATCTGCTATTATTCTTTCAAGGAGTTTTCCCGCAGAGTCCAACATACAGAGGGGACGATATGATGACGGTTCGTCTGGAGGTTTCTTTCCCCCTTTAGGTAGGAGCACAAGCCTCTGCTTTTTCCACTTAGTCGGAAAAACCCCCTGCTTTAGGCAGGTCTCATACATGTGTAGAAACATGTCAGGCCTATTGGCTATGGCGCATTTTAGCGCGATGTTAGGTATGCCATCTGGACCGGGAGCCTTACCGTTTTGGAGCCGGTTGCACGCGCCCATCAGCTCATTCATAGTCACTGATGGTATATCTTCGTCCCTCACCTGCCACGAAGGATAAGCGGGTAGCTCAGGCTTCGCAGGAAACAAGTGAGTGACAATGCGGTGCAATGATTCGGGGCAGTTCGTTGATGTCATGGGGGTGGCCTTGATTTTATGCATCACGATTTTATACGGTTTTCCCCATGGATCTTGGTCAACTTCGTCACACAATTCCTTCCAGTAGGATCTCTTGCTTGAGAGAATGGCTCTTCGTAGCTGTTGTCTTTTGATCTCATAGTCGAGCCTTAGTTCTTCTGTTGTGACCCTGTCGCGTCTCCGTGCTCGTTGATGCAGCCTTCGTGCTTTGAGACACTCTCGTCGGTGTTGTGAGATCGTGTCGTTCCACCAGTAAACTGGTGGGCGGCTGTTGTTCTGCCGTCTCCTTGGCATGGATGCATCGCAGGACTTGACAACGCTTGTCATTACCTCTTTGGCAGTGGCTTCTGCGCTTGTTGCTATTGACAATGGTTCCTGCTCCATAACCAAGGCGAATGAATCAGCATCGAAAGCATTTTTGTTCCAACCGACTGGCTGTGACCTCGCACGACTGACACACAATCTTCGTTTGGGAGTGGTGTTGATTTCCCATATAATAGCTTGGTGGTCGCTATTAGTAAACTCCTCATCGACCCGCCACTCACAGCCCCCTTTAATTAGGTTGCTGCTAACGAATGTCACATCGATAATGGAGCTGGCTGTGCCTTTGCGGTATGTGCTTACGTCTCCTGTGTTGAGGAGTACCAGGCTGAGCGAAGACATGGTCTCAAGGAGAGCTCGTCCTCTCGCGCTCGTTTCCCGGCATCCCCAGTCAATTGCCCAGGCGTTGAAATCTCCTGCGATGGCGACCGATTCACGCTTCCGTACATCCTCCGCCAAGGTGTCCAAGAATAACTCGAACTCCTCGAGCTGTGCACTAGGTGGTGCATAGCAGCTATAGAAGTGAACCCCTCCCACTTTGGCTCTCACAAGCCATGGTTCGGAGGTATTTGGGAGTTGTTGGAACGGAAGTTTACCGCAAGCCCATATCGCTGCTCTGTCCGTTGTGTCATTTACCCAGGACAGGGTGTCGAAGTTTTTGTACTGCTCGCAGATTATGGCTACGTCGCAATCCAATTCCCGCACCCGCTGTACCAGTAGGTCTTGGGCTGCTTCGCAATGGTTGAGGTTGAGTTGCAGTACTTTCATTTACGGGCTTGTGCTGCTCTCATCGCCTGTTGGTAGATCGGACATTTCCAACTACCCGCAACGTGCCGGCAGTCTGACCTACTATCTTTCTCTTTGCAGAGTAAGCACTTGGCAGGTTGTTGACAAGCCGAGGCATTGTGACCAGCGCCTCCGCATCTGTGACAACAACTGCTTCGGTCCGTCTTGCCTCTGCACGCCTGGGCGTTGTGCCCAAAGTGCCAGCATTTGAAGCACCGTCGAAGGCTGATCCTCTCGCGAACACGTACTGTGCCCCACGCAAGTTTCAGCTTTCCAAGTGCGATGGCTTTCTTAGCCTGGACCTCTGGGAGACAAACAACTGCCGTTTGTGTTGATCTATATGCCCTCTTCGACTGAGGAGCTGTCGAAGAGGATTTGGTGGCCCGTTTCGTGATGATGTTCAGCTACATTTTCAAACACCGTTTGTGCTCACATAGACGAGTGTTTATAGAGCGACCTGTTTCACCGTTGTATACTGCCCCACACGAGCATGGAATGAAATAAATACCCTTGGATGAAAGAGGTTTTTGTTTATCCTTTGTAGAGGGTAACATTTGTGAGATTTAGGATAGTGGTTTGTAGAGTGTAGAGTGTAGAGTTTGTAGTTGTTTCTATTGCATACACTTACTGGTCTTGTAACGATATTTTTGCATTGCAGGCTACCTCCAGAAGTATATACACTTTAAGATTCAAGTGCGCCATCTCAGAATTTATAAATAAACAGAAGGGAATCTTTCAACGTAATTTTCACCGACATTAAGAATCTGAATAATTACAAAATTTATACGTATTAGAGAGCGATGAGAACACAATAATTTTTTAATTAATATCATGACCAGAATTCTATTGATACAATGACGGCCTTAGCTCCCCTTGGATCTGCCAATGGACGACTGGTCTTGTTCATCGATAGAAATTTGTGTCGGTAGCGGAGAAAATACAAGGATATGTGCAGTAATAAACGAACACCAACTGGAATGTCTTTGCATTTTAAGAAAGGGTGCTAAATATTCTTGGGTGGCTCCATGCACCGAGTTTTGAGCCGTGAATACCCACCCTCAGGTTAGTTAACCCGGAAGTCTATATAGGTTGTCCCGCCCGTCTTTAATCGTATTATTTTGATAACCAACTGGTACCTCGTCAATAAGAGCTCAGGAACATCCATTCTAAAGGGTTTATTGTGTTCATCTTTGGATTTTAAAGTTCTTTTTCAATATAATCTTAAAAGGATTTGACGATAGATTTTGTTTTCATTGATCTTAACAATATAGAAACCTAATCATTCCATATGATGCCAGTGCCATCAGAGCCTGGTTTAGACAAGCAGACAACATAAACCCAAAATCTCATGGGCAAACATTATAATAGTCATAATCGATATAAAGTCATAGTATGTTGTCAACGTCAACAATATTTATGGGAAAACCGAAAGCTTAATCGGGATCAAATCCTAGCAGTCCGCTCACTCGAACTTCAGTGTTCAATCAGCGCACGTAGAGATTATTTCAAGTAGATATTTTCTTGAGTAAACGTGCTGGGGACTATGTCAAAATACCTCTCATCATCAATTTCAAAATAAATTCTATGTTGCACTGTTATATTTAAACCACAAATTGAAAATAACTAAACAAGTTAATGTTATTAGTTAGCAATAAAATACACCTTAAGATCACCGTGGTAGGGCAGTTCGGTCCGAATATATACAGCGGGTGGGCCAATTCAAACAAAACAATTCAGGTATTTCATATATATTTAAAAAAATCGCTTGGTCCCATTTTCATATCCCGAGGGAAAGATTTTTGACATATAAACAGCCTTGTCAATTCAATCCAAATGACCACCACCAAAATCTTAAATGGTAGTAGGGGTCGATACTACCTCAGCCTTTCTTGGAAAATAAGAATAAATTACTTAAAAAAAAACAATTATTGCCCGAGGAAAAATGTAGAAATCTGTAGGGTTTTATATCGAGAAAAAAATTGTTTGTTTTTTGGTCTCTCAGTCCGCAGTGATAAGGTCCAACGTCTAAAATAATTAAATCGGTTTAAAGGCCAAATGTTACCATAATTCAAAGCATATCAAAATGTCTGTTCAAGGCATAACAACTTTTGACAAATTTAGTAGATAGTTAATAAGTCAACAGCTATATAACATTTGTATCGGTTTTTACGTTAAATTTTGTATTGACATTGTTTTTTTTTTTAATTAGCTTTAAGGTATGGTTTAGGTTTACAAAGTACATGTTATTTATTCATTCTTCTTGATAATAATGCTCAAATTTTTGGCCTTGTTTCTGCATCCGTATAATAATGAAGTTTTTGATCAAACAGTCTCGTATATTATAAAGCATTATTGAAGTAATGTATATTTCTGAGTTTTTTTATAGATTTTACTTTTTAAGTAACATCATAGAAAAAATCTATGGATGTCAAATCAGGTCATCTTACTTACAGACCACACTATTATTCCTCTGCTACCGATCTACACCAGGATACGTCAGATTTAAATATTCATTTACAGCAAGGGTATAATGAGGAAGTTGAAATGTCAACAATTCGGTATTTGCAATTGTTTTTATTTTCAAGGGTTTCTGTCAATGCAGAGTTGATAGCGTCTTCTAATTGCTGATACATTTCCCATTTAGATTTCTGAAGATGCTTTCATATTTAATATCTACTTCAATAATGTTGCCATAATTTAATCCGTTGTAATTATAGTAACCTCGTTATATATTGCCAGAAATTAAATAGGTGAAGTTGATTAGGTTGTAATTTAACAAATTGTCAAATTTAATTAAAAATCAACTTACCCCTCATATGTTCCTTTTTAATTATATTTTAATTAAGAATTAAATTACACATTAGGATTAATAGTTGAGTCATATTAAAATAGTGACAATTATTTAAATCTCCTAAAATTTATATCCATTACTAACAATGACACAAAGAAAGAGAAACAGGGACAGGGTATATTTCATAAGAAGCTTTCGCTTCCATCGTTCAGTCTCAAATTTACTGCCACTCTATTTTTTTATTTAATCATTGTACTATTATTTCCAACGCTCTGACAATTAGTTTTATCGACTTAGTAGACTTCCTATCACTGTGGATAATAATAATTAAAAATTATTTTTCAGTTTTAGTTTGATCTATAAGATTTTTTATGTAAATTAAGTGTTGTAACAAAATTTAGGTATATTTAATGAATATGCCGACATGCGGCATAGAAAATAAAGTCAAGCGTTTTTGTGTTTGAAGATTAAACTATTTGTTGTAGCCACAAAACAACACTATCAAAAATCAAATTGTCTCTCCACTAAATCCTATCTCAAGTACGTTGAAAACGTTAACATTTATTAAAAGCCAGAATAAAAAATATATGCATATTGTTTAGAAGTTCAACTTTAAAAATACCTCACTGGTATCACGTACGTTTTTATTATTTGTAACATTTCACCTTCCACACGCGTTGAATTTCATTAATAATTAAATCTCCTACCCGGCAAACTCCCCTTTTACCTATATATATAGATATACTTACAACAATAGCATATAACGTTACAACTTTCGTTCGGCTGTCCCTATCGTCATTTTCCCTGCCTTCGAATACTTACACTACCATCTTCAAGAAGAGCGACTGATTACGGCACAAGAGAGATAACAGCCGCATTATCCTCGTCTTTTTACCGGTGTACTCACTCGTACGGCGTGTTGTGTCGTGTGTGTGTCTTAAAATCAATTCTAATTTACTGTATAAATGTATCAGCTTATGCAAATTGAGTCTATATAAGACCCATCGTCGGCATCGTTCCTTAGACAACGTTTGTACCATCCTACCGATACTCGTTGCTCTCCCATAACGTGGTAATTTTTTTGTAAAATCTCCACAAAATATCACAAAGTGCGGTGCTAATAGTCAACGATAAACAAAAATGTTGTTCCTTTTATCACTACCATCTCTAATTTCTTCGTCTACCAGCTTCCTGTCGCTGCTGCTCGCCGTTGTAACGTGGGTGTATTTTTGGTTCGTCAACAGCAGGAAATCCAGGAAAATAATTTTGGAAGACGGACTTCTAGAAGCACCGACTCCCAGGCGTCTGCCCATCATTGGACATCTGCATCTACTTGGTGGTTATGAGGTCCCGTATCAAGCGTTCAACGCCTTGGGACTCAAGTATGGAGACGTGATCAATTTACAACTTGGCAATGTCAAATGTGTTGTGGTCAATGGGCAGAAGAACATCAGGGAAGCTCTGGTAACCAAGGGACATCATTTTGATTCCAGACCGAGTTTCCAGCGGTATCAGCAGCTATTTTCTGGAAATAAACAAAACTGTAAGTACTAGTCATTTTTTTCAATACTAAGTTTAAATTTGAGTGATTTTAATTTTGACTTGTGAAATATCTGATTGCAAAATAGTGATTTTTTTATCACCTTAATTTTCTTCTCTTTGTTTTTCTTCTGGATCTTTCACAATTTCATACGTACACCACTTCAATTAAAAATTAATAATAATTGGCATTTTAGTGTCACCTGTCGTTTATGTACTTATTAGTGCTTGCTTGATTTTTTATATATTTTCTTTCCACATACATTGAGCTAAAATAATTTGTCACAAGTGATTTACCAATCGACTATTCAAAATATTTAGGCAACTAGTTTATTTGAATATTAATGTAAACAAACACAAGCATTTAACCACCTGTATTTTGTATTTACTAATCAAGATTGACTTCTAATTTTTTATTTAATAAATTTACCTTGCATTAGTTTGTGTCCTAAAATCTATACTCCATGGTCGATGGACAAACAGTTACCTTTTCAAATTTATACTCCATGATTAAGTTGTACACAGACACAACAATGCAATAAATATTAAATTATGTAATTTCAGTAGTGTTGGTATTGAGAAATTTTTCAAATAAAGTAACATTTTTTAAAATAATTGTAAATATGTATACAAATTGGTAAAGCCCTAAGAGGGCCTTCTTGAGCAGTTCTATCTTCTTTTCAAATATTTTTCTAGGTTTCATCTATTTTTTTTGGCACTATCTCACTGGTTGACCAGTATATGTAATTGTTGTATACGAAGAGGAATCACATAAGTCAATTTGAATATTTCATTGTTATTACAAAATCGAGCAGAAAATGAAAAATACAACATACCAAATGTTAGCAGAATTTTTTAATATTTTGTATAGAATTTATATTTGATACTATTTATGTTTTTTTTATGTAATGATGTAAGTTTAAGTTTCAGACTTTTTTAAATCCGTATTATTTTTGTTTCAAATATGTGTGATTTCCAATTTGGTGATGTTAATACTTTTTTATAATTATTAATTTGAGTAGATTGATAATTTTTGTGGTTATAAAGTAGCTATAACAATGAATAATAGGATTATAGCTATTTTTTTGTTTTTTTTTAATTTGTTTTAACCGACATACAAATATTCAAATATTGTCGGAGTTTATTATATTGGGAAAAGAGTGCCATATAATTCTAATCAAGATTTGTTGATGGAATCTATAAGGCAGTTCTTCAATTCTTAATAGAAAATACACGAATGTCGCATTTGACTTTGATCGTATATTTTGTATTTGATAGATTTGAAAAAAATATCGAATTTAAAAGTTATTTGTGAGGTAATTACAGGAGGATATATCTATGTAAACCCAACATATTCTAGTGTTAGCTAGTGTTAATATTTTTGCCTTGGTTACAGCTTTGGCATTCTGCGACTGGTCCGAAACACAGAAAGTTCGTAGAGACATGCTGAAGACCCACACTTTCCCCAGAGCATTCACTAACAAATTCTTCTCATTGGAACAACTGGTTCTATCCGAAACAGACGCATTGCTTTCAAAAATTAATTCCGACACCACCACCAACTTGAAACCGCTGGTACTCCATCACTGCGCCAATGTTTTCTTCAGTCACTTTTGCTCTAAAACCTTCGACTTCAACAACGACAGATTCAGGGATGTCATTGAAAGCTTCGACGACATCTTCTACGAAGTAAATCAAGGACACGCCGCTGACTTTCTGCCTTTCCTGATGCCTCTTCACAAGAAAACTCTGGACAGAATGAACACCTTGACGCACAAAATCCGAGAGTTTATCGAAGACGAAGTCATTGCTGACAGATACGAATCTTTCGACATCGACAGTGAACCAAGTGATTACATTGAGAACTTGGTGAAGTATGTCAAAGGTGGACAATCCCCGGAACTACCATGGGACACTGCCTTGTTTGCTCTGGAAGACGTTCTTGGAGGTCACTCAGCTGTGGGCAATTTCTTGGTCAAAGTTTTCGCCTTTTTGGTTAACGAACCTGAAGTTCAGAAGAGAGCACAAGAAGAGATCGACTCTGCTGTCGGACAATGCAGATTGGTTAGTCTAAGTGATAGAACTTCAATGCCGTACACGGAAGCTGTTATCTACGAAGCCATCAGACTTATTGCATCACCTATTGTTCCTAGAGTAGCCAATCAGGATAGTTCTATTAATGGTGAGTTGAACTTCTTTAACTGTTAAATTCCTCCGATAAAAACTAAAATGTACGAGGTAGTTAGGATAGGTATATGACCAGTTTGCAGGGGTTGTTTTTAGGCTCACTTACTCCTTGAGCTACACCACGTGTAAGCAGAGATAACATATTACACCTGTTAACAGCATAAGCCTGAATTAGAAACACTCAGATAGAGAAATTATATGCACTGACATTTGAGACAATCTTCTGCTTCTTTGAGTGCTACCTCCTTAATGGGAATAGTGATAGCAAATTTGTCTCTATTCTTTGTAGTATGTATTAGCTCTTTAAAATTTTGATCGGTCCACACGATTATCTTACGTAAACAGAACATTTTTTTCTGTCCAAACGCTCAGTTCCTTTTGATTTTGCCATTGATAATCAACTGAGGGTCTGAAATTTTCGTTATCTTTTATATCTGAAGCAGTTCCCCTTATTTGTTGATTGTTCTTAGTACCTCTTCGGTTATCACATGTGCTGTATGTGGGAATATTAGAATTCTACATGGATCTGGTGTTCAGTGTTCAGGTCTCAGCTTAATAAAGTAAAGTGGACTAATCAAAGCATTTAGAGAGTATGCATGTCAATTCGATATTTAGATTCTACATTATTCTATTTCTAATGAAATATCTACTATAAAATAATGTCACAACACTATTTTTACATTTAAACAAAATTTAGTCACGTTTTTTATTCATTAAACGGCGGTAGCTCTGTTGAAATTGATTATAAATTATTTGTTATCTGCAATATAATTAAAATACTAAACATCTGCTTTTTCGTTGCAGGTTATAAAATAGCAAAAGGATCTCTTCTATTCCTCAACAACTACGACCTCAGCATGTCGACTGAATTGTGGGAGGAACCCGAAAAGTTCAAGCCGGAGAGATTCCTCAGAGACGGCAAACTGGTAAAACCCGAGCACTTTCTACCTTTCGGTGGTGGCCGAAGGAGTTGCCTAGGTTACAGAATGGTCCAATTGATAGGTTTTGGTATTTTGGGAGGATTTTTACAAAACTTCACCATAGCGCCCGTAGAGAGCGAAAGGTACAAAGTTCCTATCGGTTCTCTGGCGCTCGAAAAAGACACCTTCAAATTTAGATTCCTCAGGAGATGAGAGGTGCAAATCACAGGGAGGGCATCTCCATACGAAAATCAACGAGTCGGTAGTATCGAGTATAAGCTTGTTGTACAGTTTTTCTTTGTAGAAAATTACGATGTTGTCCAATTAAGAGAAAACGGTGATGTAACTTAATGAATGTGTTGATGTTATTTTTTTATTTATTTTATTTTTATTTTCATTTGTAATCTTAGGTGCGTAATCCAAGTTTTATATTACAATGTATATTTTTTAATAAAATATTTGATAAATTTCTTGGTTTGTTATTTTCTAAATATTGAACGAAAGGTCAGAAAAATGTAAAAAAGTTACATGTTTTGTCGTAAATCCACCTATTCCATAATAAAGTTCTGACTAGTGGCAGATAGAATTTTGTTAACAGTAAATTAATTTAAAAAGGTCTCATTTTTGTACCCTGAGTTTTATTCATGAGGAACATCAATAAAAAACAATTGCAGCTTTTGGTGTAATAAAGTGAAATAAGTACACTGCATTTTTTAAATCCGTGAATAAAGAAGTAAATCAGGCCTCAGATGAACAAAAAAAAAATGTTTACCAAGATTCTAATGTAAGTGGCATGTTCCAACATTTGTGGGACAAAATAAAATCAACATAAGTGGGAGTAAAACATATTCGCTTTTTATGGAACGATTTCCTGATGAAATATTTTTAATGAATACGTATGAAAATTATGTTTATGATGTTTAAAGAGAAAGAGAATTGTTTTCCTGCAAACGACAAATTCTTTTTGTCACAAATATAATAATGTGAATTGGCACTCCACCTTTATTTCGTGGAATCCGAAATGTAGTTCCTCTGCCGCATCGAGGTCGGCTGGCTTTGATGAAATTGTCCAAGAATTCTAGAGTCATGAAGGAGACCTTTCGGTGAATTTTTGACCTTCTGGAGAATTCCGAGAAGAAATATATAAATACGGAAAGCTGAGAAAGTATTCATTCGGAATTCGACTGCCTTATAGTTTAGATAAATTGTAAATAGTTCTGTGAATATAAATTGTGTTAAAGTAGTGGAAATAAATTAGAGTGAGTTGGACTGTGTTTTTAAAAAAATCCGAACACTGAATTGAACCCGAGTGTGAGAATAACAATGTTACCATAATGGCAAACTTCCCTGCCTTATAACTTCGTCAAATAAGATTTCCGTAGTAAGCTGATACATATGACCGCTTGTGAAATGAAAACCTCAAGGTCCAGTGAAAGATTGATACCGGAAAATAAAAAAAACTCTTCTAATTCAATTTTTGTACAAACGCTGATGGATTGTTTTTGTAATTTCTTAGCGTTTTCCTCCTCATGTGTTTATCTGCAGGGTAATTAAAAAAAGTTGCATAAAAAATAATTTAAAATATTTCTATAGATTTGGATACATTGTTTTCTCAGGAATACAGTACTAATAGCGCCTTGAGTGGACTATCTTTAATAATAGAGATATAACTATGAGGGTTCAATAATCAGAAGGTAAGAATTTTATGCTGTGTTTTGTGTAGATGTCATTTAGACAAATGTTAGGTTGTTATATGTCGTTCTGAACCAGATACAACTTAGTCAAAGTTAGGATACTATTAATTAGTTAAATATTGCGTATTTAAGAGAAACCCATGTCTAAACATATTAGTCAATCTACAGTTAGTAACATTGAGAAGAAATTTAGTGAAACTAGGTAACATAAATACATTATAAATGTTGGGCGTTCTAGGAATAAGGAATGCATAAATGTAATGTTCTGTCAAGCAGGGGAGGTATATCTGCAGCATTGGGAGAGATAAGAAAAATACGCATCTGCTGATAAATATGCAACCACAATTCAGAAAATGTTTCAAGAGATTGCAGCAAGGAAGGAAATGTCTCATGTTCGGTAATAAGTGTACTTCACACAGAAAACTACTATAGGGCGGTCAAATACTAATCGGTGTACCTACCTCTAAAACTGTGATGTCGCTACAGTCGATTCTAGACTCATAGTGACAAATGGTGCCCTTCAGTAACTAGGGAAAGAGAAGACCTTAGATCTCGAGTGTGACTTGTCCAAATTTCACACGGAGTTTCTATAGTTCGCTTTAATTTAAACTGTGAAGATGTGTTTTTAACTCCACAACAATTCAAAAGAAGTGGGATATTTGCTGCAAAAATCTTATTCAATCCATCATCCAAATGATATTTGTACAAGAAAAAGCAGAATGTGTTTTGGGTTATATCAATAGAATATTTTAAATTGGCCTCGAAGCAATAAGTTAAATAATTGTTGGAAGCAGCTGACATGATTAAAAACAAAAGGATGAACGGACATTCATATTTCAAATTCTGTTTATTGATTAAAAATGATTATTATTCATTATCAGGAAGCTTGAAATTTTACATAATTAGGTCAACCAATGAGCATATAAGTTATAAGTAGTTGTTAGAATTTATTTTTTTAACATGGGTGTTAAGAAATTGAAACTAGGTAGATTCGGAGGAGAAACGAATACGTTACCCGTCTACGCGAATCATCTTAAACAAGCGGGGGGTCTTTGTAAGATACCAAATTGGAAAGTGGTAGTGGAGTGCATTGGGCAAAATAAGATTTACCGAATACAGGAAAGCATTTCCAAAGTAGTCTATAGACACCAGTGGGATTAGGTTGGAAATATATTCCTGTTCCTGCTCTCCTACTCGTATACAAATTTGCTCTCCATGATAGACCAGTTCATATTTAATTGAAGAAGGAACTAAGTCTAGCATGCGATATGGCTTTTGGCACATCGCCACCGAAAGAAACCTTTAAAGAACTTGCACAATCCTGCCGTCTAACTAAGGGAAAGCTTATCAGCGACTTATGAATTAGCTTCAAGTGTTATGGCGAAAATATGGCAGTAGCATATTGTATTAAATTCTGGCAAGGGTAAAACAGTTTCTAAAGGACGAATGGTAACCCACTCCAAGTATAAATTCAAAGATACACGAGAAAATATTAAGCAGAATTAAGAAAACTGAATAATACTATGAAGATCAAGAAATTTGTCCATCAAATATACAAAGTATAAAGTATAAAGTAAGGAATAAAATGTTTTCAGGTCAAATCCTGAGGTTTTGATTTTTGTTTAATATCTTGCAATAAATTTCCTTGGTTCAAAATTAATTTAAAACAGATATTCACGTTCACTTTCGATGATTTTATTCTTCACAAAAATAAATCCACTATTTATATACAACTGTATATAAACTTATCTAAACTACACGAATTGTACAACGTCCTTTTATATTTAGCATGGAATTCTCCCGATTTCGTTGTTGCCGTAGCGTTTGGTCGGAACCTTCTCGAATTTTCGAGTCACCTTTGGGGTGGTCCCTTTTTTAGGGTTCCGTATATACAATATACGGATACCCTTATAATATCACTCCGGATTTCTGCTGTCACATCACAGGAATTTTTTCCTAAACTACTGGACGGAAGAGGTTGAAATTTTGGTATCAATGTATAGTTTGGTGATTCGATCAGGAGTACATATCGAAAACGAAGAAATTTTGATTTTAGGGGTACTTCTGGGGGGAAAAACTAAAAAAATCTACCGTTTTCCCCTTGATCTCTGAAACTACTGAGCCTAAAATATTGAAAAAATAGGAAATATAGAACGTTCCCCGAACTTTACGGGAAAAATAAGGATAAACCATTAATATTAATTTTGGGGGGCAAATTATAGAATTAAATGAAAATTTGAAAATATTTTTTTTAAAGGCATCATGTGGTACATCAAATGAAAGGTCCCATTCTGAGGAACACAAATATATTTTTTTCATATTAAAAAAAATAGTTAAAAAGATATTAACGAAAATATACCAAAATGTACCCATTCCCCCCCCCTTATCACCGAAACTATAAAACGTAAAGTTTTGAAAACAATTAGAAGTATAGGGTCTGACCTGAAGTTTACTGTAAAAATAAGGAGAAACCTCTACTATTATTTTTGGGGTGCAAATT
This sequence comes from Octodonta nipae, assembly GCA_034190945.1. Taxonomy (NCBI): domain Eukaryota; kingdom Metazoa; phylum Arthropoda; class Insecta; order Coleoptera; family Chrysomelidae; genus Octodonta; species Octodonta nipae. Next base: position 62,106,454 of record CM067216.1, on the reverse strand, counting down.
ACAGATTTAAATGGAAAATATAAAGTTAAAATTGTTTCTAACGCATCATGTTATATATCAAATGAAAGGGCTCATTATGACGAAAACAAATATATATATATATATATATATATATATATATATATATATATATATTTATGTTTTCGAGGGCACTAAATGTATTAGATGGTTTCCGGGAATTCATCCGCGTAGTTGATAACTGATCCCTGCCGGGATCGATGGTAAAATGACGACGTTTCGGCAGAGTCACATCTGCCCTCATCAGGTCGGTTCGCATAATTCTCGTAGCCTTCTGCTTTCGCTTCTAGTTACTCGAATAATAATTAATTTTTTAAATATTTTTAAAACAAATTATTTAAAAGAAATATTAAAATATTTACCCATTCCCCCCTTTATCTCCGAAACTATAAGACGCATTTTTTTTAATAGAGTTGAAGCCACTTACATGAACTTTACTGAAAAATAAGGAGAAACCCCCTAATATTGATTTTGGGGGGGGGGCAAATGACAGAATTAAATGAAAAATAAAAAATTAAACTTGTTTCTAACGGATCATGTAATATATCAAATCACAGGGCTCATTATGACGAATACAAATATGTTTTTTTAAATATTTTAACATAATATTTTTAAATATATTAAAAAAATATTTAACAAAATAGCCATTTCCCCCCCTTATTCCCCAAACTATAAGACCTCAATTTTTTTGGTTACAGGAAAAATACGAAGAAATCCCTAATATTAATATTGGGGGCCAAATTATAGAATTAAACGGAAAATAAAAAAAATATTTTTTTAACGCATCATGCAATACATCAAATGAAAGGGCTCATTATGAGGAATACAAATATATATTTTTCATATTTTTAAAATTAATTGTTTCCAAGATATTAACAAAAAATATATAAAATTCTCATTTCTCGCTTTGTTTCCGAAAATAATTAGGGGTACTGGGGCTCACTTGAAATATATAAGAAAAATTATTAGAAAACCCCCATAGTAATTTTAGGGACAAATTACACAATTAAATGGAAAATAAAAATTCAATTTTCAAACGCATCATGAAATATATCAGATAAAAGGCTCATTATGTGAATTACACATATATCATATTTTAAAATCATTTGTTTAAAAGATATTAACAAAAATATTAAACATCGACTTAATTCCCACTTTAGAAACTACACTATTTAAATTTTGAAAAATGTATTTTATTTGTTTTTTTAAATAATTTGAATAACAGATTTAATAATTCATATTTTAAAACTTGACCTTTATCTTCCAATCTACAGAGCCTCAAAATTTAGACAGTAGATTATAAAAGGCTTCCCTGAAAGTTTATTAGTAAAATAAAACTCTAATGTTAATTTTTGGGGTCCAAATTAGAAAATTAAATATAGGTATATGTATTCTTATAAAAATCAAGCGAATCGTGAAGCAGATAAAATAAAAAGTCTATATGTGGAAAATCAAAGTGTATATTTTTTATAAATTTAAAACGCTTCCTTAAAATATATAAGGGTAAATATAAGAAAATGCACTCATTCCCTGCTTGTCTGAAACTGGAATATTAGAATCTTGAAGGTGGTACGGAACCCTCAGTATGTGAGTCCAACTCGCACTTTACCAAATTATTATTATTTCAGCCGACTATGTTTACGTTTTGTTTTGGTCGGAATGATTAATTTCGAAGGTTTACTCATTTTTTCATAAGATGTGTAAAATGAATTTTATAAATGTTTATTATAAGTGGTATATACTGTTTGTACATGTACATTTCAAGGCGATTCCTAAAGGGTATCGTACTTATGTTCTGTAATTAATATTGTTAATGGCACAATAAGTTAAATGTTAATATGTTAAATCAGTACCTCTATATTCTTTGTAAACATTCAGAACGACATGTACCTCAATCTTCAGTAAGCAAAATTGCAAAAAAATAGGGAGTTTGGTGCCGAATACGAACTACGAACAATTGCATCTGTAGAAGAACCAACTTTCGGCAAATTAGTCGTGATGATGATGTTGCTTCTACACCTGTTCATCTAGAATTCTCCAGAATTGAATCATGAAAAGTGGCACACATTTAAGATGCATCTTGTATAAGATCTATCCTAACGAGCCGACTCGTAGTATACAATTTAGCTAAATGTTGATGTGAAACATTTTTATACTTATATAAATATATAATATTCAAACGAATGCACATTTACCTTATCTGGTGAAATCAACAAGCACAATTTTAGATATAGGATAAAAGAAAGGGATATTGAGAGCATCACACAGAAAATCAATGCTTGTACAGGATTCCATATCTACAATATGAACGATTTAAAAGATTGAATAAGACAAGCAATAAATATCATTTGAAGTTCAGCAAGAATTAATTTATCGCCTAGGGCAGCATGAAGTAAAAGAAGGAAGGCAGTTCGAACACACTAACGGTTTACTCTCTGTGAAAACGGATTTATTTAAATTAAAAAGTTTACCTGAAAATTATTTATTTAGCTAACAATTATTCAATACTTTATGTTAATATTTAATAACAAAGATTGATTTTATAATATAATATATAATATATACTGGTATTTGGTCTATAATACTGAAAGATCAAGGTCATTTCGCCTGTAGTGAGGCTCCATTGAAGAAGAAGTTAGTGAAATACTTTGTCATTAATCCCCATACGAATGCCGATATAATTAACATGAAGATAGATTTGTCGATGGTAATTCGTTAAAAGTAATACACTGAACGATTTCCTGACCGTATGTACAAAAAGTTTGCAAAGTATTTATCAACGTCTTCATGAAGCAAGTCATTGGAACAAAGTGAAGAAGAAGGAAGACCCATGACAATAAGAAAGGTAGACTTAGAATATAATGTACTGAACATTGTAGAAGATGATGCAGGTTCTTATTCCAGAAACTTTGCTTAAAGTCAAGCACACATAGAAAATAATATTGGTCACAAAATAACGATGAGAGGATTACAAAGCTGAAGCAGCTAATAACATTTTCAACAGATAATGTGAAATAACTTCTAGCTGTTAGTTAGTTAAAATAAGATAGCAAGGTATTGTGCAAGTTAAAAATGTAATGACAAAAGTTTTCTTAGGGTTTAGTGTCCATGGGGGAAAGGTTTTGTTATAATCCAGAAGGGAATAAACCCCCGGAATTTCGGATTGAAGACTAAATTTTAACGAATTAACACTTTATTTTCATAAAAATATATTAGGGTTCCGTATATACAATATACGGATACCCTTATAATATCACTCAGGATTTCTGCCTCTGTCACATCACAGCCATTTTCTCCTAAACTACTGGACGGAAGAGGTTGAAATTTGGTATCAATGTATAGTTTGGTGACCCGATCAGGAGTATATATCGTAAAAGAAAAAATTTTGATTTTAGGGGTACTTCTGGGGGGAAAAACTAAAAAAATCGACCGTTCCCCCCTTGATTTCCGAAACTACTCAGCCTAAAATTTTGAAAAAAATAGTAAATATAGAGCGTTGCCCGAACTTTACAGGAAAATTAAGGAGAAACCATTAATATTAATTTTGGGGGGCAAATTATAGAATAAAAAATAATAATAAAAAATTTTTCAAACGCATCATGTAATATATCAAATGAAAGGTCTCATTCTGAGGAACACAAATATATATTTTTCATATTTTAAAAAAATATATTTAAAAATATATTAACGAAAATATACCAAAATTTACCCATTCCCCCTTATCTCCGAAACTATGAAACGTAAAGTTTTGAAAAAAAATAGATTTATAGGTTCTGACCTGAAGTTTACTGGAAAAATAAGGAGAAACCTCTACTTTTAATTTTGGGGGGCCAATTACAAAATTAAATGGAAAATATAAAATTAAAATTGTTCCTAACCTATCATGTTATATATCAAATGAGAGGGCTTATTACGACGAAAACAAATATATTTTTTTTTCAAATTTTTAAAAAAAATTAATTAAAAGATATTAACAAAAATATTAAAAAAATTACCCATTCCCCTCCCCTTATCTCCGAAACCATAAGCTGGAAAATTTTGAAAAAAATGGAGGTATAGCCCCTCACCTGAACTTTACAGGAAAATTAAGGAGAAACCATTAATATTAATTTTGGGGGACAAATTATAGAATTAAATAAAAATTTTAAAATAAAAAAATTTTCAAACGCATCATGTAATATATCAAATGAAAGGTCTCATTCTGAGGAACACAAATATATTTTTTTCATATTAAAAAAAAATTATTTAAAAATATATTAACGAAAATATAGCAAAATTTACCCATCCCCCCCTTATCTCCGAAACTATAAAACGTAAAGGTTTGAAAAAAAAAAGATTTATAGGTTCTGACCTGAAGTTTACTGGAAAATAAGGAGAAACCTCTACTTTTAATTTTGGGGGGCCAATTACAAAATTAAATGGAAAATATAAAATTAAAATTGTTTCTAACCCATCATGTTATATATCAAATGAGAGGGCTCATTACGAAGAAAACAAATATATTTTTTTCAAATTTTTAAAATAAATTAATTAAAAGATATTAACAAAAATATAAAAAAAATTACCCATTCCCCCCCCCTTATCTCCGAAACCATAAGCGGGAAAATTTTGAAAAAAAATGGAGGTATAGCCCCTCACCTGAACTTTACTGGAAAATTAAGGAGAAACCCCTAATATTTATTTTGGGGGGGGGGCAAATTATAGAATTAAATGGAAAATTAAAATTAAAATTGTTTCTAACCCATCATGTTATGTATCAAATGAAAGGGCTCATTATGACGAAAACAAATATATTTTTTTCATATTTTTAAAATAAATTAATTGAAAGATATTAACAAAAATATAAAAAAATTTACCCATCCCCCCTCTATCTCCGAAACTTTAAGCTGGAAAATTTTGAAAAAACAATAGAGGTATAGCGCCTCACTTGAACTTTACTGGAAAAATAAGGAAAAACCCCTAATTTTTTTTTTGGGGGGCAAATTATAGAATTAAATGGAAAATATAAAATTAAAATTGTTTCTAACCCAGCATGTTATATATCAAATAAAAGGGCTCATGATGAAGAAAACAAATATATTTTTTCCATATTTATAAAATAAATTAATTAAAAGATATTAACAAAAATATAAAAAATTTTACCCATTCCCGCCCTTATTTCCGAAACCATAAGCTGAAAAATTTTGAAAAACTGGAAATATAGCCCCTCACCTGAACTTTAAAAATAAGAAGAAACCCCTAATATTCATTTTGGCCTCCAAATAATAGAATTAAACGGAAAATAAATTACTAGAAAATCCCCATAGTAATTTTAGGGACAAATTATACAATTAAATGGAAAATAAAGATTCAATTTTCATACGCATCAGATATCAGAAAAAAGGCTCATTATGTGAATTACAAATATAACATATTTTTAAATCATTTGTATTAAAGATATTAAAAATATTAAACATCGACTTAATTCCCACTTTAGAAACTAAACTATTTAAAATTTGAAAAATATATTTTATTTATATTTTTAAATAATTTGAATAACAGATTTAATAATTTATAATTTAAACTTTGACCTATTTTGCCGTTTTTCTTCCAATCTACAGAGCCTCAAAACTCAGACAGTAGATTATAAAAGGCATTTCTGAATGTTTATTAGTAAAATAAAACTCTAATGTTACTTTTTGGGGGCCAAATTAGATAATTAAATACATATGTATTGTGATAAAAATCAAGCGAATCCTAAAGCAGATAAAATAAAAAGTCTATGTTTGGAAAATCAAAGTGTATATTTTTTATAAATTTAAAACGCTTCCTTTAAAAGATATAAGGGTAAGTATAAGAAAATGCACTCATTCCCTGCTTGTCTGAAACTGGAATATTCGAATCTTGAAGGTGGTACGGAACCCTAAGTATGCGAGTCCAACTCGCACTTGACCAAATTATTTTTTATTATTATGAATTTTAGTGTAAAATTTTGAGTCACACGTGTTTTTCGTAGCTGTAGCTCCTCGTTTACACGAGCAAAACTGCTTGATAAAGGCATCTTTTTTTAGTTTTTAATAAACTCTTTCTTAAGTAACTAGTGTACTGTGAAAGTTTAAGGTACACTTTGAGCTACGCGACCGAGACAAGCGACGGCGACAAGAGACAGGAGGTTGCGACACGCGACACGTCTACTTTCTATGCAATTATATGAGGCACATTTGAAGCGCGAGACAGAGACGCGCGACTGCGACAAGAGACAACTTTGATGCGACTGCTTCCGAAGCAGTAGTGTCGCTTGTCGCGTGTGGTTTGGAGGTTAAAATGACTGATTTAAATTTCTCTTTTGATGAAGACGATCTTCTTATTAATTTAATAGAAGAAAATAAATCATTATATGATCCTGAGAGTGCAACATATAAACATGTAAGCGTTCGGGATAATATCTGGAGGTAGATTGCAATGAAAATAAAAAAATAACAGGAATATTGTTTATATTTTATTTTTTGTATGAATGAAATTAATGTCACATAATTTTGTTTATCTGTTTATGTCTCATTTGATATAACACAAACTTTTTGGGGAGTGCGATTTATTTACCTTCTGTTAATACGATGATCTTGCCAAGACACTCCACCGATATCTGAGTTAAAAAAATCTTTGAACTGATCCCGTATTTCTAACCTAGCTCTGGTTCCAAAGCCTCCTGCAGGTTTCAAAGGTCGCATATTAATAATTTGATTTGCTTCTTCAGCATTGAATTGGTAAACAGACTGAAAAGACCTTTCCAAGCAAGCAACTAATGTCAAGTAGACACAAGTTTCGGGTAATATTGCTATAGTTGAGTAGAATATTTTTCTCGTGGTGTTATACCTCCACCTCTGTTTTGAATATCTTCTTCAATTAAACTTAATACATAATTAAATTGACTTTGATTTAATCTGAAATATTGTCTAAAATTTTCTACTTCGAGTGATAGGTGGTTATTAATTAATAGACAATAAAAGCCCTCTGTGTTTCTACTCTGGTACAATGTATTCATTTCACATTGTCTTTTTCCCAAATAAATACGAGCGACGTTGTCTCTTGTCTCGGTCGCGTAGCTCAAAGAGGTAAAGCGACAAGCGACGTTGTCGCGGTCTCGTGTCTCCTGTCTCTTGTCGCCGTCGCTTGTCTCGGTCGCGTAGCTCAAAGTGTACCTTTAGTGTCAAAAAATTCTTTGCCTAACAGGCGTAGAAAAAAACAGTTAAAATTATCAGCAATTTAACCTTCAATTTATTTCTCAACATAAACAGTTAAACGAAGCGATTCCTTTTTGTGTGACTAAAAACTACGACATGGCACCAGCTGTTTGTTGTTTTTGCAAGAGCGCCTCTTTGAGGCATTCCCCATCGGTGACCTGTTCCGGATGTAAAAAAGTGTATCATAATAAATGTGTTAATGTACCGAGTTGGCCAGAAAATTTTCCGGGGCTGTCCTGGAAATGGTTCGACTGTATGGCTGGCGAGAATAATGAGTCAACTGATATGAATACTATAATATCTAGGTTAGATGACTTGCAGTCAATGATAAGTACTTTAAAAAGGCAGCAGGAATTACTTGTTGAATCATTACAATTCTATGGAAATAAAATTGATGATTTTAACCACAAAATATCAAGTTTTGAGGAGAGAATTAGTGGAGTTCATGAAATTGAAGCCGATGTTGTCAATATAAATAGCGAAATGAAAGAATTGAATGATGAAGTTAACCAGTTGCAGCAACAAATAAGGATGAACAACATTGAAATAAGTGGAATTCCCGAGACAGTCTCAGAGAATGTCGCCGATATTTTCAGCAACATTTGTGCGAAATTTAAAATTTCTAATTGCAGCAATATTATTGAATCGTGCCACAGAATTCCGTCTGCGAACAAGGACTAAACCTATTATTGTCAAGATTAATTCAAAGACCTATAAAGATGCTATAATAACTGCTATTCGCAATAGAAAAGGTTTGAAATTTAGCGAGATTGGAGTGGCTGCAAATAAAGATTTTAACATCTATATTAATGACCATCTCACTCCCAAAAACAAAAAGTTATTCAAAGAAGTTCGTACATTCTGTAAGTCAAAAGACTGGCATTATTGGACAAGGGATTGCAAAATTTTTATACGAAACCCGGTCTCTGGTAGTACTCTTGTTATAACTAGTCAAACCAATCTACATAATTTCAAATAATTTACCCTCAGTTTTTAAAAATCTATAAGTTATCTCCCATTTTTTTTCTTTCATGGTTCTTTCTATCTATTATCAAAATGTGAACGGTCTCAGAACTAAACTTAAAGATTTTTTTATTTCATCAGCTGCGTCCTTCTCAGATCTAATATGCATAACGGAATCTCGACTCAATGATAACATAAATTTAGTAGAAGTATGCGATCCCCAAATTTATAATGTGTTTAGGAATGATCGCTGTGGTAGACTAAAAGAAGATGGTGGTGTCGTAATGGTTGCAGTTAAAACTGAATTATATTGTGATGTGCATCCTGAGTGGTCAAGTGAAGGCTTGTGTGAAGACCTGTGGATATCTGTTCAATGCGAGGGACACAAAAAGTTGTTGCTCTGTTGTGTTTATGTGCTCCCATATGCCACGTACAATAATGTGAAGTGCTACCTCGATAATGTTTCTAAAATTGTGGCAAATAATTCTAATGACTCTGTTTTGGTATGGGTGATTTTAAGGCGTCTGAAATATTGTGGTCTTATGACTCAACATCTCAAATTCTCGTGCCAGCTAATGTTTGTAATGCGACCTCTGAAATTATAGTTGACTCATTTAACTATTTAAATTTATACCAGTACAACGACGTTCCAAATATGCATGGTAAGTTTTTAGATTTATTATTTTCAAATTTACCGGACATTAAGGTAGTGTCAAGTAACCATCCTCTTGTAGATGAAGATAGACACCACAAGGCAATTGAGATCTTAATTAATTTAGAAAACGATTTATTGTTTAAAAAAAGATCACCACATAAAAGATATAAATTTGAATCTGCTGATTACAATGTAATTAATGCTGCTATTGAGGCTATCGATTGGGTTTATCTTTTTTCAAATAATAATGTTGACAGCTGCGTTCAAATTCTGTATGATAATCTTAGGGGAATAATTAACAGCAACATTACTGAAATAAATATAAAAAGGCTATATCCAATCTGGTATTCTCAAGATACTATAGGTTTTATTAAGGAAAAGGCGAAGATGCATAAAAAATGGAAAATATATAAAAATGATTCTGATTATCTAAAGAATCTAAGAAAATGTGTTAAAAATACTCGTAATTTAAGAATTAATTATAAAAACCACATCAATAATGTTGAAAGTAACATTAAGGGTTGCATTAAAAAATTTTGGTCATATGTTGCTAGCAAAAACAAGTATAGGAGTCTACCTAACACATTAATATACGAGAAAAAACAGTTTACCAATGACTTCGATATATGTAATGCATTTCGAAGTTATTTCTCGTCTGTATATGAAACTGAAACTTTACCGACCTTAATTGACTCTACTAGTGATCTCACCTGTAATAACTCGTTTTCTGTTAATCATATCACAATGGAAGAGGTTTTAAACCAAATTAACTGTCCAGATGTAAATAAAAGCCCTGGTCCAGACGGTATCCCAGTGTCATTTATAAAAAAATGCAAAAATTCCTTGGTCTTACCCCTTTTTTTAATCTTTAACAAATCATTACTAACTGGGACTTTTCCTGCCTACTGGAAAAGGGCATTAGTAACCACAGTTTTTAAAACTCGCGACAAAAAATGAGTTAAAAATTATCCTCCCATTTCTCTATTAAGCTGTTGGAAGCTATTATAACCAATGAACTATTTTTTAAAATAAAGAATGTATTAGACCCATGTCAACATGGTTTCTTTCGAGGCCGTTCTGTTGTTACTAACTTGGTTCCATATGTACAAGATATACACAATGCAATGGATAATCATTGTCAAATGGATGTTGAGTATACTGATTTTGGTGTGCAAGGCACCCTTTTATCTTTCATTAAATCATACTTACAAGGTAGGATACAATACGTGCAGGTCGGGAATGTACAATCAAATTGCATTAAAGTTACGTCTGGTGTTCCCCAAGGGTCCCACCTCGGTCCACTACTTTTCTCCATCTTCATTAATGATATAGGCCAATGTTTTATGTACTCTAAATACAGACTATATGCCGATGATCTTAAGGTATATCATACTGTAGTTAGTGTAGATGATTGTCATAACTTGCAAGTTGATTTAACTAGACTTGAGCATTATTGTGTCTGTAATAGATTAGTATTAAATCTGGAAAAATGTAAACATATCATGTTTTCAAGATTAAGATATAATATTCCTTTTGTCTACTCACTTGGCACTCATATTGTACAGCATGTAACAAACATCAAAGACCTTGGTATAATATTGGATTCGAAACTTTTATTTGATTTGCATGTTGAGAATATTGTTAACAGGGCCTTTCGCAACCTAGGATTTATTTTAAGAATCACTAGAGACTTCTCATCTGAAGAAAGCTTTATTATTCTTTATAACTCTTTCGTTAGAAGTACACTAGAATATGCTTCCTTGGACTGGAATCCACAATACGTAAAATACGTTGAAAGGATAGAAAGAATACAAATTAAATTCATTAATAATTTAAATTATCGGTTTCACAGAGAATATTGTTATAACACATATGAATGTAATTTACCAAAATACAAATTGTCTAAACTTATTTCTATATAAATTAGTTCAAAATAAAGTAGACTATATTGATATCATAAATAACTTCAATTTTAACTGTGACACTAGCTATACTTTAAGAACTAAATATTTATTTTACAGTCGTAAATGGTACTAATTCCTCCTACAACTCCTGTTTGTACAGGATGCTGAGAACGTACAACTTACATTTCTTGCATATTGACATTTTCAGCATTTCCTTATATGCTCTAAAAAAAGCGGCCTATTTAGTTTTCAAAATTTAAGCACACATGTATGTAAGTAGCTTCTTAGTAGTAGTTTTTCGTATCTTTATTGTTCTCTTTCTTTTTTATTGTAATTGCGTTAATTATTTGTGTAACTGTGACTAATTGTGTAACATGTGGTTTCCTATAATTGGGTAGTCCAGGCTACCTGTTGGGAACCCAAATTGTAAATAAATAAAATAAATTATAAATTTTTGCGGCCATGGTCAATCTATCCATCTTCAAAAAAATTCCTAACCAGAATAAATTTTCTGGCTACGGCCTTGGTCTCAAGAAATGCAATAAAACCTTTCCCCAACAACAATGTATAGGATGAAGAAAGTCCATATGAGTAATTTAAAGATTGTTTTTAACATTAGTTCTGGTTGAACAGCTAGGTTGGAATTGTTGACATTAACAGCATTATACCAATTGGGCGAAGTTAACCTGACTTATGGCCTGCTTGATACCCGAAACTAAACTCTCTCAATTATTTTGTATGAAGCCATGTGAAGTTCTTAGAACAGACTTTCCCATTGGCAAATGTGGAATATCTGAGAAACTGCATAATAAAATCAACGAGCGAGTTGTTTTTGAGATAATTCTGCAGTCAAAAAGGAGAAGATTGAAAGCTGAATACTGGGTGTAGTAATTTTTTGCGGATTAAGAACCTTTGTATGTAATTTTTGCCCATAAAATGTTACTGTAGAACAATATTCTTGACCTAATCTTTGAAACAAAGCGGTTTTTCAAAAATCATCGCGGGATAAAGTATTATTTGAATAACCCTGAAATTTTGCTCTATGTTTAATAACATGATCCCCTCTTTCTCAAAAAAACCGTATTTTGAATTTCGGTCATCCGAATCCATACCCAATTAGGCTGAAATAATAAACAGCCAAAGTCTAAGGTCAAAAGTTTACGCACATGCAAAGCATTTTCTAACGAAATAAATGCAATGTTCATAGTAAGTAGGGCCCCTCAATCTATTAACTTTGACATACATAACGGAAAAAGCCTATAAATAGTACCCAAAGAAGGTGATAATGAGATGTGTCCCCTTTTTTGAATTTCAAATGGAGCAATACCGCTATGAAATACATCACACAGCGCAAATAGTGAGTGCCCTGGTTTCATAGAAAAGTCAGTTCGTTTTCTTCTCGGTTTGATGAATTAAATAGGTGTGTGAGTGTGTGTGTCTTGGTGTGCAGATTGATTTTTAGGTCAACACATTGAATATTGACCCTTCGAAGAACTCATGTTTTCATGTTCTTAATTCCGGTACGGCAATTGCAAAACAAAGATTTGGAGAAACGAATGGTAATGAGTTATTGTTCAGAACACTTAAAAAATATTTGATTACTAAATCCTGTCTCCAATTAAATAATCGTGGGCTAGCCGTGCATTTATTACTACTGTGTTAAAATTTATAGCAACTAGTCTCTTCCTGAACTTTTAATTCTTCTGTAGCCAGGTAAAATTAAAAATTTAAATAACCCCCAACAGAAAATAACCCTCTGAAAAGTAACAAATGCCCACATTTCGGACTTGTTACTTTAGAAATGTCATATCTCTACCACGGACCCACACAAACACACATAAAAAATCATTTAAATCAGTCCAGGCATTAGGAGTTCAGAAAAGTTACCTAGAACCCGATTGCTGCGCCACCTACCTGGTCGAATTGTGAATCTAAACCCTCGAGGAACCCACTGAAACACACACAATTTTTTTAATGAAAATCAGTCCAGTCGTTTAGGAACAATTAAAAAATACAGGGTGAGTTTTTTTTTGATGATCAGTATTAAAAGAATTGAGTATTGGGTTTGTCAATTGTTGGTAAACCACATAAATGTGGAGGTATAGTATAGTGTGGAGGGAGTGTCACTCCTACAGGCAAGTGACTTTAAAGCAAGTAAACATTATTCATCACTCATACTAAAATGCGTTACAAGACACGCCGAGTACTCGACTATAGTATTTTTTTCACTCCAAGCACAAAAACAGGGGTGTTATAAGTCAGTCTGTAATTATATTATTTGTGTTTGAAACATGACGTTGGCAAGATGGTTCTTAGATATAATTTATGAAGATTTATTCCTCCTTTAAAAAATGATCTGCTCATATCCTACTTGAGAAAAGGGTCTTACTAATATACAGGGTGAGTTTTTTTTGATGATCAGTATGGGGATCTCGGAAACTAGCGGAGATAGAGCAATGGTTAAATTGGGAAAGATGTGCAGTTTTACTGGCCCAATTTAATGACACTTTCGGATTTTTGTAAAAAGTCATGGCTTACTAGATATTTTGAAAAAACGAAATTCTGTCGATTTAGTCAAATCCCTCTAGCTCCTTTGTTTTTGATTTTATAAAAAAAGTGTAAATATCAAAATTGAAGGGAATTGTATCCCGAATATGATTGTCATGTCCTCGTTTGTGTGACAACTCTCGTTTTCGAGATATACACAAACTTATCTTTTTTTAAATGGAAACCATAGTTGGCTATGACCTCAAAAAATCTGACATTTTTTGAGCTTTTCAACGATATAATACTCGATATAGTTATTCATAAAAATAAAGAAGTTATGGATTCTTTTCTCTCTTATTTTCACTGTTAACGTAGTTAACCATGAAATAGATTGATTTATTAATAACTATTCCAAAAAACATTGAACGATTTTTTTATTAGGTATTTCAGATATAACGAAAAAACTAAATAAGTAGGTACTTACTAAAAACTTAAGAAATTAAAGTACATAATAGTGGTTACAATTTATGTTCGAAAAGTTCACCATTGTTATTTAGACAAAAATTGCATCTTTTTAAGATTGACATTACCGCTTTCCTCACAGACCGCCTATCAATTTCTTCAATTGCTTGTAATACCGCCTCCCTTAGGTCATCAACTGTCTCATACTTTCTTTTGTATACTTTGTTTTTTAGCGCACCCCATAAATAGAAGTCTATAACTGCCAAATCGGGAGACCGGAGTGGCCATTCGCCTGGGCCATTTCTTCCTATCCAAGAGTTTGGATAGATATTATCTAAGTGTTGTCTTACTAATAACGAGTTATGAGCAGGTGCTCCATCATGTTGGAACTACACAATTTCTAAACGAGTTCTTAAATTCAAATTATGCAACATGTCTTGAAAAGTGTACTGCAAGAAATGCAAGTAGCGCTCCCCAGTAAGTGATTCGTCATAGATAAAAGGCCCCAGAATAGTAGACCCTATGAAACCACACCAAACATTAAAACCAAATTTTATCTGGGGTCGTCTTTGTTCTACATGTAAAGGGTTTTCTTTAGCCCAGATATGCTCATTGTGTCTATTGAACATACCGCAGTTAGTAAATCTAGTTTCATCTTACCATAACAGCTTTAATGGAAACAGTGGATTGTCAAGGAACATGCCTCTAAACCATGTACAAAACAAAATACGTCGATGTTCGTCACCAGTATGCAAAGTTTGAGAAACTGAAAGTTTGTATGGATGGTACTTGTACGCTTTCAGTACCTTAACTACAGTTTGTTGAGATGTGCCAGCTTCTGCCGCAATCTCACGAGTTGATGTAGATGGATTTTGATTTACCATACCCAAAACATTTATTTGTGCTGCTTCGTTAATTTGATTACGTTCCTTTGGTGGTTTAGTAAAACATCCATATCTGCGTAAACTATCGTAAAGCCTCTTAAATGTACATAGAGCAGGTTGACGACGATTAAAATACTCGTATCTATGCAAGTATTCCTCAGCTGCACGAACTGAATTTTTATGGTATATGATATAACATTCCACCATATTCAGTATTTCTTCGTTGGAATATTCCATTTTATCACGAAAACTTGTCAATATCGACTGTCAGTTCAGCACTACTAATGGAATTACTCTCAAATGAGGAAACGTCAAAGTGAATACAATCTTTTTCATGTCTACCTACGTTAAAAGTGAAAATAAGAGAGAAAAGCATTCATAACTTCGTTATTTTTATGAATAACTATATCGAGTATTATATCGTTGTAAAGCTCTAAAAATGTCCGATTTTTTGAGGTCATAGCCAATTATGGTTTCCATTCAAAAAAAGATAAATTTGTGTCATATCTCGAAAACTAGAGCTGTCACGCAAATGAGGACCTGACAATCATATTCGGGATACAATTCCCTTCAATATCGATAGTTATACTTTTTTTATAAAATCATTTGACTAAATCGACAGAATTTCTTTTTTTCAAGATATCTAGTAAGCCATGACTTTTTACAAAAATCCGAAAGTGTCATTAAATTGGGCCAGTAAAACTGCAAATCTTTCCCAATTTAACCACTGCTCTATCTCCGCTAGTTTCGAGGATCCCCATACTGATCATCAAAAAAAACTCACCCTGTATATTAGTAAGACCCTTTTCTCAAGTAGGATATGAGCAGATCATTTTTTAAAGGAGGAATAAATCTTCATAAATTATATCTAAGAACCATCTTGCCAACGTCATGTTTCAAACACAAATAATATAATTACAGACTGACTTATAACACCCCTGTTTTTGTGCTTGGAGTGAAAAAAATACTATAGTCGAGTACTCGGCGTGTCTTGTAACGCATTTTAGTATGAGTGATGAATAATGTTTACTTGCTTTAAAGTCACTTGCCTGTAGGAGTGACACTCCCTCCACACTATACTATACCTCCACATTTATGTGGTTTACCAACAATTGACAAACCCAATACTCAATTCTTTTAATAATTTCTTATCGAAAAACATCAGTTTAGCAAGTTTTGACATAGTAAACCTTCACAACAATGTTCCTCTCTCCAAAACACTTCCTGTAGCATAACAACTATTAGAAGAATGTATCAATAGAAACAATAACGAAACTGCTAAAATTTTATAAAAACAAGGTTGGTGCGTTCCCGCAATTTGTTTAGTGTATTGTTTTCAATTTGATTGAATTACTTCATTGATTTTTAAACTTCTGCACCTTTTTTAAAACATTCCGTCGCGCTAATGCTAATTTTAAGTGTTTTTTTGCGTGCAAAATATAGACAGTATTTGACAATTCGCGTTTCGGTTCCCTAGCTGTTAGGACGCTTGGGAGGTTCGTGTATTGTTCTCCGAACTTTTCGGTCGCTTTGATTCCGTCTGAAGAGACGACGCTTATTGTTGTTTTTTGCGTTACCATTTCGCGAGTTAGTAGCTTCGTTCGTAACGACCGCTAAACCGCTTTCATTTTGTTTCTTTTATGTTTACAAAAGCGCATCATTTGTTGTTAAACCCGTATTTTTTGTATGCTCAATCAATGAACATTACGTCGCTATTTTTTGTGTAACGTGTTGTCCAGAAGTAGCTCTAAAAAACTGTTCACGGGGCTAGCCTCTGAAGAAAGAAGAACCAAGAAAACACCAGAGCTTCGACTTAAAGGTTAGTGATAACTTTTATTTGGTGATTCGTTTATGTGACGGCACATGTTTATTGATTGTTCCGCTAAAGGTCCTTCGTCAATTATATACGTACTTGCATTGAACCAGCATTGAACTAAAACCGCAACATCTAATTCATACATTTTTTTGGATATTCTCTATGGAATGTGCCATCGAACACATTCCATAATTTGGTCCAACTTCGAGCCGGATGCAATTTGAGTTAATTTAGTGCAAAGATTATCGAATAAATTACATAATTTGGTGTAACTCCGGGCCGGATACATTTGAATTAATTTCGTGCAAAGTTTAATGATCAAAACATTGATTTTTCGTTGCAATTATTGTTGAAAACCGCATTGAATTTTCGTTTCTTTATTTGTTAAAAGAGAAAACAAGTTCATTCAGTCATTCCGTTAGAAATAAATTCGCATATTTCTTTTACCGCAAAAAAACTTACAAGAGATCGTTTTGTTTGTTTGGTTATTTTGCTAAATTGTTTTGAATTTATTTGACATTTGGTCAGATATTTTCTACTTTAACAGTAAAAAATTGTACATTTTTGGAATAGTATTTTGTTTTCGTTCTATCGTGTTAGATTTGTTCAGTGGCGTTACAGTGTTTTTAATTTATTGTTAAGATGTCAAAAACCGCTGAAAATTTACGTAAATTTAAAAATCATCGACAATCGGAGTTTAAAAGATTAGAAGATATTGTCGTATATTTCGTGGGTTCAAATTAAAAATTATAACAACTAATATTTACTTTCACTTTTCTAGAACTTTATTTACATTTAAAACAGCTGATTCACAATACATTTTCATATAAGCTAGTCGTCGCGGTATAACTGCTTGGCGATCGTGGTGTGCTTCTTTTATATCACCAGCGTAGAATTCTCCAGTAGAAATCAACATCGCTCCTTCCGCTGCCGAGTCTTTTCGAGAATCGTATTTTTTTGTCGTAAAGCGTTTGTTGTCGTGCTGAATGACACAGGGTCGGCTTTGGGTAAATTCCGTAACACTGCTCCCCCTTTAATTCTGATCGTCCCGATCAGAAACATCCCCTCCATTGTAGGGAGCGAGTCGATCTAAGTGAACCACCTTCAATTTAGCCTTGGGGTTTCGACGGATCCGGTAGACGACGTCATTCAGCCTCTTGACCACTTCGTATGGACCATCCCAGGCGGGTGTAAGCTTTGGGGATTTACCCTTGCTCCGTTGGGGGTTGTACAGCCAGACTTTGTCCCTCTCCTGGAACCCGACTGAATTGGCCTTGAGGTCGTATCGTGTCTTCATCCGGTCACTGGTGGCCAACATCTGCGTTCGGGCTAATTCGTGTATTGCCAGCATGTTATGTCGGAGCTGGTCGGCATAATCGTCGATGTCTTGGGGAGGTTCTTCAGGGGAGCCAAATGCCAAGTCGCATGGTAGTCGCAGCTCCTTTCCGAATAAGACCCTGGCTGGGGTCAGGCCTGTACTATTATGTACAGCAGAGCGATATGACAACAGGAATAGGGGAATATGCTCATCCCAATCACGCTGGTTATTGCTGACGACCTTGGATAGGTGTTGTTCCAAGGTCCTGTTGAATCTTTCCACCATTCCGTCTGACTGTGGGTGTAATGGTGTTGTTCTCGTTTTCCTGATCCCCAACATCGTGCAGACCTTCTGGAATACATTCGATTCGAAGTTACGCCCCTGGTCTGAATGTAATTCCATCGGGACGCCAAACCGGCTGAATAGTTGTTCTACTAGCACCGTCGCTACCGTGGTTGCCTCTTGGTTGGGTATCGCATATGCCTCAGGCCATTTGCTGAAGTAATCCATTGCGACCAGAATGTATTTGTTCCCCCTCTCAGACTCGGGAAACGGACCGGCGACATCGATGGCGATTCTCTCAAATGGGACGCCCACATTGTACTGCTGCATTCTGCCCTTGGTCCGGGTCTTCGGGCCCTTACTGGCGGCACATGTGGCACATTTGCGGCACCAAGCTCTGACGTCTTCGAAGTAATTCACCCAGTAGTACCGCTGGCGAACTTTCTCTAGGGTTTTATTCATGCCCAGGTGGCCTCCGGTAATTCCATCATGTACTGCGGTCAGGATGGCTGGTACCTTTTTCTTCGGAACTACCAGTTGGGACTTGGTTTCTCGTCCATCAGCGCTTTCCCAAACTCGCTTGAGCATTCCATTGTTTACTCGTAGAGAGTCCCACTGAGCCCATAACGATTTCAGCACGCCGGAGTATCTAGCTACCTCGTCCCATCGTGGCCTGGGTGCCCCTCTCATTTTGAGTGACAAGATTGGTTCGATGTCTGGATCAGCCATTTGGTCCTGGATGCACTGTTCCGTTGTCCAGTCTTCATTGGCCTGCACTCGAATCTGCCTGATGGAGATACCCTCTCGCTGTTCCGTCTTCAGACAATGCTTGCATTACGCTCTACAGGGTCTTCTGGATAGGGCATCGGCATTATTGTGCAACCGGCCGGCACGGTGTTCCACCTTGAAGTCGTATTGCTGTAATTTCTCCATCCATCTGGCCAATTGTCCTTCCGGTGTCTTCATGTCCAGCAGCCATTTGAGTGCGGCATGATCTGTTCGGATTAAGAAATGGCGACCATACAGGTATTTATGGAAATGGTCCACAGCCCTTATTATTGCAAGAAGTTCTTTTCTGGTGACGCAATAATTTCTTTCTGGCTTCGAGAATCCACGGCTGTAGTACTCGATCACCCTCTCTTCACCATCTTGCACCTGGGATAGGACGGCCCCCAAACCTGTGTTGCTGGCGTCGGTGTCTAAGATGAACTTGCCGAACTGTGTAGGAAAGGCTAGGATTGGGCTGGAACATAGTGCTGCCTTCAGTCGCCTGAATGATGTTTCGCAATCCTGATTTTAATGGAAGGTCTCTTTATCAGTGGTCTGCCGATGTAGAGGGGCGGCGATGGTGGCAAATCCCTCAACAAAACGCCGGTAGTATGAACAGAGGCCCAAGAAGCTTCGGAGTTCATGTTTGTCTCTTGGAACTGGCCAATCACGGATGGCTTCTATCTTGTCTTCGTTGGGGCGGATTCCTGACTCGGACACTACGTGGCCCAAAAACTCTACTTCTTTTTGAAACAAGGAACACTTCTTCGGATTGAGTCTCAGGTTGGCGTTATTAATTCTGGAGAATACTTCGCCCAGGTTCTTCAGATGGTCTTCGAATGTCTGGCCCATGACTAGAATGTCGTCGAGGTATACTAAGCACGTCCTCCATGTTAACCCGCTCAGTACATACTCCATTAGCCTCTCAAATGTAGCGGGTGCATTACATAACCCAAAGGGCATGACCGTGAACTGAAACAGCCCTTTACTGGTGGAGAACGCTGTCTTCTCTCTGTCGTTTGCGTGCAGACCAACCTGCCAATATCCACTTTTTAGGTCTAGTGTGGAAAACCAACGGGAGCCTGCTAGTGTGGTCAAAGTGTCATCGATTCGGGGTAGTGGATAGCTGTCTTTCTTCGTGACATCATTCAGCTTTCTGTAATCCACGCAAAATCGGGTGGTTCCATCTTTCTTTTTAACTAGCACGACGGGAGCAGACCATGGACTGATGGATGGCTCAATAACTCCATTTTGTAACATGGACTCGATGTTTTCCTCGACGGCCTGTTGTTGCCCCAATGGTAGTCGTCTAGGTGGTATTCTGATGGGTTGAGCCTTTCCGGTAACTATTCGATGCTGGATGATGTTGGTGCGACCGGTAGTTACATTTTTACTGTTAAAAATTTGCCAGTGTTTTGTGATAAATTGCTTGGCTTTCTTCTGGTTCTCTGGTGTCAAGTGTGTCAAGTGGTCAGCAAACTGTTGTAGGAACTCTTTATCGGGCCCTGGCTCCTTCACCGACGTCTGGTACTCTTCTTCGCAATTGATGATGGTCTCTACTGGCTCGAAACAAGCTATCTCTTGACCATTGGTAATTCGGATGTCGTTGTTGGACAGATTCAGGACTCTGATTGGTATATCTCGTCCGGTTTTAACTATAGCCCGTCCAACCAAGTAGTCATGAGCTGAGTGTACGGGCTCCACCATTCCAACGCAGCTCCCAGGATTGCTGTCTAGCTGCCCATGAATAATCTGTTCCGTTCGACCGGGAATTCTAGCTGAAGACTTTGCCACAATTTTTATGGGCGTGACTGATGTGTTGACGGGCCGTGTCAATACAAATTCCTCATTTAGGAACCGAAGAACATCATATCTCGGGTCGAACATAAATCCATGCTGGCTAATTAGGTCCATTCCCAGTATAAAATCGTCCTCAATATTCGCTACCAGGACCCTATGCCGGATCATGTTGTCCCCTATCTGTAGCACGACATCTGCCTTACCCTGTATTGACATGGACTCGCCTGTGACCGTTCTGAGCTGGATGTTATTGCTAACTGGCCGAATTTCTGATGCTCTCAAGACCCTGGACTTGGCAATGGACACAGCGGCGCCGGTATCGATGGTGATGGTAACTGCTCGCCCATTGATGGTGCCTCTGATGACTAGGCTGCCGCTATCTCGGCAAAATCCCCGGATGTATAACGTTTTGGGGGCTGGTGGAGGGACAGTCAGCATTCGCCCCTCTATGCTGACTGACTGACGGTCCCTGGACATGTGGCTGTTCTGTTGGTTACCCCTGGTCGGTGATCGTTCAGGTGGCCTCACTCGACAATTACGTTGGAAGTGCCCTGTCCGTCCGCAGCCGTAACATGCCCCTCTGGTGCCAGTTCTTTGTGACCGGTCTAATATTTTGTTCAGACCAGCCAGCAGCGCTTGAAGTGGTGACTCTGACTCTTCCTGGTTGAAGGAAACTGCTCGGACCCTCGGCTTGGACATGTTCATGACGGCCTCTACTTCCAAAGCCCGAAGTAGAGCTTCATTACTCTTCTTGACGCCACTCAGTCTTAAATTTCTTTGAACTTCCACATCTCTGATGCCGTTTATGAAACTCTGTGTGGCCAACTGGTCTTTCGTTTCCTCTGGCAGGTCTGGGTAGGACAAGTGAACTAACCGTCTAATTTCTGCTTCGAATTCTTGGAGGTTTTCACCGGATTTTTGGGTTTTTCCACTCAGTTGGACTTGGTATACCTGGCTCAAGGATTGATTGTCGTAACGTTTGTCTAGGATGGCGATGATCTTGTCGAAATTGCCTTGTTCATCGACTGGAATGCTTTGGAGGAGTTCTAGGGCCGGACCTCTTAGCGAAATTACCAGAGAAGTAGACTTTTCTTGATTATCCCATCCATTAGATGTAGCCACGGCCTCAAATTGTCGTTTATACATGGGCCAAGATGAACTGCCGTCGAATGTGGGTGGTTTACTAAAGGAACCTTTGGTACTCACGGTGTGCTGGTATTTTCCTCGCTGTAAGTCCTGTTGCATTTTTTTGATTTCTGTTTCTACCTTGTTTTGGATGGCACTGATTTTATCTTGTACTTCACTTACTTCACTTTGTACCGTGTTTTTAATGGAACTGATTTCAAATTTCACCTGGCTCTGGATGGAATCGATGTCATCTACTTTGATTTCAAGAGTCTCCACATTACTTTTTAGGATCTTTATGTCGTCGTTTATCTCTTTTATATCTGATTCTACTATTTGCATTCTTTCATTAACTGTTTCGTTAACTTGTGATACTATTTGCATTAGTTGTTCAAATTGCATTTGTCTTTTTTCTTCAGTTTGATCTTGTTTTTGTTCAAATTTCGAGAATAATCCTTCCATTAAATTTTGTTGTTCGCTTTTCATTGTAGAAACTAGATTTTGTTGTTCGCTTTTCATTGTAGTGACAAGATTTTCTAATTCTATTTTACGTTTTTCATCGATATTAGTGACAAGATTTCCTAGCTCAACTTTAAGTTTATCATCAAAAGATTTCACTAACCTTTGTTGAATTTCTTCTTGATGTTGTTTCTCCTTCTTGTCACGTTTTTCTAGAATCTGTGCAATTTTTTCGTCTAACTTTTCTATATTACGAGTTTCTATAAATCAAATTACGATTTTAACGGCACTTAATCCTCTACTTCTGATCACCAAATGTCGTATATTTCGTGGGTTCAATTTAAAAATTATAACAACTAATATTTACTTTCACTTTTCTAGAACTTTATTTACATTTAAAACAGCTGATTCACAATACATTTTCATATAAGCTAGTCGTCGCGGTATAACTGCTTGGCGATCGTGGTGTGCTTCTTTTATATCACCAGCGTAGAATTCTCCAGTAGAAATCAACATCGCTCCTTCCGCTGCCGAGTCTTTTCGAGAATCGTATTTTTTTGTCGTAAAGCGTTTGTTGTCGTGCTGAATGACACAGGATCGGCTTTGGGTAAATTCCGTAACAATATTTATTTTGCAGCCGAGAAAGCCTTAAGAGGTGACGACGTTGAATTGTTTTTTAGCATGATTGATATGGTTGATTCAATTCATTCAGAGTTTTTTAAACATCACAATTCGATTGTTGGATTAATTTCAGATGCAAACCTTGATTCTGACTTTGAGGATGACATTCGCAATAAATTTGAAAAATTGTTTTATTCAATTAGGTCTGTTTTTGCTAAACTGAAATCTGTTCAGAATTCTACGCCACAAAATATAACTCGGGAACAGGAAAGTGTTGCTTTGCCACGAATTGATTTACCTTCATTTAGTGGAGACATATTGGAATTTGGTACTTTTATTGATTTGTTTGATTCATTAATTCACAATAATGAAAAACTCAGTGCTATGCAGAAGTTCAAATATTTGCAGTTAGCTTTAAAAGGGCCTGCTTTTGAGGTTATTAAGAATTTTAAACTAACACAAAACAATTACGTGAGTGCTTATGAAACACTTTTGAAAAAATTCAAGCGAACTCGTTTAATCGCGGAGTCTCATTGGTCAGCTTTAGAACAGTTCCCCCAACTAACTTCAGATAGCCCTTCAGAGGTTCGGAAGTTATTGGATGACTTCAGTGATAATTTGGAAGCACTGAAGAATTTGGGTTTACCAGTAAATCAGTGGGATTTTTGTATCGTTCAGATGATGTTGAAACGAGTTCCAAAGAATTTAGCCGCTAAGTTTGAACTTTACCATGGTACTGTGACCGCTCAAGATGACTTTCCGATCCGTTCGGAAGTTGTTGATTTTTTGTCGAAGCATTGCGATGCCTTTGAACATGTTGAATTATCCCGCAAGGCAAAACGAAGTGTTGACAAAAAGTTACCATTGAATTCAAAGCAACATTCTTCCCGGTTCACTACATCTTTGTTTGTCACTAAGAATAGAAATTGTTTAGTTTGTAAATCCGATCATGCGATTTACAAATGTTCTGAATTCTTGAACAAATCAGTATCCGCGCGGTTTAAGTTTGTTAAAGATTTTAGACTTTGTTTTAATTGCTTGAGCGATTCTCATCAGTCGAATCGCTGTAAATCTTTATCCACTTGCCGCAACTGCAAACAACGCCATCACACATTGCTTCATTTTGTAAATCGTGCTGATTCAGGTATTCGGTCTGAATCTAAAGCTCCCCCCGCAAACCTGGCTTCCACATCTGGTGGATCCAGTACCATTAATACTGTTGAAAGTCCCGAAATTTCTCTACCTCAGACTTCTTGTCATAGTTCACTTTTGTCATACAATTCAAATGTGTTGTTATCTACCGCTTTAGTTGAGGTATTAGATAAGCACGGTTCTTATCAAACTTTGCGATGTCTGCTAGATTCTGGTAGCATGACATCATTCATTGCGAGCAAGGCTGTAAAAGCCTTGGCTTCCGACCTATGCCCGCTTCGATTCAACTCAACGGGCTAGGTTCTGTGCAGAGTACCTCTGCTGAGGGCTCTCTTACCCTTTCTCTTCGCTCTATAGTAAAGCGTGAGTGCAATTTTGTTGTAGATACTATTGTTTTACCCCGCATTTGCAATGATATGCCTGTTGCGCCCATTAACATGGCTAATATGACATATCTAACCAATTTGAAACTTGCTGATCCTGGTTTCAATAGCCCAGGCGCTATTGACCTTTTGTTAGGTGCCGATATATTTTCTCAAATTTTGTTGGATGGACGCCTTCTGGGAAAGGAAGGTGTTCCTGATGCTATTAACACTGTGTTTGGTTACATCCTTATGGGTAGAGTGTCTTCGAGTTCTGTTAACTCTCACTCTCAGTCAGTCATAAACCCAACTTCGCTTTTTTGTAAAATTGAAGATGTAGTATCATTAGATGATTCACTCAAAAGGTTCTGGACAATTGAAGATGTTTCTACCGCACTGGTTCAGTCGCCTGATGATCTTATCTGCGAAAAAATATTTTCCGAGGGATGCAGGAGATTGGATTCAGGTAGATTCGTTGTGCCCCTTCCTTTTCGAAATACACTTCCTGCTTTTGATGGAATGTATAATCTCGCCGTACTACGTTTCTACTCTTTAGAAAGACGTCTTCTACAGCAACCAGATCTTTACAAACAATATTGTGATTTTCTCAAAGAGTATTTGGAGCTTGAACATATGGAGTTGGTTCCCTATCCATCATCTACTTCTTCTGATTGTTACTACATACCGCATCATTGTGTTTTGAAACCTGATAGTAGCACAACCAAACTTCGTGTAGTGTTTAATGCATCCGCTAAGATATCTCATCGGTTATCTTTGAATGATTGTTTGTTTATCGGTTCCAAGTTGCAGCAAGACATTATCGCTATTTTGTTGACCTTGCACAATTTAGTTTTGCCTCGCCTGCTTGCTATAGACCACTTTTCTAGTTGTGAACGTCACATATTTGGTGATGCTTCTGAGAAAGGTTATGCTGTTGTTTATTTTTTGTTCGAAACCGCATCTGGATTTCGTAAAAGTTTTTTTGTGTTGTCTAAATCAAAACTTGCCCCTTTGAAAACTTTGTCACTTCCCAGATTGAAACTGTGTGCTTCAGTTCTTACCGCTAAGTTGGCTCATTATGTTTATGAGCAATTCAATAGTCGTTTGTTGTTCAAGGTGATTCGTTGCTGGTCAGATTCCACGGTAGTCCTTTCATGGCTTAGTTCTTCCCCGCACCGTTGGACATTTGTCAGTAATCGAGTTGCTTACATTCAGGAAAAATTTCCTTCTTCTCATTGGTTTTACATTCAATCTTGTGATAACCCCGCTGACTTGGGTTCCCGCGGCACTTTGCCATCAGAGTTATTAGGCAATACACTTTGGTGGAAAGGCCCACAATTGTTGATTACCGTTTGTTTGCCACATGCTTGCTCAGACTCAAGCATGTCACCGCTAGTTATTACTGAAGCCCGTATAGTGGCGCTTCAAGTCATCGCTTTACCAAATTTATTTGGTACTTTGTTAGAAGAACATTCTTCTATTAATCGCATTACCCGCATTATAACTCATATTTGTCGCTTTGTTGATAACGCTCGCAATCCAGACCGTAGGTGCTCTGGATATATCAGGCTCAGCTTCGCATTGTTCGAGATGTTCAAGATCAATATTTTTCTAAAGAGATTCCCCTTCTTCGAGAACGAAAACTTTTTGCCCAAATCGCTTCGTAAACTTTCGCCGTTTCTTGATGAACAGGGAACTCTTAGAGTTGGTAGTAGATTGGCTAATGCTCCATTGCCGTTTGATACTAAATTTCCCGCACTGCTACCAAGCAAAAGTCGTTTGACTAATCTAATTCTCGAAGATTGTCATGTCACCAATCTTCACGCAGGAATCCAAACCGTTCAATTTCTTTTGCAGCAACGATTTTGGATTCTATCCTCAAAGAAAGTAATTCGTAGTGTTAAAGCTCACTTAAGACGTGTCGTTGGAGATCAAATCCTAACTTTCTACTGTATTGGCACAGGTCGAAGCAGTTTTAAACTCGCGACCTATAACCCCTTGTAGCAACGATCCATCGGATCTTACCGCCTTGAGTCCTGGAATGTTTCTTACCATGGAACCTTTAACAGCACCTCCTGAATCTGATTTCTTATCTGTCCCATCTAATCGTCTCAACGATGGCAGTTACTGAGTCGTTTGCATCAGGCATTCTGGAAACGTTGGTGGCAAGCATATTTACATACTCTTCATCAACGGAGTAAATGGACTGATCCCTCGGCGGTTGTTAAGCCAGGTACTCTTGTTATTTTGAAGCACGACACTTCACCTCCTTTGAATTGGCCATTAGGGCGCATTATTGACGTACAACCTGGAGGTGATGGTGTTGTACGCGTTGCTACAGTTAGAACTGCAAGTGGTACTTTGAAGCGACCTCTTGTAAAGCTTTGTCCACTGCCAGTGGACCCTTAGTTTTGAAATAAGTAATTCAAGGCTGGCGGAATGGTGCGTTCCCGCAATTTGTTTAGTGTATTGTGTTCAATTTGATTGAATTACTTCATTGATATTTAAACTTCTGCACCTTTTCTAAAACATTCCGTCGCGCTAATGCTAATTGTAAGTGTTTTTTTGCGTGTAAAATATAGACTGTATTGACATTCGTGTTTTGGATCCCTAGCTATTTGGACGCTTGGGATTTTTTGTGTATTGCGCTCCGAACTATTCGGTCACGCTTTGATCCCGTCTGAAGAGACGGCGCTTATTGTTGTTTTTTGCGTTACGATTCCGCGAGTTAGTAGCTTCGTTCGTAACGACCGCTAAACCGCTTTTATTTTGTTTCTTTTGTGTTTACAAAAGCGCATCATTTGTTGTTAAACCCGCATTTTCGTTTGCTCAATCAATGAACATTACGTCGCTATTTTTTGTGTAACGTTTTGTCCAGAAGTAGCTCTAAAAAACTGTTCACGGGGCTAGCCTCTGAAGAAAGAAGAACCAAGAAAACACCAGAGCTTCGACTTAAAGGTTAGTGATAACTTTTATTTGGTGATTCGTTTATGTGACGGCACGTGTTTATTGATTATTCCGCTAAAGGTCCTTCGTCAATTATATAAGTACTTGCATTGAACCAGCATTGAACTAAAACCGCAACATCTAATTCATACATTTTTTAAATATTCTCTATGGAATGTGCCATCGAAGACATTCCAAAGGTATTTCAATTAAACGATGACTTTGACAAGATTTGGTATGGCCATGGGTTCTTGCAGTGCCAAAGAGTTAAATTATATGATCCTCAACAATAGGCAGGAAAGGAATAACTTAATAAACCAACGAAGATTATTTTTAAGTATTCCTTGGGAATAACCCCACAATTGAATTTCAAAAAATACCAAACGTTTCAAAGTCGATTCTGACTTCATTGTCAATTGCTTTAAAATATGTAATGAAGACAAACTAACGAAGGTTAGTTCTAATAACCCTTGCACAATTTTAAGAGTGCCCCCCTTCGTCAAGCCATTATACATCGGCCCTTGGGTTCTTTTCTCTCACTAGCATTAAGTAACAACAAATATTTTTTTCAAGAGTAAAGATTTTGTCTTGGGGCGTTATGGCGCCAACATATTCATTTCAATGTGTAAGCAGTTTCTGGGAAAAAACACCAGAAAGTGCTTAAAATTGAAACAATTATGCAACAAATATCATTCAGAAAACAACATATTCATTATTTGGAGTCGCAGTCTTGAAGAGTTATAAGCATTATTAAATGACATAAACAACTAAGAAAAAACGATAAAATTTGCATTAGAAATTGAACAAAGTAACAAACTACCTATCCTAGACATATTAATATCAAAGAAATCTTCACTGGAAACAAAGGTTTACAGAACCGACTTATATTAACAGATACCTCATTTCTAAATCAAAAACCAACTACTCTCTTCGAAAATCCTAGATGTCGGTCTTACATCTCGCGTCTTCAAACAAAAACCAACTGTTCTGATGACAACAAATTCACCAAAATAAAAGATCATAAAAAAATTTATCAACAACAAGTTAAACAACACTGAACACCAAATAAACGTTGACAATCAAGACCAATCTTTTCACAGTAACAAAACAACTTTCAAACCAAGAAATACATTAAAATCAATTCAATCGAAGAACTAACACATCTTAAATCTCAAGAAATTGCATTTAAAAGTTACAGTGTAGAAACATCTAGACCGTTAAAAATACTACTATATGACCAAAAAATTCACATCGAGAAATAACACGAAAAATCTAAAATTTGCGAACATGCTTGGGACCTAGGCTATAAAATACAATCTGACAATTTAACAATACTACACAAATAAGAACACAAGGAGTAAACCAAACTCAAAACAGTTTTAGTTTGGTTTACTCCTTGATGATAACAACATAGAGTTGTTGAAACGGTGTTGATGTTTAAAATAAATGTTTGGTGTTAGGGTGCAAAACTGTATTTTTACATTTGTGACACACCAAAGGTTCCACAGCATTTCCATTAGATTCTTGAAGTAGGATGTAAAAGAATTGATTTCAATAATTGTGTGAGAAAAGAATATAAGTCTTACTGACACAAACCTTCTGAAGCAGGTATTTTTAAATATAGTATTATTGCTTAATAGGAAAACAAGAACGCCTCCATTATTAGACAAAATTTTTGTAGCAACTGAGAACATAGAAAATCTTAAAGAAACAAGTAAACCACCAGAGAAAAATGAGAAACTAGAAGATGAGGACTTCCAAAAATTCCTCAAAGAAGGGGATACAAGCCGAATAAAAACTTGATGAGTATGCTAAAATTCTTTGACAAGATTTCAAAAGAAACAAAATCTCTAAAGGCAAAACTTCGAGAAGAAAGTAAATCAAACCTGCTTGTGAGAAGAACTTTAAAATTTCTAGATGATCATGAATTAACGGAGTTATGGCGGTTGCTGGATCAAAATCAAATTTTCCTGAAGAACAACTCATAACAACCGTTTTTGCAAACTAGCATAGTTATCAAGTCCAAACTAGAATTGAACTATCTGAGTATGATGTTACAAGACAAGGGTACTTAACTGAAAGCAGTTTGGAAAGATCCATAACGGAGCTTCTGCCAATCTTATCACAACTTGAAAGACGTTGAAAGTGAAAGTGAATATTGTGAATTTTGACCCACAGAATCTATTTGCACATTGTTCTTATATAAACGTTATCTGATGATTTTCAATGAAGATATAAGATGTGCACTAGTATATAGTCTATGGGAGTTCGAATGCAAAATCGACCAAAAATACATGTAATTTCCCATAAGAGATTCTAAGGTTAAAATTAGCGAAAATTTACCTCGATGGTCTTGAAATCGTTAACGTGAGCGGAGTGGGAAATTTTGACTTAACGTGAGGGTGTAAACAGCATATTTAACGGAGTAGTTTGATACTGGATCATTTTTAGTTTTTAAAAGTTTTTATTTAGTTTCTCCTATCCCGATGTTTGTCTGTAATCAAATCTTGCAAGTTAAATTTGATCCACTTCCCGGTTACCGATTGAGCTGAAATTTTGCATGCATGTGTAAATCGGGTGAAAATGCAAAATTATTATTACATGAAACTGATTTGATGATGGAATCGGAAGGTGGCCATAAGAACTCGGTAGTTAAACGACACAAAATCAAATCTTGCAATATAATTTTGATCCACTTCCCGGTTACCGATTGAGCTGAAATTTCGCATGCGTGTGTAGATCGGATGACAATGCAAATGCAAAAAGCGCTTTCTTTCTGGAATTACACCATTTATAAAAATTGTAAAATTTAACGTCTTATTTGGATAATATGGATTTCATGGCAAAGCACACTTTTTGCCCAAAATATTTTCGAGGTAACTGAAAAACTGCCACATATGTTGCCTACATCTGTAGATTAGTGTAGAATAGTGATTGTAACTGAGCATTTAGAGAATTTAAATATTACTGGTGAGTTTTCAATGTCTCGCGATAATGTGTTCGAAAATGTGGTTGGTGGCTAATAATCCCTTGTTCAAAACATAAAGCAGCAGTTCATGTGTATTTTAAGAAGAAAAAAATACACAAATGTTCAGAATAACAGCCCATGATCAATTAATTGATGTACAAAAAAGAATGATCAGATTGATATTAATAATATAATACCCGCGGACATTAACAAATCAGGATCTCTTCCGAAGGAACTAGAAATTTTTGTTCGTGCTAAAGTCATGTTGAGGTCTAACATATTACCACAGACCTAAGAATTAAATAGACCCAATTGTTTACATTTTTATGCGCTCCAACATTTAAATTATCTCTTTTTATTCTAGATACACTGTTGCCAGATTCCACAAAATCATTATAAGCTAATTGACAGGAATATAGAAACTAAAATATTTTACTCATTTACACACAATATATAACATGCAACAGAAAATATAAACCAAAATTTACTTAATTATATAAGACGCTTAATGTGGCGCTGGCATATTTACTACAGAAATATCTCAAATTATTCTCATATTGTAGTATAATACATGAAATGGCTACATTTGGCAATGCTTTTACTACTTTTACGATGGGATAACGACCAGTATGGATTTATGAATGAAATTATTTCTTACCGTGTTGCCGGCAAGAAACTGTGTTTGGGTTGAGGTTAAGTACATTTTTGGTGATATTGTCAAGCTTTTTATAAAAAAACATTTTATTTATTGCTTAATCATGGTGCGTGGTTGTGTAGTTTGTGGAAAAGTAGATAACTTGTTTCCGAATTTATCTTTTCATCGGTAAGTGATTATGTATACTTTGTTTATGTCTCAGTGGCGTACTGTTTAAGCTTTATTTCACAAGTATATTTATTAAAAATTGACAGTCCATATCTTTTTAACAATGATTATAATATTATTTATAGAAAAGCGGATAGAGATTTGCTACTTTTTTATACAAAAGCCCTATTTTTAGAGGATCAATAGAAAAAATCATATAGTAAAATTTTTACATTCATTAAAATTTATACAGGCTTTGTAGTAGAAAATAACTTAATATGCTTTGAGAGATTTGTCCCAACGTTTCATTAACAATACTAATAAAATATCAATTAATAATGGTCTAACTAATATGGGTAATTTTGTAATTAAATTTAATAAGAATCGGTTGATACCTGGACTTATAAGGTAAGCAGTAGTTGAATGTTTTATAAAAAAATCTGTTTTTACTGTAGTCAGATATTTAATTGTGAAACATTTCATAGATCATTTGCAGCAATGTATGCTAAACAGTGTACCTTGAGAACAGTTTAGATTTAAACATCAATTTGCTCTTCTCACATTTCCCTAAATATTTATTGTTATTCCCAAATGTAATGCCAGAAATAAGGTTTTCTAAACATAATAAATGACAAGGTAATATATATATATATATATATATATATATATATATATATATATATATATATAATAATATAGTATATAATATAGTAATATATATATATATATATATATATATATTCATATTATTATATTTGGCACTTTATAGAGGAATTAATTGGACAGTAAATTCACCAAGAAATTGTGCCTATTTTTTCGTTTTACACATACCAATTTTTCCATTCTGTAGGTAGTTTGCTGTTAAAGATTACAAGTTGCAGATAGTAAAAAATAGATATAAAGCTTTTAAAAATAAGCGACAACTCTCTGGATTCAGAATAACACCTAGAAAAATCTATTTACACCGTTTTTCCGCATATTAAAAAAACGAGTTACAAAAAAGTATACAATTCTTCACCAATAACTCATAAAACTATTAATGATTAAAATATTTAAAAAACGTACTTAAAGAGGACGAAATTTCCAATAAAAAAGTACTGATTACCGGATTCCCATTATTTATAATTTAAGTTTAATACTTAAAATAGGGCTCGAAGCTTGCTGTTATATTTCATGACATGCTATATTAATAAAATATTTATTATATATATATATATATATATATGTATATATATTGAATTTCGAAAATCTGTCTTCATACCCTCATCATCGATATCAAAAACCCCTATTTACAATTTTTTACGCATTAGTTCGACTTATACGCCATATTGGATTTTTCATTTTGAATTTCGAAAATCGTTCCTCAAATCTATAATCAGCAACACCGAAAATCCCTATGTACAAGTTTTTAGGTAGATTCATTGAGTTTGATTAGCAGTCCGCCATATTGGATTCTAGATTTTGAATTTCGAGAATCTGTCCTTAAATCCATAATGTGCGACACCAATACATTCATTCCTCTTACCCATTACAATTGACGCCTTTACCACTCAATATGGAGGTTTCAAAATAATTAAGTTCCCAATTGCAAATAAATATTTAGAAATTTTAAAGTTTGATGAGTTATACTTATTTTATCACCATAATTGTTGTATTACATTAAAATTTTACAAAAAGATTTTGTAATATTGAATTTAAAATATGTAATAGATGTTGGATTACATTTATTTATTTATTTCTATGTTACGCTACTGGATATTATACGACAACAGGTCTCAAGCTGGACATTGTTGCCGCGGAGCAACTCATGATGCTGTCTTTTTCCCACTCATGATTTATTTACATTTAATGTTGGATCGATTTTGTATCGGATTTATGAATGAAGCTTTCGGTCTGTTGAATTTATAGGTCTGTGCATATTACAGACCTGCTCAACCATACGATAGCGATATACCATCGGCTCGCGTAGACTTTGGTAAATCACGGCACAGCTGACAGAAGAATTCTCCCGATTGCCTTATCTTGGGCTTCAACTGTGCATAAAATACAGGGAACTATGGTACATCATTTTGTTATTTATCTTGGTTCCAAATTGTTTGCTGCAGGTCAAGCTTATGTGGCTTTAAGCCTAGTTTGGACTTGAGCGAATCTTCAAATCGAAGAACTTGATTGCTCCAAGTTGACTGCGATGAAACCTTGTAATATTGACGCATTAAATGAAATTAGTAGAATGAGAAATGTTACAAACAACTAATCAGTAATTACAATTACAACGTTTATCTCAAAGCGTTTGTTGTCGTACTGAAATGAAACAGGGTCGGCTCTGGGTAAATTTCGTAACAATATAAAATACATTAAGCTTTAAGTGCTCAAAACAACACATTGTGAGCTTACTAAGAGCTACATAAGGGAAAACACTGCTAGGGGCTCCGAACTACGCCGTGGCCAACTTCGCATCAGGAATACTAAAAAGTTTACAATAAAATTAAAGTAAAAAAAACTTTTTAAAAACAAGCTTTTATTACTTGTTAAATAGAAGAACTACAAAGTTAAAAATAATTTAAACTGATAAGAACAATACCATTATATAGGTAACTACATTGCCACCTTAAATGATAATTAACCTTCTACGTCTACGTCACAATAATCCCATATCGTTCATACCTAATTATATATTTTTATTAAACCCTAAAACTTTACATATTGTATTAAATCTTTGTGTTTATCAGAGATCCAATTCTTTATAAATAAAAGCGTGTTACATTGTGATTGCAAAAGAAAAGTATGTTCCATCAAAATGTAACACGCTTTTATCTATGAAGAATTGGATCTCTGATAAAAACACAAAGATTTAATACAATATGTAAAGTTCTAGGGTTTAATAAAAATATATAATTAGGTATATACGATATGGGATTATTGTGACGTAGACGAAGAAGGTTAATTATGATTTAAGGTTGCAATGTAGGTACCTATATAATGATATTTTTCTTATCAGGTTTAAATTACTTTTAACTTTTTAGTTCTTCTAACTAACAAGTAATAAAAGCTTGTTTTTAAAAAGTTTTTTTTTACTTTATTTTTATTTTAAATGCTCTAGATAATCTATTGATGTGACCAATATTACGACTAATTACCGAACTGAGGAGAAAAAATTGACATTTGGAGAAAAAATGTTTTTCAGGGAGGAAAAGCTTGTATAATGAAGCAGACATAAAAAAAATCTGTCTTATTTCTGCCATTCAGAGTTCAAAAAAGATGCTTGTGGGATCGGTAGAGGAACCCAGCTTGTGTTCTAAAGTAAGTTTTCGAATTATTCTGTCTGATCATTGAGGTTTTCTATAACAGATAATTATTTGAAATGTGTAATAGAAACAGTGAAGTGGGAACAATTTCGAAAAATTCCCCAATTTAGTTCTAGAGACGTTGACATGATTTCAGTACTAATAATCATCATAAGCTTCCTTAAATTTCCCCCTTTTCAAGTTCAATTAGTCCACGTCTCTCCCGCAAAATGTATCGGTATTCCCCTTTCCTTCCTTCTTGACTCGAAGTATTATCACAAATACAAGGTACATTGTATACTGTTACGAGAATTCATCAGACAGCTGGTGCAATCGGCCATCAACCAGTTCATGGAAGGGACGTTATTCCGATAAATTCTGGGAACCCGAAATGTTTGTCTCTCAACCGGCGGACCGCTGCCGTTACTGGGAATTCCCTTAAAGCTTCCAGAGCATGATGGAATTTCCTGATGGTTCGTGGACATACCAGACAATTCCAAGATAAATGTATAAATAAGAAACAGCTGGCGATAGGAGTATTCAGTTTTCGTCGGTCGTTTGTACAGTTAAGATAAAATGTAAATAGTAGTTTCTGTGAATATAAATTTGTGTAAAAGTAGTGCAAATAAATTAGAGTGAGTTAGACTGTGTTTTTAAATAAATCCAAGAACTGAACTGAACCCGAGTGTGAAAATAAAAACATTACAGTGGTGACAGGTGTGCGGTGTATTTGTGGAACTTTAGAAGTGAAAAATAAATGGACGGACAATGTTTCAAAACGTGACGGACTTAAAAAAAGAACTTGAGGAAAGGGATTTAGAAATTAGTGGGAAGAAAAGTGAATTAATACAACGGGTACGAGATGCCCTAATAAATGAAGGTAATGATCCTGATACTTATTTGCTTGAAGTTTCTGGTACTGGGGACATGAGCATGCTATTAAAACAAATGGAAGAAATTTCGAAAAAATTTAAAGAGGCCTTAGAAGATAAATTGTTAGAAAATTCTAAGTCCTTAGAAGATAAACTACAAACATTACAAGATAATTCTCACATCATGAAAGAGGCGTTAGAAGACAAATTGCAAGAAAATACTAGAACCTTGGAAGACAAATTACTTGAAAATTCTAAAAACCTGAAAGAGGCATTAGAAGATAAATTAGCAGAAAATTCTAAATCCCTAGAAGAAAATTTGAAAAACATGGTACAGAAAAACTCAGAAATGCTGGAAGAGAAAATATTCGAGAATGAGGCTCGGATGGAAGAGCTAAGGCAAACAATGGCTGAAGAGTCAGCCAAAAGTGAAACGCGGATAGAAGAGCTAAAGCAGAAAATGTTTGAAGAGTCAGACAAAAATGAAACGCGGATAGAAGAGCTAAAGCATATAATGGAGGGTGAGATCAGCAAAGTAAAAGAACAGGTAGTCACTATACAAAGGGGAGAAAATCAATCAAAAACCGTAAGCAAAAACAGTCCAGAAGTAGTGGATTCAAAAATTGGCCTCGAGGGGACAAGACACAAGATGTAACCTCCCCAGTTTGATGGAAAATCATCATGGACTAATTATCGTCGCCAATTCGAGGCTGCAGCTAAGCTAAACGGATGGTCGGCAGAGGAGAAGGCAATAGCATTAACTCTTGCCTTAAGAGGGGACGCTACAGATATTTTACAAACCTTGAATGCCTCTGAGCAAGAAGACTACGAACAACTGGTCAAACATTTGGAACTGAGGTATGGACAAACCCATTTGGAGCACGTTTATCACTCCCAACTGAAAAATCGCTACCAGAAATCGAATGAATCCCTTCAAGAGTTTGAAGCTGATATTGCCCGTCTGGTTCGCCTTGCCTATCCAGCCACACCGGAAAATGTGTTAGAAAGGTTAGCAGTGCAAGCATTTTTGGATGGAGTTCGGGACCACGAAGCCAGACAAGCATTGACCCTAGCTCGACTGACTCAATTAGTGAATGCATTGGCTCGAGCTCTGGAATTCGAGGCAGCGAAAAATACCTGTAGAGGTCAGGGCAGAGTCCGAATCATTGAAGGAGAGTCAGAAGACGGCGGATATGATAAGGCCTCTGTAAAAAAGATAGTAGCGGAAGTTCTTACCGAAAAAAGACAACTGAGATGTTGGAAGTCTGGTAAGGTAGGGCACATACGAAGTCGTTGCAAGGAGAGCAACGGAGGCCCGACTTCCGCGTCGGAAAACTAAAGAAGGTCGATGTGAAGGGGCCATCGTCGACCTGTAGCCAACAAGCCCCAACTACCAACGCATATGTCGCTTCACTACGCAACCATGTTAACAGTGTCTTTGTAGATGGCTTTATTAATAAGAAGCAATGTGCGATGCTGCTGGATACAGGTGCGACAAAAACAGTTATAAGGCCCAACATCGTTTTAGAGACGATGATAAAACCAACCAAATGGCAACTACGAACAGCGACAGGAGAAACAGCGAAAGTCCATGGTGAAATAGACGTTGAAATGACCTTGGGGAACAGAACCTTCCTACATCGGGCATTAGTGGCAGACATCGAAGGTGAAGTAATCATTGGAATGGATGTCACGAGCTCCAAGGGATTCCAGTTAAACTTCGAAGATGGAATTCTGCGAGTGAATGACATTAGCTGGATCGAATATGTTTTCCACCCTGGATTTGAAGAGCGGTTATTGGCAGGTGGAACTAGCCAAGGAAGACCGGGAAAAGACTGCTTTTACCATCGGCTCAGGACTTTACCCATTCACGGTAATGCCGTTTGGACTGTGTAATGCTCCAGCAACGTTTGAAAGATTGATGGAAACAGTGTTAAAAAGGCTTTCATGGAAAACGTGCCTGGTGTATCTTGACGACATTATCGTGGTTGGAAAATCTTTTAAAGACCACGTGAGGAACCTGGAGAAAATATTTCGGCGACTTCGAAGTTTCGGACTAAAGTTAAGCCCGAAGAAGTGTCAGCTGTTCCAAGAAGAGGTGCAATATCTTGGACATGTAGTTTCCGCACAGGGAGTAGCTGTGGACAAACAGAAAATCAAAGCCGTCCAGGAATGGCCGATACCTAAAGATATCCACCAGTTAAGAAGTTTCTTAGGGTTATGCACGTACTATCGTCGGTACGTAGCCGGATTTGCCAACATCGTCAAGCCACTTAATAGACTCACAAAGGGGAAGGTGCAGTACCAGTGGAACGAGGAATGTCAGCGATCATTCGAGACACTGAAAAGAGCATTGACCAGTGCCCCCATTTTAAGTTATCCTTTGCCTGATGGGAACTTCGTTTTGGATACCGACGCAAGCAATGTCGGAATTGGTGCGGTGCTTTCGCAGATCCAAGACGGTCAGGAGAAAGTTATCGGATACTTCAGCAAGACCTTGAGCAAGCCTGAACGGAATTACTGCGTTACTCGCAGGGAACTCTTGGCTGTGGTAAAGGGGGTAGAATATTTCTACAAGTACCTCTATGGTAAAAGATTCCTCCTGAGGACTGATCACGCAGCACTGAAGTGGCTCCTGCAGTTTAAAAACCCCGAAGGACAAGTGGCCAGGTGGATTGAGCGGTTGCAAGAATTCGACTTCGAGACTGAACATCGCGCAGGAACAAGCCATAAGAATGCTGATGCCCTATCGAGGAGACCATGCCCTGAGGATTGCAAACATTGTCAGCGAGCAGAAGAAAAAGGGGCTGTTCTATGTAGAACTACCGCCATCGATGACCATTGGCAATCTGCGGAGATCCAAAAAGACCAGAAATTAGATCCAGATTTGAAAGAGGTTATCCGGTGGAAGGAAGAAGAGCGCAAACCTACGTGGCAAGAGATTTCCCGATACTCACCAACCATAAAGTCGTACTGGGCTCAGTGGAACTCTCTCATCCTGGAGAATCGACTTCTGAAGCGCGTCCTGGAAACCCCAGAGGAAGGCAAGGACAGAAAGCAGATTGTAGTCCCTAAAAATAGGAGACCAGAGGTTTTGCGAGAACTACATGACGGTACAACCGGAGGACATCTGGGAGTGACCAAAACCTTGGGGAAGTTGCGAGAACGATTCTATTGGGTAAACTGCCAAGTAGACGTTAAGGAATGGTGCCGGAAATGTACGGTTTGTGCAGCAAGTAATGGGCCTCAGAAGCGACCAAAAGCTCCCATGAAGCAATATAACGTGGGCAGTCCATTCGAAAGAGTAGCCACTGATGTTGCCGGTCCATTTCCTGAATCCGACTCTGGAAATAAATACATTGTGGTGGTGATGGACTATTTTAGTAAATGGGCCGAAGCGTATGCCTTGCCGAATCAAGAAGCCTTGACCGTTGCTGATGTCCTTGTTAAGGAATGGATCAGTCGTTTTGGTGTTCCCTTGGAGTTGCACTCAGACCAAGGTAGAAATTTCGAATCTACTCTTTTCCAAGAGGTCTGCAAACTTCTGAAGATCAATAAAACACGGACGACAGCATTACACCCTCAATCAGATGGGATGGTAGAACGGATGAATAGAACTATTAACCGCCATTTGTCAAAAGTAGTCTCCGACCACCAAAGAGACTGGGACCAGTATCTGCACTTGTTTCTAATGGCATATCGTTCGTCTGTGCACGGGTCCACGGGTTCGACCCCGGCCAGTATTATCATGGGACGAGAATTAAGACTACCATGCGATTTGAAGTTTGGATGTCCCCCAGGAGAACAGATCGCAGGTGAAGACTGTCAGCCAGCTACGTCAAAAGATGAACGACATCCGGTTAAACATCGAGAATGCCACTGCCCGAATGAAGGAAGCCTACGACATCAAAGCCGAGAGCGGAGAATTCCAAGTTGATGATCTTGTTTGGTTGTATAACCCGCAACGTCGTCGAGGATATTCGCCCAAGCTACAGAGATCTTGGGAGGGGCCGTACCAAATTGTGAAGAAAATCAACGATGTCGTCTACAGAATAAAGAAGCTACCTCGGAGAAAACCAAAGGTCGTACACTTCAACAGGTTAGTCCCTTATGCCGGAAGTCATGACATCGAAGATGACCAAGCCCAAGTCCGCAGCATCCAACCACCCGATGACGCAATGACCTTCGAACAGTTTATGGCACTGTACTCTAATGGGCAGAAAGTGCAGCACGACGTGACCACAGACGAACCCCGAGACCTGTTTGAGGTGCCCATAGAATATGCCCTGGCTCATTGTGTGGCTCGAGATCTCCGTATGTCCAGAGGAATAGCCAAGGTGTTTGCCAAGAAGTACGGCCAGTTCCAGAAGCTACGGAAACAAGATCCAGTGGTAGAGAAGGTCCTTCATCTCGAAGATACACAACCAGTGGGTACCAGAGAAATCTTTTATTTGGTAACCAAAATATTCTCGCAAGACAAGCCAACATATAGCGATCTTTGGAAGACTCTGGCAGAATTGAGGACTGTGATGATGGAGAAGAATCTGATGAAATTGGCGGTTCCAAAGATAGCCTGCGGGTTGGATGGACTGAATTGGAGGGTGGTGAGAAGTATGATGGAAACAATCTTTCGATTCAGTGGCATCAACATCCTGATATGCTGTCTCAATATTCGCAGCCCAGGTTCGAAGACCATTGAGTGCTACTTTCACCAAACTTCCCGTTGTCGAAATGGAGAGGCCTGCAAATATCGTCACAGCAGGAAGGATTCTAGGACATTCCGGGACGAAATGGTCTTAAGGATGGAGCAATGTTACGAGAATTCATCCGACAGCTGGTGCAATCGGCCATCAACCAGTTCATGGAAGGGACGTTATTCCGATAAATTCTGGGAACCCGAAATGTTTGTCTCTCAACCGGCCGACAGCTGCCGTTACTGGGAATTCCCTTAAAGCTTCCAGAACATGATGGAATTTCCCGATGGTTCGTGGACGTACCAGACAATTCCAAGATAAATGTATAAATAAGAAACA
This sequence comes from Octodonta nipae, assembly GCA_034190945.1. NCBI lineage: Eukaryota > Metazoa > Arthropoda > Insecta > Coleoptera > Chrysomelidae > Octodonta > Octodonta nipae. The sequence goes on along the minus strand of CM067216.1, from coordinate 62,066,253 downwards.
GCTGGCGATAGGAGTATTCAGTTTTCGTCGGTCGTTTGTACAGTTAAGACAAAATGTAAATAGTAGTTTCTGTGAATACAAATTTGTGTAAAAGTAGTGGAAATAAATTAGAGTGAGTTAGACTGTGTTTTTAAATAAATCCAAGAACTGAACTGAACCCGAGTGTGAAAATAAAAATATTACTATACGTAATTCTTAGAGCTTATGCTGACGTTGAACAATCTTGTATGTTCTTTGTTTTAAATCGTTTATTTTGTTTGGCCGTATTGAGAGTATGCTTTGAGTATCACAGTTTCCCTGAAAAAAAAGGTTTTACACATAGCACAACTCCGATTCGGGGTCTTTGTGGATTACCCTTTCTAAAACTCCTAGATATGGATATTCATATCACGTTAAAATATTACATTCTGCTATGTGTAGAAAATACTTAAATATATTCAAGATTTGAAGGAAGCACAACTTGAAGGATCTCGAACCGAAACAATAATATATTGTCTAGCGTACAAATGGATCGTTAATTCCCGAAAAGGTAGTATCATACTTTCATTAGTTAGACATTATGCAATAAAGTTGTATTAATAGAGTACATTTTTTTATTTTATTTTAAAACCTTCAAGAGTATTTGTTTCTTATGGACAAATATTTCGGAACTCTAAAAACAATTTTCATTAAAAGCAAAATTATGAAAATCATTAATATGCTAATTATACATGGTCTTGGAAATTTGAGATATTAAACTATATTTTTCTTATTTTTTTTATAATATTTAAAGAAAAGTGATCAAAAACTAAAACTAGGACGAAGATTTAATATAGCTTCTCTACTCTTAGCATGATATCAATCAAACTTAAGCCTGATTTTGGACATGTGATACTGTTATCTGTCGATAAATTCCAGTCAAGTATTCTGAACGTTTTTATTCTGTTAAAATTGTTAACAGAGAGGAAGTAATACCGTTCTGTAAAAAGCGGTTATGTGATTGAACATTTTCATGCACTCTTATCGAAACTGCAAAATTTGCTCGATGTTATGTCAAGTAAAATTTAGAGTGGATTAGAGACAGATTTTTTTGGTTACATACCTATCTAAATTTAGTACTCGCCCATTGGTCAAAATTTGACCACAGAATAATCAAACCCAGAAGCGAAACTCTCCGTTGCCGCCAGACACAAATTTCTTTGCGCATGTGCGACAAAGCCATTAATTTGAGAGTAGGTTAATGAACCATAGAATTATAAAGTATTATAATATTGTTTCAAAGTTGAAAAATGTACCCTATCCTCAGAGTAAAAGCTACAAAAATAATTCTATTATTCACAAAGAATCTGTTAAACACATGTTACTTATTGTTTTCTGAATGATAGTTGTGGCATATTTTTCAATGTCTAAGTGCTTCTTGGGAAATAATACCACAGTTTAAAGAAAATTGCTGTATATTCCAAATATATCAATTATCAAACATTACCTACCTATGAAGTAAAATTTATCGTGTTTAAAACAAAACAGTCCAAAGATCGCCTTACTGGCACTAAATATTGTAAAATTGATTTATTATTCGTAATTACATCAGAATGAGGTAGGTACAAGGTACAAGTAAGGTCAGTTTGTCAAAAAAATTCTGAGAATTAAAATATACTTTAAAAAGATTGTCAGTTGGACCTATTACTTCCCCACCATTTGAAGTATAACTTTTGGTATATCACAGATATAAACAAAAACCTTTATTTTCACACGACTTCTGATTAATTTTTTTTTCAAATATGTTGCTCCTCTTTTAATACGAATTCGTCCTTATAATTAATTTAAAGTTACCGCCCGGATATTGTTACTATCAAAGGAATGGCAGGTTCTATTCAAGGTCACGAAAACTTGACCCCCAAAACATCAAAGGTTCCGACAAGAGTTTCGCTTCTGTTTGATTATTCTGTGATTTGACCGTAATTAGAATTAGTTTCAACCCTATTGAGGTTGTTCTTATCAGAGTACAGGGAATAGTGGTTCTCTCTAGCGACTGGAAATCTAACAGAGGTAGTTAGCTATTCTTGAAAAGATGGCGCCATTGCCAAAGTCGGAAACAATAATTTCTTAATATTAATTTATTACTACTTTTTTTTATTAAAAACACTAAAGCTCGTCAATAGCTTCAAAAAAATATCGGAAGAAAAATGTACTGAGCTATATTATCTTTGTCTATTTGTATATAGATTAATTGAAACTAAGCTTTCAAAAGGGTAACTAGGGATAAATGACTTGTAAAAAACAATTTAAAAACAGATAAAAATTTATTGTCAACAAAATAAATTAGGAAGTTCTATGAGAACTAATCGGTGCAAAATGTACCTATATAGAAATTAAATTAAAAAACATCACATTTCTAAAAAATACATTCTATCATCACATTTTATCATTGGTTTGTTGGGTATTTAATAAAATACGTTTATATTTCTACAGTCACGAATACTGGTCGCTCCTTTGCACTATTGCTTACACCTTCGTCGTTTTCGAATGCTGTATTAACGACCCCTTCGACATCAACGTTTTTCTTCGTTTCCTTCCCTCTAAAGTACGCTTCGATCTCTTCCAGAGATTTATTTCTAGTTTCTGGTAATAGGAACTTACAATAAAATATAGAAACTATGGAAGTTGCTACAAACGTAAACAACGTTCCACTAAATTGTATGTGACTGTTCATGATGGTATAAATTTTAACACAAATGAATATGAAAGTTTGCGCCAAAAGCAAAACGACACCGCTCATGATTGGTCTAACTTCCAACGGAAACATCTCCCCCACCATGACCCAAGGTATGGGTAGCATCCCTATCATGCAAAATACCACATTGAAAATCACTCCGATCAGAGGTAGAGTGGGGAATACTCGACTTTCATGCGAATGGATTTCATAGTATTTGCTATAAACTGCTACAATCAGCATAGTCACCGCCATGCCAAAGCTGGAAAACGTACAAAGTCCTTTCCTTCCAAATTTATTGATGAAAACGGCTGCTGCTATCGACATCGCAAATCGGATTCCCCCCACAATCATCGATGCTACGTATTCGTCTATATCGACGTCTGCTTGCTTAAAGAAGTCCACTGCGTAATAGAGCAAAGTGTAGATTCCCGAGAACTCTTGTAGAAGGAACAAAAGCACGAGATAGATGAACGGTTTGACCGTCTGTGGTTCGAAGTATATGTTCTTGCCGCTACTTGTGTTAGTTTTCTGATTGTCGTTATACCTATCCAATTCTTGTTGCGCTACTGCGTTATTTCGCCTCAGCCAAAGGAGTACTTCAAATCCCTCCGCCGTTTTGTCGTTTCTGAGGAGGTATCCGGGCGTTTCAGGTAGGAATTGCATTGCTAGTGTCGTGCAAATTATGAAGGCTATGCAGATGTAGGAAACAGTCGCCCAATGTAAATAGGAACCGAGTACGTATGTGAGTAAGATGCCAAAAGAGGCGTTGATCGGTCCTAGAGAAAGGAGGAAGCCTCTTTTTTCTGCAGTTGCAATTTCACCTACGTATGTGTAACTAGCAGTGGCCATACCTGGAAAATATAAATGGCAATTAATTTACTGACTAATATAGAAAATAGGTATTAAGTTCGTTAACAACAATTAAGGAGTTTTGTTATGCAGCATCAGTCAAAATAAACACTACTGAAGACGTAATTTATTTTTGTTTAAACAACCTTCATAATAACTCCAACTAAGTTGAGCCCTAGATTAGAAAGATGAGCTTAACTGGTCACTAAGTATTTAGTCAGTGGTTTTACTGGTCAGCTATACAAAAAGGTCCTCAGAGTTAAAAAAAATTCAACCAATCTTAAAAATCGTATACCGGGTGTCAATTAAGTCCCGGGAAGGCTGAATGTTTGCTAAAGTACTAATTTCTGGAATAGGTCAAAGTTATTCCTTTAGTAACTTTGACCACGGAATCCGATAGTGACCTTGGATTTGACCTTGAACCCCATTTTTGAAGTTATTTTGAGGTCAATCTAATTTTTTAAATCAGAACCCTTATTTTTTAAAACGGAATTTTCCGGGAAATTTTTCGTACGGACATGTTTTGAGGTGTGAGGTGAGGTAATGACTTCTTAATAAACTCCCGGAGTTTAGTGGTAAAACAAAACAAACAAAGGTCATGAGGTGTAAGGTCAAATCCAAGGTTACCGTTGAGTTCCTCGTTAAGACTTACCGAGGGTATGACCTTCGTTTTGTTTTACCATTGAACCGCGAGATTTTTAAATAGTCATTATTTGACCTCTATTTGACCTCTAGGGGTTACCTCAACTTCATACCCTAATATGTGCCGGGAGGTGAAATTTCCCTCTCTTTCCGATTCCACAATAAAAAATAAGGATTCTCATTTAAAAAATCAGGTTCACCTCACAATAACCTCAAAAATGAGGTTCAAGGTCAAATCCAAGGTCAACATCGGATTCTTTGGTCAAAGTTACGAATGGAATGACCTTGACCTTTTCCAGAAATTAGGTACTTTAGCAAATATTCAGCCTTCCCGGGACTTAATTGACATCCGGTATAGTGGAGTCAATGAATATGTATAACATACAATCTTTGGAAATCCCCAAGAAAAAATTCGATTTTGATTATTTTTTAAATTTTGTTTTCTTTTATGTTCTTTAAAATCAGAAACCTTTCAGAGCGGTAATTTTTTTAAAATCAGTCAATAGAGTAACTTATTCCTAGCAAAAAATGCAGTCTGAAGTTTTTTGAGTTATTTGCGGTTGGCATTGTAAAAAAATAATAATAACTTTTTTGTGATTTCTTCATCAATTTTCAAGTCATCCTAATAATAAAAGAACCTTTTTTCGGGAATTTGAAGTGCTGCAATATTAGATTAATTTAAAAATCTTGAAACCCTGTGTTTTTAATAGTTTGCAGTTTGAAAAGCTTCATAAAGATGCTGTTTGTGCACTGTCTTAGGCAAACTTTATCGTAGACAAATAAAAAGAAAACCTACATACTACATTCTCACTCTTCTGTTTTTTACATCACATAGTTTTCGAGCAAAAAGTTAATTTTAAGAAAATTGCAAAAATAGTTTTTGTTTGTATTTCAGTACACAAGTGTGCTTTAGTCAAGCACTCCTGCGTTTGTCTGTTTGTTTCAACCAATTTTCTCCGAAACTAGGTATTAAACAGAGGAGGTTGAAATTTTCTATCAGGTTTGGTGACTCGATCAAGAGTACATATCGTAAACGAAGAAATTCTAATTTTGGAGGGTATTTCTGGCGATAAAAATAATGCGAAAATCTTAATATTAATTCTCGGGCCAATTTTTTTTTCAAAGGCATTATGTAATATATCAAATGAAAGGGCCTTACTCATTCTGAGGGATACAAATATATTTTTTCATATTTTTAAAATAATTTGTTTAAGAGATTTTAACAAAAAAATACTAGTTGTTTTCTAAAGGATACTTGTGGCATCTTTTTCAATGTCTAAGTGTTTATTGGGAAATAACAACACACTTTAAAAGAAATTGCTGTATATTACAAACGTTTCGGGGTCTAGATCAGACCCCGTTGTCAATGGCTAAGAAACTACGGATTAAAAAGGTACAATTCCAAGATTGTCAAATATTTAAATTTACATCTTGGAATTGTACCTTTTTAAACCGTAGTTCCTTTAAAGTGTGGTGTTATTTCCCAATAAACACTTAGACATTAAAAAAATACTAATTATCTTCGAAACTAACCAAGTGTAAAAGGTATACACAAAACTATACAAAACTCGACCATATATAAAGAACTGCTTACAAATTATGAGTGTACATGATTTCATATTAAACACGAGTAGAAAAATGAAACCTCCTTTTAAAATAGGCAAGTATTGAGAGATTACTAAATTGAAAATGAAGAAAAAAGCACCTATTGGTGAAATGCTTACCTCCTGCAACTCCTGTCACTAATCTTCCTGCATATAACCAATTTACATTTTGTGCTAATCCTAAGCAAACCCATCCTAGGACAAATGGTAATGTGCTGATTTGTATGGCTCTTTTTCTTCCCAAGTACTCTGCTAACAAACCTGAGAGTATGGATCCAACAGGATTTGTGACAGCTCCTAAACTAGCTAAAAAATACAAAAAAGACAATATTAATAACAGTTAATTAACTCCAATTTCTATATTGGTCACACAGAAAGATCTTTCAATTCAAGATAGATAGAGCTTTTGAAAATCAATAACAAAACAAATCCACATTTGTGGAACACTTATTAGAAGAAAACCATAGACCTCAAAATACATTCGAAATTTTACATTTACAAAACAAAAGTACAAAATTATATCTTCTTGAATCACTGGAAATTAATAAAAACAAAAATTCTCGGAATTTATTAAACGACCAAACTGATAACAATTCATCTCCATTACTCAATCTTACAATCCATTTCTAAATAATATTATATTATTGTATTAACATGTATTGTCAACAATTTCATAAATGTATAATTTAAGTGACCTACACCCAGCCCACTTCCTCCGAAATTCCCCAAAATTAAAACCTTTTAATTATTTTACTACCTTATCTGTTGTTTCTGTGTAAGATATATAAATTATATACAATGAATGCTAATTAATACATATCTAGTTTGAAAAACTGAAAATCGCTAGAAAGTTTATAAGTTTTCGAGTTAATGTTAATAATATTTAATACTTTTTTTAATTAATAATCCCTTGACAGATCTGTTTTATTTTTGACATATCTAAATGTTTTATCAGAGATTCGCTATTTAAACCGTAAGAATGTTACTCTGTTAGCTATTACTTTGTGCTACTGATGTTATTCTTGTTAATATTATAAATTCGTCTGATTTGAGTTTTCTTTTAGATTTTTCCAACTTTATAAAGTAAAAAATAACATTGAAGACGCGAGATGTAAGACCGACATCTAGGATTTTCGAGAGAATCCGTACACAGAGGTTCCGAATCTGGAGCCGTTCAGTGTAATGCTGTTCTCTCTCAACTCCTAGGACAGAATGTCACGATAAAATTTTTCAGGTTACTTCACCTGTCAGAGCTATTGAATACTCTCTTCGAGGTGTCATTCCTTTGTACGACTTTTTATCATTAATCATAACATAATTAATAACACAGTTTAATTAATTCTTCTAAAGCACGAGCAATGTTAAAGAGCTCTGAACGAGCAGACCTTGAAGACCTTCACAATTCGGAAATTCAAAACCATTTCTCGTGTTTGTGCTGCGAACAAAAAAATACACGATTCGAAAAAATCCAAACTGCCCTACCTTGTACTACAAAACAAACAATTTAATTCTTTTCAGCGAGTAATAACTGAACGTTTTCGTGTTTCCGATTAGAGCGAATTGTTTCAGGATTTTTTCGGAAGTGATTCGTTTCAATGATTTGCTTTGATTTATGCGTTTTTAATTGTGGAAAAGTTGTAAAGTAACTAACAGACTGGTGCGTTATATCACTTGGTCTTTGACTTTGAAGTTATTCAGTTTTCAATAACAATTGATCATTCTTGTTGATAAGTTTTATAATCGATTTCTATATTGGACTGAGCATTGCTGACCTTACTGGATCAATAAAATGAAATGGTTATTTTATTGTTTCAACTAAAACTGCACGTGTCTGTAGATTCTAAATTTAAATTATAACTCCGTATTCGTTGGTTATTATTTATGAATCTTCGCCTCCACCACTTTTACGTTCCATCATCTCCAATATGTATCTTCACTAACAAAGAAATCGCAACACCTAGAAGGAGATGTTTACATTTAATATTGTGTTGGTAAAACAGAGATGCTATAGTGAGGAGTAAATGATTAAAATTTGAACAAAAAATACCAAGGAGTATAATTTTTTCCCCGACTTGACCATACAATGTATGGCATCACACTCCCTCTGAGGCACGCTAAGAGTGCTTTTAGAGGAAAATTCACTAAACCCCAGATATCCTAGATACCAAAAGGGTTTAACTCTGTGGGAGCCCTTGCCAGGTTTTCAGACCCGTGGTTGGAGTCGTGGCGGCAGTTTCCCATGAATTTCCTGACCGTCCGGGCTGTCCCTAACAGGACGGTTTTTGCATTGGTTTGTAAAGATGTTCGTCCAGACCTAGGTATTTTAAATTGTTTAATAGATGTTTTGGGACTAGTCCTGTCGTTGACATAACAATTGGTACAGTTCATGTGTTGTTCATGTCCCACTGAGTCTTTATTTGAAATTCCAAATCTCTATATTTGGTTATTTTCTCAGCCTGCTTGACATTTATATTATTCTTATTAGAAATTGCTACGTCAATTAAAGTTGTTTTCCGAGCGACTTTATCTACCAAAACTATATCTGGTCTATTGTGAGCAACAGCCCGATCAGTCAGTATCGTGAGGTCCCAATACAGCTTGTAGTTGTTATTTTCTAAAACAGATTCTGGTTTGTATTTATAGTATGGTAATCTTACCGACTGTGATAGTTCAAGTTTCAGTGCTAGTTCCTGGTGCAGTATTTTAGCCACAGCATCGTGTCATTCTTTGTATTCGGTTGCAGCGAACCCTTGACAACCTCCTGTGATATGCTGGGTAGACTCAGATGTTTGGCAACCGTACCTGCATTTGTCGTGTCGTTGTTAATGCCTTAATGCCTTAATGAGCCAATCATGTGGAAATGTATCAAATGCATTTTTGTAGTCCACCTATTCCATGTAGAGATTTCGTCGTTTGGCGTGGGCTTGATTGCAGACAACGGACTCAATTATCAGTTGTTCTTTGCAGCCCATACAATTTTTCGCGCATCCCTTTTGTTGTTGAGTAATTATGTTGTTCAGCTCACAATGTTTGAAAATGCGATGATTAATATACGATGTTTTGAGTTTGGATAAGGTTGGAAGGCAAGTGATTGGTCGGTACTTTGCTGGGTCATGTGTACATAGGTTGTCCTTTGGTAAGAGGTATGTAGCACCGTGCGTAAGGAAACTAGGCATCTTGTGTGGGTGTGTAATTACGTCATTTATAAGGGCTGTTAGTGTTTCGTGGGTTGCGTAGAGTTTCTTGATCCAGTAATTTGGCACATCATCTGGTCCCGGTGCTTTCCAGTTATGGAGGTGCTTCATTATGTTGGATGTGTCTTCCGTTGTAAATGGTAGGTGTTGCATGCCATCACAGTTCTGAAATGCAGCCTCTTTCTCATTAATCCAGCTGGTTTTGGAGTTATAGGAGATCGTTGTGGAAAGCTGTGTTTTCCAGAATTCCTCGATGTCTGTTTGACTGGGATAACTAGGAGTTTCATTATTATTGACGTTGTTGAGTTTTCTATAGAACCCTTTTTCTGATTTTCGGAATAGTGCGTTGTCTAGTTTCCGTTGGTTACTGGTTTTGTACCTTCTCAATCGACTTGTGTAGACGGAAAGTTTTTGTCGTAGACTGTCCAGACACTGCTGAGATGTGATGTTTTCTCCATCCCACTGAGAGTGTATGCGATTATTGTCCATGATAGTCTTGACAAGTCTTTCTATTCTGTTGTTCCTGACCCCTCGTTGGTACTTGGTCAGTCTTCCAATGTCTTTCCGAAGAGAATTAATTTTCACTTCAAGTCTTCTTTGCCAAGGTGGTATTCGAGGTGTTTGTCTAAATTGAGGAGGGCCTTGCTTTGGTCTTATTGCCACCCCAAATGTTCTGCAGATGGACATTGCAGCACAGTAGATGATTGTGTGTAGAGACTTTAACGTATTAGCTCCTAAAACATAGTTTGGCAAGATAAATTTGTTCATGGCCTGCAAGATGATACCCAGTTTCTTAGAAGATCTTAGTTTAGGAAGAGTTGGTCTATTCAATGGATCTGCTGCATATACTCTATAAGAGCTCTTTCCATTTCTGCTTGGATTTTCTCAAGCAGGTCATCGTTGGCTGACTGTTCTTGATGAAGTTCTTGAGTCTCGTCCGCTCTTTGCGCGAGAGGTGTTTCAGGCTCTGGATCTGTTGTATTTCGACCAAATAATTCGCGCCCAACTTCGCTCTTTATTGTATCCAGTTGATCAGGCGAAATAAGGCCATTTCTCAAGATGACACGATATTGATCTGCGACTCTCTGTTCGGTAACTTGAAGCTCTGGGTACTCACGACAGAATTCTTGATGGAGTATTTGGCGATATCCAGTCTTATCCTGGCCAAGGTTCGTAATTCTGTAAAACGTGCGCATTATAAATTCATTCATGGCGCTAGTCCATTTCATGCGCTGTCTTTTCAGTCCCGCTTGAGTGAGCGCTGGCTGTTGATCCTGCGCAACACTTTCTGCGGGTGGAGTTCTCGTTCTCGTTTGATTCCGTTGGTGATGGTCACGTTGATTCTGTCACCGTATTGGTGAGTGTTGTTGTCGTTCTTGGGCTTTGGACGACAGGGGCCCGCCTCCTCAGCACCCTGCCACCGACGTCCCGCATGCTGTCATGTCCAGCGCCGGCTCCTGACATGCCCTGGCGATCCCCAGGCAGCGGCTCTTTTCCGAGGCATCTACTCCGTAGCTCCATTTTCATGGGTGGTGTCACCCATTAACCCTGGTGACCCGGGTAACTCGGAACCGTGGAGTTGTCACTTCCCAGATGAAATGATTTGACCAGATCATCCCGTGCGGGTTTTGGGGAAGGGAGGAAGGCTAGGTAGTAGGTCAGCGGACAGCCGCCCCTTTAGTCGCCTCTTACGACAGGCGGTAGATACCATGGTGCTATTCTAACCCGGACACCACACGGGAATAATATTTTTTCTATTATTAAGTTTGTTAATAATGTGTTTATCCACCGCGCCTATCTATACACTCCCCAATACGTCTTGGCATTGGTTCAATAAGGTGGTCTATTTCTTCTTGATACTGTCCCAAGCTACTTGTATTTCATGTCTTAGATCTTCCAAAGTCCTTTGGGCTGGGGTAAATTTAAGAGCGTTCTACCCATCACATCCCAAACATGTTCTGTGGGGAAAGATCGGGTATTCTGGACGGTCATGGTAACACATTCACATGGGTTTCTTCAAAAAAGTTTAAACTAACACAAGCAACATGAGGCCGAGCATTATCTTGTTAAAATATGGGATACATGAGTCGATTAAGAGAGTACATACGGCTCCACTACTTCCTGAAGATAACATTGCCCTGTCATGTTGCCTCGAAGAAAGACTAAAGGTGTCCTACTTCCATGTGCAATAGCACCATATACCATAACGCTTTCTGTTCATTGTACATGTCCCTCAACATCAAATTGATGTTGAAGTCTTTCTCTTCGAAGTGTTCTAACCCGTCTTCGGCTATCATGTCCATCCAGGCAGAAACGAGATTCTTCAGAGAAGACGATCTGATGCCATTCCACATTTCAATGTTTTCGTTCTCTGCACGATTGTTGTCGTTGTTTTCGATGCTCATCTGTCAGAGGTAACACAAGATGGGGTCGATAATGGTGCATTCCAAACGACGTTATAAGGCGGTAAACCGACTTACAAGGTGACCTTGTTTTTTCTGCATTACCATAAAATTAATTATACCTAAATATTGTGGTTGCTCAACGATCCCAAGTACGACTAAATACTTTTAAAAAATATTTCACTGACAAATCTTTGGACAAATTTCATGAAATATCAGAAAATTATTTCAAAAATTATTGCAGTGAAATATTTTTAAAATTTTCGAATATCTCATGATATATTACAAAAATATTTCATGGCATATTACAGGCATATTTCATTAAAGTTTTTTCTTCAGAACACAAATATCTCAGAAATATTTTAGTGAAATTTTATATTGTAGACTATGTCGAATTAAACACGAAATATTTGCCGGCAATAAAAATCTTTTGGACTTTCATGAAATATTTATAGTTTTTGGTTCGTGGATATATAAATATTTTGAGAACCATTCAGTGAATTATTTTAGAATATTTCAAACCAAATATGACACATTAAAAAAAATCGAACAATTACAAAAATATATCATGAAATGTTTCAATTTTCTATCGAGTGCATATGTAATAGTTTAGAAATATTTAAGGAGTATTTCATGCTGTGCGAGATTGCGGTTTCTAGACTGTAATGGGGTGCCCTGTTGACCACAGTTTTACCACAACAAAATTTAAGCCATTGACTATTTGACTTTTGACAAGAAACATATTCGTAAAAGCAATTCATTGATTGAGTATAGTTTTTGGTAAATGGATTTAAAAAAGATAATTAATGAAAGAGTTATTAAAGGATTGATCCAAATATGTGGAAAAATTATAATCATTGGAGTGTAATTCAGTAGACATCCAAGAGGGGTCATGGGGTCCTGACCCGCCCCCTAAAAATGGAAATAGCTATTTAAAATAATTTAAAAAATGCACTAATGTTCGCCTCCTCGTGGTGCACCCTCGGCAACGCTAAAAGAGGTAACACAAGAGGCACCAGACAACCATTATTCCATTCCATTTATTTGTTTATACGAGGGTGAATCAAATATGAACCGGACTTTTATTTTAAAAATTTTATTGGTACGATCAATACAAATTTTAATACATATTATTTTTCTACATAGTCTCCTCTCTTATGTATACATTTTTCCCACCGAATCGGAAGTTTTTTAATATCTTTCTCAAAGAATGAAACTGGTCGTGTCGATAACCAATTGCGCACAAACGTTTCTACACCTTCGTTGTCCTCAAAGTGGTGGCCTCCCAGTTCTTCTTTAAGTGGCCCAAACATGTGGTAGTCACATGGCGACAAATCAGGACTGTAAGGTGGGTGTTCAAGGGTTTCCCAATGCATTTTGTTCAATTTTCCATAAGTCAATGCAGCTGTATGTGGCCGAGCGTTGTCATGCAACAGAATCACACTTGGGATAGACATCCTGCCTCTTTTGCCGATAGGCAAGTTTCACTTGTTGGAGTAGTTCGCAGTAATACTCAGCATTAATTGAACGGCGTTCGTGCAGAAAATCGATCAGCAGTACGCCTTCAATCAGCTCACGAATTGCGTAGATATTCGCCTCATTGATGCTTGTCGTGGGACGGCGTGTCTCTCGGCCATCTGAAAACTTTTTGTGCCAGTCGTACACTGGGGTCCTTGAAAGTGTTTCATTGCCGAACTGTGCAGATAGTCGACGCAAAATTTCAGACGGTCTAACGCCCTCCCGGGCCAAAAATTTGATAACAACACGTTGCGCAACAGACGTATGCACCTCTTGCTCTGACATGATGCTACTAACAGCGCATCGACTACACCTCGCCAAAACGACGAACTCCCCTCTTCTTAACATCCCTACCTAACATATATCGAGACGTCACGACACTCGAATTACCTACAGGGCGAGAAACAGAAAAGTCCGGTTCATATTTGATTCATCCTCGTATATACAACTGTAATTATGTTCAACTTTCCTATGAAACAAATAACAATCATAAACATATATGCCTTAACACATGGACCTTATAATACTATCTATGGCCAAGTTTAAAGAGAAATGAGCCGCAGCAGTGACCACTTGAGATAAACATAGCAACAGCTAAACAGCTGATGACCGGCAAAACATTTGAGCCACGAAATTAATACTTTATGTCAAGTCCTACCTAGTCTTTACGTTTACTGAAATAAATTTGTTATTAGGTATTTGTGTCGAAAGAATTCGCTAAAATGGATTCATCTTGCTGGGCTTATAATTGCATTCAACGATAAATTAAAGGATCCTTTATAAGTTTTTCAGTGTTATTTTAAGGAGCTGTTAATAATATAAAATTTGATTTTAAACAGGTGTGATTGGAAAAAAGTGCGTACTTTACACCTTCCCCTTCAATGGGAGTTTGTAATTAAAAGTCAGTAATTATTAATACAAAATGTCATAAGCTATTTTTGTTTTTGTTTAAACTATTAACAATAAGTATGTGTAAGTTTTCATTGGATATTTTTTAAATATTATCAACCCTGGAAAACTGAAATTTGTTCTGAAAATTTGGTCGATTCTTTTTATCAACAAGGACTAAAATTTGATAATATTTTATATTTTACTGTAGCAAGTTTGTATTTTTGTATATAATGTAAGTACGAATTAGTATGTTATAAAAATTAAAACTGTAAAGTAATTAGGTATTGCAATAAAAATAAATCTTTTCTGCAACTGACAAATCGCAGCACATCGTTTTAAAGATTTCAGTGAATAACGTAGTAAATAACGTATTCTTGAATTATAATACAAAATCATACCGGGGTAGCCAACAATATATTTCTATGTCAACTATGCCTGGTATATATTTCTTAAAAAATATATTGTCTTATGACATTGAAGATATAACTATCTACTTTCCAACTAAAACGCATAAATGAACAAATATATCGTGTGCTAAAATGTTATAAGTCTATTTTATTTTTTCCGAAGTCCTTAGTGTCCTCAATATAAATGTGATAGCAGAATGGTAGGATTAGAACAATAAAGTTGGTATTAAATGCTTGCCGGCAGTTCGCTTTTATTAATTGAAAGCTTTATCAGTGCTTGCATTTATGCATTAATTGCTGAGGTGAAAAATAAAACATTGCAGTATTTTTTTTAAAACAAATAGGCAGCGCATATAGAAAATTTCTATCTATTTTACATATTTTTCTATTTCCACACAGGATATGTAACCAAAATCAAGAAAACCATCTATCACAAATAACTGCTATATAATTACATAGCGAATGCCGACCCTTTCACGGGTCGTCACATGACCGCCGTCTAGTATCCTTATTTATTTGCGAACATTAAATCGCGCCCTCCCTCACACAGTCACGCATATTGTCACTGTTTCCTTTAAGTATGTTGAATAGGAGTAGACTCCGTCCATACGTGGTTTTATGAGGTTACGTTAGGTTATGCCTTTACACCAAACCTTCAAAATAGGACAGAGGAAGTTTTGGAACATAACGAAATAATCATTGCAAGATATTTAAAGGCAAGAGTTGAACGAGAATGAAATTAAAGTAAATATAAAGTTTTTATTACTTGTTAATTAAATGATGAGAAAAATACCATTAAACATCTAAACATTCTTTCTTTGTATAGTAGTTACTTTTTGTTAATGTCGTTCCCACGAGTATAGGACCAAAAAGGTCCATCCCGCAGTGGTCCATTGTAAGGGGATGAGGGCTTCAGTACAACAGGGGTTGCCTTTGTATCCTGAGGCGCAACGTTAGCGATATGACATGTTTATAGACACTCATACCATTCAGCCCTCGGTACGTTCTTACCTTGGCATTGGGTCAAGCATCTACCATATAATGGAAGACAGAATCCACATTCATAACGAACGTCCACCAAACCACCACCACTCACCACCCATCCAAAACGGTCCACCCATCAAAACGAATCAAACTAAAACATCAGACACTGGTTACCATCTAGCACTAAAAACTAGTTAAGACGAATCAAACGAGCCGAAACTCGATGGAGTTATATCATTTAAAAACAGAATTTTTATTGCCATTTTCCAGCTCCATCATCAGACTCTGGTTACCATCTAGCACCAAAGAACTCGTCAATACGGATCAAATGAATCCAAACTCGAGTTTCTAAGGCCACCTTTCGGTTCGATTATTAGATCATTTCCACGTCATAACAATTTTGCGTTGTCATCCGATTTACACACGCATGCAAAATTTCAGCTCAATCGGTAACCAGGAAGTGGATCAAATTTAACTTGCAAGATTTGATTACAGATAAAAATCGGGACAGGTGAAACTATATAAAAGCTTTTAAAAATACACCAAAGTATTGGACAGGAATGATGAAGAGACATTTAATATCAAAGGGGGAAAATATATCAAAACCACTGGATAATTTTTAAAGCTTTTGAAAATTTTACATGATTTTTTTAGTATAAGCTCTCAGCCCCTGTAGGGCGGCGACCCATTATTCGCTGAAATAGCATCTCGTTGCCCCATAATTTCTAAAGCATTTGCATATATTTAAAAAGGTTTCTTCCTACCGTGTGAGGAAGTTGTCAGGGTAACCCCATTCTTGCCTACTGATTAATAATTTTTCACCCAATATTATTATTAAAAAAATACTCGACATCTTTGATCAACATCATTCCAAACATCACATTGCTGATGCCGAAAGGGAAATTCAGATTAAAAACGAAAATCAAACGAAAAGCAAAATCACTCGACCATCCAAACCGTGTTGAAGAAAAGTAAAAACGTCTGTCTGGTAGAACTGACTCTCACTGTTGATACCGGCCGTCTGATTCTTCTTCGTTCTAGAAATCCACAAAGCGGACTACGGTATACGATTTCATCTAATCCACCTCACTTCTTCGATGTTGCTATTACAAACGACCCATACGAGCTTAACCAACCGGTGACCCGCCGATCGCCATAGTCGTAATAAACATCGTGAGTCTTTTTGACTTGTCGGTTTTAGGTTAGGTTCTTCACCTTGATCTGCTTTGCTGGTTAAAAGGAACGGTTTTATATTGAAGCAACGGTTTATTCTTCGATTTTAACAGGAAATTTACGTTCTTCTCGACGTACACAAATTACAAATGCGCGATGAATGTTAAGTGTCTAATTTTCTAATGGGAACTTTTTTTCTCAAAACAACAGCTTTGAAGTTGATCGACTGATGGCGGATTATTGGAAATGGGACATGTTTTATGAAGAGCACGAAAAAAATATCTAGAATTTTAAGTAGCTACTTGTAACTTTTTATTACTTTCGTAATACATGTTACCGGGTGCAAATAGGTCATGAATCATTTGCATAATATTTGATTTTACTAACTTTTGAGAACCTACGTTAAAATTGACAAGTAATAAATTAGACAATGATGTTATTTACTTGATGAAAGTACTACGGGTGTTCTTTAATTTTGTTTTTAAACACTTCTCCATTGGTTTATTCCTTCTTCTCAACACTTTAAAGACTGATACCGCCTTCAATGTTCTATTCTTCACCTTAGCAACATCGGCAAAACGATTTCTTTTCATGGATCTTTTCATTTGGGGAAAGAAAAAAAAGTGTAATTTTTGTTAAAACTAGTGCATAGATAGAGCTGTGTGAGCAAGAACGTTATCGTACTAGATGTACCAGTAGACCGACTGCCTCAAATTGGGCTTCTTCCATCGTAAACTGTTTTTTTCCAAACTTTCAGACAGAAAGCCTGGTTAACTGTCTGAGCACGTCTGTCTGTCTGAGAGCTTTGAGTAGACGACTTCGTGAACATGCAACAAACAGATAAGTATTGTTTAGGCGTTTGATTCTCACTTGACGAGCTCTTTTTATACCCATAGCACCACGATTCGTTACCCGTGATGATGAAAATTGAAAAATAGTATCATTTCCGATTTCTTCTCTCTTCTCTCAAAGCACAGCATGCTCCACGTTATATTGTGTATACTCTCAGCTAATAGAGGCACTAATTTGGCAGCTATCCGCATGCTTACTTCAGACTGCTTAACAACCTCTTTAGTAGTCTGTCATCGATCTTTTAGAAGGACCTCGCAACTTTTTTAAATATTTTCGTCGGTTCGGCCATTTTAAGAAAGCACAGAACGACCTTAGTCATAAATTGATACTTGATCTCAACCATTCAAAGTTTTCTTAACAGCATCATGCTTGTTGCAGGTTGTTGTTAACACTTCAGGGGTTTCTGTGCCAGTTTTTCCGTGCCAGTACCTCATGGCTACTTGTACGGTCCTAGAGGAACGGTACGTTATTATAAAAGCCTCATGTTCATGTGAGGCAATCTGTCGATTCTTTTCCTTCTTCTATCTTTTTAAGCAGTTCTGCCTGATCCTTTATTAGGTTTTCTATTTATTTTATGTTATGACTACATTTTTACTATCTTATGGTCAGCTATTCTGCTTATGTGATTGCTCCACTTTTTTTTCCTTTCCGATATCCACTCGTTTATTCTTTCTCCGCAGAATATTGTTTCACTTGTTGTCACTTCTCACTTGATCTATTAGTGTTTTCTCTATGATTCTTTATGGTATTCTCAGCTCTAGCATCCTTTGTGATTTGGAAGTGTCAGGTTTTATTCCTTCAGTCTACATCCTTATTGGTCTTTTATTAGCTTTGTAAAGCCTTGTCTTATTTCCGTTCTAATGTTTGTTTCTTTATATTGTGTTATTCATGCTACAAGCTGCTCTAGTGGCTTTCTATGTTTGGTATTTCACTTCTGTTTCTGCATGCATAATCTGTTTTATGCTAATGTCATCAACATCCATCTTACATTTAATTGGTTCTGTACTTATGACAAGTGTTTTCGTCTTTTGGGCTGAGATATTGAACTTCTTTACTACTGTGTAAAACTTGTGGACCAATCTTTGTAAGTCATCTTTGCTTCACGCTATGAGACGCTAAATGACGTCTGATTGAAGGTGCATGGTCATAAGAAACGACTATGAAAACCTGTCAGTGTTTTGCCCATGTTTCCAAATATTTTACTTGATTTGACCTTCAATGATCTAGAAATGATCTCGAAACGACCACTAAGTGGCTTTGTTTGGTAAAGCAAATAAGATAATCGAATTTACCGACATATACACCTTTATTTAGACTTGTGATATTGTTAAAAGAAAGACATGCGAGAGTTTCTTAAATCCTACTTTAAGCCCTGATATCTCGAATACCAATTATAGCAAGATTTTGGGCTAATTGAAACTTTTGATCAGCATGCTCAAAACTATCTTTTAAATTTCATTTCGACAATTTTTTTCTCTATTGTATTTTTGTGGGATCCTTTTTGGAAAATATTTTCGGTAAACGAAACTAAACATTACGTTTTTAATTAAATCTTTGATTTCTATTTTACTCTCATCGAATTATAGTTTTATTTGTAATAAACTTACCAATCCAGGATAGTTGATCTTCAGTCAGATTGCTAAACTGTTCTGAGCTATTGGAAGATTGTAACTGCGGGAGCAAGATCGCACTGTATCCTTGCGTGAACCCGATGGAAATCGAAAGAGACTGAGCACAAACCGCAGCCAAAGTCTAGAACAACGAAGAAGTTATTAGTACATTCATTTCCCATCTAAACTAGAATAACAAGTGAGAGTCGAATAAATTCATTTCCCTTTACTAACTTATTAATACTCAAAGGTTTTCGTTTAGTATTCAAACGAATCTGGTATTCATTGATAAAGCGGAAACAGAGATAATGCCATGTGCTTACTTATACATGCAGTATCGTCACCAGATTTATATCAAAATTTTATTCAAATAGAGCTGATATTAT
Source organism: Octodonta nipae (assembly GCA_034190945.1). Taxonomy (NCBI): domain Eukaryota; kingdom Metazoa; phylum Arthropoda; class Insecta; order Coleoptera; family Chrysomelidae; genus Octodonta; species Octodonta nipae. Next base: position 62,047,046 of record CM067216.1, on the reverse strand, counting down.
CTTTTACACTTTCGTTTTTATAGTCATTCTTACAAGTGGTTATAATGCGTCTGATATAACTTCAGGGACGACCACGTGTTTGAATAGAAAGTACTGGCCTTGAAAAATTAAACGATGGACTTGTTTTTAAATCGAATTAATTGGCACCGGCATTTGAGAATTTGAAGGCAAACAAAATTAAATGGCATGTCTGATCAGAATATGAAAAATTACATTGGAAACATTAATAAGTTAGATTTTAACAAACTATTGTTTTCGGGGTAGGAATTGTTCAACCAAGGCAAGGATTCTAAGGATAACCTGGTCGAAAATAATATAGAATCCATTAAATAAACTTTGTTAGTAAACAGAATTAATGGTTCTAGCTTGATGTTGTGTACACTATTTTTGACAAAGTATATCCCCATAACTGAGTTTTAATATAGTTCATTGAAAGTTACATTTGGGTTTATTTTTTTATGTAAAGATGGTAGCAACTCCTGCCCCCATCTTATAAAAAGTCGTGTGAAGGATTTTTACGCCATATCGGACAAACTGTTTGTAAAAACATATTTCCTTGCAAAATAAATTCACTACAACTTTTAGTCGTAGAACAAAAAACAACAAAGTTATCAACGGAAGTTGATAAAAAATTGGGAATTATTTTTTTTCCGTCGTTATCAGATCGCTGCAAAATCATAATACATAAAAAAAATTCAAAAAGCTTGTAATGAAAATTATGCTTTGAAACTCCTTCTATCAAAATTTTCGAATATATATATTTTTTTGTAAATACCCGAAAAAAACGTATAACGACCAAAATTTGTTTGCAAGTAGGGCTTGCAACGAGACGAGACTAGGGCTTCACACGAGAGCGAGCTTTTGCTGGTCTCATCTCGTTCTCTTCTCGCAAAGACGAGACGAGACGTTTTGGGAAATATTATGGGCGATACCGATATCACATACAGTGCAAATTCAGAGTCTCGTTTTTGGTCTCGATAAATTTAATTAATAAAGTTTTTATTCAAAAATTTAAAAATTTCTATATAGAAAACAATATACTTTACAATATATAAAATCTGGTGACCATCTGTGAAATATTTTATATTAAATTTAAAAAAACTTAACCAAGTATGATTTTTCAAATTACGTTACTTTAACTTGTTAACGTTCCTTATAGTAACGTATCTCTTATCATACATATTTATCCTGGCAAATTTTTATATTTTAAGTTTGAAGGTTTTTTTAACAGATCGATGGGTTACCTTACTCTCAGCTCAGTATGTGTCTATATTAAACTGGAGAGTAATAAACGTATATGCTATAAAAAGGGGTTTCCTTAGCTCGAAATTTTCTACCTGGCAGATCCGCTAATTTACAGCAGAACAGTTAACTTATATACGACTGATGCCATTATAAATTCAATACTTAAGGGACAACTTTTATTTTGTTTTTTCTTGTATTTGTTGTAGTAAAGATGTAAACCATTATTGTATACACCTTTGGAAGAATATATAATACAACTGGTCAGAATACTCAAGTATTTGGTAACAAACTGAAATGCAAAAAAAATGTTTCAAGTATTCTGTACAGATAAAATTTATGTTAAACTGGGTGACCAAAAATTGACAAAAACACGTAGGTACATCATTGAAAGATAATGTGATGCAAGCATTATGTTTAAATTCTTGGTCACCGTGTAATTTAAAAGATAAAATTAAGAGTTTGTAAAAAAACATATATGTACTTGTTAAAATATTTTTGTATAATAGCGTAACAAATATAGCTTTAACAAATTATTTATTATTAATTATTATTGAGTTTCTATAATATTTATTAAGATTATATAAACTTAAACGAGACGAGACGAGACAACTGGTAACGAGACGAGAGAACGGTAACGAGACCAGACCGAGACTTGACCGAGACCGAGACGAGATTTTTGTTACTCTCGCCTACTCTCGTCTCGAGTGAAGCCTTATTTGCAAGTCTTTATTGATTTTGCATTAATATCCTTGTTTGTTTTCTGCCACTAATAGTTATAGAACAAAATTTAATTTACAAGAAAACATGTTTTTACAATGTTTTTGTGCGACAATTTTTTTTTCATAATTGGCGGCCGAGGGACAAGGGTTGCATTAACCCCGTCTTAACATCCAAAAAATAAAATTGCGTGCTTTGACTTTTGCACGCAGGAAGTTTACACTTAGTTGTAGTTATAGTAATGATTTAAATTTTTTAAATTTATTTTGAGTACAATTTACTGTCTATTACTTTAAGTGAAATCGAATACGAATGTATTATTGACACACCATGTTAAATACCAGCAGAAGACAGATTTGTTCAGACACTCCCACGTATAATTTTTCTTACGACTAAACATATTGAAAAGTGTAAGATTACGGAAGATTGTGGTATAAAGTTTCTTTAATACATTTTATAATTGTAAAGTAAAGGAAAACTAACATTTTAATTTTTTCCTTTGCATTTTTTCATAGATACATTATTTATTCAAAACTTATTTATTACTTGTCTACTCAGTGACAAAGAAATCCTAGCACCCAGAAGTGAATGTTTAAATTTAATATTGTTGTGGTAAAACATAGATGCTATAGTAAGGAGTAAATGAATACAATTTGAACAAAAAATATCAAGGAGATTTTTTTTTTGTTAAATGTGTTAATAAAGTCTTGACATTGATTCAATAAGGTGGTCTATGTGTTCTTGAGGAATACTATCCCGAGCTACGTGTATTTTATGTCTTACAACCTCCAAAGTTCGTGTGGGCTGAGATAAATTTCCGAGTCTTCCATCCATCATATCCCAAGTATGTTCTATAAGTGAAATATCGGAGGATCTGGGCAACCTTGGCAACAGATTCACATTGGTCTCTTCAAAAAAGTCTAAACTAACTCGAGCAACATGAGGTCGAGCATTATCTTGTTGAAATATGGGATCCATTAGCGTTTTAAGATCAGAAAGTACATACGGCTCCACTACTTCCTAAAGATAACGTTGAGCTGTCATGTTGCCTCGAGCAAAGACTAAGACCTACTTCCATGTGCAATAGCACCCCATAACATCGTGCGGTTAGCGATTTCTGGAAATGAAAAACCCGCCTCCCGTAAACGAATAATTCTACCTCTTTCAAATTCACTTAACTGGCAATACATTCGGGGTATAAGTACTCTAGACATTTTACTAAATATCGATTTTAGATCACATTAAAAAGTTGTTTTTTTGATAAAAAAATGCAAAAAACGACCTTCATTTGGGCTGGAGAGATCTATTGCTAGAAGAGCACAAAAATGGTACCCTCAGTATCAAGTTATCGGCAAATGACAAATTGTCACTGTGAAATTTTTTTACAAACAACAAAATCCACAACTGACAACGACTCCAGAGTCGGAGTTGAAACGTCACCAAACAGATAAGTATAGCACAATATACAATACACTATTTATATACAGGAATAATGGTTGATCATTTTAAGACATCTCTTTCTCTCAGAATAACTGAAGAAGAATTTCTGTACGGACAGCCAGTAATCCGGGCAATTTTACGAAATTGCCTTACTACACTTACTTCTCCAAATACGATTTTAAATACTAATCTGTTGCAGGAAAAAGAATTGAGGAGAGAAAACCCCAATGAATAGGCAAAATAATAGAGTATTAATTGAAAAAAAAGTTTACATGAAAAAATATTCACCAAAATTAACAATATTTTAATCATTTACTTCCTACGATAGCATCTATGTTTCTTATTAGAAATGACTTAGAAACAGTGCACAAAGTGGTACTGAACTGTTGTGTAAAGACAGAAAGGCAAAGGCTGGAAACCCTTCCCTGCTTTATCTTGATCAATTTTTAATTTGTTTCACATCCCATACATTTACAATTTGTGGAAACCATTTTAACATTATCATTCATTAGCAAAACTTATATGGCAAGAAATGCTTCTAAAAATACATTACAGACATTTCGCAAAATAATAATAATATAATTCTCATTTCAGTATTATTTTCGGTTCCCAAGAAATAGTAATTTTTTATTAAAAATACCTGGCTTGTCCTCTTTCGCATAAATAAATCTTCACAAATTGATAAAACCTGCTTCTGTTTATTTTTGAATACTTTGTTTATCAAGATTCAGACCCATACTACTTTCTAATTCGGATATATTGAATTCTTCCTAAAACAATAGTAACCCTCTTTTTCTTCCATATAATGTTTTGAATTTGACAAAATTACTCCTCACGTATTACTTCACTTAAAAAAAGGAATCAACATTTTAATTCTTATGACTATATCACTTTAGGTTCCGGAAAAATAATATTTTTTTCAAAAAACATTACCCCACCTGTCACCCATGAGTTAATTAAATTTTTGCAAAACCATAACACTCGTTCTTATTTTAGCGCCTGTGTCACATTTTGTTTTCGAGATATTAATTTCTTACATTTTTATTTTTTTTCTGGATAAGGACACTGTAATCATCTAGCTGTCTGAAATATACTTTACGAGGCTTGCCTTTTATATTTCGGGATTGGACAACCCTAGTGTTGCAATCTGACAACTGACAGCTCTATCGTAAAGTTTGACATTTTTGAGGTTCTACCTACCCAGAACGTTTTGACATATGGCCAAAAAATGGAATTAAATCGTGAACATTTTCGTGCGATTATTTTTTACAACTTTCGACGTGGATTAAGTCAGCAAGAGTGCATGGATGAACTTAATTTAATGTTTGGCGATGAAACTCCATCAAGGACCACTCTTTATTGATGATATAGTGATTCAATCGAGGTCGTAGTTCACTCCAAGACGAATTTCGTGAAGGTCGTCCAAAAACAGTTGTTGTTCCGGAAACCATTGATGCTGTGCGCGAACTGATATTGCAAGATCGTCATGTGACCTATCGTGAGACTGAGTCAACCTTACACATTAGTGGGACCAGCATACATTCAATATTGCATAAACATTTGAATATCAAAAAAATTTGTTCGCGTTGGATCCCACACAATTTGTCAATAGTTCAAAAAAAGGCTCGTATCGATTGGTCGAACGAAAAGCTCAAAAAATACGATTGCGGTGCTTCAAAACACGATTATGACATTGTGACAGGTGATGAATCGTGGATTTACGCGTATGAGCCCGAAAGTAAACAGCAGTCGACTGTATGGGTGTTTCAAGATGAGCCGAATCCAACAAAAGTTGTTCGCGCACGAAGCACTTCCAAGCATATGATCGCCTGTTTTTTTCGAAAAAACTGGACATGTCGCAACCGTACCACTAGAACAACGCAGAACAGTCAATTTTGAGTGGTACACAACCATTTGTTTGCTAGTTGTCTTCCAAGAAATGAGGAAAACCAACCGCCGAAGACGGATCACTCTTCACCACGACAATGCGAGCTCTCACACATTGGCTCAAACAACTGCATTTTTGACCACTCAAAACATCGATTTGATGAATCATCCGCCATATAGTCCTGACTTGTCACCAAATGACTTCTTTTTATTCCCGTACGTAAAAAACAAACTGAGAGGTCAACGTTTTTCGACACCTGAAGAAGCGGTTGCTGCGTTTAGAATGCGTGTTTTGGAAATACCTCAATCATAGTGGAAAAAGTGCTTCGACAATTGGTTCAAACACATGCAAAAGTGTATAGATCTTCCTGGGGAATATTTTGAAAAACAATAAAGTGATTTTCGATGATTAATATTTGTTTTTGTTTGCTAATCCCGAAATAAAAAAAGCAGCCCTCGTACGATCTACTCTCATATCTATCAAATATATACATGACTCGAGATTTTTATATATTAGATTTTGTATAGATTTTTTTTAAGTTTATATTTAAGAATTTATTAAATAATGTTTCTTACCTTTCGATGACTCTTTTCTCTTTTCTAAGGAATTGAGTTCGGGGTTATTTTATTAACCTTTAACTGACGACCTATACGTCTCACAGACGTCAATATTTTTGTAATAATAATATTTTCTAAAATACGCGGCGCGCGGCTTCCCCTCCCGAGCTACCTTCCTCTGCCGCCATTTTGAAGCCGCAGTCGACGTCGCGTAAGCGGCGAGTGCACACGTGTCCGTATCGAAGTCATCGCCGTCTCACAGACGTAAGTACGGTGTTTATGTACAAAACTTTATACGTCTCTCAGTCGTCACCTCAGTGTTTGTGTATGCATGCTTATAGTGTCTCCTGGACGTAATGTCGGCTTATAAGTTTTATTATTTATTTTTACAGAAAGCCTTATAAGAGAAAGACTGCTTCAAAGGAGCGGGAAACACCCTTGGTGGATGAAGCTTCATCTACAAATTCGAAACCTATAATTCGGAAACGGTCTGTGGTTGATAAAGTTCAGATTTCTGCACCGCCGAAAAAGACTCGAAAAAATATTAGACCGTTGGAAGATCACGAAATAAGCGAAATTCTTTTAGCGGAAAGCGACGATAACTGCAGTGATTTTGATGATGACACAGGGGACCCTGATTTTGTTTTGGAGAGCAATCATAATACCGAGTCTGAACAATCTGAAAATGAAGATGAAGAATGTCAATATTATCCCGAAGTGGAAGTAGTTCGTATAGGAGTAATAAGTCCAGATTGTCGACAGCAAGTAGTTGAAGAAAATACAAATGAAATTGAAGAAGAAGAGATTACAAATGAAGAGATTATAACAGAACAGCCTGAGCACATCCAGAATAGAGAGGGAGTTCACAATGAACAAGCTATTAGTGATGACCAGGAGCCAAATGGCGAGTTAACTACACACCGTCCTCGGTACTTTTATGGAAAAAATAGGTACAAGTGGTCATCGGTGGAACCTTCACGAGCATCGCGAGTACGTTCGCATAACATTGTTAATGTTCAGCAACAAGTAAGTCCAACTGAATTTACATGTTATGAAGATTTATGGAAGTTATTTTTTACTGAGGACATGATTGATAAGATAGTTAGGCATACCAATGCAAAAGTAAATAATCACAGAGCCAAATACAAGGACACTGGTCGATCTGAACTGGGACCAACTAACAAATTAGAACTTAAGGCATTCATTGGGTTATTGTTTTATACATCAGTATTTCATTCCAATCACGAGAACGCAGAGTTTATATTTGCAACGGATGGCACAGGACGTGAGATTTTTCGCTGTGTTATGTCCAAAAACAGATTCTTAATTTTACTAAACTGTTTGAGATTCGACGACGCTGAAACACGAACTGAGCGATTAAAAGATGATAAACTCGCTGCAATTTCAGAGTTATTTGATTCATTTATCAGCAATTGCAAGCAAAATTATACTCTGGGCACCCATGTTTGTATCGATGAAATGCTTGTGGGGTTTAGAGGACGCTGTAAATTCAAAATATATATGCCTAATAAGCCAAATAAGTATGGACTGAAAGTGCTCTTGCTAGTAGACGCTCACACGTTTTATGTATACAATGCTTATGTTTATCATGGCAGAGGATCCGATAGTGAAGGTCTAAATGAAGAAGAAAAACGGCTTGGAATCCCTTCACAATCTGTAATTCGTCTGAGCAAAGGTCTCGAAGGCGGTAACCGTAACATAACTGCAGATAATTGGTTCACATCGATAGAATTACTGCTTGCTCTAAAAGAACGTGGATTGACTTACTTGGGAACTATGAAAAAAAACAAGAAAGAAATTCCACCAGAATTTCAGCCTCATAAAGACAGGGTAGTCGGCACTTCATTGTACGGATTTACTAAATATCATACCATGGTGTCCTATGTAACTAAGCCGAATAAAGCTGTTATTCTGGTTTCGTCTATGCACCACAACAAAGAGACTGATGAAGGAACTAAAAAGCCTGTTATGATCAGATTAGATTATAACAAGACTAAAGGCGGCGTGGACGAAGTGGACAAAAAGTGCTCTAATTATTCGTGCTCTCGAAGGACACGACGCTGGCCTATGGTTTTATTCTTCAGATTAATAGATATGAGCGGCGTCAATTCTTATGTGTTGTATAATAAATGCACCAATAAAATTAATATGAGACGTAGCCCTTTTCTACTTTCTCTTGCACGGGAATTGGTCCTACCTGAAATGAAATTACGCGTGTACAATGAAAGGATCCCACGCGAATTACGGCTCACTATAGAACGAGTTATTGGATCCACTGATATGCCTGAGCTTCCACCTCCAAAACAAAGTTCTGATCCTGATCCAGGTATTCGAAAGACGTGTGCAATATGTCCCAGTACAATGAAAAGGCGAACAAAGTACTTTTGTCATCAATGCAAGAAACCTATGTGCCTTACATGCTGTCTTCAAGTCTGCAGTGACTGCAAAGTGCGGAAGTAAAATGTGCCAAATATATGCGTTGTCAGTTTTTTTATTTTTATAGTTAGAGTTTCTAATTTCGTTTTATTTTGATACATATTTATAGAAGTAAGGATTTTATAAGTCACTTTGTTAAAAATTATAATAGTTTAAAAAGACTGAAGACTTGAACTATGTTCCTAAATTTAGTAAGCGTCATAAGCGATCTCATAAATAAATGTTGATTATCTTTAAATTTGAAGTTTAATTTATATATTTATATTTAATTTCATTAGCTAAGGCTATTTATCTTACAACTGTAAAAGTTATAAGTCATTTGCATGCTTATATAGTTTTATATTTATTACTTTTATTTTTACGTCTGTGGGACGTAACCGCGGTGTTTGTGTTTTTTTTAGACCAGGTCGTCAGCCAAAGGTTAATAACATTTATTGGAACCTAATTTTCTCAGACTTATTAATATGTTATTATTTTGTGATACTCGATCATATTCATAATGAAAGAAAATAAAATTTAACTTAGTTTTAATATCAAGAGCGAACTGATGAATTCATCAGTTCGCTTTTGTTTTGATAATGGCATAGCCTCTTGCCGAAACTAGTCACAGTAAAGTGAAAATAAAAAGTGATATTAAAACTAAGTTAAATTTTGTTTTCTTTCATTATAAATATATATAAAAAAATTTCATATCGGTCGAGCCGTTTCGGATGAGTTCGACCAAAAATACCTCGACAGGAGATTTTTATATATTAGATAATATTTTTAACCATTTTTGTATTATAAGTCTACAACAGAACTATAATAAAAATGAAAAATTATTGTACTATCAGCAATAGTAATTCTGTATTTATATTCAGACTATTTCATATGGCAAATGTAGAGGATAGCTAATCTAGATGTCACTAGTGATTCGTCAAAAAATACACAAGAAATAAACATCCCAACTTCTAACTTCTGAGAATACGACAAAGTGTTCCACATTTATAATAATGAGGCCAAAATGAAATTTAAAATTTATCAGATTTTGTGAATTTGCCGATATGAAGTTATAATATTAATTTCCTTGATATCTATTCATGCTAAGTATTCCGAGCAGTTACTGATAGCGATAGATATAATTTTGGAGCATACTATTAGTTCAGTAACGAGAAACGAAATATTTTCTTTGTGTGTATAATCACAGTGTAGAGAGCAAGAAACAACTCAAACTATAGTCATAATGAAATGGAAATGATCAGGACATATTGTGGACCAAATGCATGACGCAATGAACATCATAAAAAGTAAGAAGCGGACGATGATATGCATCCAGAAAGTAAGAGAACTCCAAATCATCCTTATGGACTGGAGGCAAGCGATCTAAGAACAAGATTTGGGAGGAGATATACGAGAGACATATGTTTAAAACTAGGCAAAAATAGGTTAAAATTGATGATGATAATGATTTTCATCGGACATCATTAATACTCACAAACGCAGCATCTTCTTTCTTCTTTTTTACTCCCCAGTGAAATGCATTGTGCTGTGAGGGGGCCCTGTGATGTATACAACTATAAAAATTAGAACAATAACCATTAAAACAGCCTCGAAAACCAAAGAGGCGTCAGTAATGAAGTCCAATGAGAGCTATGTTAGTCAAAGATTGTAACAGAATGCTCTGATGAATTGTGTCGTGAATAAAGATCTTCATGATACTGAACAATATTATCAAACTAAATTCGGTAATGAAAGCAGTTAAAGTATAACTCCACAAGCACCTAAAAGAACAAAGGTTGCAAATACGGGAATTAGCAATTCAGTGTTAATCCGCTGGAGAACCTTAAATTTTTAATGAGACTCGTTACGGTGCCGGTGCGAAGGATATATTGTGAAGAGAGGCGCTTCCCAATCTAAGGTCCAGAACTAACTGGGGCACAACTTTCTGCATCAACTCCAGTGGCAAGTGAATTGGGAAAAGGACGCTTAGGGTTCACAATGAATTTTTAATGAAATAATTATTGGAATTTTTACGGACCAGGTGGTGTTCAAAATCACTTGGTAAAATAACGTGATAAATAAGGCTTATTACAGCTATCTGCATTTACAATTGCAATTACGGCTTTCCAACTAAATGTAAAATGTAATGAGCGTCAATGAACTGTAATATATTTTTCTAGTTGCGTGTGAAGTAGTAAAAAATTGAAAATGATATATCTAACTAAAGGGGTGAGAAGAATGTACATCAATACGAAAATAATGTACAAACTTAACGGAGCTAGATGATGATTAATAAATAATAAATAGTTATTTATTACAGAAAGGTGAGGAATCACCAATCACCAGACAGAATAACCAAGCACCTGTACTACAAGCACTTGGAAATTACTTAAATTTCTAATTCATTGTTCAGATTACTTTTATGTTTTTTTGGGGAATAACACCACAATAGAAATAAAACTACGTATATTGCAGGAATACCAAACGTTTCAAAGTCTATTCTGACTTCGCTGTCAATGGCTCTATATTTATTGATCTGATTGCAAAATGAAAATTTGATTTATCTATTTAAAAGAAGTTAGTTAAATTTATGTAAATGTCTTTGTTTTTGTGAAAGGAATTCTTTATTGTAGCTATTAAGAGTGCTGTTTTTAATTCTATTAAACTCATTCTCTGATATTCGACAAGAAAGGAAGCTGTGTATATCGATGAAAATTTATCCTATCTCTAATAGCTGCGAAACTTGCTCGCTCCAATATTCTCTGAATTCTCCCACTGATGTAGGGTTGACGAAATCTTAAACCTTTAGGAATAATCCCCATCTCCCGACATCTGCACAAGAATGTCAGGCTATTCTTGGTTCGGGCAAGCTTCTTAAATAAACCTTCTAAATCTCTAAACACTTTAGTCACTACAGTCCCATAGCTGGTTTCCATTGTTCAGATATTTATAAAAATTTTCAACCTATCCAGAATTATACATAATGATAATAATTAACATAATTTTCTTTATAATGCCATTGTAATGTGAATCCAAAAAAAAGTATTAATTAGATGTTGCGGTTTTAGTTCAATGCTGGTTCAATGCAAGTATATAATTGACGAAGGACCTTTAGCGGAACAATCAATAAACACGTGCCGTCACATAAACGAATCACCAAATAAAAGTTATCACTAACCTTTTATGTCGAAGCTCTGGTGTTTTCTTGGGTCTTCTTTCTTCAGAGGCTAGCCCCGTAACAGCAGGAACAGTTTCTTAGAGCTTCGTCTGGACAACACGTTACACAAAAAAATAGCGACGTAATGTTCATTGATTGAGCATATAAAAAATGCGGGTTTAACAACAAATGATGCGCTTTTGTAAACACAAAAGAAACAAAATGAAAGCGGTTTAGCGGTCGTTACGAACAGAGCTAAGAACTCGCGGACTCGTAACACTATAACAACAAAAAGCGGCGTCTCTTCAGACGGAATCAAAAAAAGCGTCCGAATAGTTCGGAGCACAATACACGAACCACCCAAGCGTCCTAATAGCTAGGGAACCGAAACACGAATGTCAATACTGTCTATATTTTAGACGCAAAAAACACTTACAATTAGCATTAGCGCGACTGAATGTTTTAGAAAAGGTGCAGAAGTTTAAAAATCAATGAAGTAATTCAATCAAATTGAAAACAATACACTAAACAAATTGCGGGAACGCACCAGCCATATATTAGGAGATAAAACCTAATTGACCAATTGTAGACCTTGACTAACGAATCAGATGCCTACCAACCGTAAGAGCAAGCTGACTTCAGAAGATTTTTGGCACTTTCGACCATGTTCAGGTGATGAGAACGCTAATTAACAATCTTACTGAATACATCAATGTTTGGATAGTATTTGTCGGTTATGAAGAGATCTTCAACTCGATTGAAACCTGGACAGTTTTGAAAGGTCCAAGCAACTATCGAGAAGAAAGTAGGCAGTTACATAACACTAATTCAAAAAATCTATATAAAAGCAACATTCCAGGTAATACTCCAGAAGAAAACTAACAAAATCCCGACCAAAAGAGGTATGATACACGGGGACACATTGTCACTAAAATTATTTACACTGGCTTTAGAAGGCGCAGTCAAGGAGTTAGACTGAAACATCAAAGGAATAAATATAAATGGAGAATACTTAAATTATATACGTTTGCAGATGCTAATTATCACACTACTGAGTAGATCTAAAGGAAAACTTAACAGAACTAAACGTTAATCCAAGGCGATCGGGCTAAAAATAAAACACCAATAAATTACAAGTCACTCAGACAGCTCTGGAAAACTCAGGTGGAGCAGGGCTTGCCACCTTATCAGGAGGTCGGACAATCGTAACAGTCGCAACAAAGAACCCGGGGACGTACATCAACAAGATAGACCGTCGATATAAAAAATTTGTCAGTCCAGGATGGAAAATGTGGAAGTCATATGAACAAGCATAAATATAAAAATGGACTGGAAACTAGGACAGGCACAATCTGACTGGATATATATGCTGATGATGATGATATTAAGTCGACTAATCAAACCACTATCACTGATAGAAGTTTAATGAACAAAATCTTTATCCATCAAAGTATGTAAACGAGATTCAACTAGTGCCAGTTATTAGTTTAGTGACTAAATTTTGGTTGATTTCAAGTACGATAATTCTCTAGTTTTGAGAAGAGAAAATAGTCTCTCAGAGACATGTTTGGTGAAAATAGAGGATGGAGTATCAATCCAGTGTTGTTTTTTGTCACGGATTAATGAACAAGCAATGAAGTGTGAACAGGTGCATTATTGTGGTGAAAAAGCCACTAATGTTTCACTACAGTTCTAGCGATTTCTTTCAGATTGCTTCATGTAAACAGTATTGAACTTGTAGGCATTACTCTCTATCGATCGTTTGATCTTGTGCCAAAAATGTATGATGTTCTATGTCGTTAAAATTGAATAACCATTACATTTGACTCCACATGGCTAGCATTGTGTGGGTCTTATCTGTTCAAATAATGCCGACATCATATCAGTAAACTCATGCAGCACTTTTGATGTTTTCATGGCTTTTCTTGATGGAAACTTAACAATTTTGGAGCAAATTTTTCAAAACTTAAACCAGTTGCGGGGATTATGAGCGATCCTTCATAATCATTTTTGTCGTTTGCTGATTTGTTGTGCTGGGATGGTAGTTATATTCAACATCTTCACGACGTTCTCGGCACACTTATGAACACGTATTATATCACTCGTACATAAAACACTGCCCTTCTATTGTTAGAACAAAATTTAGTTCAAAATTTCTAATCCTACAACATACCAAGCAAATACTTTTGAAACATGCTTGCCAACACAAAAAAAAGTTATCGGGAATCGAATTAATATAAACAGCGAAAATATAAACTTTCTGTTAGATTTAGACACACCTCGTATAATGACAACATTATGAGTAATCAAAAAAATATTTACAAAAATTAATGAGTTTAGTTTAATATTCCGAACTAACATTTTTATAAATTAATTCGACTGACTACATTGTATATTGATTGAAGTCGGTATTGCTTGAAAATAAACTATCATGAGAGCGGTCAAGGTACAGTTAGAAAATGAAAAGAGGTCACTTCGAATTCCAGAAATGTGCCCATGTAAACAGAATACTTTCGCATTCTTGACACACTGAATTCATTATTTGGTAATGGGAATCACATCTTTGAAAAAATTTATTACGATGGTTCGAGGAATCTTGTGAATAGGTCATCGATTTATGGTGTCAATAACCAGATCTACGGATGTAACCAAGTCATTGCTTTTTTAAATTTAAGAGGCAATAAAAAACGTCATAATTTTAATAACAAACTGGTTTTTAGTATACGGGGTGGTCATTCATTAACTAGATCGGTACGAGTAACATCCTTCCAACTTCTACTTCTCCATATTTTTCGCTTTAGGTATATTTCTTGTTACGGTCGATCTTATCCTCGGCCTGTTTATAATTGTATTTTATACTATATATAATATAATGGTAGCTCTCTCTCTCTCTCTCTCTCTCTCTCTCTCTCTCTTAGATAACGCTGTGTTGATACCTGTCTTAGGACAGATTTACAAATATATATAATTGTATAAAATATATTTCGGATAGTGTTTTGCTTATTTGGTCTTGGTCTTATAGACCCTTGGAATTGGTGTTGGTCTTGTTTATTCAGCCTTGGTCTAGCACCCGAAATTACTGTAAGTACTTTATTGCAATTAAAATTGTAAAGAACAGTTTTCCAATGCTTATGCATTCTTCTTCTTGGTCTAAGAACAAATTTGATAGTGTTATATTTATTCCTGTGACCTTAATAGTCATTACTTAGTTTTCTGACACTCACCTTATTAGCACCTAGAGTCAATACATCAGTCATTTCAATGAGATTGTTTTTAGGTTATACGTTTCTAGATTTTTTCCTTATCAATCCGGCATGTGGGAAATAATGTGACAGAGGTGTTTGAGTTTTGAGAGGAGAATGGGAGTTCAACTGAACTTTATCGGGATCAAGCACATTACTTATCTGAGCTCTCTAACTTACTTTTAATTAACTTACAATAAAATTTTGATTTGGATTTGTTATCTCCAAAAAATACTGAAATGAACAAATCAAAATAAGAATTTAGAGCTGAAAGTCATTTTAATCGTTAATATCGACTAGAAAATGCTCATAAGATAACAGTTGTGAAAAGAAATAAAAATTGATAAATTTAGTAATAGTAAACACGGGTGAAAATTCACTGATCTTCAAATTTAACCGTAGTTATAAACAGACAGAACTTCTTCATTCTCTCAGCAAGCAGAATTTGTATAATGTAAGTATTATATTAGATATTAAGCTCCAATTATTTTACTTCTATTTTTTTGTTTTTCTTTCCTCTTGAAAATCCGCGAAACGAGAACGGATGTTGCGTAATATTTCCCACATAATCTTGACATCCTCATTTTCTTTTCCATCGCCCGCTTTAATGTGCCCAGTTTTTCAATCATTGCTGACCTCCCACGATCAATTTTACCGTTTCTGTTTGCAGTTGCACGAAATCGATACAAAGATCTTAAGAAGTAACGTTTGGAAATCAACAGCAATTGAAATGCAAGAGCATCATCGAAGTCGAAGTTTACTTTCGTTGAGAGTTCGGAGTGTGCTTCTACTGCTTCCTGATCATACCGACGAGCAGTGTTGCCATAGTCAACATTAAAAAAGTCTGAATACATATGTTTAAACTACGACCGTTTTTAATAATTTTTTGTGATACATTGGAGATACTCATTTGGTAGTTTCAATTTTTGTTTCTTTACTTTAGTTTAATCACACAACCATGGTTGACCTATTTATGATATTAATAAGTAGGTATTATTAAACTAGCAGAAATCAACGAGAAAAAACTTTATTGATTAACAGTTGTTTATTTTGTGTTGATGGGTTTCTTTGGAATAACCCCATAAACTGAATTTTTATTGTTAAGAAATTCGGAAAAAATATAATCTAAATATCTGCCGCTATAACAAAACACTAAAAGGGATTATCTCAAACAAATCACACCCCTATAAACCGTTTACCTGGGGTCTGCATTGGTAAGGAGAATATCATTATTAATTCCCATAACTATAATATTACTTAGAAGGTTTCAATTTATCTATTTCTCCAAATAATTATTTCATACTTTTTGTAAACTCACATTATTGACAGAAGAAGCTACAGAGTAGCGAAACATTTTTACAAGTGCGTCTAAATCAAATGGAATTCAGAAATAATGTGTATTAATTCATTATTAACACATACTCATTAACTTTCTTCATATCCTATACACAGTAGTCGTAGTAAAACCACAGAATAATCAAACCCAGATGCGAAATTCTTGTTGGAACCTTTGATGTTTTGGGGTCAAGATTTCGTGACTTTGAATCGGCCATTACTTTGATAGTAACGATATCCGGGCGGTAACTTTAAATTAAATATAAGGACGAATTTGTATTAACAGAGGAACAACATATTTGAAAAATGTAATTTTTAGAGGCATTTGAATAAAAAGAAATAATCCGAAGTTTTATGAAAATAAAGGTTTGTGTATATATATCTGTGATATACCAAAAGTTCCCTTCAAATGGTGTGGAAGTAATAGGTAACAATATTTTTAAAGTATATTTTAATTCTCAATATACTTCATTATGATGCAATTTTGAATAATAAATAAATCTTATAATATTTAGTACTAATAAGGCCATCCTTGGATGTTAGTTTTAAACACGATAAGTTTCGCTTCATAGTTAGAATATGTTTGATAATTGATATGTAATTGAATATTGTATATATGTAAGTAACATGTATTTTTAACAGATTCTTTGTGAATAATAGGATTAATTTTGTAGCTTTTACTCTGAGGAGATCAGATTTTTTAACTTCGAAATACTTCATAATGCTGTGATTCACTGAACCTCTCGCCAAATTAATGGCTTTGTCGCACATGCGCAAAGAAATTTGTATCTGGCGGCAACGCAGAGTTTCGCTTCTAGGTTTGATTATTCTGTGGTAAAATCATATCTTTACTGAGATTGGAACACTATCTGGATCGGCATGCTGATGAAGATCTGTGATATGTTTTGGAGCATTCCGAATATCATCTCGACGATTTAATTGATTAGCGATAAATGTAAATTATCTTATAGGAGTATATACCGTCAACCGTGTTCTTATGCCTTTTAACTTCTTAAAGTGTAACCAATGAGATTTAATTGTGTGTCTGTTCACTCCATTTCTCTTTTTGCCTTAAAACGCTATTCAAATGGGAGAATGGAATAAACAACTATGAAATGTTACATGATATTTAATAACAGGTCTCTTTTTTACAAAATAGTATTTAAAAGTCATAATTGAATACCATGAGTGACACCTGTGAGATGTTAGATGTTCTAGTGCCAAATGATACATATAATGCCAACGTTGTGTTTTGAGTCATTCGGAACAGCTTGATGATATGGAACAATGTAGCAGTGTAGCATTAAAGATCATTCTAACAATAATTTACTTGTCACAATATACAATTTCCGTCGAATTTGAGCAATTAACACTTTTTTATTATCAGTACCATTACGAGCTACTTATAAAATGTTTGTAGTTTTATTTTCAATTTCAGCACATAATTTGTACAACAGATATTAAAGATGCTTTAAATGAAAAGTAATTCACTAAATTAACGTAACAAAAAAGTGAATGTTACTATATAAAGTACCCATTACTCAGACTTGTCTTGCGCAGACTGTTTCTCATTGTGTGGACTATGAGCTAGTTACAAAACCTGTATTTATGTTGTTAAATAAGTACCGAGTGTCAGCTGAATATTAAGTAGCAGTAGCTAGAGCGATGTTATATAGTCGCGGTTCGGCGGTGTTCGGTTGGTCCCATGTGATTAGTTCTTGGCGCTCAGTGACACACATCCGTTCCTTCAATTTCCTTGAACCTCCATGGTCTTCAATGGTTTATTAATCTGATGATGATAGCAAATACAAAGCTATTGAAACGTTGTGAGATCAATCATTTTGTTACGAAATTTACCCAAAGCCGACCCTGTGTCATTTCAGCACGACAACAAACGCTTTATGATAAAAAAATACGATTCTCGAAAAGACTCGGCAGCGGAAGGAACGATGACGTTTTATACTGGAGAATTCTACGCTGGTGATATAAAAGAAGCACACCACGATCGCCGAGCAGTGATACCGCGACGACTAGCTTATATGAAAATGTATTGTGAATCAGCTGTTTTAAATGTAAATAAAGTTCTAGAAAATTGAAAGTAAATATTAGTTGTTATAATTTTTAAATTGAACCCACGAAGTACATTACAATTTCAAGACGATGGAAGTCCAAGGAAAATTCGGAGAACGAGTTACATTGCCTACCAGCTTCAGACTGACACACATCCGCTTGCTTGATAAGGTGTTTATTAGATTTTTTCATGAATTTTGAAGACGAGGATCCCTTTAGAACAACAAGGGGTGCATGAGATTCCATGCGCCCACTGGCATCACACATATGCAGAGCAAACCATCAAAAGAACTTAAGCCAGACGTGATGAATCCGAAAACCCCATAAGAAAGAAGACACATCATCAATTGTGGAACTCCATCGCGAGTTCACACCACATATCACTTTGATATCATAGTGGCGTATTCCGCAATCGATGGCATTTTTCTTTCTTATGGCGTTTTCGTGTTCATCATCTCGAGCTTGAGTTCTTTTGTTGGCTTGCTCCAGATACGTCTCCTGGAAGACACACTTGTTCTTCTAAAGGGAACTTTATATTTGGAATTTATGGAAAATTCTAGTAAAAACCGTACGGAACCAGCCCCTTTGAATAACAACTCATCCGGAAAAGACCAATTAGCAAGCGGGAGGGTGTCCACTGAGCGTTATGGACCACGGAGTCGCTTAGGAGAGAAACCGAACACCACCGAATAGTGACTATATAATAGCGCTTTATCTACTGTATATCTTAACATTCCAGTAACTAGAAGCATGAGCAAAGAAGTACGAGTATAATGCGAATCGATCTAATGAGAGCAGCTGTGAGTCTGCATTAACGTAGTCATTGGAGGGATCAGTTATCAACTATGCGGGTGAATTCCCGGAATCCGCCTGATAAATTTAGTACTCGTCAAAACTTAAGAACAAGTTAAAGAAATAAATAATAAATATAATTTTGTTAATTTCCCTCATTTTAACTGAGCCCAGTTGATCCCAGAAACTATACGTTGTCAAAGGTATGTCAGATTTAAAATATTTTAGTATCAAAGCGACAACGCTGTAAACGCGAACATTATTGCTTTCTCTTTTCATCGCCGACACAAACGAAACGAAGAGCCTCTTTCTTTTACGTCTTAACCCAATCAACGTCGACATGATGCGATGCGCTCAGACACTCGCTGTCATTGCGGCTGTCATATTCATTACGCTAGCGATGTAAGTAAGTACAGTGACTATAGGTACGTTGCGTCGTTGAGATAATACATTTAATTGCTACACCAAAACAGTTGAACGCTGAGCCGGCAGCTAATCAATGATAGGTCGGCATGGTGCCGGCCGGTCTAGTTAGCCTTGATCTTGACCGCGTCCGGAAAGTGTTTTGAATTGAATTGAAGAAGCCGCCGTTGGCAGATTGTCCAACTTCCTCATCGTCTGTTGCATAACTCATTATAGTTGTGTTTTGAGTAATGTAAAAGAATCTTTATGCAGATAGAAACAACAATTACGTTAAAGATATTTTATTGTTTCATAATTAAATAATAATAATAATCTTTATTGTTTACACAGAAAACATATACATGTTTGGATAACAACTATTAATAAATATCACCAAAACCCTAGGTTGCATATGCAAATTTTGATAATACTGTTATTTTACACTGCCAAACGGGCCGAACCAGGATTGTCATTTGGGGGCTTGATCTTGTTTGAGGAGGGAGGTGGCTTGACGTCACTAAAGGTTGATTTTAGCATAATAAACGCTAAAAAAACATACCACACAGATAATTTGGGAGGGGGGGCTCAGCTGTTTATATTCTCATTAGAGATTATGTATGCCGTCCCGATGAATTGTCTTTTTTACCAGTGCTCTTCCTTGTGAATTACCCTTGCCTGGTCGCAGTTGATGTTGTGGTGTTCAGTCCATGCGTGATTAGCTAATCTAGACTTTGTTAACTCCCCCCTTTGGGTAGCTATGTGGTGCTCCTTAATCCTGGTATCCAGTGGTCGCTTAGTCTCCCCAATGTAGAGATTGCCACATTCACATGTATGCTTTATATACATTTTTTGATACTGCGGGATTATCTGGCCTTGTTTTCGTGATCGTGGTCCTCAAGGTGTTGTTGCTCTGCCTTGTTAATGATTGTTTCCGGATATCCGTTCGTCAAAAGGTTTTCTCTAAGTTTCATTTTTTCTTCTTTCATGATGCCAGTTTTCGTTGTTGATGGATGGTTAGAGTTGTAGTGTAAGTATAACCCTGTATGTGTAGCCTTCCTGTATACTGCTGTTTCGATTCCAGTCCTTGTTCTTTGGCACTTCACGTCAAGAAATGGTAGGCACCCACTCCCTCTCCATGGTGAATCTTATGAGCAGTTTAGATGCTCCTGAAATGCCTGTAGTTCTCGCTCCCCATGTTGCCAAATAATGAAGGTGTCGTCGACATACCTTAAACAGAGTTTTGGTTGCTTGTTGTACCCCATCAACGTATTATTTTCGAAGCATTCCATGTAGATGTTGGCAATGGTTTCTGATAACGGGAAGCCGATAGGCAATCTATCTTCATTATCTTAAAATGTAAATTTTTTTTAGCTATATTTGATTTTTTTGCATTTTTGATAGATTTTATATTTAGGCATTTTAGGTGTCTTTTTAATTTTTAATATTTCCATATTTTGGAATGCTTGATATTTTTGACATTTTTTTTATATTTGATATTTTTACTATTTGTGTATTTTTTTAGATTCTGTAAAAAGAGTTTGAATACTATCTTAATTAAAGGAAATTTACATATTGCTTTTTACTTGAAAATATATGTAAAAGTAAATAAACTATAGTTATTTAATTTATCAGATATTTTGAGATTTTTTGCGTTTGAGCTTCCAGTAATTCTAGATTTCTTTGACATACTTTATCCACTTTACTTTTTACATTTTTTAGCAATTTTGGTCGTTTGACTTTTTCGTATCTCTTATGTTTCTGAAAAATGTAACAAAATCTTATCTACGACGTTTTTCAACAGTCGAATATTTTTAATTTGTACGATAAGATATTTTGATGTTTTTGAGATTTTTCGTAATTTTAATATATTTTTGGAAGCTTTTGGATCTATTTGATATATTTAACATTTTTGTCATTTGAAATTGAAACAGAATATTTCCGACGACTACCTATCATTAGTCAAACGATGACTTTCATTCTTTTACGCTCCTCCCATCATAAATTAATTCTATTTTTTTCGGAACCATATTCTAGGTCCACATTGTAGGTCCATTATTTTTGGTAGAAAAAAGTCTCAACTTCTAATCCATCCGATGACTGAAGAAATAGTAAACTTAGATCATGTTCCTTCTAGATATAGCCTGTCATGCACAAAGTCGTGGCAATGATAGAAAGAGAGGGCAATAGACACAGTAACAGGATATTTCACTTGGTGGGTAGAAGCAGTAAATGAATAACATGCTGAACGTATTTCATTGGAAGCAGCTCTCAACCGAATGAAATAGCCTCTTGCCCTCTCCATTGTCCTCTCTCTCTCTCGCTCTCTCTCTCTCTTTGGTCTTACCACGACATTTGCGCACTGCAGGCTATCTCCAGAAGGTACAAGCTCTATGGTAGTTAATGCGTTAATGCCAATCGTGAAGAGTTTAATATGCAAATCGTATTTCAACAAGAACTCTCGTTTTTTTGTTTTTATCCTACTAAAAGCATATAGAATGGAGAATGGATCATAAATGGATAGTGACCATTTGGCACTAGGTAAAGTGTCAATTTTATGCCAAACTTTCATTGACAACGTTTTATGTGGTTTATGTTCGAAATCAATATTTTGGTCCATTCAAAATTTAATAGCGACGCGCAACAAGTCCGCTTCTAGTTAGCCTAAAAGTCAATTAATTATCAACACAATTATCAACTTATGTTGGTGTGCGATATTATTAATAATTTATAAACGGAATGTCAGGTTCACGTTCTCAAACAACTCGTTCGTATTCCTAACCTAATTTTGTAACTTTCTTTTCACAATGTGCAAAATTTCGTATGGGGAGGTCATAATGCTGTCCCGTTTTGTCATCTTTTTACATGCCAAATGAACATTGTAGCATGATTTTACTACGAGTTGCTATTGAATTAAAATCGAATTAACTGCACTCATGATTCTATTATCCAGATGAAGATTTCGCTAATCACGTTTCTTTACGCATGAAACCGTTTTTTGAATCCGTTAGTTCATTGCGAAACAAATGATGTTGAGTTTTCAAGACAGATATCGAAAGAATTGCGTAATTTTTTCTGGATTCGCTAAGTAAAAGTTATTTTTTAATTCATCTAAATTTCAACTGTTTTATTTCCTGAAAATATTGTTTGTCATGGATTTTCGACTCTCCGTTTGACTTAATAACCAAACTTTTTTTACTGTCTTTCTATTCTTCATGTTTTTCTTTCGATAATGCTCTCATTTATTCCTGCTTGACTAAATTGATATTGTTGTCTATATTAACATACAGGGTGTATCAAAAACATATGCGACCTGTGACCCAAAAATAAGAACAAACATTCTAGGTATCGGCGATTGAAAATCATAGAAATAGCACATTTTTGTTTGGAAAAATCTTCGTCGGGGTTTTGGGGGTCGAATCCACGCGTAAAATTTTCCGCTCCTTTCTAATCCGGTTTCAAAAATAAGGGTTTCGACATGAAAAACATGAAAAATGAAGTTTACCTTCAAATGATCTTAAAAACGAGGAGTAAGGTCAAATTCAAGGTCACCGTGGGGTTCCTCGTTAAGTCTTATCTAGGATATGACCTTTGTTTGTTTTGTTTTACCACTGAACTCGCGAGCTTTTTATGAACTCATTATTTGACTTCTATTTGACCTCTAGAGGTTACCTCAACCTCATACCTCAGTACATGTCCCGCACTTTCCAATTCCGCAATAAAAAATAGCGGTTCTCAGTTAAAAAGAGAGGTTGACCTGAAAATAACCTCAAAAATGAGTTTCAAGGTTAAATCCAAGGTCACCATCCGATTCCTTGGTCAAAGTTACTAAAGGAATGACCTTGACCTTTTCCAGAAATGAAGTACTTTACCAAATATTCAGCCGTCCCGGGACTTAATTGACACTCGTATATTAGATTCCTTCAAATGTTTTCAGAAATAAAAATCACGCAGATTTATATGAGGTGAACGTTGGCTTACAAATAGGGCCTCCATATGCAATCCAAACGAGTGCCATATGTTTAATTGAGATAAACTGCAACATTGACTGCAGAGTGTGGAGGTGCTCCATCAAGATGAAATTACATGCGACATATAAATAAATAAATACATTTTCTGGTTAAACGATATAAGCAGAGTCCTTCTCACAGAGAACGGTGACATTTCCTATTCATTTGCAACTGCGTTCAGAATCAAATTTGACTGGTTGTAGAGAAATCATTTACGTCAAACGATGAATATTTTCAAATATAACGTTATGCGGAATGAATGTGAAGAAATATTTGTAAAAGTCCCTTTTGCACAATCGAAAAATTCATTTTAATTTTAAAGGCAATAATATCAGTTGCCGGCAGCTCAATAAACAACAAAAATTGAACAACTTTAGATTCGCTGATGACATGATTATCATAGCTGGAAATCCTGTTGCAACATAAGTTAATTGAGCTAGAAAAGAAATCATCTATAGTAGGACTCAAAATGATTTAAAGAAAACCAAAGTTATGAGTAAGGAAAATCCAGAAATTACCGTCAAAGAAGTCCACATTAAAAAAATTAAAAACATACCAAATACTACTATCGACATGGACTTGGATCAAGCAAAGATTATGAAAATAGTAGTTACACAAATACTACTGGATAGGCAGATGATTGGCATATGCCCGAAAAAAAAAAAAAGAAATGCATGCTTTCGATAAACAACAAAAGTGAAAAATGCTATATAAACCATTACCACCTTAAAATAGAACTACCCAGAGCATATAGCATCAAAGTTGGAGTACCCCAATCCTGCACTGTTCAGAAGTGGGCTTTTGAGATGGCATGCCCTTTTCATTTATTCGTTCGAAAACGAAGTAACATACTAAAATAATTCATTTGCTAAAAAGTTGTATTTTCAGTGGTTTAATCATAAAAAATATAAACGTTTTAAATGAGCCCATGACGTATTGTGTCTTGATAACTAAGCATTTCCGGATCTACAGTTATATTGAACTTTTTTCCTTATTTTTGGATGACGAATTTCCAGCCGAAATTTGGCGCATGTTTTCAAGTCATCTTGTAAATAGGTAAACTTTATTTTTTTGCAGGAGGTAATCTCGTTAATGTGTTTTGAGTTCAACATCTCAATATTTATTAATTAAGTTAGTTCTTTTAGAACATTTTTAACAGCATTCTGGTCAAACTTTATTAATAAAACACATTATTTTAGGTTCATCTAAGTTTTTTTTTGGGGTACCATTTCTCGGGAACCCCAAATGCTGAGTATCTGAAATTTTTAGATAAGTGTCCAAATGGCAGCTCAAATTCTATTTCCATTTATACTTTAAGGCTAGGGTGTCAAAAAAATTGCTTTCTGGGTATCATTGGAAATGCACCGTTCAATTTAAAAACACGTGGTTCTACCTTGAACAACTTTGTAAAATGTGGTAATTTCTTTACCGAAGTACGTTTTAATTAGTCCTTCTATATCATGTCAAATGGTTGCAGCACAGGATAAAATATTGTATTATATATTATAATGCTGTTGCATCTCTTAGTTATTGTGTAACATCGGAACGACTTAATCGATTGAAGTCATATTAACACAAAATATTTTTTAGTTCAGACCTTTTCTAAAACCTGATAACTGGCGTTGGTGTCACGATATTAAGAAATACAATATTTATAAATTGAGATAATGCAAATTTACACAATATATTCTTCTACTACTAATTTTAGTAAATGTGGACCGATATTTTAATTAATTCTTTTATCGACCATGCTTTAGGACCTCCTACATACGAATTCTTCCTATAAAACGCAACAACAGACTTTGCAAACCAAATAATTTGTTCAAAACAGGTTAAATTGATGTACAGTATATTCTAATAATAATGTCATTTGCTTCCCCTAACTATATCATCACGAAAGTCCTTATATTACTTAAGGTTTATCACTAACTGATCGTTCATATAAATCCGTTTGATGTCACAGTGATACAAAAACCATTCAACTTCACTGTTTCTCCATAATTACATAAAATTCAGAAACAAGCTATTCACCAATACATTACTAAATTATAAATATTCTTCATACAAAGCAAAGAAAGAAGTTAAATTCTATAAGTTAAACAATGTAACTTAACAAAAATTTTATAGTTACATCGTTCGTTTATTGATAGTGTTACGAAATTTACCCAAAGCCGACCCTGTGTCATTTCAGCACGACAACAAACGCTTCAAGATAAAAAAATACGATTCTCGAAAAGGCTCGGCAGCGGAAGGAACGATGTTGATTTCTACTGGAGAATTCTACGCTGGTGATATAAAAGAAGAACGCCACGATCGCCAGGCAGTTATACCGCGACGACTAGCTTATATGAAAATGTATTGTGAATCAGCTGTTTTAAATGTAAATAAAGTTCTAGAAAAGTGAAAGTAAATATTAGTTGTTATAATTTTTAAATTGAACCCACGAAGTATATTGCAATTTGGTGTTAGAAGTGAAGGATTAAGTCAGTTAAAATCGTAATTTGATTCATGGAAACTCGAAGAATGGAAAAAACCGACGAAACTACCAGAAAAATGATCAAACAGGTTACGGAGGGACTAGACGAAAAAATAGCACAGATTCTAGAAAAACGTGACAAGAAGGAGAAACAACATCAAGAAGAAATTCAACAAAGGTTAGTGAAATCTTTTGATGATAAACTTAAAGTTGAGCTAGGAAATCTTGTCACTAATATCGATGAAAAACGTAAATTAGAATTAGAAAATCTAGTCACTACGATGAAAAGCGAACAACAAAATCTTGTTTCCACGATGGAAGAAAAACAACAAAATTTAATGGAAGGATTATTCTCGAAATTTGTAGAAAAACAAGATCAAATTGAATTAAATCGACACGAAACTGAACAGAAAAGACAACTGCAATTCGAACAATTAATGCAAATAGTAGGACAAGTTAATGAAACAGTTAATGAAAAAATGCAAATAGTTGAGTCAGATATAAAAGAGATAAATGATGACATTAAGACCATAAAAAATACCGTGGATACTCTTGAAACAAAAGTAGATGATCTTGATTCCATCCAAAGTCAGGTAATCAGTTCAATTCAAGATACAGTTCAAGATCAAATCAGTTCCATCAAGCAAACAGTACACACTGAAGTACAAGATAAAATCTGTGCCATCCAAAATAAACTAGAAACAGAAATTAAAAAAATGCAACAGGACTTACAGCGAGGAAAATACCAGAACACCGTGAGTACCAAAGGTTCCTTTAGTAAACCACCCACATTCGACGGCAGTTCATCTTGGCCCATGTATAAACGGCAATTTGAGGCCGTGGCTACAGCTAATGGATGGGATAATCATGAAAAATCCACATGTCTGGTAATTTCGCTAAGAGGTCCGGCCCTGGAGCTCCTCCAAAGCATTCCAGTCGATGAACAAGGCAATTTCGACAGGATCATCGCCGTCCTAGACAAACGCTACGACAATCAATCCTTGAGCCAGGTATACCAAGTCCAACTCAGTGGAAAAACGCAAAAATCCGGTGAAAGCCTCCAAGAATTCGAAGCGGAAATTAGACGGTTAGTTCACTTGTCCTACCCAGACCTGCCAGAGGAAACGAAAGACCAGTTGGCCACACAGAGTTTCATAAACGGCATCAGAGATGTGGAAGTACAAAGAAATTTAAGACTGAGTGGCGTCAAGAAAAGTAGTGAAGCTCTACTTCGGGCTTTGGAAGTAGAGGCCGTCATGAACATGTCCAAGCCAAGGGTCCGAGCAGTTTCCTTCAACCAGGAAGAGTCAGAGTCACCATTTCAAGCGCTGCTGGCTGGTCTGAACAAAATATTAGAACGGTCACAAAGAACTGGCACCAGAGGGGCATGTTACCGCTGTGGACGGACAGGACACTTCCAACGTGATTGTCGAGTGAGGCCACCTGAACGATCACCGACCAGGGGTAACCAACAAAACAGTCACTTATCCAGGGACCGTCAGTCAGTCAGCATAGGGGGGCGAATGCTGACTGTCCCTCCACCAGCCCCCAAAACGTTATCCATCCGGGGATTTTGCCGAGATAGCGGCAGCCTAGTCATCAGAGGCTCCAACAATGGGCGAGCAGTTACCATCACCATCGATACCGGCGCCGCTGTGTCCATTGCCAAGTCCAGGGTTTTGAGAGCATCAGAAATTCGGCCAGTTACCAATAACATCCAGCTCAGAACAGTCACAGGCGAGTCCATGTCAATACAGGGTGAGGCAGATGTCATGCTACAGATAGGGGACAACATGATCCGGCATAGGGTCCTGGTAGCGAATATTGAGGACGATTTTATACTGGGAATGGACCTAATTAGCCAGCATGGATTTATGTTCGACCCGAGATATGATGTTCTTCGGTTTCTGAATGAGGAATTTGTATTGACACGTCCCGTCAACACATCAGTCACGCCCATAAAAATTGTGGCAAAGTCTTCAGCTAGAATTCCCGGTCGAACTGAACAGATTATTCATGGGCAGCTAGACAGCAATCCTGGGAGCTGCGTTGGAATGGTGGAGCCCGTACACTCAGCTCATGACTACTTGGTTGGACGGGCTATAGTCAAAACCGGACGAGATATACCAATCAGAGTCCTGAATTTGTCCAACAACGACATCAGAATTACCAATGGTCAAGAGATAGCTTGTTTCGAGCCAGTAGAGACCATCATCAATTGCGAAGAAGAGTACCAGACGTCGGTGAAGGAGACAGGGCCCGATAAAGAGTTCCTACAACAGTTTGCTGACCACTTGACACACTTGACACCAGAGAACCAGAAGAAAGCCAAGCAATTTATCACAAAACACTGGCAAATTTTTAACAGTAAAAATGGAACCACCGGTCGCACCAACATCATCCAGCATCGAATAGATACCGGAAAGGCTCAGCCCATCAGAATACTACCTAGACGACTACCATTGGGGCAACAACAGGCAGTCGAGGAAAACATCGAGTCCATGTTACAAAATGGAGTTATTGAGCCATCCATCAGTCCATGGTCTGCTCCCGTCGTGCTAGTTAAAAAGAAGGATGGAACCACCCGATTTTGCGTGGATTACAGAAAGCTCAATGACGTCACGAAGAAAGACAGCTATCCACTACCCCGAATCGATGACACTTTGACCACACTAGCAGGCTCCCGTTGGTTCTCCACACTAGACCTAAAAAGTGGATATTGGCAGGTTGGTCTGCACGCAAACGACAGAGAGAAGACAGCGTTCTCCACCAGTAAAGGGCTGTTTCAGTTCACGGTCATGCCCTTTGGGTTATGTAATGCACCCGCTACATTTGAGAGGCTAATGGAGTATGTACTGAGCGGGTTAACATGGAGGACGTGCTTAGTATACCTCGACGACATTCTAGTCATGGGCCAGACATTCGACGACCATCTGAAGAACCTGGGCGAAGTATTCTCCAGAATTAATAATGCCAACCTGAGACTCAATCCGAAGAAGTGTTCCTTGTTTCAAAAAGAAGTAGAGTTTTTGGGCCACGTAGTGTCCGAGTCAGGAATCCGCACCAACGAAGACAAGATAGAAGCCATCCGCGATTGGCCAGTTCAAAGCTTCTTGGGCCTATGTTCATACTACCGGCGTTTTGTTGAGGGATTTGCCACCATCGCCGCCCCTCTACATCGGCAGACCACTGATAAAGAGACCTTCCATTGGAATCAGGATTGCGAAACATCATTCAGGCGACTGAAGGCAGCACTATGTTCCAGCCCAATCCTAGCCTTTCCTACACAGTCCGGCAAGTTCATCTTAGACACCGACGCCAGCAACACAGGTTTGGGGGCCGTCCTATCCCAGGTGCAAGATGGTGAAGAGAGGGTGATCGAGTACTACAGCCGTGGATTCTCGAAGCCAGAAAGAAATTATTGCGTCACCAGAAAAGAACTTCTTGCAATAATAAGGGCTGTGGACCATTTCCATAAATACCTGTATGGTCGCCATTTCTTAATCCGAACAGATCATGCCGCACTCAAATGGCTGCTGGACATGAAGACACCGGAAGGACAACTGGCCAGATGGATGGAGAAATTACAGCAATACGACTTCAAGGTGGAACACCGTGCCGGCCGGTTGCACAATAATGCCGATGCCCTATCCAGAAGACCCTGTAGAGCGGAATGCAAGCATTGTCTGAAGACGGAACAGCGAGAGGGTATCTCCATCAGGCAGATCCGAGTGCAGGCCAATGAAGACTGGACAACGGAACAGTGCATCCAGGACCAAATGGCTGATCCAGACATCGAACCAATCTTGTCACTCAAAATGAGAGGGGCACCCAGGCCACGATGGGACGAGGTAGCTAGATACTCCGGCGTGCTGAAATCGTTATGGGCTCAGTGGGACTCTCTAAGAGTAGACAATGGAATGCTCAAGCGAGTTTGGGAAAGCGCTGATGGACGAGAAACCAAGTCCCAACTGGTAGTTCCGAAGAAAAAGGTACCAGCCATCCTGACCGAAGTACATGATGGAATTACCGGAGGCCACCTGGGCATGAATAAAACCCTAGACAAAGTTCGCCCGCGGTACTACTGGGTGAATTACTTCGAAGACGTCAGAGCTTGGTGCCGCAAATGTGCCACATGTGCCGCCAGTAAGGGCCCGAAGACCCGGACCAAGGGCAGAATGCAGCAGTACAATGTGGGCGTCCCATTTGAGAGAATTGCCATCGATGTCGCCGGTCCGTTTCCCGAGTCTGAGAGGGGGAACAAATACATTCTGGTCGCAATGGATTACTTCAGCAAATGGCCTGAGGCATATGCGATACCCAACCAAGAGGCAACCACGGTAGCGACGGTGCTAGTAGAACAACTATTCAGCAGGTTTGGCGTCCCGATGGAATTACATTCAGACCAGGGGCGTAACTTCGAATCGAATGTATTCCAGAAGGTCTGCACTATGTTGGGGATCAGGAAAACGAGAACAACACCATTACACCGGACCTTGGAACAACACCTATCCAAGGTCGTCAGCAATAACCAGCGTGATTGGGATGAGCATATTCCCCTATTCCTGTTGTCATATCGCTCTGCTGTACATAATAGTACAGGCCTGACCCCAGCCAGGGTCTTATTCGGAAAGGAGCTGCGATTACCATGCGACTTGGCATTTGGCTCCCCCGAAGAACCTCCCCAAGACATCGACGATTATGCCGACCAGCTCCGACATAACATGCTGGCAATACACTACTTAGCCCGAACGCAGATGTTGGCCACCAGTGACCGGATGAAGACGCGATACGACCTCAAGGCCAATTCAGCCGGGTTCCAGGAGAGGGACAAAGTCTGGCTGTACAACCCCCAACGGAGCAAGGGTAAATCCCCAAAGCTTACACCCGCCTGGGATGGTCCATACGAAGTGGTCAAGAGGCTGAATGATGTCGTCTACCGGATCTGTCGAAACCCCAAGGCTAAATTGAAGGTGGTTCACTTAGATCGACTCGCTCCCTACCATGGAGGGGATGTTTCTGATCGGGACGATCAGAATTAAAGGGGGGGCAGTGTTACGAAATTTACCCAAAGCCGACCCTGTGTCATTTCAGCACGACAACAAACGCTTCAAGATAAAAAAATACGATTCTCGAAAAGGCTCGGCAGCGGAAGGAACGATGTTGATTTCTACTGGAGAATTCTACGCTGGTGATATAAAAGAAGAACGCCACGATCGCCAGGCAGTTATACCGCGACGACTAGCTTATATGAAAATGTATTGTGAATCAGCTGTTTTAAATGTAAATAAAGTTCTAGAATAGTGAAAGTAAATATTAGTTGTTATAATTTTTAAATTGAACCCACGAAGTATATTGCAATAGAGTAAAAACTATGGAAATATTAGTAGGGAAAATAAACGTAATGGTAATCACTTAAAAAATAAATGAAATTACAACATCTCTAATTAGTAAAGTTTTATCAAAATACATTTTGAACTACTATAACTAATAATGTCTCAACTGTTAAAGCGTTATTTCCTTGAAAAACATACTTAAGTTGCTACTAGTGTTATGAACAGAAATTAGGTATATAACATTCTAGTGAAACCCAACCGAGTTCAGTGGTTATGCCCGAAGAACAACATCTTATTATTGCATTTACAACAAATCACATCTATTTTCCTTATTTTCTTTCTCATCATCTCCATTATCGTCGCGCATATTAGATGCTATTTTGGATCCTGAATAAGTGTTTAGTTCCTGAAATATATGTCTTTTGACTTTGTCCTCTCTCTCTCTCTCTCTTTGCTGTTCAATGGTGTTTTCTTTTGTCACGAAATGATTCTCTTGACTTGGTGTTAAAAATGATTTTTCTGTCTACGATTTATTGTTAAATACTTTATTGGGCATTGATCGACGATTCTTGATAATTGCAGCAACTGTTATTCACTTTAAATACTTTTAAGTTGAGCTATTCAACATTAACTCGTATACTGGTACATCTGGTGGATTAAACATATCAATGTGGTAGCGACAGTAAAGATATTGTTAAAAAGCTCCTATAGTTTGAGAAATAACTTCAGCTGCAAGAGTTTTCAACAGAGCAGATGTTGGAGTTTAATGGTAACATTTTTAATGGAACCATATTCTCCTTAGTTTATTTGGAAAGGTTGTAAGTAATTATTTACCAGTCCTGATATTCGCCAACTCCACTATAAGCAACACGGACTAGTGCGACAAGTTAGTTTATTGACACTATAAATAGATATAGTTTTCAGTATATATCTTTTAGGCAAATTGAGTCTTAAGAAAGAACACTGCTCTTAGATGGTGTGAGTGGTCTAAAAAACTTGATAGCATGTAAATATGTTTCTCTTTACAATTCACAGGTAGGGACATGCGACATTCTTGATTGTCTAAATGAAAGCAGTATGAGCCTGGAATGGCAGCCAAAGTAATGCAGCCATTAAAAGAATAAATGTATGTCATTGTTTGAACATTTGAGTATTGCTCCATCTGAACCAACTATTTCGATCTGCGGAATTTCTTTGTAGGTAAAAAAATTGTATTTTTAATGGATTTTTCCCTGCTCTTTATAGAAGCGGCTGGTTTTCTGACCTTCAGTAGCTAATACTCTTTCTAGTACTGTTAATGAACTATTTATTCATGTATAATCACAGTAATAGATATGTTTGTGTAAATATGAATCAATTTTTAATTATAGAAGTTGAGTCGCCACTCGCCAGTTATCGTGTAGTTATGTACCATCCTCTCCACAAAACAAATATATTTTAAGTAGGGCTTTTGCTTTAGGGAGAGGCAACATTGGGAATAAATGCCCTAGAGAGGGAAAATCGAAAAGAAAAAAAATCCTAGAGAGAGGGGCTTGAAATATTAAATTTTGCTATTATTCTATTGGCAGCTATTTATGAGAGGAGAGTTATGCAAATATAGTGAAATGCACCCCACGTTTTTTACTCTGAATCGTATTATTCTGTTAATAACTTAAATTTTTGTGTATTTTTATTTTGAGGTAATTAATCATGATTGATTTTTCGACTTTCTACTGCTGTAATATAAACTGTTCATATTTAAAAATTATTTTCTACCTTTTAGTTCGGTTTGATATTAAAGCGTGTTTTTTAGTTTTTTTTACTATAATTATTTGCAATAGCACCGGAACTTGGTCGTTCGGAAATCATTCTCATATGCACCAATCAGCTCGTGAAAAGTAAGTCGCTGACAAATTGTAACTAAAACAAAGAGAGATGAAATGTCCATATTGTTAAAATATATAATTAATAATTGCAAAAGTTGTAGTTTTTATTATTGTTAATAACTGACCACAAAATAAAAGCTATTAATTATGTAGCTTTAGCGGTTTTTAAGATAAAATATTGATTTTTATCGCGAAATGTATTCCGAAATCCAGGAGTTTCAGGAAAATCTACCTCACAGAGACTCCAAATCGGGAGTCGTACTGTGAGTAATGCCGTTTCCCTGTGATTGCTATGATAGAAATCAACGAAAAAATCCGTAGGTTTACTAAAACCTGTCAAAGAAAGTTAGTATAAAATATGAAATTCTAATAATTTTCATATATTCACTAAAAACTACGTAAAAGAACCAGTTTCGCAACATGGGGTTTTGGCCACAATTAACTTTTATTACTTTTGAGAACATTGTGTTATCGAATAGAAGTTTCCACTTATAAAGAAGTTGAAATGCCTTGTAAGTTTAATAATGTAAACAGCCTCAGCTTTAAGGTGTTCTAATTTGGAAAAAAAACTGGATTTAAATTAACGGGGTTATTCCAGCTAGTTATGAAGAGCTTTTTTCATAAGCTGTTTTGCATAATTTAATTGGAGCACGTCACTCTTTGTTTTTTCTCATTTTAATTAATGATTTCAAGAGCAAAATGCGATCAAAAGCAGCGAAATTGGACTTAACGGAATAAATATCGCACAATTGCAGAATTGTTACTTACGCTTAATTTTTATAAACAAATGCAAATATGCGAAATTATCTGACCTACATAGTCAATCTCCTTTACAGGCACTTCAAGTAACATTGAACCCATATGATAAACAGGTTATATTGCAATTCAATTTTGTTTACAAAGTTGTTAATAAATGAAATTTTTTGGATGTCTTATTTATTAAAACATTTTAAAACGGTTTAGCTGCCTAGCTACTTTGTAAATGTTTTCTATCATTCCCCACCTTTCATGTTGAGTATATTCATTTTACTATTAACTATTCGATATGAGTGCAAATATTTTTAGGAATAACACTTTTGGTCAATATAAATCAAAGCCCTTAGAACTATGGTATAAATTAATTTTTGTAAATTGTTGTTGTCATTGTAATTATGTCGTTAATATAGTATTATTTTCACACTAGTCCGAATAAGTTTTATAATCATCAATCAGAAGACAATAAATATATTCATTTAAAAAAAAACCGACTTCAAAAAAATGACTAAACTAAAAAGCATGAAATAATTTTTTGCTAGTTTAGGAAGTACATTTATGAGTTGTACTTCGCAACTTCGCTGTTCAAATTGGCATCGACTTCAGAAAAAGTATTTAATGGTTGTAGCAAAAAATTATTTCATGCTTTTTAGTTATTTTTTTGAAATCGGTGTTTATTTTTTTTAATGTATTTATTTTACAATTTTTAGTGATGCAATGGCTTAATTGGATGCAGTTTTCAAATCTAATTAACTTTATCGATATTGCCAAAAATAAGGTGTTTTACTTTTAAGCATCATTTATTAGTTTGACCAACCTTGCTGTTGCATAGAATAACGTGTTTTCTAAATATGTATATGTTTCAAGAAAATTGTGTATATGATTCTAACTTAGGTGGACCCACTATATTGTAATTATACTATTTATTTAATAGCCTCCTCTCTACGGAATCTTATAATAAATCGTAATACAGTTTTAATTGATATAGTATAATAGGACGTAGTTTTCAATTCTAATAAATTTTGTCTGATAACAATTTGAGCTAATATTAGAAATAAAGGAACTTAATTTAAACAAAATTTATATTCTTTATTAAACCTAGTACACAATTTGGAAAAGTGACATGAAGATCTATTATACAATTTTTAGTGATGTGACATAATAGATGCATTTTATAATTCATATTACTTCTGTTTCATAAGAATTTTATATATTATTATAAATAACGGTATTTTACTTTTAAGTAAAATTCATATTTGCTGACAAACCTCATACAGTTGAAAAAGTGACACGTAGGTAATGAATACTAAAGTAAATATTTTTATGAAGAATAACTTGTTCTCTAAATAATATGCATACGAACTTTTTCTGTTTGAATCCAACTAATGACACACTGTATATAGAAACCAGCTGAGAATATCCGTCTTGAAGTTGATTAACTGACATTTATTTCAACTTATTTCCAATAAACTTTTAATTTATTACAATTTTTAATAATACAGCACAAGTGGATGCATTTTTCAATTCTAATAACCTTTGTTTGATTGCAATTTGACATATTATAAACAAATAAAGGTACTTCCGTTTTAAACAAAATTGATATATTTTTTGAAAGCTAGTATATAGCTGGAAAAGTTACACATATACTTATTAAACAATTTTTAGTGCAGTGGCATAAGTAGATGCAGTTTTTAATTCGATTTACTTCTATTTGATAACAATTTTAGATATTAACAAGAATAAAGATACTTCACTTTTAATCAAAATTCCTATTTGAATACAAACCTCGTCTACAGTTTTTCTCCTAAATTATTAATAAAAATATATCGTTTGATTTATGAATACACACTGTATATACAAACCAATCGGAAATCTTCACTTTGAACTTGATTAACTGACATTTATTTTGATTAATTCAATTTATTTACAATTTACCCCAAGTTTCGAATAGAAACATTTTGCATATTTCTAATACCAGCAACTCCACCAACGCCTGTTTTCGTTAAATTTTTTTTCCGATTTTCTAAAAAACGGTACAAGCTATGCTATTGAAAAAATATATGGTACCATTTCGGGATCCCCTGGAACTTTTCCAATTTCTTTTTAATTTATTATACCCCATATTCCGAAAAGAATTTTTTTCTATATTTTTAATACCAGCGACCCTACTAAAGTTTCCTGTATAAGAAAGTCGGTAAAAAAGTTTTTCTCGAAAAAAATATGGGACTACTTCGGGATATCCCGGAGGTAATCTATTTTTTTAAAATTTATTTCCTGTTCCCAATATTTTTTTCCCATATTTTCATTAATCCAGCGACTCCACCAAACCATACTATATAAGAAAGTCGGTAAAAAAGTTTTTCCCCATTTTCTAATAAACGGTACAAGCTATGTTATTGAAAAAACTATAGGCCACTTCGCGATCCCCCGGAACAGGTTGCAGTATAAACGGTCGAAATTCCTTGTGCCATTTTCGAGTAAGCGTTGAACAACCATAAAAAAACATAAATACAGACGAATTGAGTACCTCCTTCTGAAGTCGGTTAAAAAGACATTAAGGATTATAGTTTTCATTGGGTTGTATTTATGAAATCATCAGATCTGTAACTGTAAATGACGGAAACTTTTAGGTTACGAAGAAATCCACCGGCAATAACATTGAACATGTTGTATAGACACTGTTGCATTGGTAATGTAGAGGAGATATTTATATAAAACTAAACCGCCAATATCATACATAAATAAAAAATAATTTAATCAATTATTAATATAAATTTAATTCAAATGAAGTAATAGCATAAGCTTCGCCAATTTTTCTAATTTTGCCACAACTTTATTTATTATAAAGAAAAGAATCTTAATAATCTTCAAAGTTGAAAATTTAATGAATATTGGTCCAATTTCGACCACTGGGCTACCGCTAGTAGTAGTAAATGTGGAGCATGATCTTCACGTATCACTTCAACATAATGACGACAAGAAATAGAGAGATAGAGAGGTGAAAGAGAGGGAGGGAGAGAGAAAGAGAGAGAGAGAGAGAGAGAAAGAGAGAAAGAGAAGTTCAAATACTTTTTGCCTTTCAGAATATTTACAATAAATTCTCGTAAATAATAGCAAATAGACTCGTGAAGATATAGCACCAGTAACATTCCTCTTAAGAATATCCTAGGAAAGAATCGAAATCTATACATCGATTCAAATTGAGCAGACGAAGAAGAAAGATAGTACTTGTAAAACAAATCTGACGTTGAACCTAGCGTAATCGCTAAAGGTAAAACAGATTTAATAGGCTGGGAAAATCTAGATCGTTTAATAGACAAAGGTTAGTATAGATGAAGAAATGGACAATGAATACCATTTTAAGAGGGCGCGTCAATAATATCGGATAAAAACCAATGTTCGACTGCTTATTTTCTTGTCACTCCTCGTATAGTTAAGATCAAAAAGTTGTTCACGTTGTTGGCCTCGAATTTAGAGATATCTTAGGCTATTCAATAACTTTTCCATCTAATCTAAGATTAACGGAAAAGTTAACCAATTAGAGGACATACGACTTTGTTTTTCACCTTCAAACGATACCATTATCTTTTTTTTTGCACTGAAAATGTCAAATCGAGTTAAGTGTATCTCGAACGTTATGAGCCGAATAAAAACCCATACGACATAATAATTTTCCACGAATTATGTCGAACCTTGTGATTGACTTTACGTGAACTTGAACTTCATGCACGCACAGCCACCTAATTGGAATAAAACAACATTTAAATTGTTGTCGTTTTGCAATAATAACGTTGCATTTCCGCATTTAGTCTAATCTCCAATTAATAATAGATTTTACCGATTTTTAGGTAAAACACAAAAGTCGGGTAATAGGAAATATGCAACACGGAAAATGTACGTTAGATCGGGGGCAGTTTGCAAGAAAACTAGCGTCAAGCAAAAATATTGACGAGCGGAAGTTGGAAGGAAGTAGGTGGAGTATGAAAAATAGAGAGAATGAGGCCGAAGGTGTGATCTATTATTATTTTAATGTCTACTTTAATAGATTGTTATGCATTTTCGAGGCTGAACAAACTTTCCATGTAGACAATTTTGATTTTATGCTTAAAACGAGCCTTCCATTGTTTATTTATAATAACCTAGTTTAATATAGATAGTTATTATCTTAATTACACATATTAAAATCTGAAATTAGCTTTTGCTATTTTGATAAATGTAGTTTTTAGTCTATTTAAATTGATACTAGTTGGCGAGCCTCGGCTTTGTATGGGGTAGACAAACTGATGTTTCATTTTAATGTAAATATTATTAAATATTTTAAAGAAATTCCTATAAACCGATAGCAGCGCCACCTGCCCGATCTAATTGTAAATCTAAAACATTCCAGGAACCCACTAAAATACACAAAAAACTTAAATCAAAATCGGTTCAACCTTTAGGAGGTAAAAAAAAATTGTGGAATTAACAGGTCAGTTGAAAATAAGCCAAAAACTCTTGTATTTTTTTAAGGAAGCTATGTGTAGATTTTTACTACTACTTTTACAGTCTTATACAAAAAAATTTGCATTTAAACCGCATGTGAAGCTTCAAATGTAGATACCAAAAAATATATATATCTTTACTAAACCCTCTAACAATGACAAACCACTTTTTTAATAATTCAAAATAAATCAGAACTACACCGCAAATTGACAGAATATTGAGAGTATATTGCAAAATCGCTATAGCTGAGATATCCTTTGCAACGAATATAATATTTGTATTCGTTACTTTTGAATTGTTTATGTTGTTTACATTCTAAAGGATAGTTTGTAAAAGTACAGTTTTTTTAAACGTTTATTTATACAGGGTGTAAACGGTTTGAGTGCAAAGATTTTGAAGAACAATACTTCAGGCAAAAACAAATCAAAAAGCTTTATAACATTTTCTAAAATAAACTATAGTTTTGCCAAAAAGAACACACAAAGTTAGATTTTATGTAGCCCTTGCTACAGTGAATAATACAATAATTTCGATTTCAAAATGTCGGTAAATCTAAATATGTAAATACTCAAGAGCTTATACATCTTTAATAGCCACATTAAAAATGAAAATTGATTATTTAAACTCGAAATATGCTTTTATAATTTAGTGTAAGTTTCTCCGAATAGATATGGCAACGTGGCATACAGACCAACTTATTTACTACATTTTTTACTTTAACGACGACTGAGCGTTACGATTGTTTTTTGCGATTTCGATTCTTGTAAATAAGAATAGATAAACGGTAAAGTGATTTGAATGATATCTATTTTATGTAGACTTCGTGGTTTGCTTTCCATCTAATATATTTTTTAAATAAATAAAATTGGTTGTGATTAGTGTGTAAGTTCGAAAATTAAGAATAGTGCGACAGTATTTATTTGTGATAAATAATGGCCGATTATACAATTAGGGAAAGATATGACATGCTCTTAATTTATGGGGAAAGCAGACGTAATTGCAGAATAGCAAGAATGTTATACAGGGAAAGGTTTCCAAACAGACGCCTGCCCAATGCTAGGACATTCGTAGCTGTTTCGCAGAGGCTTCTGGAAACAGGTAGTGTAATACCACAAATAAACAATCGCCGACCACAGCGACATAATCGTATCTTAGCTGCTGAGGATCAAATACTAGACCTTATCGACATCAACCCATATCGTAGCACACGGAGTATTGGAAGTGAGCTGCAAATTTCTCACACTGTTGTTCATAGAACATTACGGGAACAATTGCTCTATCCATATCACATGCAGCGGGTTCAAGGGCTTTCAATTGATGATTTTCAACCAAGACTCAATTTCTGTCGTTGGTTCCTCAGAAAACATCGACAATTTCCTAATTTTGTGAACAATATTTTAACAACAGATGAAGCAAGTTTTAATAGGAATGGTATAATAAATTTTCATAATACGCATTCGTGGTGTGAGGTAAATCCGCACGAAATACGCCAGTCAGTATTTCAACACCAATTCTCAGTTAACGTGTGGGCTGGAATAGTTGGTGAATACTTGGTTGGGCTATTTATACTACCTGAACGTTTGACAGGTGAGAATTACCTTTATTTTTTGAACAACACGCTACCAGATTTGTTAGATGAAGTGAACCTACAAACACGTTCCAGTATGTGGTACTTACATGACGGAGCACCTGCCCACGCACGTCATCTAGTTGTCGACTTCTTAAATAGAACATTTCCCCGTCGTTGGATTGGTCGAAACCGACATATACGTTGGCCAGCAAGATCTACTGATCTCAAGTAAGGTTTACACGACTCCAATTATTGACGAGAATGACCTTAGACAACGCATTTTTGACGCTGCTGACGAAATCCGAAATATTCCATGAATTTTTTCTCGCATACGTGAAAATTGGATTAAACGGTGTCGTGCTTGTGTCGATAGTAATGGTGGGCAATTTGAACATTTGCTGTGAATAATCCGTTGTTTCAACTCAGTTCTATCATTATAATAAATTCGGTAAGTAGGATTACATATTTACTTGTCTAATATAAATAATATTAATTAAATCAGTAATAATGACTCTTCGAATAATTTAACTGGTAAAAAACTACATATACAGATCTTTTGAATGAATATCATATTTACCTAACTTTGTATAATAGCATAAAAGAAACCGCCAAATACAAATTCTAATTGCAATACCTTGTATTAAAAACGTAAATATTTTCAACAAAATATTTCATACATTTTTATTTAATTCTAAAGTCAATATCATCAGTCAATACAAAAACACAGGTGTTTATTTTTTTGTCGGCGTAGTCATTCCTTTATTATTCGCGCTAAGAGTGAATCTGCTTCGAACGCGAGCGACGTTGCCCGATTGACAATAATTTACTTAATATGTTTTAGGGAATTTCTTGGTTATTAAGGCATACTGACCATAGTGGTATAAGTTAATTTGGTGTATACTACCTCCACCTAAAATATATGCACTCAAACTATTTACACCCTGTATATTTAAGACCGGGTGATCTATCTTCCGTCCGTGCCAATAAATTGTTTAACTGAAAACATTATTTAACCCTTAAAATATGAATATTAAGAAACCAAAAATATAGGTATTATTTTTAAACACGAATAAACAATAATCATTTTTGAATAAAGATTTTTCCATCATTTTTCAATTATCTATGCTTTTGTCAAGTGATTTTTCCAATTCTCGAAGTTTCCTTGGACTTTCATCATCTTGAAATGATTGATCGCAAGTCCACGGGAACTTTGAGGAAGGAGTAACATTGTCCACCAGCTTCAGACTAATATTGATTTTCCCAAATTGGAAATTATTATGAAACCCTGGAAATTGTTAAATTAAAACTTTATTTTCACGCATTGAGCCTATTCTCATTTAGTAGTTAACTATAGAAAAGCTCCACGTTGAAAAGTTGAAAACACTACTTATAAAATTTAAAAAATTAAAAACTGATATAAAGATTTATGATTTCTCTATATCCCGTTTAATCCATTTACTTTCATTTTTTCTAAAACTTTCTAGATGCAATTACGAATCTAATGACACCTTGATCGTAATTTTCGGTTAAATTGGAATTAGTGTTTCGAAATACAAATAGAGTAGGTCCTTCTTACATTATTGTATAAATAAATGCATGATTTCAAGATATGCAACATATATTATTCGCCTGAAATCTTTAAGTATGCATTATTAATTATTATTACACGAAGTACTATAAAAGGAAAAAATACGAAAGCTATAGGGTTTAATGGTATGAATACAGAATTGAAATATGGAGGCAAAATGCAACCTACTACAACTGTACAATGCATATTGGAAAAGAAATAAAATTGTCATGAGACTGTTAAAAAAACGAGACTGTTATAATTGTGAAAATATTGAGTTATCAGCTTATTTCAAAACCTCATACAAAGCGATGATAAACGAACGATTGAAGATCATTACAGAAGAACAGAATGATTTTCGAAAAGGAAGATGATGAACGAAAACTTATTTATCATCTTAAATAGGATCTTATGGCAAGTGATAGCTCCTTTGAAAGGTATTGACAATACTTATTCAGCCATATGAATTTTGTTTGGGTTTAGGCCAATTTTGGAGGACAAATTAAATAAATACTAAAACTATTATTTCATTTCACTGCAATTAATTAAAGGAATTCTTACAGCTAGAGTTCAAAATATGATTCGTCTACTAGCTGACATAAATGCTTCCTCTTAGTAAATTCTTGTACTCGTTGGAGTGTCAACTGAACCTGCCCTGTATTCTGCAATACTTCGCTGTT
The DNA here is from genome assembly GCA_034190945.1 of Octodonta nipae. Taxonomy (NCBI): domain Eukaryota; kingdom Metazoa; phylum Arthropoda; class Insecta; order Coleoptera; family Chrysomelidae; genus Octodonta; species Octodonta nipae. The sequence goes on along the minus strand of CM067216.1, from coordinate 62,005,029 downwards.
TTAAAATGTTGATATTGTCGGGCTCCGTAGCGTAAACCTTGAAAAAAAAACTAATGGTGTCAAATACAGTGACCGAACTGACTATTCTATGGGACCTCGCCGTCCAAACTATCTATAACGATATTCCTCATCCAGCTAATGTCTTACTGCACTATAATAAGGCAGGGACACCTCTTGGTAAATGTTGTTTCTAAATTGTCGAATTCATCTGGATAATCCTCTAAAATTTCAAGAATTAATGGCTTCGTTGTATTTTGTAACATTTCCAAATACACCAGTTAACTTTGTACTGAGGAAAACTGGTCAACTATGTCGTCACATTTCTGGAATTTGCGTATGTTTTTCACGAAAGATATATGGATTTGTGGCACTCCAACCCCTTACATTTAGAAATGGTATTTTTATCGATAAAACAAATGGTTTTTGTTTAATGTTGGTTTCGATTAATTTGTTTGTCATAATTTTACACAATTTCAATCTTCTGTCGGGGTAGTCATCTGAAATTTGTATGGATGAAATTTATTTTTTACTAACACCTTATGTTCGTAGATAACTGTAGAGGAAATAGCGTTTACTACCATTTATGTCAAGTTTCGTCTTGATTAACTGTTGGTCGACCAGATCGTTTGGCATTTTTCTTTATTTAGAAAACTGTTAGTCTCACGTTATAGAAAATTATATAGTACATTTCTGTAATATTCCTTAATACAATGCCATTTAAATCATCAAAATTGCTCACACAGTTTTTGAATAATGACTGAGCATACATAAAAAAACGTGCCGACGAATTGATAACCTCCTCGTTTTTGGAAGTCGGTTAATAAAGAAGATTAGAAAGGCCACTTTGACAGAATGAATGATAATGGATTCCCTAAACAAAGAAGAGTTTATAAACACCAACGAAGAAATCTATGAAGATCTATAAATAGGTGACACGAGGAGTAGTGCCTAAACTCGGAAAGCCTATTCCATTAAAGATAGACAAAAGATGAAGAAGTTTGATTTCCAAAACATAACCACTTAAATGAGAAAAAACCTTATGTAATTAATTATTTATGTGCATACCGTATCCCCTCAAAAAAGTCTAGCGCAAATTAGTCATTTCACCTACTATAATAAGCATCATTAAAACCAACATACATCTTATGACATTTCGATTTATTGTTATAACTTTCAACGATACATTGAATTCAAATATTCTCACGCTTCCCACACGTTCTTTTAATACCATAGAATTATTATTAAGAGTCATACAATGCAATTCCAAGGAAACCCTTATATATTCTGTTAATTTCATATAATTTTTGCTATAATCTTGAACTTGAACTGTTGTGCAAAATATTCAAACAACGATTTCATTAAAAATTTACGTAAACAACTGCAGCGAAGGATACAAAACAAATTAGTCAAGTTGAACAGGTGCCTATAACAATTTAATGATACTTTTGGGTGGTTTCGCTTTCAACAGTGAAACTAAATTCATCAAAATTTGGCTACAAGATACAAGGTGATCGTGTTGTCAAAATCAAACTGATTCATAGATTGAAATTTCCGGTTCGGGTCGGTGTGAATAAACTGATTCGGAAGTATCGATTTTTTTATGTACAAGTTCTCATGGTCGGAGTCGAAAAAAAGATTTACTATTTTTCCGGATTGAGATCAGGAGATTGTGAAAATTTAATATAGATATTTAGATAAAATACACAGGCTGGCAAAATTTATAGATGCCCCCCCCCTATTTTCTAGAATTGAAGGAAATAAAATTGCTCTAATTAATTTTATGAACTTCGTTACTCTATTTGAATACTTTGTAAACATTTTTTTGTATGTGTAAGTGTGACAAGGGAAGATAAAAAATGAAAAGAAATTAATTCTAAAATGAAATGTAGTAAAAATTGCAAATTTCCAAATTAATACATGGTACCAACTTTAACACCCAGTATGGCTTCCTCTATTCTGGAGTAGTGATGTGACCCACCACACCATTTTAAAAATTCAATGATTGATTGCTACTTGTGGAAGACACTTCCATTCTCCTTCAACAGCTATTATCACCTCCAGTATAGTTATATGGGGTTAGGTTTACTAAATATTGCTCTACCGATCTTAATATAATCCTCCTAGATCGGATTCAAATCTGATGAGCTTGGTAGATAATCCAGTCTTTGTACATCTAATATAAATAAATTTTCACAAGTTCTTCTCTCCTAAGTTGAATAATTGGACTAATGACATTTTAGATGTAGTTATTTGCTGCCATCGTCTTGGGCAGTGGCGGATCCAGCCCCTTAATCCGAACCTCGTCGTTCTACTACTCCAAGTAAAAACCAATTTATCTGTTCTCTAGCCCACACTAAGCGGGCAGCCATTTGTCGTCTAGCAGTCGAGGCCCTTAAAGAATTTCATCCAAGTGTACGTCTCGAGTTCTGCCTACCATAAGTTCGTCTGAAATGTGTTCTGATGGTTCGGAAGATTATTTCGCGGTTATGTAGTAAAAAAAATGATTACCGGATACATTTTGTTTCTGTTACATATGTCTATCATACAAAAAAAATCTAAGTAAGAAAATCCCGAAAATACTACATTTTATTTTCTATAGGTATTTGTATAACATATTTAAAATGTATCAAATCTTTTATCTAGTTGGGAGTGTAAATAAGATGTTTTAAAATAAAACAAAGTGTTAATTACTTTATTTTTATGGAAAAATCCTTCCGCGTAATACAACGAACATATTTTCTTATACATTTATAGTTTAGAACTAAAATAACATATTTTAATGTTAAGTAAATTATTAATAGATTTGGATATTTATTAAAGAAGAATGTTATCTTTGGTCAAAGTTAATACTTTCTATTTTTTTGGAACTAGAAGCTTTTTTGATATGTAAATTATAGATGATGAAGAGCCCTTTATTTTTTATTTTTTATAATTAAAAAATATTAACAATTAATCGCGATATTAAAATTGTTTTTAAGGTTCTTTATGTAATGAAAAAAAACCGATGTAAAACTTCCACTTTTATATGCACAAAACATTACACACATGTATCTATTATTTCACATTTGGCAGGTCTTGTAATTTTTAATGTTTTTAAGCTACAAATAAAACATTTTTTATAAAAATATAACCGACTTCTACCTATAACTAAAAAGCTAAAAATACAACTCTAGCAAATAAATAACACATTCAATGTTGTAAGGTACCTACCCAGGAAGTAAAAAATGTAAACATTAAAAGGTGCTCATTCTGTACAAATTTATTACCTACCAATCTAGTATATTTTTGAAGTCGGTGCCAAGCAACAATCAAGTTTGATGAAGTGGTAGATAAGTACGCAATGAAGGATTTTATATTTGCTTGGCACCGGCTTCAAAATATACTAGATTGGTAGGTAATTAATTTGTACAGAATGAGCACCTTTTAATGTTTACATTTTTTACTTCCTGGGTAGGTACCTAACAACATTAAATGTGTTATTTATTTGCTAGAGTTGTATTTTGTTATAATTATTTTTAGTTTTTAGTTATAGGTAGAAGTCGGTTATATTTTTTTAAAGAATGTTTTATTTTTAACTTTTTAGTATTTTTGAACTCAGGTAGTTTTCATTCTTTATTTTTTATTTTGTAGGTATAACCTTAATAGACAGAACCAGGTAACATCGAAAGCATCAACATTACACAATGATACTTAATCATTTAAATTGACAGGTAAATCTTTACGAATAAAATGTACTAGTACGCGTTGACTTAATGAGCTCAAAATATATTTATGCCTTATGGACTACCCCATGTAACCCTTTTTCAACTTTTTTTGACAACCCTGTATAAGAAGATAAGTCCACTCCAACCTATGTACCAACCAGCCTGTACATACGACTGCCCACGGACAAGCATAAATTTGTTAGCTGCCTTCTGTAAACTATAGGACGGAGTAGAATCCAACCTATATTTACGGAGTCAAATCCGTCCTATATTTCAACCATAGTATATAACTCCTTGTGGGCTACCCCATAAATTATTTCCTTTTTAACATTTTATGTTATCGCCCTACGGAACATTAATTCCTCTCCACACTTTATGCAACTTCTTATGGGCTATAAAAGAAATAATTTTTTAATCACACTGTATAAATATAATTCAACTCCAGCATATATTTCAACCATCCTGTATATGATTTGCTTATGTCCACATCATATAACAGTTTTTTAATCACCCTATATAATTTTAATTTCACATTTTTTTCAACATTTTCATACCACCAAACATCCAGTCCACCCTATATTCCAACGGACCACTATCATTCTAGTCCGTCCTATATTTCAATCTTCATATAAATGCAACTCCTTCTACCACTTTACTTTGTGATTTTGTTTGCTATAACTAAACACCCTGTCTATAAGCCACCAAGTACCAGTTTAAAGTTTGACATGTGTTGTGAATGAATTTTCTATTAGGCCGGGAGAATGTGACAACCAAAAGTACCGTCTTCGCAAAATGGAAAAATTTGCATTTAAATAGGTATTTACCTGGTATACAAACAAAACGAGCTTGGTACTCATTGATTTAAGGAGCCGAAAATACTATGCTTTACTACCTATATGCTTGAGATGTACATAGAAAATTTTCAAATTCGCAATCAAAACTTCCAGTGCCTAAAATTACCGCACTATTACGTTGGAATAAATAAATATTTTTGAGGAAATGTTCATTATGTCATTTCGATGAAATTTTTGATAAGAATTTTGGAATTTTTGGCGATTTTCTGCAAAACTGCAAGTTGCACGTCGCAGAAAAGTATATGAGATCACCTAAGGATCTTACTTAATAGATTAAACGTTAAAAAACTATAGACATCCATAAGGAGTTATCGAAAAATCGACTAAAATATTAGGGATATCGGTCGATTTCCATGCACGCATGTGTTCATTCACAATTTTATCACTTTACCAATAGAATTCTTTTCCAAAATTTGAAGTTTCACCAATCCGGATATATACTTTATTAAACAAGACCATATTCTTTCAAAACGGTTCACCACAGGAGAAGAAATCAGGTAACTACATACAAAAAAAAGCGAAAAAAATACACGACGAATTGATAACCTCCTCCTTTTTGGAAGTCGGTTAATTAATTACTGCTCCAGTAGTGCACAGATACAGACATGCTAGTCTTATTACAAAATTTCTACTATACCATTGTTTGAGTAAAACCTCTGCATAAGCCTTTAATTTAAAATTTTCCTCTGGATGGTTTAGATTCTCATTTGGTCCGGTAGATGATTTTGGTTCATAACTAGTGTGTATTTATTCCTATAAAATCGGGAATTAGTAATATTACATTTCGTGTCCTATTTCTCTCATGCCTTCTTCGGTCAAATGTACAGTGGATTAAATTGATGTAATCATTTTCTCGATGTATTTTTATTCCCTTTCGTTGAGAAAGTAGTTTGACATGTTATCAATTACTCTGTTCGTATCAATTCCTTCATGTATTTTTTCCGGTTTTTAGTTTTTTGTACGATTTTAATAAAAAGCTAATGTCTGTACCAGGTTCTATATGACGGGATGTATTCGGTTTATCAAACTCAGATCTAAGGTTGTGCTTGTTCTTTTCGTGTGTTTTTCTAGTTTTAGTATATTGGGTCAGTTTGGTCAGTAGCAATTTTGAGTATATATAGACATACATCTATTCGAATGCAACGTCGTGACAAAATTTCAAAGCATTCGGTGAAAAACTTTCGCAGGTTTAAGATTTTGGGCCAACAAATATTTCAATTTTGATTCATTTAGATCGTGCCCTGCCTACAATTTGTACAAGTATACATAAAAATAAATACAAATTATTGAAATAAAAAAAATTCCTAAGAAATTATAATAAGTACCTAAAAATTATAAATGGAGAAATTCGAACATTAATTCGAATATGTGTTAACCAGCAGTATGTAGTGACTATTAAAAACGCCATGAATTATCACAAGTTATATAAATGGGATTTCCATATATATTGATAAATCATGTTTTTAGTTCAATAATTGTTAGAAACGTGAGAAATCGTTTAATTTTTACACAAACTCCTCGTGCTAAACACCATATTGAAAGGTAATGATTACATGGCAATATGTAAAAGATATAATTGCTAACTAAACGAATAAGCGATTAGAGCACTTCACAAGTAAAATACTGAATATTGTTTTCTGGAATTCTGATAATCGATTATACTAATAAAATGAAACAATTTGCATTGCCTTCAATCACTGCATTGAAAAGTAGCTGTATAACTTCGACAAAGATCTGGTCATGGAATGCATTGCATGTATACCGGTGAAAAGTAAATGAAATCTTTCCAATGTACGTATACCCCTATTTGTACAGTTATAAAACATTCTTGGTAATACAATATAATTTAAATTTTTATTTAAATTTAAAAGAGGGGGTTTACTTATAAAATATATATTAATTCTATACTGCGATGACGCTTTTGAATTTAACTACTAGTTTAAGTAGTTTAAGACCAAATATTTAATAGCTGCACAAGTTAACAAAATAAATCGTGATTTTTTCTGTAACTATCAAAGCTATAAAATGATAACAATTCATTTTAACTGTTTAGTGTGATACCCAGTTTGTACTCTTTTTACGACACATTAATAATGTACATACTGAATATTTCTGTTGTTAACAAATTATCATCAATTTTTATCATTTCAAGTCACATACTTACTTCACTTCTTTAAGTCTTGGAGCTTTTATCACAAGACATCTGTTTAGCAAATTTGATCTTAATTATTAGGTACCTAACTGAACGTCAAAAATTGTACCTATAGTTGTGAACTTAAGTTGTTTAATCTATCTAACAAAACTTACCATTCTACCACCACCATACTCCCAAAATTTTCCAAACTTGTTAAGCATTTTGCCTGAAAAAAAAAGTAATCAAATTAATATAATAATGTTTATTAATTTAGAAATGTAAATATTTTCTTTAACAAAAAACAATTACGATTTGTCTAAATTCGAAGTAAAGAATTGCATCTAAGAATTTTACGAAACTGACCCACCAGATTGCAGCCTCTGAGTTTCCTATGTTCCAAATGCACACTTAATTTACTAAGTATCCTTATCTTGTTTTTTGATCAAAGATCTCCAAAAGCCTAGTATCATGTAATTTATTTCCGCATCAATAATTCTAATACTATCAAAAGATTTGATCTGAATAATTCAAGTACCCATGAGTATGATACACAAAAATTTACTGGGACATTCACTGTGATTGTGGAAATTTTGTTCAAAATGACTAAATAGATAACTAACATAATCAGATCAGTTTCATTATAAAAAAAGTAAAACCCACAAATATAAATAATTTATTTCTCAAATTAAATTAGTTTTCTCTTTTATTTGATACTTATACCTAAAGCTAACTTTTTCGACTATATACAGAATAAACACTCCACTGGCGGAATCATCTGAGTGGTATGCTTTTTTAATGTATATTGTATTAAAATCAACCTTCAGTGACGTCAAGCCCCCACAAACGGGATCAAGCCACCCCCAAATGACAATCCTGGACCCGTACCTGAAACACTCAATTTATAATGTTTTTTGATTGGGACTTTACTATTTAACTTCTTATACATTAGAAGCGATTTTTAATTTGAAGATATTTCTATAGGTGAATGACTTTTATAGAGCTATTTTACTGACAGGTATGTTAATACTTTTGTTTCTAGTTAACTTTCAAAAATTATAAGGTTAAACGAATTATAACAATATATTGATTTTTATTGACCAATTTCATTATTGAATGTTGTTGCCATCAAAGTCTACTAGAAAATTTCAGTTCATCGGCATGTGCTAAATGTTTACAGTATAGATTCTCCCTATTTTCTGGATATTTTTTTCTAATAACATCATCGAGATAGTCAAGGAGAATATATTTATTTTTCGCCATTTGAACTTTCCTTATAACAATTCCCTATCAGCAAGATATACCGCCGTGTTATCTGCTAACGAAAATGTAATATCTCCAAAGGTCATTAATCAATAATATAAATAGTAGTTGTTCCATTACCCTTTGTTGAGGGACACCTGTTTTAACTTGTTCGTATTCACTGGTAATTTGTGCTGATTTGTTAAAAAATGTAAAGTATCTTTTTTATATTTTAAATTTATTAATTTTCATTTTTTACAAGGTGTATTGAATTTTGAAATAGTATAGATATTTAAGTAAGTTTTCAAATTACTTTTATTTGCTTACCAGAATTAATAAATGTATTTATTGTTTGTGTTTAATTGAATAGCATCACTTATTCATTTTAGTCTACGTTCAGTTCTTGCCGCCATCATTCTTCAAATTGATGAAATTAAGCTTTAATAGAAGACCGTTAACCTTTCCTCTTTACATGCTTTAAATTTCTATTAAATAGTATCCTATATCCATTGAAACACCAGTTTGAAAATCGGAGTTTTATATTTACAAGTAGTTTCTAAATGATTGAGGAGGTAAATGATTATTTTGAATGTTCATCTGGGATTTTCTCTCCTCGCAATGATTTCTAAAAAATACAGATAAGTTAAGTACCTACTTGAATATCAAGGTGTAGTATCTAAGAGCAGTTTGTGGAAACTGCCCGGAACACTAGTTGCCCTCTTATAGAAAAAACTCTCCCGCAGGATTAACTGTGTCTACAGATTTGTCAACTAGTATTCCAGTATATGTTGTGAATTTTGTGTTGTACTTATCTGTCTTTTTGTGGCGTTTCGATTACTTATCAGGAATCGTTGTCGAACAATGTTTGTTTGAATGTTTTGCACTATATTCGCTTGACTTTTTTTGGTAATGTCAATTGACTGATTAATTGACTTTGAAGTTTCCTTTTTGATGTTCATTTGTCAGAAGTTGTTGCCATGCAACCGGTATCTCTACAGAGGATGTCCCGATTTCTCCATTATTCAACAACATGCAGACACTTTCTTTGATTTTTCTTTTCTTGGTATGTTCTTCTTTAAGTAGTATTTTTGTCTTATTCCAGTCCATTTTGTGTGTACTATTATCCGTTAGTACATGATTTGCCAATCTTGATCTGTCTATATGTCTTCTTGAGAAGTTGTATTGGTGCACTTTTGTTCTAATTTGTAGAGGTCTTGATGTCTCACCGGTATATGTTTGTCCGCAAGCACAAGGTACACTGTACACACAATTTTTGGAACTTTGAGTACCGTTTTCCGGTTTTGTTTTTGTCAAATTTGATCTTAAAGTATTATTTGTTTTAAAAATCGTTTTTACTTGGTATTTATTGCCAATACGTTTAATTTTTTCGGAGTGGCCGGAAACATAAGGAATAACGTTTATAATTGTAGAGTTAATATCAGTTTGTGTGTTGTTATTTAAATTGGAAGTATTATGTGTTGTTTGTGTCGTTTGTTAGTTTCTTTGTTTTTTCTCGATTTGGTAAATTGTTTTGTTTATGACATTTCTTGGGTATTCGTTTTGTTCTAAAACTTCCTTTATCAAATATAAGTCTTTCTCAAAAATTCCCTTTGTTGCGGAAACTACTTTGGCTCTGACATATAAGGATTTAATGACTCCTTTTTTACATTTAAAGAATGATTTGAATAAAAAGTCAAATATCTATTAGTATGCGTTGGTTTCCTATAAATGCTTGTAGTGAAATTGTTGTTTGGTCGGTCAGCCAACACGTCTAAAAATGGAAGTTTATTTCCATTTTCTATTTCAATAGTAAATTTAATTGTAGATTCCTTGTTATTGATCTTGTCTAAAAAGCAGTATAAGTCGTCTATGCTATGTTCCCATAAAGCAAAAATATCATCAACGTAGCGCCTACCTTGTGCCTGCGGAAAAACATATACCGGTGAGACATCAAGACCTCTCCAAATTAGAACAAAAGAGCACCAATACAACGTCTCAAGAAGACATATAGACAGATCAAGATTGGCAAATCATGTACTCACGGATAATGGTACACACAAAATGAACTCGAATAAGACAAAAATACTACTTAAAGAAGAACATACCAAAAAAAGAAAAATCAAAGAAAGTGTCTGCATGTTGTTGAATAATGGAGAAATCGGGACACCCTCTGTAGAGATACCGGTAGCATGGCAACAACTGCTGACGAATAAACATCAAAAAGAAAACTTCAAAGTCAATTAATCAGTCAATTGACATTACCAAAAAAAGTCAAGCGAATATAGTGCAAAACATTCAAACAAACATTTTTCGACAACGATTCCTGATAAGGAATCGAAACGTTACAAAAAAACAGATAAGTACAACACAAAATACACAACATATTATACTGGAATACTAGTTGACAAATCTGTAGACCTACTTTCTTACAGTTAATCCTGCGGCAGAGGTTTTTCTATAAGAGAGCAACTAGTGTTCCGGGCAGTTTCCACAAACTGCCCTTAGATACTACACCTTTATATTCAAGTACTTAATTTATCTGTATTTTTCAGAAACCATTGCGAGGAGAGAAAATCCCAGATGAACATTCAAAATTTATATTTACAGTCCTTTTTTTATAGTACTAGCACTAGCAACCCATCCCAGTTTCGCACGGGTTCTTTGCGGAAAATATAGAATATGTTACCCCGAGGAGATGCAGCTTTCGGTAAAATTGGTTGAGTAATTTTTGAGTGAAATCGTAATAAACAAAAATTCAATCTATTCTTTGTATACGACATTAATAACCTGTTCACGTGTAAAATACGCATGTGTGAACAGCAGTGTGTGCTTAAGTCTACTCCCGCCAAGCCCGTAGCCAGCGACGGGAGGAAGGCCTGGAGGTTCAACCCCCCCCCCCCGAAATTTTTGAAATTTTGGTTTCATGATTAAATTTTAACCCGTTGACAATCTTTTTCATAAGAATAAATATTATATTTATACAATTTTATATATCCTGGAAATAAGTGAATACTTAATCAGCCCATCGTCAATCAAAAAAATTATCCAAATCCCCAGAAAAAATTATCCAATCCACCTGCAAAAAAATTTCCTTGCTACGGCCTTGACTCCAGCAACTTTTAATATTTAATCCTGCGCTTTACTATTTGTCATTCCAAACGCTATTTTTACGGGAAATTGTAGCCGTTTAAATTGGTAAGGCTGAAGATATGGTGAGAATTCTTGGTTTAAAAACAGTTTCACCAGTTGCGTTGCCAGTTAATATAAAACATTTGATAGAAAAAAAAATTGACTACTTTGAATCTTGTACCGTTACACAGTTGCAGTGTAATATAATAGAGCACCTACTTTTAATAATAATTTGAATTGAAACCAATTTAGTGTCGTAGTAGATATGTTACTAATATTTTTCAATAATTTCTTCCACATTTTGTACCATAACACTAATATTGTTAAAATTTACATTGTGCGGTCTAGTGATGTTTTATGAGACATAGAAACCTCATCTCAAATAATCAAACTGCAATCTCTCATTAATTTTTCGGCACTACTCTGTTAAGAAATATTGCAAAATGCTAGGACGTCATCACTACATATTTTTAATGCCAGTTTAAATGTAGAATGGGCGGTTCGTTACTTTCCAAAAGTGCGGCTGCTATGCCGGACGATGACACAGCTATGGCAATTTTTCTTTCCGGTCGTACTTTTGCTAATAATAAATTTATTAAAAATGTTTTACCTGTGCCTCCAGGGCAGTCCAGGGGCATCTAAGAAAACATTTTACATTCATTATTATTATTATTTCAGGACAATATTAAGTCATTTTTTTTTGTTCAGCATTCAAGCGACATTCATCTGGAAGGAATGTTTATAGTTTCTCTGTATTGATTGTTGCAATTAAATTGAAATTTAATGGAAAGGTGAATCAAAAACTTTTATAGATTTTCCTGAAAGAGGTTCCACTTTTTTATTCAATTCAAATAAAGCTAGATAAAATAGTTGAGTCAAAATTATTTAATGACAATTCTTGACGTCTGTGATGCATACACACAGAAATCTTCAGCCATGCTTTGACGATCATATTGCCAAAGAAGATGTGAGTCGGTAACTTGATTGAAGGATATCATGATGGTAAATAAATGTCTAATTGATTTAGCTGAACAGCATAAGGCAGCTTTAGAAAGCGTACTTTCCCAATGAGAGTCATCTTCTAACAGACCCATTGCTTTACAAAGTCGTTGACATGTTTTATAAGTTATACCTTGAAAAGTATGTAGACTACTGAAAAAAGTAGGGTCTGTTACTACGTGGGTCGTGGAGTAACATCGACGCCTCGGAGGCGCGGCGCGAGGTCACGGGGAGTCCGCCCGGCGACACGAAATTAATTTCGTTGCGTGTTACATATTTTGATTTTGCTATATCTCCTAAGGTATTCATTTAATTTGCATGGTGTAAAGGAAAAAAATCTTCATGAAATGCTCAAGCTAACTAACGTATTTAAAATGATAAGGACTAATAGCGTAATTATCGAAATAGCGTTCAAATTACCGCTTTATAATTGTTCATTTTTTTTAAGTATTACAATGAGTATAGCGTGTTTTCCTTAAGAGATAGAAGTATCCCGTCGCGGACTTTTGTGTAGGCCTCTATAAGATATTATATTATTTTGTTATATCTCAAAGGGTTTAGGCAGCGTTTTCATTAAAAGCTCCCAGATGGCTTATTTTTTCCGTCACCTCCAACAAATATCGTTATATTTTAGCCAATTTATAAAGTTATATTTGAGTTTATCGCGAACAAACAGACAGACAGACGCGGCGGAGGACTTTGTTTTATAATATGTAGTGATATATGGCCAGACTGAGTAAGAAAGATACCTATATTATGAGAACGATGCTGCATTTTTCTCCTGTTTACTTGTCCCTTTGCCTAGAAAGGTTTCATTAAGCTTTCAAATGTTAACAAAGACATGCTAATTGAAATTACTGGAAATTCAGTTTATATAGATATATGTGTTGGTAAATACCAATTAGTTTATATTTGATTATTTTTGTATATATAATCAACTTTGATTTCAAAATATGTTTTACATATTTTTTTTTGTTGAGAAATCGATTATGCAGATATCCTAGTTTTTATCATAAATGCATGTATACCACTTTCACATCACTCACCATTTTAAGCGTTTCCTTTGGCAAACTTTGATTAGCTTTGATTATTGCATGTTGTGGAATATTTTTTATAAACAAATAAAGTTGCTATAAGCGTTAGCGACAAAAAATCTTAACTGAGGTTGTTTAGAATGATGATGATGGAATGCGGATCCTGATTTTATTTGGTGGGAAACAGGGGTTGCAAATGATAAAATATACGTAAGAGCAAAAAGGAAATTAGAGCGATATTTCGACAATCTCCTGTATATTTGTTGTACTCTTCTGGAGTCGTATTGTGTGTTTAGATTATTCAATACTGTGATAATGCGGATAATGGTTCTTATATTTGTAGCAATGTCGGTCACACGCAACTTTTATTTTCTGCAATGTCTACTTGAGACGACATTTATATAGACAACTCTATCATCATCGTAGAGAAACAATTGGAATTTTATTAAATTTTTGGTTCAAGATACCTCCACACAATTTTAAAAAGTAATCGAGCAAAAACGTATTCATCTCTTATTAATCATCTAATAAATTTGAACTTGACTTAAAAACCATGCTGTTTCGTCTTCATTGTTTATTTAATGAATATTTATTTAGTTTCTGCGGGTTATATAAATTGGATATTCAAGTGCATAAGACTGAATGTATTATTTATTTATTTGCTGGAATTAGGTTTTGATATCATTAAATTCCTTTTATTTTCATTCCTTCCCTGTACTATATGTTGGAAAAAAACCACATACTTCGTCGTTGAATGAGTCAACGGTGACTTTCGCATCGTCTCTCATGTCGAACAGTTCCAAATATAATATTTAGGGTCCATGACTTTATGTGCACATTTTATGGACGGAACTACATACTGGATCTACATATAGTATTCACATACACCCTTTTACCTTTCTGGTAAGTCTGCCTAATTTATCTTAATAATTGTAAATTGTACCGTTACATATTTATGCACTGGAAACATTCTATGCACTATAAGATTTTAACTTCTCTAAAATAGTATAACTTGGATCAACACCTCTTATAAATTACAGTCCACTTAATTACATATGCAAAAATGGCGCTAAATGCAACACATGCCAAAGAAAAACATTTATTGCTTTATAAATGTTTCTACTACTAAGACTGAGTAACTATAATACAAATGTTAGTTGTTTTGTCAATTTTCATAGACACTTTTTGAAAAAAACTTAAATTTGTGAAATAATATATGGAAATAAAAATGTTGCAAAACTGTATCTGCAAGAAAACTTTTAAAATCCCCACTTTGTTACCGAGGGTATTTTACTGGAAGAAGTATAATAACTAAGGTTTGTTTTCCCACCTACTATTGTCAACATTCATTTTCAATGTTATTTTTTAGTTCGGTTCTTCTCTTTAGCTTATACAAACAAAAACGTTTCTACTGTATCGACAACAACCTAGTTTTTTGGTTAATAACATCACACTTTGGTAAAAAAGTAGTGCAGAGAATGCATTAGTATTTAGTTGTAAATTATTGTACAGTTATTTTCGGCAAACTTTAGGACAAGCAGAATAACTCTAACTCTCTTAAATTTTTTGTATTTTTTGTTTAACCCTTACGCCTATCCACTCTTGTCGGAGATCTTTAGTTACCGAACTGAATAGTACAGCTTGTCATTGGTCTCTCTGTTCTTCTTCTACCAAAAGGTACATAATCTAAAGCTTTTCTTGCTCATCGTTCATTTGCTATTCTCATAACATGACCGCACCAGAATAATTGGCGAGTTTCTATCCTATCACCAACAGTCATTTCCATCCCTGTTTGTCGTCTTATATCTTTATTTAGGACACGTTCTAATTTCGAAACTTTACGGGATCTTCTTAGGAAGTCCATCTCCACTGTATTTTGCTCTTTATTCGTCATGTGCCAGCTTTCTGATCCACTTTCTGATAATAATAAAGCTATAGACAGGTAACAACCTTGCCTGAGGCCTTCCGTTATTGGAAAGACTCATTTATTTTTTCCGTCTTTTTAGTATTTCTTGTGTATGATTGTTAATGTTATATATCACCTTCACGTACACCTTACGAATGCCAGCTGGGTCACATGGATTTATAAGCTTATTAATGGTAACATTATAGTAGGCCTTCCCTAAATCTATAAATATAAGATACATGCTTAAATTTCTCGCCATCTTTCTTTCTATAACCTGCCAAGTTGTTATCCAGACAGAACCTTTCTGCCCGAAAACCACTCTGTCCCTCAATTTCAGAGATTTGGTGTTCTATTCGCCTCTTCAGCATATTGCCATATAATTTTCCCATTAAAGCTCTATCAGAAGACTATCATAAGGTTTCTTTCTTTATAACTTTTACTTCAATCTCCCTGTACCATCACTCTGTCTTCTTTTGTACTGACTCTTTCTTGTATCCCATAGCCTACACTGCCGCTTCTTGGACTCATGATTTATTCATTTGGTATATATATATATATATATATATATATATATATATATATATACCTTCGGTTTCTACATCCTCTATACTCTAAGCTCTTTGTATTTTTGTTGCTACACGAAGTTTGTGTAAGAAATTTACAGATTCGTGATTAGGGATATCCAAATTAAAAGATTTAACTATTTTTTGCTTGTCTTTCTCGTTCGACTTGGGCTGGTCAGTGCTGTTTTTTCTACATATTTTTACCCCTAATAGACGGTGATTAGATCCACGTTCTGACCCAGGATACACCCTCACCAGATTTCTAGTTATATTAATGAAAATTGTCATTTTAGATTTATATTATATTTTATTAATTCAATTTTTAATGCCATTACAGCAACGTCAAATTAATGCTTTGAAACTTTGGATTTTTTGAATATGCAATTTGTATTTTCAAGTGTGGTGTAATTTACCCAACAAACGATAAAACAACTAGAAGATGCTTCAAATAAGCTTCAGATAACAAGTAACATTACTGGTAGAGAATCAAGTCTCACCTTCACTGATTCAGGTCCAATCTTTCTCCAATACACTTCATAGGTAAATATGTTATCGAAAGCAAAATCCAGAATGTTTAAATTAGATTCTTAGTTCGGGCAGAACAGGTAGAGAATGTTATTGGGCAAAATGAATATAATAATACTAAAGGCTTTTGTTAATAGAATAGAATAGACAATAGACAATAAATGTCCAACAGAATAACCATTTACAGGACAATTTTCGTACAAACTAACATCAATATATTTATAAGCTAATTACAAGAAAAAAATAAGTAAATGGGTTTATACAGTTAAAAAGAAGTATTTGAATGTAAGTATATATATATATAAATGTGTAACTCATAAGCAATCATTCGCAATATTGTTATAATTTAAGCACATAAAGTGCAGCGGAGAGGATATTGGTTCTTGCACCGAATAAATAGAACATGGGGATGTATCCTGAGTTTAATCTGTGATTATGGAAACTGATTTGGTAGAGAAGATTAGGAGCATCAATGAAGTTGTGAAGTAACTTAAATAGAAAAATTATGCCACTATTTATTCTACGAACTTAGGAACTTAGCAAACTTTCTTTGAACATATTCTAAAGATTTAATATTACTCATATAATAAGGCTTCCTTACTATCGAAGCATATTCCAATTTGGGACGAATCAAAGCAGCGTAAAGACTTTTTAATGCATCCTTATTTCTATGTGTGGCGAAGTTCAATTTACTGTCAAACTCTATTCCCAAATCCCCGATTTCACTATATCTAGTTAACTCAACATTATCTATTGGGTACTAAAATAAAATAGGATAGGTTTTATGGCTAAAAGTATATATACCTTACACTTACTAAAATTAAGAGGTAGACAGTATTCAATACACCATTTAGAAACTATATTTAATTCAACCTGGAGAAACCGGCAATCCATGTGAGATTCAATGTTCAAGATAATTTTCAAGTCAGCAGCAAACATTAAGTCATTAATAAACATTAAAAATACTAACGGTCACAAATTAGAATACTGTGGGACACCCGATGTAGGGAAATATGTTTTAGAACAATAACCATTATAGGATTCATAATCACGTCTGTTGGCAAGATATGATCTAAGTAACTTGAGTAGAGAACCACTAAGGCCAAAATGTTGTAATTTGTTAATAAGCAATGAATGATCAAATCTGTCAAAGGGCTTAGAACAATCAGTATAGATTACATTTACTTGGCGCCTATTATCAATAGCTTCAGCTATATACAGTACAATCTAAACTAAATTTGTTGGTTTGGTGATATTAAACATTTGATTTGTGGATAAATTAAGTGATATAAAGACAAAATTATTTGATATTGAAATTGGTCTGTATTCTTCTGCTTTAAGAACCGGACAGACTTTGGCAATTTTCCATTCATCAGGAAACTCCGAATTAGGTTGTAAATTTTTAACAAAGGAAGGAAAAATACACGACTGCAATCCTTCAAAATAAAACGGGGATTCATATCTTTTCCAGAAGTGAACTTGTTTGGAAGTTAGTTAATGGCACTCAAAATAATTTTTCAGACAAAACAGGAAATATGACATAATAGAGATACAATTCGTGCAACATAAATTTGGGGAGCTTCAGCAAAGGTAACCACTCTAGCTGTTCTTACAACTAACCCTTAGACAATATTGTAAACTCTTTCTGAACCGTACTCACCATAATTTATTCCACCATGTAAATACTGTTTACACGAACCAAATTACCTGATCATCGTAAAATCTAGAACAACAACACACACATGTGGAACCAATTAGAATACGAGAAAACATACAACACACCTATCAATTAAAAACGTTATGATCTCATTTATTTCATGCAGTTGGTATGCCCATTGTACTCAACCCCAGCAAAAAAATCGACAATATAATCTCTCTCGACGATAATTATTTATTACTTGAGGACGTCGATTGTTCTAATTGTTATTGTCGCTGACATTTTCTGGCACGTAAACGGTGTTTCTATTCGATTTTCGTGTTGTGTACAAGTCGAAACGAAAAACTGTCGAAAGAAATGGTGTCAATGTCTACGTCAAGAAGTGAATTTAAGACTCAGGAACATAGGCGATAGGAATTAGAAGTTATTTGTTGTTTATCGACGAAGGAAATATCATTTAAATGCGTTGGAACCGTTGCATTTGTTATCGATGACTTGATTGATGTCATACGATGTAATATTTGAATTTTTCAGATTGTTTGTTAATGTATTGTTAGAAACAAAGGAAAATATAATGAAATCAAGGTAATTTCTTATTGTTTCTATCACTTGAGCCAGTCAGCAAGTGGAATTCCAGCTATTAAGTTCCAAAATTATGGTTGAGGTGTCATTTAATTCGGAATGACATAAAATTTTTTTCGGGTAGTCCTCAAATATACATGGGTCCTCAAATTTTTTTCCAAAAAAACATAATATGTTGATGTACTCTGTAAAAATAGAGCTTCCTGAAAGTTTGTGCCTTTAAAATATATATTTTTTATTTTTTACAAGAGTATTCGAGTAACTAGAAGCGAAAGCAGAAGGCTACGACAATTATGCGAACCGACCTGAAGAGGGCAGATGTGACTCTGCCGAAACGTCGTCATTTTACCATCGATCCCGGCAGGGATCAGTTATCAACTACGCGGATGAATTCCCGGAAACCACCTAAAACATATATATATATATATATATATATATATATATATATATATATGTATATATAACATTATGAAGTAAAACAGTATATAGTTTTTAAAAAATATCTCAACATCTATTTCAGATATTGCAAATTAAAAGTAGATCCTTAAACAGCTCGGAGAAATTTACCTTCAATATTTATGCTTTTAATTTATAGTGAAAACGGGGATCATATATACATAGACGAAAGTACCTACAGTAATCGGAATTTTTCAATTAGGTCTCTTGTTCTTATTACCCCGAAACGTTTGGAAATATACAGTAATTTCAACTATTGTGGTGGAATTCCACAAAAAGTGCTTAAACATATTTTTCAATTCAAAATATTCGGTCATTATTTTTGAAATCATTGTTTTTACTACTCTTTCATATTTTGAAAAAGCAAACAGGATTTGGTGGTGATTTATTTGGTATAGACAAAAGAATATATGTACTACATAATTATTTTTTAAATAATTTCAACTGTTTTCTTTTTATTTAGGACTACATATTTAAATATCTTATTAATTGTTAAAAATGCGACAAGGTCAATTTATATACTAGTAAAATTAATTTGCTTATAAATACTGAATAAATAAATTAACTTTTTTCGAATCGTAAATAATAATAAATTTTAACACGTTTTAAATGTCTATATCTAACACAAATACCGAGATCCCAACTACTTTACTTAATATTTATATTTATGTATTTACCAAGGGGGCCGCTGACACCCCCCTCCCAGGACATCAAGAACTTGCCGTGAGCCTTCAACGCTTCACTTAAATTTGGTGACTTGCCTCCCTAGGCCAGAAGTATTTTTGATTTGCTTCCATCTAGGACATTAATTTCTGATTTGCCCATCCCTAAACTATAAAGGCCTCTGACTGAAACCCTTGCACTAGGCACTTAATACAGTAAAGTATTTTCTTGAGGTATAGTGTCACAGAATATATACCACCTCACACAATTTTTGAAATATAACTATTTTCTATAGCTAAGCCGATCTACAGTTAACAGTTATAATGTACGCTTGCAAGTCTGGCTAACTCAAGCTAACTCACTCTTCATTTGTGAATTTAGATTCAAGAAGATTATCCGAGTGTAGAAAGCTAAGCAACATAAAGTTTTTCAGATTTGTTCAGGAGCTACATTCTTATCAAAGCGGAATAATTATGGTTTGTGAAATAACTAGTGTTGGTTTTATTCGATAGTTTTATCATATATAAGTACTTTCGCATTAAGATACTCCAACTAACTGTCACTAAGCATGAGCAGTTGAGCGGCCTGGATTGATTTTTATGCTGCAACGGACTGTTTAGAGCTCTTGCCATGGTGTATACATTCCTCTGACCTAAAGCCAATTGAAAAATAGGGGCAGACCTCACAGAAACCTGGAATGCTAAATAACTTAATTTATATTAGGTATGTCACGAAAATGTACCTAAGACTTTACTGACAGCTAGAACATGGCACACATTCTGTTAAAAGAATAAATTAAGGGCTATTTCATTTGCCAACCAAAATTAATTTCTTATAATTTTTTTCACACGCTACAAATGTAACACAAGGCTCACATTACGAGGACTCTCAATGTTTACTAACGTTTTCAGAGAACGGGCATTTCAAACACCTTTACTTCATAATTTTGTTAGCTTTTCCTTTCTAATAAAACAATTTCATATAATCGAAATACTTCATTTAACTCATTATATCTGTTGTGGCAAGAAAAACTTACTGAACCATATATATTCTAACAAAAACCTACATGAATACATTATATAATAATTTGGCGTACAATTCGAGTAATATGTTTTATGTATGGCCTAATTTTGTTTTCAATTTAGTTGAAAATTTTGTCACACACCAATTAGTGACATTTCGATGGATATTGTCCGGCAATGACTTAAAGCACCGGAAAAAATTGCAAAATTCTTGCAACCGTTTTGAAAACACACGATATTGTCGCGAAATATAAACCGACGACGTTACACTTGTTCATTTGTTCGGAAAAAATAGTATTTCATTATGAACGGTACGAGGACAGTTTTCTATAAAGGACAAATGTTCGGACAAATAAGCGTTTTATTTGTCAATTAAGTAGTCTCCCATTAGCTCAATATATTTATTATAGCATTTTTTTCATTTTTATATTCTGCTAACTCCTCCAAATAGGCATTTGTTTCAGTGATGACCTCTTTATTGGACACAAACCATTTCTTCAGTAAGTAAATAAAAATTGTCGCAGAAGGGCTAAATCTGCAGAGTATGGCAGATCGTCTAATTTACGAATTTTTGCCATAATGCCCACACGCGTGTGCACCTGTGCATTGTCTTGATGGATCAGCAATGGGCGTCTATTAGTGCAAGTTTATCCGAATAAACCACTAACTTGATTGTTTTTAGGTGTCTGGCTTGTTATGATGGATCCATGTTTCGTTCACGATAATGCAACTCGTTCTAATTGATACCTGGTGGCGCTCAATGTCGAGTATTCATGTAAAATGTAATGTACCCGCTCATTCGATATACTCATTGTCTCACCTCACCTCATCCAGAAATGCCTATTGCCTCACCCTATAGTCCAATAGCACTCCATAGATTTCAGTGAATATTTCTTGTGTTACGACCTGTTTTGGATAAACTGAACGTTCAGCGTCACTTGAGCTGATACGACCACAACAGAACACAGTAAACGACTTCTTAAACTTTGAAATTGATGGTGCCGAGTCTCCATAGTATTTATCATTTTACCTTGCTTTCGGTGATGACTTGTTTCGCATAAAATAATGCTTAATCAGCATACGAAAATATTTTTTCCATGTTCGTTAAAATTCACGAAATTAAAAGCGCAGGTTCACAAACTTTGATAGTTGTCTACTCATAAAATGCTGTCGACTAGAGTATTTTTGCATTAAAAGATACTGTGCAGAAAATTTAAAAAATCGATGACTTATCAAACTGCCCCTGTATTATGAAATGCATTAACAAATTTCCTTATTCATTAGAAATAGTGGTCAATAGTCATTTTGTTAAGTAGGTAACTATAGCTGTTTCTTGTGTAAACTAAAGCCAAATACAACCACATAATTTGCACTTTGCACCAAATGTTTTTTTTTGTTATTCTCGGTACGTTCAAAATATACAGGCTATCCTGAAACTGAAATGTGAAGACAGAAGCACATTTACTAGTCGTGAATTTAATTCGACTTAACAGTTACTGAAGAAAAATATACTAAATTAAATAAATATACAGAAATTTCATTCAAAACGAGATTTGCCGGTAACAATCATAAATATGTTAAAATTCAACTAAAAACGTCGTTCAATAACTTCCCAGGAATCGCAACCCGACGTCACATTAAACAGATACGTATTTTATAATAACGTAAATATACATTCACATATATATTAAACTGGACAATTTCATAGACATGCTTTCTCTTAGTTAATTTGTTTCACAAATTACTCTTGCTTCAATGATTTAGTATATGTATTTTTCAAAATTAGTTGTGATAGAGAAAACCCAAATCAACAATTAAAATATTACCACAATCATTCAGAAATTAGCATAAGTTCAAATAACAGTTTAATAAATTTTAGGTTGTACTTTAAAAATGCCTTCCCACTTACACCTAATTCAGAATCTCATATGAAAAAGAGTGCACACATATTTGAATTATCATCTCTTGTACAATACAAAAATACTTTCACAAGGCGTGTAAACTTATACAATAATGTTACCGTTGCTTACACAGTTTAACTATTAGCACAATAATGAAACTGTTAGCTTTTGTTAACAATTTGTATCCACAACAAATTTTCAGTTTAACTAATACTTTTACCAAAAGATTTTGGAACAGTTAAAGTATGTATCTCATCTCTCCTGCATTTTTCAAGAAATCTTTAATAGTTACGTTGTTCTAATTACTGAAATATTTTTTGTTCAAATTCGCTATGAATTATAATAAGTATTGATAACCGAATACAACATAAAGTTTTGAAATATACAGCGTTTTTGTTAATATGACCCCAACTAATCATTGCTATTGAAAAATCTATGTATAAAATTTTAAAACGTCAAACTGTATCAGCAAAAAGATTTTAGAATATTTTAGATACGATTATATTTTTATCATTTCTACATATATTTTTTCCAGATACAATTATAACGAACAAAAAATAGTTATGTATATTATTATTATCCTCTTACACCGCATACGGAGTGTCAAAGATTGTCTCTGATTTGTTTGTGGTCGGTGAATCTGTTCAATGTACAAATTTGTCAATTATTTTTTATATTTACATAGTAATTTTGCCCCCTTTATTGTTGTTCCTCTCTTCTTCAAGATTTCTTTTATTGTTTCACCCTGTTGTTCTTGGCCTCCTAAGTCTACCCTGAGTTTTGGCTTGTCTTCTATCGCTCGATGTTTGTAAGTAATCGTTTTCCTTTCTTATAATCCATATTTAGTTCAGGTTTTATGTCATAATTTCTTATCCTATTTTTGTTGAGGTATTTATATTCTTCTTAGGTATCTGATTTCTGCTGTGTGCACTTTGTTATTTTATTCTTTATTTAATATCATGTTTCACATCCAAAAGTAGGTATTGTTTATATAGTGCTTTTTATATATATTAATTCTTTGCTAAACAATTTTTTGCTAATTAATATTTTGTTAATTCCATAATATAGTTTTATAGCTTCTTCTATTCGTACAATTATTGTTTTCCCTTGTTATAATTTTTTATCTTACAAACTTCGATTCGTTTACTAGTTCTATTTATTTACTATCAGCTTATATATCTGGGTATTCGTCCTTTCCTATTGGCATAAGTTTTGTTTTCTCCTAATTTAAGTTTATACGAAGGCTTTGTTCCATTTATTTGAGTTGTTCTGGAGTTCCCTTTCTCCTTTTAACTGCAGTAGCTCCCTTAGAGATCTCAACTAGTTTCATGTTTTTGTGTCTTCTTTTGTGTCTGGTAATTCTCAGTTTGTTTATTTGTTTCCTTCATTATTTCATCCATAAATATTATAAAATGAGGTAAAGCGGATTCGACTACAATGTTTGTATCCATTTATTGGTTGAGAACAATTCGCTCTGTGTATTGTTGTATCTATACTATTATAAAATTGTAAGTTTGTCTGTTTGTTTGTTTGTTTGTTCGGGCATCACATAAGAAATACTTAACTGATTTTGCTGAATCTTTTTTTGTTGCGAAGCCTATAGTTTGACTTAAAATCTGGTAGACATTTTAACTCTATAAATTGACAGAAACGGTAGATATAGCGAAAAAACTTCTATCATGTTGGGTAATTCAATTACACAATTGGTTCCACCGCTCGCACAAAATATTAGATACTGGCATCAGCTTAGCTTTTATTTAAAATTCGGAATGTGCAAATGTAACATGTTTCGATTTAACAAATATCAAAATATATCAAGCGTAATTTTACAGGGTGTTCTGTATATAGGAAACTTAGAGCGGAGTAAAATTCCATGGATTTAAAAAATCTAAAAAAACATATATTTGGTGTCCTATAAGCAGCTGGATATATACGATGTGGTGGAAATAAGGGGAAGCGAAATTAGTTATACGGGGTGGTCCAAAAAAGTTATATTGAGTGGGCAATAAACAGTTCTATATACCAAGTGGTTGACAAAGGGTAGAGTATTTATACAGTGAATAAAAAAACTTAAAAAATGTCCTAGGTAAGCAGTTAGGATCTTTAAATTATGTTCATAAGATACTATAGTTATGAAATGGGTTAAAGAAATGTTAGAAGCAGTTGTTTATACAGTGTGTTTGTAATATAAGATGGAGTGGAATTATAGTTTATGTTGTGGTTAAAAACTTGTTTTATATCCACAAGCACTTGCATATATAGAATGGGTAAAGTATATGTCGCGGAGTATAATTACAGCTATACAGGTGGATTTAAAAAATAGTAATGTAATGATCTACAAGCTGCTCCATTTACCAGATGGTTGAAATATAGGGTGGGGTAGGATTCTAAGGATACAGGGTGGCAAATACGTAGTTGCATATAAAAGGTTGTTGAAATATAGGGTAGTGCAGAGTTGTAATTTCACAGGGTGGGCTAGAAAAATTTTGTTATATAGCAATTGCATATATGGAGTACATGAAACATGGGGCGCAGTAAAGTTAAAATTATATAGTGTGATTCAAAGAAGGTTAGAAAAACTTGTAAATGAAGGGTGGTTTAAATGAAGTGTGAAGAGAAATTATACTTTATAATGTCGTTGAAAAAATATGAGGAAAAATTGTGAAATAGCGTAGTTCATAATAAGTTGCAAAGATAGGATAGTTGATATATAGGGTGGAGAAGTGTTATGGTATACTTATTTATAAAATTTTATATTAGTTAACCAATAAGCAGTAGCGTATACAGGATAGTGGTAATACAAAAAAGGTGATTCAAAAACATGCCGTAAAAATTGTTATTACGGTGCCCAATGAGCAGTTGCGGTTTTGATGAAATATATTGGGCATTTATAGTTATATAGGGTGGTACAAAAATGTTATATTGAGTGGCCGATAAGTAGTTGCATATACAAAGTTGGTGAAATAGCGGGTGGAGTAGAATTATAGTTAAACAGGTTAGATTTTTTTTGTAGGATAGAACATGAGCTGTTGCATATATATAATATCTGAAACATGGATCGAAGTAAAATTATAGTTCATACAGTATGATTAATACAATGTTAGAAACAGCTGCATTAAGGATTGAGACAAATTATACTTTCAAAGGTGGTTAGGTAGTTATATAGCGTAGTCCATAAGCATATATATGATAGTGAGTGCAACAGAGTTATAATTAAGTGTTTTAAAAAATGATATATTTGGTGGCCCCTAAGCAGATGCACAACAAGGTGGTTGGAATATTTTGTAGAGTAAAATTATGGTTAAAAAATAAGCTGTAATGTTTGACAAATTGGCAGCAGCGTATACAGTATGGTTTTAATGTAGATGGAAGTAGACTTAGTTATACAAAGCGGTTTAAAAAAATGCTGAACAAAAATGTTATATAGGGTGGCCAATAAGTAGTTGCAGTTTGGGTGAGTGTTTAAATAAAAGTTTGGTGGTAGGGTGCAAAAGTGTGTTTTTAAATTTGTGACACACCACGGGTTCTACCGGTATTGCCATTAAGGTAGAGTAAAAAAGTTAAAAAATAATTGTTATATAGGGTAGACTATGAAGAGTTGTATTCTGCTATATGGAATATCTGAAATATGGGGAGAAGCAAGATTAAAGTGTGTTTAACATAATGTTAGAAAAAGCTGCATATAAAGGGTGATTAAAACATAGGGTAAAGAGAAATTGTACTTTAAAAGTTGGTTCAAAAAATATCAGAAATAATTGTTATAGAGCGTAGACCATAAGCAATTGCATTGCTGAAATATAGGGTACAGAAGAGTTATAGTCGGTTGTTCAAAAAGTTATATTGGGTGAAATAAACAGCAGCATATACAGGATGGTTGCAATATAGGGTGAAGTAGGGTTACAGTTATTCAAGATGTTTTAAAAAAAATTCGAATAAAAAAACATTCTTTACTCGGGTGAAACCGCGGGTAACGGCTAGTATTATTATATTTCTGTTGTTTTCGTAGATTATCTTTATTGATCTTATTATTTTTCTACTAATTCCTTTAGTGTTTAATATTTTCCACAATTTTCCTCTCGGTCCTGTCTCAACTGCCTGTTCTAAAACTTTTGATTCTATATACAATCCCCTTCTTCGTTCCACTTTTGTATTTATTTGAACGTAAATATTTAAAAAGCCACCTCGTGATTCTTCTACCAGTCTTGGTTTTATTTGCTTAAGGATTTTCAATATTGAGCTCAATATCACAATTCTTCTATACTTATTGCAATATCTTCTGTCGCTTTTCTTGATATAGCTTATCATTCTATTTTTATTGATAGTCGATCAGTGATGTTCGAGAAAATGTGAGGGCACCCATATGAACCATCCCGAATTCATGTTTTCCATGAGCCCAAGTTTCCTAGTTCAACTGGTAAAAAAAATCATCAATAGGTTTTTAATGTGCAACATTTTTAACATATTTCTGTCTTGTAGTATGTAATTCTATTTTGGATCAGTCTTTCATAGCATAAAGTTATGATTTTACTTTTCCTCCTGTCCCATTCGCTATTAGCACAACATTTTCTATTACTAAGCAGTAAAATTCAATAAAGAGCAACAAATTAAATAATCATAAATTTTCCGGAAATTACTCCTTTGTCACTTTGGACACCACAAAATCTCAAGGGTCGTGGTATAAATTCGGGATAAAAGCGACGCACCTTTGATATTTGTTGAGCATGCGTATGTTTAGCTGACAGTATTTGAGCGGGTGCTGAATATACAGGAGTGTAAGTATATTGAGTGAAAGTATTTAGTAAATAGAGAGTAAAAGGGTAAGTATATATACAAGGCGAAGTCTAATTAATAGTGTATTCAGGGTGTTCGAATACATAGGGTAAGAAAATAGGGTGTAAGTAGGAATATAAGCTGAACTATGCACCGCAATATAAAGGTTGTAGTTTTA
Organism: Octodonta nipae; assembly: GCA_034190945.1. Taxonomy (NCBI): domain Eukaryota; kingdom Metazoa; phylum Arthropoda; class Insecta; order Coleoptera; family Chrysomelidae; genus Octodonta; species Octodonta nipae. The sequence goes on along the minus strand of CM067216.1, from coordinate 61,977,713 downwards.
AAGGAAGTATAAACGACTTTAGTATACAGTGAATGAATGGAATATGCTTGTGTGCACAGTGAAGCGTCTGTAGCAGTAAACAAAGTTTTAGTACAGGGGATGTTTAATATATAAGCTATATGGAGTGAAGGATTTGTAGGAGTATGTAAAGGAACAGAAACTATACAAGATGTTAGTATAAGGCGTGTAGGTATACAGAGCAACCCGTAATTGCAGTTCATTATGTTATATATATCTATTTTCTCAATTCTCAAATAAAAGCTGCATCCAGTAATTAATAACATAAGTTTAACATCATTTTTAAAAACGAACCGACATTAAATAAATCAGTAATAATATACCTTAACGGAATACAATTTAAAATAATGAAATTGATTAAGTAGTTTCAGAAATATCAATGATGCATTGAAAGGTAGTTAGTCACTTTATAAATTTTTTCCAATTTGCTGGAATAGTCTAACCCTTACAGAACCGTTATAAAAAATTACACGGTATCCCTTCATGATATTCCTCATCACAATGTAGCTTAAATTGTCAAAATCGATTAAGTCGTTTTAGAGTAACTGAAAATATAATTCAGACGCATTGATAACCTCCTCCGTTTATGAAGTCGGTTGGTTAAATATATTTAACGAAACTCGACTGCTGCACAACTATCGCTGACGCCAAATTAGCTCAGAGGCCCGGAAGCTTCAAGGTTAGTGAGTTCGACTCTAAATCCAGAAAATGTTACATCCAAAAGCGTACTTTCTTTCCTATTAAGCCAAAGATCTACTATGTTTAATGCAATAGGCCAGGGAATACAATGTTTCCAAACCCAAAGCCCTATAGATTCATCGCTCTAAGCCCCCCCCCCCAAGCTTATCGATGGACCCGCCCCTGAATTCACTGATAGTATTTTTTCCTATATAATTTACTTCACTGGACAACTATTACAAAAATCTCTGGTTGGACTGTCAACCCACGAATTTCTAAACTATGTTGAAAATAATAAAAGTTAGATACTTTTATCGAAACTTTTGTCATATCAGTCAATAGCTACTAATACTCAAACAACTAAGCACCGCTAAGGGCATAACATACAATACATACATATATCAAATAATAACAATCCTCTTTCGGGTGTCTATAGGTTAATTTGCGGTACTTCTAAATATAAACTGACGAAACAGAAGGATCATCTAAAAAACATACACTATTAGAATATTTTGCATTTACTTTGTGTTTTAGAGGGGAATTAAAACACCACATACAGTTTTTGATCTTCAAGTGTGGTGTTATTTTCCCAAAAAAAAAAACGGAAGATACCACACTAACTTAAAAAATTAAATTACTACTTTGATAATAATCGAACAGGAAACACTCACCTCATGATTACATGTTGTGACAAAACCAAATAGATATCCGTGACTGAGTTGATGGTTGATCTTTTTATATTAATTCAGATTCAAACTAATATAGTTTCCTACATGCTTCACAAAATAATTCAGTGTGTGAAATAGTATTAGGTTTGTTTTACATAATAATGAATTCACTGTGATAAGCGAAACAATTTTCGAATAATAATGAATGCTTGCCCGCCTTAATATTAAGACTTATTATATATATATATACATATATATATATATATATATATATATATATATATATATATATATATATATATTTCAAGTAGGGACTGAAATAATCATTATTATTTTACTTATTAATTATTATTTCAAGACTGCTAATTAAAAATTAGCTGACACGTAAATTGAATTAGTTGACACACAAATGACATTTCCAAGAAAATATCAATTCGTGAATGATTCAGTAAAAAACTTGAGAGATAAGAAACTAATATAAACAAATTTAATATTTCCATGAGACAGACGATTTGGTATTTTTTTATATACTCTATTACTTGAAATAAAGTAATGTAAATGTTTCCTGAGTTGTGACATCCTTACTTCATGCTTATGGACTTGGGACTAACACTATAATTGTAGAAAATTCTGCACATTTCAACCATTCTAAAAATTTCGGTGTGTTAATGTCCAGAATCCCCCCCCCGCAAGTGGATCCGCCCCTGATTAAAACTACATTCAAACCAAGAAATATATTTAAATCAATAATATCATACAACAAACTAAAAAACACAACACAAATAAAACATTAAAAAATATATAACCGACTTTTACCTATAAGTAAAAAGCTAAAAATAATTATAACAAAATACAACTTTAGCAAATAAATAACACATTCAATGTTGTAAGGTACCTACCCAGGAAGTAAAAAATGTAAACATTAAAAGGTGCTCATTCTGTACCTACCAATCTGGTATATTTTTGAAGTCGATGCCAAGCAAATCTAAAATCCTTCATTGCGTAGGTACTTATCTACTAATTCATCAAACTTGATTGTTGCTTGGCACCGACTTCAAAAATATACTAGATTGGTAGGTAATAAATTTGTACAGAATGAGCACCTTGTAATGTTTACATTTTTTACTTCCTGGGTAGGTACCTTACAACATTGAATGTGTTATTTATTTGCTAAAGTTGTATTTTGTTATAATTATTTTTAGCTTTTTAGTTATAGGTAGAAGTCGGTTATATTTTTTTTAAATGTTTTATTTTCAACTTTTTAGTTTTTTTTTTGAACTCAGGTAGTTTTCATTCTTTATTTTTTATTTTGTATGTATAACCTTAATAGACAGAACCAGGTAACATCGAAAGCCTCAACATTACACAATGATACTTTATCATTTAAATTGACAGGTAAATCTTTACGAACAAAATGTACTAGTACGCGTTGACTTAATAAGCCCAAAATATATTTATGCCTTATGGACTACGCCATGTAACCTTTTTTCAACTTTTTTTGACAACCCTCTATAACTAGATATTTCCACTCCAACCTATGTACCAACCAGCCTGTACATACGACTGCCCACGGCAAGCATAAATTTGTTTGCTGCCTTCTGTAAACTACAGGACGGAGTAGAATCCATCCTATATTTACGGAGTCAAATCCGTCCTATATTTCAACCATAGTATATAACTCCTTGTGGGCTACCCCATAAATTATTTCCTTTTTAACATTTTATGTTATCGCCCTGTGTAACATTAATTCCTATCCACACTTTATGCAACTTATGGGCTATAAAAGAAATAATTTTTTAATCACACTGTATAAATATAATTCAATTCCAGCATATATTTCAACCATCCTGTATATGATTTGCTTATGTCCACATCATATAACAGTTTTTAAATCACCCTATATAATTTTAATTTCACATTTTTTTCAACATTTTGTATACCACCAAACGTCCAGTCCACCCTATATGCCAGCCATCCTGTATATACGGCTGCCTACAAACCACTATCATTCTAGTCCGTCCTATATTTCAATCTTCATATAAATGCAACTCCTTCAACCACTTTACTTTGTGATTTTGTTTGCTATAACTAAACACCCTGTCTATAGGCCACCAAGTACCAGTTTAAAGTTTGACATGTGTTGTCACTGAATTTTCTATTAGGCCGGGAGAATGTGACAACCAAAAGTACCGTCTTCGCAAAATGGAAAAATTTGCATTTAAATAGGTATTTACCTGGTATACAAACAAAACGAGCTTGGTACTCATTGATTTAAGGAGCCGAAAATACTATGCTTTACTACCTATATGCTTGAGATGTACATAGAAAATTTTCAAATTCGCAATTAAAACTTCCAGTTCCTAAAATTACCGCACTATTACGTTGGAATTAAAATATTCATGAGGAAATGTCTGTTATGTCATTTCGATGAAATTTTTGATAAGAATTCTGGAATTTTCGGCGATTTCCTGCAAAACTGCAAGTTGCACGTCGCAGAAAAGTATATGAGATCACCTAAGGATCTTCCTTAATAGATTAAACGTTAAAAAACTATACACGTGCATAAGGAGTTATCGGAAAATCGACCAATATGTTAGGGATATTGGTCGATTTCCATGCACGCATGTGTTCATTCACAAATTTTATCACTTTACTAATAGAATTCTTTTCCAAAATTTGAAGTTTCACCAATCCGGATATATACTCTATGAAACAAGACCATATTAGTTCAAAACGGTGCACCACAGGAGAAGAAATCAGGTAACATACATACAAAAAAAAAGCGAAAAAATACGCGACGAATTGATAACCTCCTCCTTTTTGGAAGTCGGTTAAAAACTTAAACTATTCCATTTATAAAATGAATGTATTATATCGGATAAACCTCTAGATGTCTAAATTTACGAATAAATGAACATAAAAGTTACACAAACAAACGACAATTAGAAAACTTCAAATTTTGTGCACATATCTGGGTACCTTGGTGATAAATTATATTTAAAAATTCAAGTAAATTTCACAAGGAAAAACACAACACAAAACGAAAGCTAAAAGAGTCTGTTTTAATTTTATTACATGAAAGAGATTGCATCGCTACTGTTTTCGTAGAATTCAATCTGTCCTTGATGCCGGTAAGTATCTTCGAAACTATTGAGCCAAAATGTCTGAACAAGCCTTCACTCGTATGTTTTTTAAGGACAGTTATCATCATGTGAAAAGTATCTTATGGCAACTGATCGAAGCTTTAGTTTTTAACATATTATGTTAATACGTAACAATATACTTTACTTGAATTATAAGAAGCCTTGAGGGTGGTACGAAACCCTTAGTTTTTTCTCTTTTAGACATTCATTAGTCTTTTTCTTTTTAATTATTCATTCAACCATGAGCTTTCTTGTATTATGAACCTTATTCTAAGCTTTTAGATGTGTTTAGTGCTTAACTAGGAGAGTAAGATGGCACACTATGTACTATAATATAAACTCTCCGTTAAATGGGTACAAAAAATACACAATTTGCTGGGGAATCAATAAATAAATATCTGAAAAAGATCTCTGGAATTAATAAATTCAAATAAACGTTGCCGAATCGTCAAAAAAATTGAGAGGGAAATTACTGTAATAACAAAGGACAAATTGTACATAGAAATCAAATTTAATTCGTATGGTTGTTTCAATCCTAGTAAAAACCTAAACCTAAGCCTATGTTATGTTGGGTCTTTCTGTTTGTACTACATAATGTTCGAAACCACTTGACCGATTTTGAAGGGCTTTCACAGACAGGCAGTGAATATTTTAAGAAATGCTACAGACTAATTTTAGTCTTTGAAATAGGAAGACTTTAAGCAAAACACAGAAACCTGCTCAGCGTATACGTACATCCGCTGGAAATACTGCAGATAAGGTATTTCAATCGCTCAGTAACACCGGTGGGCATTCGTAAATATTTGGAAAGACAATCATTGTCATTGCCGAATTTTATAACATTCCATTTCATAGCAGTCCAAACTTCAGCCCAGGAAATGTTCTTTAAGTACCCCATTTTCTTTGAAAATTGCAAAAAGGTTCATTTAAATAGTGTCCAAGTTAATAATATGACTAAAACTACAAATCTAAGTTTTAGTCATATTATTAACTTGGACACTATTTAAATGAACCTTTTTGCAATTTTCAAAGAAAATGGGGTACTTAAAGAACATTTCCTGGGCTGAAGTTTGGACTGCTATGAAAAGGTCACCTACAAATTTCACACTCCCCAAAATGCATTTTTGTTTACACTACGTTTGTGAGTGTGTATCCGTACTAAGTTATATTCGCTGTTTCACTTAAATTTTGCAGGTTGGTAGAAGAGCCTTAAATAAGGAAATTTTACAAAAAAATAAGTGTCATGGAAGGAAGTTCTTGATATTGAAAATAAGCCTCATTGCTACACAGACAGAAAACTTCGGATATTACGACTCCGCGAAGAATAGATCTAGTCCACAGACTCCTAGTTCAGCAAGTTTTTCGGACTTCGCAAAGGTATTCTAGTTAAACTTCGCCAGGAGTTGCATACACTTAATTTCAGTTAAATAAACCAACTTATTTACTGATACAATAGAGTAAATTGCGTAGATTTGTATTCTACAAGAACTGAAATGGAAGAAAAATTAAATATAGGCTTAACCCTGCATTGAACTATGTGAAATAATTGTTTTCTTAGCACGTTGTTGTTCACCAACTTCCCAAAATCAGAAGATATGTTTGATGGTTAAATTTAATATTTTAACAACAAAGTTATGCTGAGCCATGAGAAGATGATTGCCTTTTAATGCAACAAAAATCGTTGAGCAAATGTCTGACTTGTTAATACACATATTGAATGAAGGACAAAAAGCGTTATCAAAATTACAGTCACATTTTGTGGACGTCAACTTGTCTCACAGTACATCAACGGCATTGTTGTCATTGTTGACTATATAGTTGGTAAACTTCAAATACTTTTTAAAAGTGCACCCGACTAGGAACGTTATTAAGATTTGAGTTTAGCAGAACGATAATATGTAGTTTTTATTACCCTTTTAGGAATTAATTTAATTTAAAAAATACATTTCATACAGGTCAAGAAGTAAATTTGATATTCCGTTTCTCAATACAGTTCAGAAAGTTGTCGCAAAAATTGATAATTTATTCAACGCAAAAATTACTAGTGTCGTACGAGCCACAACATAAGTATGTTGTTCGAAATAAAATTCCTAATAGCTACATTACATTTACATTACATTTTTGTTCGCAGGGGATTTTTTACAAACGCCGGTAAGTTGGAGATTTATTAAGAAGCTTCATTTGAAGCATAACTCAAGAGAACCATCAGAATATCCGGAATTCAGTAAAATTCTTCTAGAATTTGAGCACAAAAATATATTGAGATTAACTACAATGAATTAAAAATAAACTCATTATCTAAATTTTTTAATATCTTAAGGAGAAATGAATATAGATATCTAAGGGTTTTAGGGAAAACTAGCCCACAGGGTCCCCAAATCGGGAATCTTGCTGCATGTAACCGAGTTTCGTAGGTTAACTAAAACCTACCCAAAGCAATTATTATACAATCTTTTCGAGATTTTACAATCCCTTGACCGCAAGTTCATATATTGTTTCTAGTCGTGATCCTTCACAAGTTGCACATTCTTCAAACTTACTAAAATCTCGAATAATTACTTACGTATTTCGTACATACAATTAAATTTAATATTTTATCGCGAACTGAATATGGATATCTAGGAGTTTCAGTTTTTTCACATTACTTACTTTGACTTATTTTTTTTAAATAAATCCATAAGCATTTACATAATGTTGTCGAGGTAGAATTTGGTATTAATGTCGCAATAGTGTCTTCTTTCATTTCTTGAGGTAATTTTGCTATTATTGACCAAATATTGGAAATACTATTATAACTTAGAAGTCAATCGTCAGCAGGCATTTATTCAATGTTTTTGTTAAAAAAATATTATGAAATTTTTAGACTTGGATATTGACTGTAAAAATATTAAATTCACCTGTAACTACGAAATATATTAAAAATTAAATTAAATTGTAAAATCTCGAAAGGAGTAGATATTAAATTCTTTAGTTTATGAATGGTGTTTCTGCCGATAAATAGGCTGTACTTTATTTTTTAAGGAAAATATTATTCCGTCAACATTCTTCTCTTAATTCCAAGTAGATGAAGTCACATGTAAAAGTTAATAATAAATGAAAAAAAAGAAGTAGTAAAACTCTAATTGTAACACGAAGTTTATAAACTATTTTTAAATTATTGACAAAAGTATGATTTTCATCGCCACAGTTTTCACTCTTCCTTCTGTATACAAACACGAGAAATTTTGTTTAATAATACACGCGACTGAGGTCAGAAATTCGGAAGCGACAGAATATAAATAAACTTACCTTGTTTTCGAGTTCTGAACGACACAAATACGAATCTCACTGATTAACAACTCCCATGCAATTTATCACGAATAAATAAATAAAACCAAAGTACATACAAAACAAAAAAAGCAATTTTCGAAAAACTTCACTTTAAAACTTCCCCATCATGTTGCCCGCGAAAAATCAAAACGCTTACGGTCTTCGAACAATTGAATCAACCGACGCACACGACGCCTGCTTGATATGAATTGTGACAGATCTCCCAGTCGACATGCTTATTAATATATGCATGTATTTATGTATCGGCGATATGTGAGAATGCAAGTAATGTAGCAGATTGTACACACTCGAGATTTTACGTTTCCAAAACGTACCAAAGTGTAAATAGTCTATCGAAAGATTTTTCCCCACCTTTCTCAAGAGTCCAATTAATGACAATGAAATCAATTCGATAGTAAGTTCGTTGTCGTGAATCAATCAGATACCGATCTAGTTAAATGTCGGTGTTAATTTTGTAAAAGTTTCTATTTCTGATAAGATTTTTTTTCACGAGAAAAAAATGTAGATTGTAATTTCTATCATTAGTTAAGACTATTACAAAGTTTATATCTGTAAATCACTTCAGTATTCGATTAAGTAATTTAATCAATAATAAATTCATTAGATACTATTTTTTGATTATCGTAACCTGTTTCACTATTTTGTCAGGTATAGGAAGATGCCAAGCTTCTAAACAATACGTACAAAAATTACTCATATTCCAGGCGGAATCTGTTCTGGGTTAGCTGTTCCTGATTGGATCGTAATTTTGTCTCCACATTTTCGTGTGGCAGGTATAACATTTTCCTACAATGTTTCTATGACTGATTAGTCCAAATTTCCTAATTAACCGAATTTAATTTTTCAAAATGTGTTTGACAGTTTGAACGCTCCACTATATAAAAAAACAATTATTGTAATAATCCTGTATTTGTGGCGTTGCATAAATTGGAGAACATTGCAGATTTTTCTGAAAGAGCCGAATTACAAAATTATTTAAAAAAATGCGAAAAGTACCTTTCGGCATTGTTTTTGTAATAACTTAACAATTTTCCGCCTGATTCTTTGTTTGCATAAAATATTTTCCGTTGAACCATTTTCCAAAACGTTTAAATTTGAAAACCGAAAATGTAATAAAAGATAATATATCTACTGGCATTAAAGTTTTATATAAATCTGTAAATGAAATTTAACATTTTTCAACAACTCTTTCTCTATGGAAGTAGAGAATAATAATCAATTCAACTATTTGAAAATTATCTCAAGAAAATTAATAATCAACCTATATTTTATCTTAACAGGAAACTTTAACTTATATAATTATTCGTAACAAATCAAGACAATTCATGTTCTGATTATCTTCTCTTTAAACAAAGATAATTTTATCAAATTGATCTCGACTAATAACGGACACAAAGTTAGTTTGGTTTTGATGGAGACCAAATTCAAGACGATGGAAGTTCAATAAAACTACAAGCATGGGGTAGCCTCAGTGTTTTATTTTAATCAATATCGATATTGATTTTGTTGTTGTTGTTGTTTTGTTGTATAAAGTATAAGCCAGTTTTTGGTACCTACCTTAACCTTTTTTGTCGCACCCTATTTTTGTCAAACCCTAAATTAAAACTTAGCTATTAGCATGGCAGGTTACATTATCTAAAATCTTCAGAATAACATTACTCAGAAATAATTTAGTACTTACTTTAGAACAAGTCTATATAGCTAAGTGTATCATGGTTCATTGTATCAGTGTAAGCACCGATCAGTTTAATTCTTCTAGTAGAGCTAGAAAGATACTGCCACCAATATACTACCTGAAGATTTAAAAACTCTTCTGGCAAATGTAAAATATATATTAAAATATAATAGATCCGTCTGTAAGTTCCGTAACGCGCCTGTGGTATGAATTGATTGATAGAGTTTCTCTCTCTGAGTATCGAGATTCGAGCAGTCAAGGAACTTCGTACCAAGCGGGTGTCTCCTGACACCTGGATTCTTTATTTCTTAATATACCTACTTAATCAGTACATTGGCGATCCGGGGGAGGGGGTCCTAAATAATATTATTAAGACATAATCATTATTACTTATTAGGTTTTTAGCATAATGTAGCGAATTTGTGAAATAAAATAATTTTCTTTTTTTATTGTTAATTTTTGTAATAAATCTGAAAACACTTAATATGTACGCAACAGTTGAAGATAGGTGGAGAATCCAAAAAATAACTAATATACAGGGGCATATATATATATATATATATATATATATATATATATATATATATATATATATATAGCTGAAAAACTGCCCATTTAAAAATACAAAATACAAAAAATGAAATAATGTATTTTCACTTCCCGAAAATGCTGCTGAAACCCTACAAGAATAAATGAAAAGTTCTGAATAAATGCAACATTGTGGCTAAAATATAAGGTGGTTCGTTGGTGGTAATTTTAGTGTTTATTGAGTACAAAGCTAACAATTTTAATAGCAACAATACAAAACAAATTAATTTCCTATTACAATACTATCCTTATAACGTAGATTAAATTATCAATGTGAAAGTTGACCATAACTATCACCAAACAAATACAATACTGATTAATATCATGATTTCATTGACTAACCATTAAAATGAAAGTGGGTACTGCAAGTCGGAGATAAAACAATTGTCCGTCATATATCACGGTCAAACGAATTAGAATTTAAACGATCACTATTATGTGATATGTAATGCATATGCGTACCTTCAAGGAATTGCATTTTAATTGTCTGTATACCATAATACTCAAAAGAACGGAATAGAATTCGTAACTCTTTTAAAATGATTTTTTTTATGATAGTGGTCCATGTGAACTGAAATAAAACGACAGTGACGAAATGTGAGACGAGCCTCAGATTGACATCTACATGCTTAGCCTCCTTCTTCTCACTACAAACGTGGTCACTTTGTTCCTCAAGCCCTTTTTAATGGCAATATAACATTCATGTGATTGAAAATCTATTGTAAAAATAAATCTTTGAATAGTTTGTGATAATGATTTTTGAAGAGGTCTTTGATTATTTTTGCTTGCACATTAGTATTTGAAATTTGTAAATTTGAAACAAAATGCAGCAAGGCAATTTCAAAAAATTGGTCGGATTACAGATTGTGTCTATATTAATTCTTCCTCTTAAATATTCTGAGAGAAACAGAAGTCGACAGTATTGTCATCTAGTATTCCTGTATATAAATGCTGTGTATATTGTGTGGTACTTATTGGTGGTTTGAGACGTTGAACCTCCAAATCGGGAGTAGTTATCACCGTGTTTTAGCTGGATGATTTTAAGTTGGCAATTTGGCTGGTTGGCGATCATTTGATACTGAGGATGTAGCTAAAAGAATTAAGCAGTAATGAAGGACATACGATATTAAAAAGGTTTTTAAGACAAATAATATAATACGCTCTATTCTCAAACATATGAAGCCATTTAACGCAACTTAACACCTTTAAAAGTATGGAAAAAGGGACATCAACATAACATTACCAGAAAACAGTGGACAAATCAAGTTTGGCCAACCACGTATCAAACAGCACGGGCAATCATAAGATATCCTGGGATCAAATACAAATTTTGTAGAAACAAAAAAAAGCTTAAGGAAGCACCGACTTCAAGAAATATACTATTTCGGTCGGTTATTGTGCATATTTGTTATTTTATGTTTATAGTGTTGTAGTTGTAGGCGAAATATAAAATGGTACCACAGCACGATTCCGATATTGCTGATTTTACACGCGGCTTAAATGTATATATGTATGATGAATGAATGAATTCATAAATTCGCTCTTGTTTGATAATGGCATAGCCTCTTGCCGAAACTAGTCACAGTAAAGTGAAAATAAAAAGTGATATAAAAACTAACTTAAATTCTGTTTTCTTTCATTATGAATTAGTTATATTTATTTACATTTGGTTAAAGGTTAAAGAAATGATACGTTTTAGTAATGTTATACAAATAAAACAACATGAATTTATTTATTCTGGTGTTCATTAGAATTTTCTCAACTTACACCATTTCTGTAGGTAATAGATGAGGATGAGAAATTTGTACGGAAGACAAAATGTAGTTGGACAAATTCTGAAAATAGCCTGGAATATTCATTGACAGAAAGTATAATAAATATTTATTTTTTGTTTCTGTTATGGTGAGCACTATTATTCCCTTCTTTATTTCGTCCATTGAACTCAGTGTCCAGAGCATTGCTCTCCTCATATTTCAACTGAACAATAACACGATCATATTGTGAGATTCCCAGTTTACTTTGTGGATTCATTGTTTTTTGTTATACCAAAGTAACATTCAATTTGCAAAACACTTGTTGCAGATGAAATTCGGCAACTGATCTGGTAGGATAAAGACTTTGAATATGAAATGTTTCCTTGTCGCCATTAAAGCTACATCTAACCCAGTATCACATGCTAAATTTTATCGCTTCCTGGTCTTAAGATATTAAGTCAGTTTTTTGTTGCTATTTTCAGAATTTTTTGGTTTGGTAAGAAATTAACTGACGCGGTGTCAAAACATATAACATTAAACTCTTATTACTCTGTTTGTGTTGATAATAGAAGGTTTCCTTCCCGAAAGTACAGATTCAAGGTCATGGAAAGACCTTTCTGTTTTATTTTGTACAACTAAACTGTTCAAAATTGATCAAATATTTAAAGAAGTTTATAAGGTTTTTTGTGAAATCAAGAAAATAATGTGACCATGATAAAAGTATTATATCTTAATAGACATAAAAAAAGGTTTTACTTTTATGTTTTTTTGGGCAATAACACCACAATAGAAATAAAACGACGTATATTGCAGGAATACCAAACGTTTCAGTCTATTCTGACTTCGTTGTCAATTATATTTATTGATGTAGATTGCAAAATGAAAATTTGTTTAGAAGACAATAAAAAAAGGTTTTATCCCTCATTTCGGATTTTAATTTTCAATTTGTGATAACCATAAATTAATTTTTGCAGCGATTCAGACTGTCTTGGGTGATGATTAACTTCTATAAAAAAATCTGTATTTGTTCAGAGCCTAGATATAATTGCAGTAAATATTTAGCATCTAATCAAAACTTTAAAAAAATTGCCTCATCCTTGAAGATCTTTGATTCTCTTATGTTGGCTGTTCATTATGGTTTTCATTCCTGCGATTTTTTCCTGCAACAAATAAGCAAGTATTTGAAAATTGTAAATGGAGAATAAAGTGTAGTAATGCTATTTCTTAAAATTGCCCGGATTACTGGCTTTCCTACAGAAATTCTTCCTCGCACTTATTTGAGAGGAAGAGATGTCTACAAAATGATGAACCAGTCTTCTTGTATATAAATAGTGTATTGTATATTGTGTGACACTTATCTGTATTTGGAGGCGTTTTAACTCCAACTCTGGAGTAGTTGTCAACCGCTTTGTATTGTAGTTCGGGGCTTATCCCTAAATTTTTCATTTTGCTGTTGATTTTCTGGTTTGTCAAAAATTTTACAGTGAAGTCGTTTGGCGATTACTTGTTACTAAGATTAGCGTTTTTTTTTGCTCCTATCAATAGATTTCTCCAACCCAAATCGAGGTCGATTGAAGGGTCCCTGATTTCCGTATTGTTTATCATCATACAGTTAGATTCCGTAAGTTTTCTATTTTTTAAATTTTCAACTTTAAACAAGATCTTTGTTTTTGTCCCACGTGTCTTCTGGAAATGTTATATTAGTGTTCCATTTCCTTACTTCTAAAGGTTTCGAAGATTCACCGGTATAAGTATGGCCACAATCACATATAACACTGTACACACAAATTTTGGAATTCTGAGTTGCTTTAAATGGTTTGGTACGTCTGAGGATAGAGTGTAATATATTTTTTGTTTTAAAAAACAGTTTTAACAGTATATAACCGCTTAATTTTTCCGATACCCCTGAGACATATGGAATTATGTTCAGAATTTTGTTTTCTGTTTGTGTTTGGTTGATATTAGTGGTGTGTTGGTTGTTTGTGCTGGTTGGTTCCAGCGAATTTCTTTCTAGTTGACTCGTCGATATTCATTTTGAAGTAGATGTTTTTTGATAATGTTGACTTTGTCTTTCAATATTTCGGTGGGTGTTTTTTGCTTCATATGAGCACTATACAACCCCTTTCTTTTCATTCAAGGGATGGTTGAAATTAAGATGCAAATATCTATTAGTATTCGTAGGTTTTCGATAAGTGCTTGTACTTATTGTGGTGTTTGTCCCATCTATAAGTACATCAAGGTAAGCAAGTTTATGTAAACTCGATCTCCATTGTAAATTTTATTCTGGGTTCTTGACTATTAATGTAATCTAGAAGTGAGTGATGTTCTTTTAGTTTATTCTTATAATTTTCTATGAAACATTCTTGAAAATATGTTTATAGAAATTTCCTTTCGAAATTTTTAAGCGGAGGTTTGCTAGTTCCATAATTGCATAAATGTTTAATTTTTTTGTGTAAGGAAACATATTGTATTTTTTTTAATTTGTAATGATTTATCAACAGGGACAAGATTAACTATGTCGAAACTGACTAGTATATAATTTATATTGACAATAATGCTTTTTAATAGTGTCAAAAAATCATTGTTTTTTAAATTGCTTGGATTGTTTTCATATTGTTTAATTGTATTTAATAAAAAGTTGTTATATTTTGTAATGGTGAATTTATTGAACTTGGTATTGTGTTTTTACGTATTTTTGGGGCGCCATATAAATGTGGAGGTTTCCTTTAGTGAGGTGTTTAGTATTTTCGTTCTAACGGAGTAAATTCTTGTTGGTGTTTGATTCTGAACAATTTTTTCTATCGAACCTAAAGTAAACTCGTTATAGAGGAATTTATGTTTATAACTTATTTACCTCAACTTTCTGGTACACAGGTCTAATCCTTAATTTGCAAAAAATCCCTTTAAATTGATTTGATCAGCCCGGAATATCTGTCGACTGTCCTCAGTAGTGATGTGTCGATTTAATTATTTCAGTAATTGTAATTTTTCTATAATCGATTATATTAATCGATTTAAATCTACTATGATTTATAAAGGTAGTTGTTTCTCATTTTGGTGCAAAATGACAAGATTTATTTAAGAGACTACCTAAAACGACTTCGTAAATCTCAATTCTCACTAAATAAAACTTTTGAAGTTTTAAACAGTTCTTTATAAAAATAAACAACAAATGAAATTCAGATATTGAGTACTGTTTACATTAATATAAAGTTAAAATAGATTAATGAATAAAATAACCAAACATGATTACAAAGTCAAAAATTACAATTATTAATTCTGACACATTTATACGTTTTCAAGCAGTGTCCAATTACAGCACTAGAGATTTTTAAGTGACATAAAAAGCTACCGCAAACCACATACCCCATCACATAAACAATAGTTTATAAATCATAACTGACATAATTTTAACAGCAAACATGTAGAAGTAAATTATTTGAGCCTTAAAAAACAAAAAATATGGGGTATTGTAGTTTTTTTGCTTATGGTGTGAAAAATACTAATCTGATCATAATGCGCCCAAAAGAAATGTAGAGAATCAAAAAATCTTCAAAATTAATGTTTATTAATGTTGATCACAACATTTTTCATAAAGAAAACAGGAAAAGACTATATAAAATGAATGTTTAAAAAAATTCATAACTAGGTTGTAATAACAGCTGAAACCTTAATCTGTTTTCTAATGATAGCTTTTAAGGTTGAGATTAATTGGGCTCAAAATAGATATTGTACTATTATTTTACAGCAATTTCCCGGCATTATAGACAAAATCTAAGATAGGCAAATTACATAATATCATAAACTAACGTTTTGACGATGATTAATATTCCAGTATTAGTTACCAGAAAGTTATCCGTATCTAATTTAAAATAAACCAGTAAGGATATGTAAACTCATTGAGAAAGTATTCTGATTATATACAACCTTTCTGTAGACGGCATTACGATTCCTTCATTGCTTTTCAGTATATAAGCAGAAAACAAAAGAAATTAGTAGTTTTGCTGGTTTTTGTTATTTAAATAGTTTACTTCAACGACTTTGCTGTTAAAATCATAGCAATTGTTCTCTATAAACTGTTACTGACGTCATGGGGGAATCCAAAGGGGAACGATGGGGCCATTGCCCCCTCCAAGAGCCTCAAAATTAGTAAATTTAATATTAAAACGAGATAATCATAATTCCAAGAGCCTAGAAGAAGGTCACTTCTATGGGTTCAAACACCTCAAACCACATAACGACTATTTTTAACCGACTTCCAAAAAGGAGGAGGTTATCAATTCGTCGCGTATTTTTTTTTACTTTTTTTTGTATGTATGTTACCTGAACCGTTTTTTATGAATATGGTCTTGTTTAATAGAGTATATATCCGCATTGGTGAAACTTCAAATTTGGGAAAAGAATTCTATTGGTAAAGTGATAAAATTTGTGAATGAACACATGCGTGCAGGGAAATCGACCAATATCCCTAACATATTGGTCGATTTTTCGAAAACTCCTTATGGATGTGTATAGTTTTTTAACGTTTAATCTATTAAGGAAGATCTCTAGGTGATCTCATATACTTTTCTGCGACGTGCAACTTGCAGTTTTGCAGAAAAACGCCGAAAATTCCAAAATTCTTATCAAAAATTTCATCGAAATGACATAACGGACATTTCCTCATAAATATTTTAATTCCAACCTAATAGTGCGGGAATTTTAGGCACTGGAAGGTTTAATTGCGAATTTGAAAATTTTCTATGTACATCTCAAGCATATAAGTAGTAAAGCATAATATTTTCGGCTCCTTAAATAAATGAGTATCAAGCTTGTTTTGTTTGTATACCAGGTAAATACCTATTTAAATGAAATTTTTTCCATTTTGCGAAGACGGTGCTTTTGGTTGTCACATTCTCCCGGCCTAATAGAAAATTCAGTGACAACACATGTCAAATTCTAAACTGCTATTTGGTGCGTTTATACACAGGATGTTTAGTTACAGCAAACAAAATCACAAAGCAAAGTGATAGAAGAAGTTGCATTTATATGATGATTGAAATATAGGTAAGGCCGTTTAGCCGTATACACAGGTGGAGTGGACGTTTGGTGGTATAAAAATGTTGGAAAATATGTGAAATTAAAATTATATAGGGTGATTAAAAAACTGTTATATGATATGGACGTAAACAAATCATATACAGGATGGTTGAAATATATGCTGAAGTTGAATTATATTTATAAGGTGTTATAAAAACATTATTTATTTTATAGCCCATAGGAAGTTGCATAAAGTGTGGAGAGGAATTAATATTACACAGGACGATAAAATAAAATGTTAAAAATGGGATAATTTATGGGGTAGTCCACAAGGAGTTATATACTATGGTTGAAATATAGGACGGATTTGACTCCGTAAATGTGGGATGGATTCTACTCCGTCCTATAGTTTTCAGAAGGCAGCAAATAAATTTATGCTTTTCCGTGGGCAATCGTATGTACAGGATGGTTGGTACATAGGGTGGAGTGCAATTATCTATAGTTATAGAGAATTGTCAAAAAAAGTTGAAAAAGGTTACATGGCGTGGTCGATAAGGCATATATATATATATATATATATATATATATATATATATATATATATATATATATTTTGAGCTTATTAATTCAACAAGTACTAGTACATTTTGTTCGTAAACATTTACCAGTCAATTTAAATGAAAATGTATCAATGTGTAATGTTAAGGCTTTCGCAGTCATCTGGTTCTGTCTATTAAGGTTTTACATACAAAATAAAAAATAAAGAATGAAAACTACCTGAGTTCAGAAAAACTAAAAAGTTGAAATTAAAACATTTTAAAAAAATATATAACCGACTTCCACCTATAACTAAAAAGCTAAAAATAATTTTTACAAAATACAACTCTAGCAAATAAATAACCCATTCAGTGTTGTTAGGTACCTACCCAGGAAGTAAAAAATGTAAACATTAAAAGGTACACATTCGGTACAAATTAAGCAACAATCAAGTTTGATGAAGTAGTAGATAAGTACACAATAAAGGATTTTAGATATGCTTGGCACCGACTTCAAAAATTTACTAGATTGGTAGGTAATTAATTTGTACAGAATTAGCACCTTTTAATGTTTTTTACTTCCTGGGTAGGTACCTAACAACACTGAATGTGTTATTTATTTGCTACAGTTGTATCTTGTAAAAATTATTTTTTCCTGTTTAGTTATAGGCGGAAGTCGGTTATATATATATATATATATATATATATATATATATATATATATATACATATATTTTAAATGTTTTATTCAAGTATGTTATTTAATTCATTTTAATCATTAAGTTTGAGAAAAATATGGTGCGCATAATTTTAAATATTGTTAATACGTACTGAAGGTACATCGTGACCTGTTTGTTTGGAAAAATATTAGCCACATTTTTTGTTTACAAACTTATATAATGAGTTTATTGTTTGTCAAAAAAATAATACGGCGTGTTTGTGTCTCTATTTTGCGGATTATTTATCTCATTAGAGTTACCGATTAGGTCCAACGTCATTAGGTTTTCCCAGAAGATGATCAAGATTTTCTTAGATTGCTTTTAAACAACACTAATTCGAAAATTACATATTAAAAAAATATATTTACAATTGCTCATACAATAGCTGACACAGGTGTTGTAGTTTGAATGCCGATGCGGTCATTTTTTACATAGTCATAATGGAATCCACCTGTCACAGAATCCGATTAGTAAGTCTAAGGAGAAATAAATTGCCTAAAAAAAAGTGGAATTCGTTCTAATGTTTTCCATTTTCGCACGTACGTTGTGAGTGCTCCTGCAATTTTGCAAATTGCCGGTGCTTTGTTACGGTCGGTATGTTTTCGAGAATAATTTATAATCGATGGTCCACACGTTATGCACAGCGCCCATATATTACACAGCAACTTTTTTATGTAACGTCTATTCAGAAAATTACAGTTCGTGCGGATTGCTTCAAAATTATATCAAAATCAACTCGCAATTACTGCATTGAATTTTCGTGAAGCGTAGTTTTTAGGAAATGTCACCTTTGTTTGTCGCCGTGCAAATTATGGCGAGTTTAACGTAGTTAATAGCTTTTAGAATTTTGAAAGGAATTTTGGTACAATCGGTGACTATTACCACACAAAATCGCGTCAACTCATACTGAGTGGGCGACTGAGGACAGTGCACTCATATATTTGATGAGTGATTATGTGATTATCGCGCACACGTGGAAAAAAATTGGAAAGGTCGCAGAAGAATGGAACAAGAGTAAAGATAGACAGCTACTGAGGACTAGTAATGTGCGAAATCGATTATCAATAATCGATTAATCAATTAATAAAATAATCGACCGCAATTGATTACAATTACAATAATCGATAATGATCGAGGTAAAAAATGTAAACATTAAAAGGTGCTCATTCTGTACAAATTAATTACCTACCAATCTAGTAAATTTTTGAAGTAGGTGCCAACATCATTTTTATACCACCAAATGTCCACTCCACTTTATATTCCAACCATCCTGTGTATACGGCTAAACGGCCTTACCTATATTTCAATCATCATATAAATGCAACTTCTTCAATCACTTTAATTTGTGATTTTGTTTGCTATAACTAAACATCCTGTGTATAAACACACCAAATAGTTTTAGACATAATTCATGTACAATGTCCTCTCAATACTTAATTCCAATTAGGTCTTGATTCTGAGATAGTAAGCAAAAACCATTCCTGGGTTCCATTTTATTGTTTTAAAAAAAAATCAGTTTTGTTTATTTTCCTCAAAACCTATAGCCTTAGCATCTTGTTGTCTGCCTGCATAACAGTGGTGATTAGTGTCAGTGCAACTATCGTTTGATTTTCTTTAAGTGTACGTAATAATATCAGAAAAATGGTTCATTTAAAAGAAATGCACAAATTAACCATTCTACAAATGATTGGTTATGGTTATGGAGATCACACACAAACACAAATGGAAGTTTCTCGCTTATTTCACGAAAATTTTCCAAATTTGCCGCCTATACGCCTATATCCCAAGGAACAATTAGCAAAATAGAAAAGCAGTTTCGCCAGTTTGGTCATGTACGAGAGTTTCAAGAAAACCCACATAATTCTGGTAGAAAAGCCCCACTGTTCAAGGTTAGCCACACATAAATTTTTGGAATAATATAAAAGGATGCCAACTCAGGAGCTCATGGAAGACGATTTCGATAGGAGAACGTATTTCAGTGAACAAATGATGGTAAGGTTACATAACAAAGTGATCCAATTAGAAGATGTTTTGTTTTCTGATGAGAGCACATTTACACTTCACGGTCATGTTAATCATGAAAATTGGTTTAATGAGAATCATCACTGGATGACAGAGAAACATACGCAAAAAAAAGTTAATGTTTGGACAGGAATTGTTGGAAACCATATCTCTTTTTCAATGATGGCAACTTGAATGGAGATAAATGTCGTGCCAACTTTGACAAACTTATATCTTGATCCAGTAAACCTACAAGTTCCTGCCAATACAATATGGTTTCAGCAAGATATAGCACCGCCCCATTACGAAATCAATGTCCGGCAGTACCTGAACCAAATTTTTCCAAATGGGTTGATTAGGAGGCGCGGATCGATAGAATGGCCAGCACGATCTCCTGATTTGACGCCATTAGACTACTTCTTGGGGGATATGTTAAAAGTACGGTATACAAAACTAAACCCCTTAACTTAGATGACCTAAAAAGACGAATCACGCTTGCGATTAGATCAGTCACGCCTGAGATGTTGAGTAACGTTAGAAGACATTTATATGTAAGATTGGCATGTTGCCAAGACCTTCGCGGCGAGCATTTTGTTTTTTTTTTATTTTTAAGAAATAATCAGTATTACTTATTAGGTTTTCAGCGAATTTGTAAAATAAAATAATTGTCTTGTTTTAATGTTTATGTTAAAAAAGCAAATCGACGTATCCAAGCTTTTTCCCAACACGCCCTGCTTTATTCGTTATCGAATTTATTCCATTTGGCTGTTCCACACTGTATACGATTTGTATGCGTTATGTAACGAAATTATGTCGGTCAAATTCCTAAGAGTAGATATAACAACTAACATTAAAAGACAAAGTATGGAAGAACAAGCACCTCAGATTCGGACCAAAAACAATAATATGTAAAACATGCATAACCTAAATATGAGATCGACACCAGAGTTGATACCAAAAGATCTAAACACAGACTAAGAACTGCTGAGATCAAAAGAAGTAAGATGAATAGTAAGAAAGACTAGACAGAACTGAGTACAATGAAGATACCGATATCTATATCCAAGATATAGGAAGGTTTGGGAGAGAACGAAGAAACATCTGAAATCAACATATAACGAGAATGGAAGAATACAGACTAGCAAAGGTTTTAAGAGAAAGGAAACCTGAAAGGAAAAGACACAAGGATGACCCCCAAAGAGATGGCAGGTCAGCTGGTCAACAGATTCGCAAATAAGATTAAATATTATCCAATAAAAACAGGTCACAAACTTATACAAACGTATTAATGTTTTGTATGTTAGGCTACCTGTCAGTGTATCAGGAATTATCCGGCAACCCCTTTTTTAAGATAGAAATGCGTTATATAAACGTTGCGCTCAATTTCTGTGACGACACCCTAGTGAGGAGTTCTAAAACTTACCAAACCACCTTTTTGATTCTTCAGTTAAGGAGTGCTGGTACTTTTGTTTCTAATTTGCGGTAGACCCCTATCGCCTATGAGAGAGAGACACAGAGAGAGAGAGAGAGAGAGAGATTCATTCTTATTTATTGCGTAGTTATCACCACATCTTCTTTTTCATATATATTTACAGAGATGCGGGAAAGTTGTTTTAGAGCAGGAATGCTGTATACCAGGATTGCTCTATAGCTGCAAAATTTTCTGTACGCATTACTCACGTTATTTGCTCAGGAGGAAAGAAACATGAGTATTTTGGATATTATTTCTAGGTTTTCGCTAGATACTCACATTTAGTCTGTCGTGTTTCTCAATATGTAAAAAAACCCGAATCACTATTCTACAGAAGGAACTAAACGTAAGTGCGAAAATAAAAAATGTACGAACGAATTTAATTGTTTTTTATCAATTTAGTTCTATGTAGACTTGTTAATCATTCTATTACTAATAGATTCCATTATGGCTACTTAAAAAGTAGCTTTCTATTGCATGAGCAATAGTATATAAGTTATTATAATTATCTATTGGTCGGATTTTTGTTGTTTAAAATGATCTAGATAATTCTTGGTCATCTTTAACATTAAGCTAATTAGATAAATTATTCTCACAATGAAGGCCGGCCAATACATTGCATAAACACGATCTATAGACAAAACTCATTATATTATAAT
This sequence comes from Octodonta nipae, assembly GCA_034190945.1. NCBI lineage: Eukaryota > Metazoa > Arthropoda > Insecta > Coleoptera > Chrysomelidae > Octodonta > Octodonta nipae. The sequence goes on along the minus strand of CM067216.1, from coordinate 61,955,454 downwards.
TTTTGACAAACGATAATTCATTACATAATTTTCTAAAGAAAAAATAGTGTTTATTATTCTTTCGAACAAACACACCACGATGAATCTTCTGTATATTTTAGAGATATTTAAACAGTACGCACATCTTGATAATTAAAAAATGATATGAAATTTAAAAAATCCTACTTGAAAGTTGACTAAAACATTCAGTGAAGTGACATCTTAGTGTCTTAGGTAAAACATGTATTACAAACGAAGCAGGAAGGAACCAAACAGTACGATAAAAATAAAATACGGTTAAATAGAATTCGTATTCTTCTTCGAATGATTAGGAATTATTCTACTTTGAATGTTTGCTTAAGATAAAATTGTGTATAATTAAAAGAAAGTTGCAAATATGGTCTCTGAAGTCTTTGAAATTTAAAAGGCGAAGCAGAACTACTGCTCACAGATTGCGATAGTACTAATATGATCCCAGTATTGATACTTTAGTTTCGATTTTCTTTCGATACTTGGATACCCATATGGGTATTTTTGTTTCGATACCAGTATCGATACTTGTTCGTGATTTCGATATCACTGTCGATTCTTGTTCGTAATTTCGATACTTTGATAGCATTCACCTCCGCTAAATTGGTATTTTCTCGGAGTATAGGGTTCTTTCCCCGCTAAATTGGTATCGATACTTTCCTTCGTTGCCGGTGTTGATACTTTTGTTTCGATACTAATACCGATACCGGCATCGATACTTTTGTTTCGATACCCACCCCTCGCGATACCGTTATGGATACTTTAGTGGTATCGCATCGTCCCTACTCACAGGACCTTAGAACGAGGTTGAGATTGTGGTTCCAAATGTCAATCTCCTTGAAGTGATAGCAACAACAATTAATTTCTACAGAAGTGCTCTTGCTAAAAAAAAATCTGAAATCAACTGTTTTCGATGGTACTTTGGTAGTAAGTGTATTAGCAGTGGTTACCACAGTTGACTTTTCTGTCTTCGAGTTTAAAACCTCCTGGTTTGGAAGAACTCGCCGCAGATGGCATATTTGTCAATGATACTGTGGCAGAAATTTGTTATGAAGGTGAGCCAAATGAGAATTGCGGAATGGGACTACATGATGTAACAGAAAACGAAATACTCGTTATGAAATTCTCTAAAGCAATGAAATGGAAGACTTTGAACCAATACCCGAAGATGGAGTTGGTTGTGGTGGTTTTACACTAACAGGCTCACGTGTGTTAAAAAACACGTATTTAACGTTAGATTAATGTTGAGTATCGTTGTACCCGCACTGCATGATTCAGAATTGGTCTTCTCCGGGATATTGAAACTCACATGCTTCTCTGACTTGCTAGGTGTTTTGTTAGTAATCTGACCTTTAGTACATGTGTTTTAAAAAATAAAAAGGCATAAACAAATTTATTTTTTTGTTTGGTTGGAAGTAGGACTTCTTGTCAGGTAAGACATAAGAAAGCGACACCAAATATTGAATATCAACGACATATTGAATACAGGCTTATTGAGACGTTACAAAAATGGCATCTATTGTCTTCGCATTGGTTACCATTCGATGTTATGACACTAGATGTTCACACGCACATAGGCAAAGTGAACTGACTTAACTACAGAAGATGTGCGCATGCATCAAAGGCGTTCGCCTCTGTCAACAAATTCGATTAGCCTTATTCACTTAAACCTTGGAAGAACCGCTACTGAAACATATAATTCCTTGAAAGACTTTATGGCAAAGAATTTTTACCCCATGCACGTATTTTTGAATAGTTTAATAAGCGTTTTTAAGATGTCGTTGAAGATGACTAATGCCCTGTTGTAAAACATGACAATTCCAAACAAACCGGTTTTCTGTTTCGACTTGAACTAGATCACAGATTAAGTATTCGGGTGATTGCTAAATCTGTCAGAATTGATGAAGAATCCATGTAGCAAATTTTACATAACAGTTCTTCACCAAGGCAATGAGCCAGCCCATTTCGCGTTGTTTCTTCAAAAATTACTAGCCATCTATGGCATCCCAATGATGGACTTATTCCGGCTTATTCGCAAGATTTGTGCGAGTTTATACTGTTTGACAAAGTGAAATCTGATTTGAGTCCTTGAAAGAAAAAGCTACGCGCATTCTGACGGAGTAAGCAGCAAAAGAATCCCAACACTGTTTCACTCAGTGAAAGATGCGCATCGAGCGTTGTAGAGATAGAGAAGAGGTGTATACTGAAGGTGGATGAATAAAAATAATATTAATTGGTCATATGAGAATTTTGATGGCCGCGTAAAAAAACATAACCAAGTATTCCTTTGTGGTTATCCGACGGCCATGTACAGGTAAACATTGTGTATACAAGTTCGGTATAGCATTACAGAAACAAAGAAGTCAGGGGGTTAGTGTGCATGGTATTGCTATACAGGGAAATAGGATATGGTGATTTGTTTTGATTAAATGTAGGTTGATTTGCCGTCTTCTTCTTCTACGAGGATAATGCGCTAATTATTGGAAAGTGTGAAAAGTGAGAGATAGAAAGAGAGAACCTTTAAAAAGAGTGCGGATTCCAGTAAGAATATATTTGAACCCTATTGTGGTAATCAGTATTTTTATGATCTCTTGGAAATAGCACCTCAATTGCTGGAAACACTCCAAATGTTTCACGGTCTAAATCAGATCCAGTTTTCAAAGGCAATAAAAAATGAACACAACTGAATGAAGAAATTAAAAATTAAAAAGTTCACAATGACAAATTAGGCATTCATCATTTGACAAAAAATTTTTGACAAATAAACGCATCTAACTAAAAGAATTAACTGATAATTTGATATATACAGAGTAGAACTAAAAAATTAATTCTAAAGATCATCTGAAATAACAAAGCTTCTTTCAAATTAGAAGCATTTGAAAGAGTTATCTTCAGATTTCACGTCGCCCTCCTTTTTATATCATTCATAATTAACAAATTCCTAGTACATATCATTTTGAATTTATAACTTGATTCATTCAATTTTTTGAATTTGATTTAATTTTCGTATCCGTTGTCATTACAAAATAATTGTACAACTATATAACATTAAGTTTATATGTTTTGTCAGAAAAATACTAGTTTATTATATATCAGCTATTTACATTTTTTAATTTTGAGACTTTGTGTTCCATCCACTTTCAAAATATATTCTTATTCTAAAACATAATAATTGAATTTAGAATATTTTTGTATCAATTAAATTTCCAGAAACATAAAACTTTTTACAAAAAAATCCGCCGTTTCTATTATCCAATTTTTAACTTTTAGTATAATGTTCTTATTCACCGCCCTCGAAAACATAAACAGACAAATTTTTGAACTAGGTACATTCTAATTTTTTTCTCAAAGCAATTACAATTACCTACATTGTTATTTTGTAGCTAATTTTGCTACAAGTAACGATTAACATACATTTTAAAGTAGGATTTCAAGATAATAGTAGGTATTTAAAGATAAAAGTTTAGGAAAATCCTTTCCCGAATTTAGAGCGTTAAAGATTAGGTCATCAATAATATTAATATTTATGCAATTTTCTAAAGTAAAAAAAAAAACAAAATACATATAGTTTTTTAAACTCATTATGGAATTACGTTATTTGAAAAATATTTTGAAACTCATTACGGTAATCGTTGAAAATCACCGTGTTACGAACGAACCAGGGTGCGTCGACTGCGAGGCGTAGGCATAGGTTCTCCTGCCTTTGGATGGCATGCCTGTTGCTCTTGCTGGTGTGTCCCCATACTATTGAAGCGTACGTCAGCATTGGCAAGATGATGAGAGTCAGCTTGTTTAACAGTCCCAGCTTGCTTCCTCTTCCTATTAAGTTTGGCACGGGCAGCCCGGACTTTATTACGAGTCTCTTGGACATGCCTCGTGAAAGTCAATCCCTTGTCGATGATGACTCCAAGGTATTTGACTTCGTTCTTCCATGGAATTTGTCTGCCGTTAACGGTCAGGTTTCCTGTCGGAACGATCGTGCGGCTTCTCCCGTTGACGCACAGAGCTTGGGTTTTTTCCTCGTTGATGGCTATCTTCCACTGAAGGCACCATTCCGCTAAATTGTCAGTGGCTTGCTGCAGGCGTCTCAAGGCTGGCTCGAATTTAGAGCGTTAAAGATTAGGTCATCAATAATATTAATATTTATGCAATTTTCTAAAGTAAAAAAAATACAAAATACATATAGTTTTTTAAACTCATTATGGAATTACGTTATTTGAAAAATATTTTGAAACTCATTACGGTAATACGTGCATTGATAAATAATGTTTTACAAGTGTTTCAGATAAAATCATTACAATTCACCTTTGTTTGATGATCAATCAATTTCTTTTATGAAATGTAATGATTTTTCGTAATGAGGCAGAATATTCGAAACACTCACTTGAGTTGACTAGCCTGAGATATAGTGAAAATAGTTATAATCTTTTTCTTCAAGAATTATATGTCAGTTCGTATTAATCTATTTAGCATATTTAAATTGACAAAATTTTTATTTTTTGCCTGCATTATCACACACTATTTCCTCCTAGAAGGCGTTGGATGGTCGTAGGCTTGTTTGTCATAAACCTTTAGACTTCGATAAACACAAAAGGAATAGCCCAATGGCGTTTAGTCTGATAGTTTGGGTGGCTAAATGTGATCACAAAATCACAAACAGGAGCAGAAGATCACTCATGTGAGGATTCAGTTGTTTGTCAGACTGTGGCACCAGCTGGCTGAAATCATTGCAGCCTACATGAATGTCTTGCAATTACACAAAACAAACTTTTATCAGATTACAATAGCGAAAACTATAAGAAGGTCCAATAATACCACTAAACCAAATCTACACCAAATGTGTATATAATGCTGACTCAACGTCTTACCTAATACATTTTCTGTGATGAGAAGCCTTATTCCTATTTTAACCTCGATATAGCTTTGGATCTGCTATCGTTATCAGGTGACTGATGGGTAATTCAGATTATCTGTCGTATTTACACCTTTAACGGGTCATGCTCACACACACCCATGCGCGAGCCCAGGAACTAGATTTGCCCTTCAGAAAATTTTACTGATGAGCACTTCCAGCCCCCTTGCCATCCACCCCCTGACACTTAACTCAGGTCCTCACGCTAACGCAGTTTTCCTTCTGCATAATCGCTGTCTTCTTGTTGGGATAGCTTAGCTTTGGTTTGGTTCCGTTGCTTTACCTCATTGGTACTACAGCAACTGTCTTATTTGTGTTACGTGGTTCATTCTTTGCTATGATATATAGCTAATTGTACCCTTCTGTGGGCGTGCACGTTGTCGTCGTTTGTTTTGCGGGTGTGTGTTCTTCTGTCTTCTCTTGTTTGGTAGGTTGGTTTCCCCCCCAGGGCCCCCTTGTTGTCTCCTGAAAAAAAGATTGTTATATACTTCATTTTTTACTTACCTGTCCTCTATCTCTAGGCTTCTTCGTCCTCTTCCCCTTCGCTAAGGCAGAGCTGGTTCTTAGGCCGTTTGTATCTGTCAATAAATCTGGGGTCATAGACGATTAGTTTTCGTAGGTGAAGGTTCTCCTCTTCATTTCTGCAAGCACTGGTTTGTGTCGTAAATCGTTGAAAATCACCGTGTTACGAACGTACCAGGGTGCGTCGACTGCGAGGCGTAGGCATAGGTTCTCCTGCCTTTGGATGGCATGCCTGTTGCTCTTACTGGTGTGTCCCCATACTATTGAAGCGTACGTCAGCATTGGCAAGATGACTGTCTTGATGAGAGTCAGCTTGTTTAAGAGTCCCAGCTTACTTCCTCTTTCTATGAAGTTTGGCACGGGCAGCCCGGACTTTATTACGAGTCTCTTGGACATGCCTCGTGAAAGTCAACCCCTTGTCAATGATGTCTCCAAGGTATTTGACTTCGTTATTCCATGGACTTCTCCCGTTGACGAACAGAGCTTGGGTTTTGTCCTCGTTGATGGCTATCTTCCACTGAAGGCACCATTCCGCTAAATTGTCAGTGGCTTGCTGCAGCCGCCTCAAGGCTGGCTCGAATCTGAATGATTGGCATCCTATGGCAGTGTCGTCGGCGAACTGGGCAATTATAGCGTCGGCTGGTCTTGGGATGTCTGCAGTGTAGATTGAAAATAGCATCGGGGACAGGACTGCTCCTTAGGGAACCCCTGCCTCGGTAGGGTCATGCTCATTGGGTCGCTTAATCTCTTGCCTCGTCCAATCAGTGTAGCCGTACCTAGCGATTGGTTGTCGGTAATGCCTAGCGGCAGTGGTTCAAGAAGAGGTCTCCAGACATTTTTAATTTGGAGGCCTGGCTCGCTGATTATATTCTAATTAGAGATTATGTATGCCGTCTCAATGAATTTAGTTAAATACCAGAGTTGTAGTGAAGGTATAACCCTGTATGTGTAGCTTTTCTGTATACTCTTGTTTCGATTCCCGTCCTAGTCTTTTGGCACTTCACATCAATGAATGCTGAATCGGATGGATGGTTGTGTTAGGTTTAGATGCTCCAGAAATACCTGTAGTTCTCTCTCTCTCTCTCTCCATGTTGCCAAATAATGAAGGTGTCGTCGACAGAGACCAGTGTTTTGGTTGCTTCTCGTACTCCTTAGGTGTATTATTTTCGAATCATTCCACGTATATGTAGGCGATGGTTGGCGATAAGGGGCAGCCCATAGGCAATCCATCTTCTTGCATGAAGGACCGGTCCTTCTCCTGAAAGTACCAGTTCTTGAACCCTGTCTTTCTAACCTTGACACGATATTTATGCACTGCAGGCTATCTCTAAGAAGGAGATGCTCTAAGGGGAAAATCGAGAACGACTAAAACCTTATATAGGGATGTCCTGGAATAGAAAAGTTGAGAGTAAATGACCAGTCGGAGATTAAAGTTTAAAAATAAATAAGATTCCGATGAATAGAATCTATTTTTGAATTCAAATAATAAATATGTACTGATTCCTCAAAATGTTATAAATCAACAAATTAACCCGTTGTGAACTTATAGGAACAGAATTCTAATATATTTTAACTTAATTGGGTGAATGAAAAATTATTTTCCGCTCATTATCAAAATCTCATGTATTAAAACATTAAAATAAAAACCATTATGAAACAAAAATAATTATTGATTACAACCACAATCAGATTTAATACGATCTTGTTTTCATGAGCTGTTAATTACAATATAATGTGCGATGTATCTACGTTGTAATTTCTAATCTGCTGCATCCTTATTCTAGAACTTTTCCGCCAAATTACTATGAGATGTGAGAACATATCATTTTCAGATGAAATTAGATAAGCTGGATAACCGAAATGGTTAAGTTACGAACGCGTGTAGAAAATTGTTTTTCTCGTATTATATATCGAGTTGTTTTCATTAATTTTTATGCACGTGTGGTTCGGTAAAGGAACATCAGATCGGGATATATTTAGAAAGGTTAAAAAGAAAATTTATGTCATCCGATATCAGCAGGATTCTTGTTACTAATACAATGCTCCATCAAGTCTTCAAAATGAATCCGAATTACACATTTTTAGAGGTAGTGTAGCTATTTGAAAAGGCATATTGCACTTTTATACATATAGTTTGATGACGTTTGTTTCTGTTTTCTCTTGTATATGGCATATAAACCATTTTTGTTCCTTAACCCATTTTTAACCGACTTAAAAAAGGAGGTTCACAATTCTTCTGTTTTGTGTTTATTTTTTAATTAAGGAATTTGGATCGTTTAAACTGACTTCTGTTAAAGGGAATCCCGAAGTGGTCCATATTTTTTACCAGGACATAGAAAAATGGCAAAAACTTTTAGGCGACTTCCTTATACAAGGTGTTTTGTTCAAGGTTCGCCAAATATGGAGGGGTTCATGTGCTATATTATGTGTTCATATAACATGTGAATAGCTTACGGTTTTTGTTTTTTTATTATTTATTTTTTCCCTTAATTCCTAAATTTTATCATATCAACTTTTGCAAGTTATTTTTTTTTCACTGTAACTTCACCAAACAAACTTAAATTTAATCTATGAAGTTTACTTGCTCTTCTGAAATCGATATTTAAAAAAATTAATATGAGTACCCAAATGGTGAGGTTCTACAAAAATGTCATTAAGTTAAACACTTTATCACAAACTAAGAGGCAGATCAAGAACTTCGAATTCTTACAAAAACTTCTATGCCAACGATATACCACATGTATTGGAAAGTAATTAGGATCATAACAAAATTTGAGATTGTAACTTACAAGGTTAGAAATACAAAAAATGAAACATACAACGACTTGCAATAATTTGTTTAAATTATGAACAAACTGGCTTCCATCGCTACGGCTGCAAGCTCGACATCTTTTTCTGATTGCTAGAGTCGTAGTCTCTAGTTGAGTCTCATCCCTCATTGTTTCAAACGCAACCTTTATTCTTACTCTTAACTGCTCCTTGGTTTATATTTCTATCTCCTAAAGCACTTGAATTTTTAATGACAGATTTATCGATCTTAATAAATAAAGTCCTATTGGAAGACAAACCAATAAGATTCCAATATGGTGGCTGCTCAGCACATTATAGACGAGCTGTCAGAGAGTTCCTGGTCAATGCATTCCAAAACTCTTGGATTAGGTGCGCTGGTCCTAAACTCTGGCCTCCAATTTCCCCAGATTTTTTTTGATTGGGGACGGGGCAAGCGACTCGTTTACAAGATAGAAATAGAAACCAAGAACCAGTTAATAGAAAGCGGTGGAAATCAGTTAGAACAAATATGTTTTATTTTTTGTATTTCTAACCTTGTGAGTTACATTTTCAAATTTTATTATGCTACTAATTACTGTCCAATACATGAGGTACATCATTAACAAGGGTATGAAGTATAGAAGTTTTTGCAAGCATTCGAAGTTCTCAATATGCTTCTTTTTTTTGTCATGTGATAAAGTGTTTAACTAAATGACTATTATATGTAACCCCCGCAATTATTTTTGTCAAATGTCGATTGCAGAAGAGCAAACAACCATTATAGATTAGATTTGAGTTTATTTGGTGAAGTTACAGTGAAAAATAATTAAGTTAGAAAAGTTGATATGAAAAATCTAGGAATTAAGAAAAAAGTTAAATAAAAAAAAAGAAAAACCCTAAGCTATACAGATGTTATATGGGCTACAAATATGGCACATGAGCACACCTATCCGCCCTTCATGTTCCTCCAATACGCCCTAAATGTTTGGCGAACCTGTACAGTAACCTTTGGTGAAAGCGTAGTATTAGAAGGAAATATCACTGTACGGAAGCAGGGGAGTAATAAATTGGAGATATATTGAAACTAAATTAAAAAAAATGTCAGTTAATCAACTTCAGGATGGAGGTTCTTAATTGGACTCTATATACAGTGTGTGTTCATAAGTTGGAATCATACTGAAGACTTTCTTATAAATAATACTTAGAGAAAAAAATATTATTCACAAAGAGATTCACATGGTCTGAAAAATATACTTTACACATTACGTCACTTTTTCAACTGTATACGAAGTTAGCAGTAAATATGAATTTTGCTTACCTTTTTTGATAATATATAAAATTCTTATCAATCAGAAGTAATTAGAATTAAAAATTCCATCTAATTATGCTTAAAAGTCAAGAACCTTTAATAATCGCAAATTATTATAAAACAAAGTTGATTAAAATTGAAAACGGCATCCAATTCTATATATATCATCTATCTATTCTAAATCTATATCATAAATTCATTCTATCATTTATATCGCTAAAAATTGTATAATATATTTTTTCGCGGAAAGACTATTGAATGAATGTAATTGGAATTAAATGATAATGTCTGATAATTAACAGACCTAAGACCTAAAAAGATTCCCAAATCGCCTACAATACAGTATGTCCACGAAAGTTGGAATACTATGCAAGACTTTCTTTATAAATATAAATATTTAGATAGAAAACAAGTTATTCTATTCAACAACAAACAAGATTGGTCAAAATAATCATTGTTGCTTAAAAGTAAATATTTTATTTTCGGCAATATCAAAAAACTTAATTATATTTGAAAACTGCACCCAATTAAGCCACTACACCAGTGGAAAAATTTCAAAATAAATATATTTTAAAAAGCAAAAACCAACTACAAAAAGGGAACCTTAACTATAGCGGAAAAAACTTTTTTTCTGCAATAGCTAAATACTTTTCTGAAATCGGTGCAAACTTGAACAGCAAATTTGCAAAATGGGAGCATCTCATAAATTAAAATCCAACACCATATTCACTTTATAGTCCGGGAGCCAGTGACAGCATTGAACGACCAATTTCCTCTCGTACAATTCTTCGTGGAATGCTTTCTTTAGCTATCCCATAAGCACCGCAGCTTGAGTACCTTGTTGTAAAAAAAATTTCCCTCGACATACAGCTAGCTAACGCTTTTTTTTGTTTAAATAATAATATAATTTATTTTATTACGTTCGTATTATCAGCTGACCTGGAATCTACCAAGTTGCAGCTTGCTGCCGTTAGAGTATTGTTCCAACTGTTGTTTGACAAATTTTCAAGCGGAAGGAAATCAATTAAAATATTTTTTACGGGATTGGGGCGCTCTCATGCCCCAACCCACCCAATAAGGACCACCTGACGTTCGCGACGCTTCATGGGATAATTAAATAAAGCTTTTCACAAAGTATTGGCCGAGAGGAAATGGTTAACCTCAAAATGTCACTTCAGAAAAAATATTTAATTGTTACAGAAGAAATATTTTTTTGTATTCTAGTTAAATTCTTTTTTTGAATATTGAATTGTTGTGGCTGATACTCGATGTAAACACACAAAAACGAAAATACACTTCGAGATTTATACTTTATTTTGACCGAACGACACGTGTTTCGACATAAAATGGCTTAATCAAGTTTGAAAAATCAATATTTTATGAAACTTGGAGCATTCAATCTTGTATAGAACTTTAATCAATCCTATGAGCTCTTTTGATAGCCATTTTATTACTTTGGGATATATTTTTATTGAAAAGTGGAATGAATGACCAAGCAATAAATAGTAACCACCCAAAACTTAACAATTACAAAAAAATTTAGCTAGCAAAACGCGGATTAGATGCTGACATTGAACTTAAAAATTAACTGTTATTATTAACTGTGATGTTGTTTTGTTGTATTATACTAAACAGGTAATCAAGGACTTAATCAGGAATATGTAATTTTATACCGATTTTTAACCGACTTCCAAAAAGGAGGAGGTTATCAATTCGTCGCGTATTTTTTTCATTTTTTTTTTGTATGTATGTTACCTGATTTCTTCTCTTGTGGTGCACCGTTTTGAATGAATATTATCTTGTTTAATTGAGTATATATCCGAATTGGTGAAACTTCAAATTTTGGAAAAGAATTCTATTGGTAAAGTGATCAAATTTGTGAATGAACACATGCGTGCATGGAAAGGGACCAATATCCCTAATATTTTAGTGGATTTTTTGATAACTCCTTATGGATGTGTATAGTTTTTTAACGTTTAATCTACTAAGGAAGATCCTTAGGTGATCTTATGTACTTTTCTGCGATGTGCAAATTGCACTTTTGCAGAAAATCGTCGAAAATTCCAAAATTCTTATCAAGAATTACATCAAAATGACATAATGGACATTTCCTCATAAATATTTTAAGTCCAACGTAATAGTGCGGTAATTTTAGGCACTGGAAGTTTTAATTGCGAATTTGAAAATATCATATGTACATCTCAAGCATATATGTAGTAAAGCATAGTATTTTCGGCTCCTTAAATCAATGAGTACCAAGCTCGTTTTGTTTGTATACCAGGCAAATAGCTATTTAATTGCAAATTTTTCCATTTTGCGAAGACGGTGCTTTTGGTTGTAACATTTTCCCGGCCTAATAGAAAATTCAGTGACAACAGATGTCAAATTTTAAATTGTTATTTGGTGGGTTTATAGATAGGGTGTTTAGTTATAGCAAACAAAATCACAAAGTAAAGTGATAGAAGGAGTTGCATTTATATGAAGATTGAAATATAGAACGGACAAGAATGATAGTGGTCCGTAGGCAGCTGTATATACAAGATGGTTGGAATATAGGGTGGACTGGATGTTTGGTGGTATAAAAATGTTGGAAAAATGTGAACTGTTCTATGATGTGGAAATAAGCAAATCATATACAGGATGGTTGAAATATATGCTGGAGTTGATTTATATTTATACAGTGTGATTAAAAAATGATTTCTTTTATAGCCCATAAGAAGTTGCATAAAGTGTGGAGAGGAATTAATGTTACACAGGGCGATAATATAAAATGTTAAAAATGAAATATATTATGGGGTAGCCCACAAGAAGTTATATACTATGGTTGAAATATAGGACGGATTTGACTCCGTAAATATGGGATGGAATATACTCGGTCCCATAGTTTACAGAAGGCAGCTAACAAATTTATGCTTGTCCGTGGGCAGTCGTATGTACAGGATGGTTGGTACATAGGGTGGAGTGGAATTATCTATAGTTATACAGAGTTTTCAAAAAATTTTGAAAAAAGGTTACATGGCGTAGTCCATAAGGCATAAATATATTTTGGGCTTATTAAGTCAACGCGTACTAGTACATTGTGTTCGTAAAGATTTACCTGTCAATTTAAATGAGAAAGTATCATTGTGTAATGTTGAGGCTTTCGATGTTACCTGGTTCTGTCTATTAAGGTTATACATACAAAATGAAAAATAAAGAAGGAAAACTACCTGAGTTCAAAAAAACTAAAAAGTTGAAAATAAAACATTTTTTAAAAAAATATAACCGACTTCTACCTATAACTAAAAAGCTAAAAATAATTATAATAATTATAACAAAATACAACTCTAACAAATAAATAACACATTCAATGTTGTTAGGTACCTACCCAGGAAGTAAAAACTGTAAACATTAAAAGGTGCTCATTCTGTACAAATTAATTACCTTTCAATCTAGTATATTTTTGAAGTCGGTGCCAAGCAACAACCAAGTTTGATGAATTAGTAGATAAGTATGCAATGAAGAATTATAGATTTGCTTGGCACCGACTTCAAAAATATACTAGATTGGTAGGTAATTAATTTGTACAGACTGAGCACCTTTTAATGTTTACATTTTTTACTTCCTGGGTAGGTACCTAACAACATTGAATGTGTTATTTATTTGCTAGAATTGTATTTTGTTATAATTATTTTTAGCTTTTTAGTTATATGTAGAAGTCGGTTATATGTTTTTTTTTAATGTTTTATACTTGTTCAATTGTTCCCAACCCAAGAGTCGACGGTTTTTAAGCATATTTCTTTTAAGAGCTTACGTATAATTAGCCTGAATTTGTGTATGACCCTGTAGTAAAAATTGGTGTGCCTCAGTTTTTGATTTTGTCAAATTTTCTAAACCTTGAGATAACTGAGCATTTGATAAGTCTTATTAAGATTGGGGCTGCTGTAGACTAAAATATGCATTGATTTTTCTATGGTACTACTATCAATAATACTTTCGGTTTCATCCATTCACATTCATTCCAAGCTCACCAATAAACTGAATTGTTTGCTGACTTGTAAATAGTTAGTTGAAAATAAATACATCCGTTGTTTGAGAGGTTTGAGTAGAGAAACAGTTCCTCGAAGTTTCCTTGGACTTCCATCTTCTTGAAATGATTGATCTCACAACCTTTCAATCTCTTTAATAATCTGCTATCGTTATCAGGTGAAAGATAAAAAATTCAGATTATCCATCGAATTTATACCCTTAACCGATTATGCTCATTGGGTAGCTTAATCCCCTGTCTTGTCCAATCAGCTTATCCGTACCTGGCGATTGGTTGTTGGTGATGCGTAGCGGCAGTAGCTGAAGCCGAGGTCTTCAAACATGTTTAATTTGGACGCTGGGCTTGCTGATTATATTTTCATTAGAGATTATGTATGCCGTCTCGATGAATTTTCTTTTATACCAGTGCTCCTCCTTGTGAATTATCCTTGCCTGGTGCCAGTTCATGTTATGGCGTTCGGTCCATGCGTAATTAGCTAATCCAGACTTTGTTAGCTCTCCCCTTTATAGCTATACGGTGCTCCTTAACCCTGGTGTCCAGTGGTCGCTTTAGTCTCCCCAATGTAGAGATTGCCACATTCACAGGGTATGCTGTATATACAGTTTTTTGGTACTGCTGGATTATCCGGCTTTGTTTTTGTGATCATGCTCCTCACGATGGTGTTGCTCTTGAAAACCATTTTGATTCCATATCCGTGTCCAATACGTCTAAGTTTTTCTGACAAGCCTTTAGTGTATGGTTGTAATATTGTTGCTATCGTGGTTTCCTTTTCCTACATAGGTGGTTTTTCCAGTTGTTCAAATGTTTTGTTAATGATGGTTTCCGGACATCCATTCGTCAAAAGGTCTTCTCTATGTTTCATTTGTTTCTCTTTGGGGGGCCTCTATTGTAGTGTAGGTCCTAGTCGTTTGGCACATCAAGGAATGGTAAGCACCCACCCTCTTCCCTCTCCATGATGAATTTGATGGATAATTCTTCATTTATTTTACACTTCATCTAGTTTTGAGTATTTGTGTGCATTTCATCAGTTTTACTCTTAAGACAATTAAGACAACATAAAACATTATTATTGGGGAATTACAAATTTAATTTATTGTCAATATTAGGTAAATACGCATCTGAAGATACGTACAACAGTTAAGAATTGCATTTAGAACAAAAGTATTCCAATAGGTTTTTAGGAAGAAAAAAATTCAATATTATCTATAGTTAGTTTATATGTTATACTCGTATACAAAGTTTTATCTCAGTTTTCTGTATTTATGGGCAGATATTTGACAGTGGTACTTTAAAAATACAAGTAATACTTAATCAAAGTGATATTTACTTATAAAAACAATAATATTCTCTGGATCTCATCTAGCTAATTGAAAGCACTTTTGGCGTAATTTATGGTTTGTTGGCACAGAAACAAAAACTTATTCAGCATAGTTTATAGATTTATCTGGCACTACACACCACTTATATACTATTTTATTATACAATCAAAGTTTACTGAGGTAATACCTCATACATGTCAATTAAACGACTGCGTTTTTGGTGTATTGTTTGTATTTTAAACTTTGAAAGTACTTTTAATCAATATCCGAGAGACATGATTATTATTATAATATTACACAATATAAAATGTAATAATTTCCCAATACTAGTCAAATACCTTATTGTATTGTACATTTGGGACCACTGGCGGATCCAGGAGGTGGGCTAAGGGGCTGAAGTCTCCCCCCCCCATCATCATGGTGGTATGTTTTTTACTGTTTATTGTGCTAAAGTCAAATTTCATTGTCGTCAAGCCCCCCCCCCGCCAGACGAGATCAAGCCCCCCCAAATGACATTCATGGATCCATCCCTGTTTGACACCTATATATTCAGTGGCGTATTTAGGGTGGGGGCAAGTACATATACATGCCGCAAAAATGTAATGTTATAACTATATTCTGTGTGGAAAAACAAACAAACAAAAGAACGCAACTACTCTACTCCCAGTACTACTACATTTAAATGTTTTTTTGGACAACGTTTATTTACGAAACAATTCGAACATGCTTCATTTCTAGGTCAGTCACTTCGTTTACTCTGATTTTGTTTTAACCTCGTAGTAATTCATCATTGGAAATTTGATTTCATTATGCTTTTAAGTTAACGATTTTGAATCACATTTCTTGGACTTCGTGAAGCACAGATGTTGTCAATGAAAACCGCCAGGTGGGTGTAAAAGCGCGATAATTTTTTCAACCGCATTGTTGTAGAATATGTGTCAATGACTCTTCAAAACATTACAAAAATATAAAACGATTAGTTTTATTGCTCACTTGGTAACCGCAAATATCAAGAGCAGCCGACGATCTCAGCAATAATTGTGAAAACAATTAGCTCTCTTGTGTTGTCAAATCAAGATCAGCAAGTTATGTATTTTAGTTCAGGTGTAGAAGCATTACGAAACATCTTTTGAAAATGCCAAATAAGATTTCGGGGAAATTGTAAGGCAATATTCAACAAAATTCAACTTACGAACGGATCTACACCGGTATAAAACATCAACCCATAGTTCCAAATGGTTGATCTTTTATTCCTATCCACTTCGTGTTTTATTTATGTACAAGTCACATCCATTCTCCAAAATTCACGCCGTATCACAAACAATACAAAAACTTTAAAAGCAGTCGCTGGGTATCGAAACCAAGAAATCACAGATAAATCTCTTGAAAATAACAAAAAAATACAGTGTAGACATTTTTTCTTCTGTAAGTTGAAAAGCTGTCATCGCTGCTATTTCTATTTTTTTTAACCGACGTCAAAAAGAAGTAGTTCTCATTTCGTCTGTACCTATGTTTTTTTATGTTTGTTCAGCGATGACTCGCAAACGGCTCAATGAATTTCGACCTTTTAATCTGGATCCTGTTCTGGGGGATCGCCAAATGTTCCCTTATTTTTTTCAAAAACATAGCGTTTCTTAAAAAACGGGAAAAACTTTTGTATCGATCTTCTTATACAGTAAGGTTTAGTGGAGTCGCTGGTATAAAAAATATGGATTTGTTTTCTATTCGGAGCATGGGATAAATTGAAAAGATATTGGATTAGTTCCGAGATATCCCGAAGTGGTAAGTAAAATTTGGTGCAGAAAAATATGGAAACATTTTCTGTTCAGAACATGGGGTATAATAGATTAAAAAGAAACTGGCTTAGTTCCGGGGGATCCCAAAGTTGTCCCATATATTTTTTTCTATAACATAGCTTGTACCGTTTTTTAGAAAATCCGGAAAAAAATTTAACGACTTTGTTATACAGTAAGCTTTGGTGGAGTTGCTGGAGTAAAAATATGAACTTGTGCAAATTGTAAATAAATTGAATTAATCAAAATAAATCTCAGTTAATCAACTTCAAAGTGAAGATTTTCGATAAATCAGTATATACAGTGTGTAGTCATAAATTAAACGATTTCTTTTTATTAATAATTGTAAGAGAAAAAGTTATTCTTCACCAACAACTTTACATGGTCTAAAACGTACACTGTAATCATTACATGTCACTTTTTTAACCGTAGAGGAGGTTTGTCATCAAATAGGAATTTTGATTAAAAGTTAATCTTTATTTTTGTTAATATCTGAAATTGTTATCAAATGGAAGTAAATAGAATAAAATACTGCATCTACTTATGCCATTGCACTAAAAATTGTATAATAAGTATTTATGAAACTTTTCCAACTATATACTAGGTTTAAAAAAATATATCAATTTTGTTTAAAAGTGAGGTGAGTGTGTGATTTTTTATAATAACTCAAATTGTAATAAAAACATAAAAACAATGTTTATTAAAATTAGAAATTGCATCCAATTGTTGTATTATTAAAAATTGTGATAAATTGAAAGTTGATTAGAAATAAATCGAATTAAATATCACTTAATCAAGTTCAAGATTGGAGTTCTCAATTGGTCTTCAGAAGTTGGATTTAAGCGGAAAACGTTCGTGAGAATATTATTTAGAGAAAAGGTTATTCTTCATAAACATATTTTCATGGTCAAAAACGTATACTGTAATCATCACATGTCACTTTTTCAACTGTTTACGAGGTTTGTTAGCAAATATGAATTTTGCTATAAAATATAATACCTATATTTTTCATAATTTACAACTTACTTTACATCTAGTACACTTTTCCAAATTGTGTACTAGGTTTGATAATGAATACACATTTTGTTTAAGTATTTTATTTTTAATAATAACTCAAATCTTTATCTGACAAAGTTTATTAGAATTGAAGACTAGGCCTATTATGCTTTATCAATTAACACTGGATAACGATTTATTATTAGATCCCGCGGCAGGGGCGGATCCAAGACACGTGCATCCGAGGGGGAGGGGCGATTTCATTCTTCAGGGGGGCGATCCTACACTAAATTTACCTAAATAAAATTTTAAACCCAGATTTCTTGGGTTATTACATTAAACATAGTCGTTCTGAGGTTTAAACCCATAGAGGTTACCTTCTTCTAAGCCCTTGGAGTTAGGATTACCTCTTTTTAATATTAAACTTACTAACTTTGAGCCCCCCCCATGGATCCGCCCATGCTGCGGAGAGGAGATTATTAAATGAATGCCTGTATAATTAACAGACCTAAAGGATGATGATACTCAGATCGTCTACAATATAGTGGATCCACCTAAATTAGGATCATATACAAAATTTTCTTAATACATATACATATTTAGAAAACAAGTTATTCTATTCAACAGTAAACGAGGTTGCTCAAACTAATAAATGATGCTAAAAAGTAAAATAACCTTATTTTAGGCAATATCAAAAAAGTTAATTAGATTTGAAAACTGTATCCAATTAAGCCATTACATCACTAAAAATTGTAAAATAAATACATCTAAAAAACAAAAACCGACCGAAATAAAAATAACTTAACTAAAAAGCAACTGATAAATGTACTTCTCCAAATATTTTCACTTTAGCTTGGCACCGATTTCATAAAAAGTATTTAATTGCAGTAAAAAATTATTTCATGCTTTTTATTATTTTTTTTATGTATTTATGCTGCTGCAGTTTTTAATAAAGAAACTACACACATTTGAATTATCTAACGAATTTTTAGGACCTGAATAGTTTTGTTTCTTTTTATATACTTTATACTTTTATGGGAAATATATATATATATATATATATATATATATATATATATATATATGTTATATTCAAAATATATCAGCACTTAGTTCACACAGTCGAGAAGTCAACGGAATTTAAAGCGTACGTGACTTCTCAGGGATATCAAACACCTACAGGAATCCGTTTACCCAGTAAAATCGCTGACTTGCATCAGCACTTTTGCCATGTTATAAAAACAACTAGAAACGTTCTCGTGTTGTCATTCAAATATTATCGTTTATAGTATTAAGTTATTCAAGTAGTTTAACTATTTTAATTGTTCAATTTTAATTTTGTATGCATCTAAATAAATATATTTTTTAAAAAAGTGAATTGAATCAAAGTGAATATAAAATTGGCGCAGTCAGTAGGATTGTCCAACACAGTTAGAACACGTGCATACTAACTGACTGTGGAGATTTCCAAATCATCGTGGACAAAACCTACTTGAAAAGGACAACAACTACCAAGTACTAGCAAGGGAACACGCAACCAGGCTAACCAGTGCTAAGTGACGCGGAGAACAGTCCGATGCGAGGAATAATAACGTAAGAATCACATAAAGTAACTATTTTTTATGTTGATTTTATTTTGGATGACCACCAGCTCTTTCATTTATATAATATTTTATTCCTCATAACCTTACTTTCCTAAATAATTTTGAAACTATATATTTTACAAAATCATATTATTTTATTTCCATTACTTTGACTTACATATTTCGAAGTATTTGAAACATTATTTCAAGTTTATTATTAATTTACCATTTATACATTCCTATTTCAAATTTGTTATCACTCTATTAAACATTGCTCGATATTGGATTTTGATAAACTAGATATTTACCATTTACATTTAAAACCTCAACATTTAATTTTTATTTATTGTGCGAATTTATACATTTATAAAAATGACCACCACTAGACAAGCAGCTGCACCAACCGTAGAACCCTATAAGCTATCGGAAATATTTGCCATAATTCCTGAGTATGATGGTAATCCGATATTTTTGAATACTTTCATATGCTCCTGTAATACTGCTTACAGCATGGCAACGGATAATCAGCAAGTATTGCTAATTCTCCATATCAAAAATAAGTTACGCGGTAGAGCGGCTGAGTTAATTAATTCGTGAAACCCTAGTCAATTAGCTGAAATTCAAACCCTCCAAGAAAATCATTTTGGAGATCCTAGGGATCTCTCGACTCTTATACAGAACTTGCAAAGAATGCGGCAAACTCCTAATGAATCCCCTCTTACATTTTCTGCTAGACTCCAGACGCATCAGGCGAAAATGCTAGCAGCCATAAACAAACAAAACCTAACTGTTAAAGAAAAACAAGCACAGATTGACTTGATAGAGTCAATGGCTCTTAATGCCTCTTCACGGGTTTAGAGCCCAAAATTGGCCAACTCGTTCGCGCTAGCGACCCCTGCAGTATTCTCACTGCCATTTCCAGAATTAAACGAGAAATTTTCAGGTAATAGAAGTTTCCAACAACCCTCTCGTAAACCAAATAACGTCCCACCTCCAAAACACTGCACATTTTGTAAACGAATGGGCCATCTAAGCAATGAATGCTTATTGAGGATGAGACAATTTCAACACAACCCGAATTCCAATCAGAATTATTCCAATTATCGCCCTCATTTTTCCAATCAACCTGCTAATCAATCTACAAATGTTAATCCCAGTCAACAATTTTCACAGCAACAATTTTGTCCGTCTACCAGTAGACAACCCCAAATGTCTGGCAATTACAGACCGAACCCGAGTTTCTTTAAACATCAACAACGCCAACAACCAAAGACTCATCACTTGAACAATCTGCAATTCGGACCATATCACAATGACTATAACTATTCTCAAAACGAAAATCAATACAACCCTTTATCCAATGAGTACGGAAACGTACAACAATATTACCCTAATGATTTCGAACAAAACGATGAACCAGAATATTTCAACATTGAACAGTTTAACGAATATTATTCTGACGAACCTGATTCTTCTCAAATAAATTTTCATTTGACCCCCACTCAGTCAGAACCCCCAGACCAAGAAATTTCAGAAATTCAAACCCAAATTCAGACAATGAATCTGGACGACTTCAGCCCGAATGTCAACTTCCCAGAACAGAACTTTCTGTAAGACCCCTTCTTTCCGTCAACTCCAAGAATCTTTATTATATTACTGATTCTTCAAACACCTATAAACTTCTTATCGATACGGGTGCAGGACTTTCAATTTTTAAACCTGAAACCTGCCAACGCTTCAAACAACGATTTCCCGAAAACGTAGTCATCCAAGGAATCACTGTCAATGTCGCCGACCCACACAAGGTGTATATTTGCAACATCGACATTGAATTCGACGGATTACTGGGTTCAGATTTACTTGAACACTATAACTGCGTTATAGACTTTAACAGCAAACAACTTGTCACTAATTTTAAAACCTTACCACTCTACAAAGTTACAGATGATACTGTCATGCGTACTCAGAACCCTTTAACTTCCAATAACTGCATCCCAATCAATACAATCTCTTTAGAACCCCAAACAGAACAGATATGTAAATTAAAATGTAACCTCACTAATACTGAGGCTTTCCTATCATCTGAAATCTGAAATCTGAAAAAGTTTATCTTCCCCGTGCCCTTGTTAAAATTAATGAAAAAGGCGAATTTCTTACTTCAATTTTAAATGCAAATGCTATCCCCAAAACTGTTAATTTCGACAATTTGGGACTCGAACCGATAAACAATTTTTCCGTAAACATTGTTTCCGAAAATTACTCTCAAAACTTAACCCAGCCTGACAGACAAACTACAATTATGGAACAACTTCGGTTAGGACATCTGAACGATGAGGAAGCCGAACTTATTTCTCAACTTTGCGTCGAATATTCCGACATATTCTATTTAGAAGGTGACCAACTGACTTTTACAAACGAAATCAAACATTCAATAGACACTAATAACGCGAAATCCTCTTTCACAAAGTCATATCGGTATCCCCAAATACACAAACAAGAGGTAAAAAGTCAGATATCAAAGATGCTTGATCAAGGCATTATACGTCCGTCTAATTCGCCATGGTCATCCCCAGTTTGGGTAGTTCCCAAAAAACTAGACGCATCTGGTACCCAAAAATGGCTTCTCGTCGTCGATTATCGTAAACTAAATGACCTTACTGTTGACGACAAATACCCCCTACCGAACATTTCGGATTTACTTGACCAACTTGGCAAATGCCAATACTTTACCACTCTCGACTTAGCTTCAGGGTTTCACCAAATCGAAATCGATACAAAAGACATCCAAAAGACAGCATTCACAGTTGATAATGGTCATTTTGAATTCGTTAGAATGCCCTTCGGTCTTAAAACGCTCCATCCACCTTCCAAAGGGTAATAGATAATATTCTTTTAGGTGTTCAAAACGAGAGATGTTTAGTCTATATGGACGACATAATCGTTTATTCTTCGACTATACATGAGCACATAGCCCGACTTTCTGAAGTTTTCAAACGATTGCGAAAAGCTAATCTAAAGATCCAACCCGACAAATGCCAGTTTCTTCGCAAAGAGGTCGCGTATCTTGGCCACCTTATAATCCCCGAAGGCATGAAGCCTAACCCCTCAAAGGTAGATTGTATCTTAAATTTTCCCCAACCAAAAAACCCAAAAGATATCAAGTCCTTCTTAGGGTTAGCTGGTTATTACAGGCGATTCATTTCGCCAGGATTTCGAAACCTTTGACAAGATTACTTCAAAAGGACATACCTTTCCAGTTCGATTCCGAATGCGTAAAATCTTTTGACGAATTAAAAAGAGCCCTTACTTCTACCCCCATACTCATATACCCTAATTTTGAAGAGCCATTTATTCTTACAACCGACGCCAGTTCATTTGCTATCGGCGCAGTGCTCTCTCGAGGCCCCGTAGGTAAAAATTTACCCGTAGCCTATGCCTCCAGAACTCTCTGCAATGCTGAAACTAAGTATTCAACCATAGAACTAGAACTCCTTGCAATAGTGTGGGCGGTTAAACACTTTCGTTCGATGATTTTTGGCCGTAAGTTTTTACTTCTGACCGATCACCGCCCGTTAACTTGGCTGTTTTCTATAAAGGATCCTGGAAGTAGACTTGCAAGATGGCGCCTTACGCTCGAGGAGTACGACTATCAAATAATTTACAAACCCGGCAAAGTAAATAAAAACGCCGACGCTCTCTCTCGCATTAAAGTTAACAACTTTAATGAATACATATCATTTCAAGCAAACAATCATCTAACACCATTTACAGTACTCCCAACAAACGAAACTGACGATGACTCACAAGAACCCCAGACAAGAAGTCCCATTAATCTCCAACAAATCTCTGAGGAATTTAGAACTTTTGTCGAGCGATATCAACCCGTCTCACTCATAGATTACTACAAAATTCAATTTTCTAATTGCCAACTCTTAGACCGAGGAAACAAAAACATCCTAGTATTTCCCCAAGGCTCTCTCATGAAAGATTTTCACCATGACATTTTTAAGGAAAATACTGATTTCCGTACCCCTAGAGTAAATGTCTTTGCAAGCAAAAGTGTCAGAAAAAGATGCTATTACATCGTCCCTCTCCCTTCTGACCCAGAAGTAGTCAACGAGATTCTTTTTGCATTTTTGTATAATAGTAGCGATGTATTCACTGAAAATGAAGTATTCTGTGTTGAGAATAACATTGAACTGCCCATTTTGGATCCGAAATCGATATCAAATGGAAAGTTTGCCAAAATATCGTCCAAACGGTTGAAAAAGACCAAATCCCCTTATTCTCGACCAATTCCATAACGGCAAAAATAATATACACCGAGGTATCAATGAAACTATCCGCAGAATAAAAGAAAAATACAATTGGCAAGGACTGACCAAGGACGTTGACAATTTTATCAAAAACTGTCAAACTTGCCAGAGAGCAAAAGTTTACCGGAAAAATCTCGACAGCCCACTTGTCATTACTGAAACCCCACGGACACCCTTTGAACGCGTCATCATCGATATTCTAGAAGTCCCGACTAAAAACTACGCATTAACTATCCGGGACGAACTAACAAAATTCTCTCAGGCTTACCCCATAACCGACAAATCCTCAAAAACCGTTGTTAGTACCTTACTACTCTATTTCCAACACTTCGGTACTCCATAACGGAAACATTGTGATTATGGCAGGGAATTCGACAACACACTAATGAGAGACTTGTGTAAACTATTTGACATCAAACTATCTTATTCTAGTGTGGGACATCCCCAGTCAAATGGTTCATTAGAACGAGTCCACTCGACCTTATTAGAGATGATTAGAATCCATAAACTAGAAAATCCTGACGAAGACCCTTTTAACATCCTCCCTTATGCAATCATTGCATATAACAATTCTGTAAACAAAACTCATGGATTCACCCCTTACGAACTGGTTTATGGACATACTTCGAGTAGGACTCCAGAAACTCTCTACAACCAACAAGCCCTGATAATTAAGTACATCAGAGATCTCAATAATCGTATCTCTCACTATTAATAAAGCGAAAGTCAGATTTGATGAACACATTTCTGAAAATCGCCCTAACTATCAAATAGGCGATAAAGTCTATATTAAAGAATCCCAGATCAAGGACAAACTCCAAAATAAATTCAATGGTCCTTTCGAAATCCTGGAGATTCACAGAAACTCCGCAACAGTACTAAACCCTAAAACTAACCAAAAATCAAAAGTAAATTTCGACCGAATAAAATCGTTCTCAGAAAGTTAATTTCTGTTTCAGGTTTTGCCTGCTGTTCGGGTCAGCAGTACCCCAATTTCAAATACAACCAATAAACAATACTTTAGGTATCTACTTCCATAGCGAAGCAGAAATAACTGTATCCAATGAAAAATGGACACTTTTAGTACACAGAAACATTTCTACACTAGAACAAGTATTTACAACAAATAACAGAATATTACAAACTCTTGTAAAAACTGTTAACTTCAATTATTTTGCTATGAACTACTTTCGCGCAGACATACAAACCCACATTAACCTTCTCAATCAAATTTCTAACTCAATCAAACAGAAATTTACTGACATTCACATGGACACTAAAAGACACAAACGAGGTATACTTGATGGGGCAGGTACCCTTTTTAAGGCAATCACCGGCAATTTAGACGCCGCCGACGGAAAATACTTTACCGAAAGCATAAACCGCTTAAATCAAGGCCAACTTCAAATTGAGAACTTACAAAAAAAACCAAATAAGTGTCACCACATCCGTAATTAAAAACTTCAACGAAGCTATCCAAAATCTTAGAATTGACGAAAAACTATTTAACGATAACATGATAAAGCTGGAAAACACTATCGGAAAAATTAATGATAAGGTCGCCTACGTCGAATCAAAACTCGCATTACTTGAAATGTGTAAAAAACTTATGGAGAATTATCTCTACTTAGAAGATAATCTAAATGATGTTTTAAATTCTATCACATTCGCGCGTCTGAAAATAATTCACTCTTCAATTTTAACACCAGAACATCTTATTACCTCATTACAGGAAATATCGAAAATTTAGTCAAAAGTAACCTTTGGTTGTAAAATACTCGAGCATCGCACAATATCTGGAAATCATTGAACTAGAGGCATTTCAAACATATACCGATCTTATATTTGTGTTAAGAATCCCTTTAGTCGAACAACATCCTTACACAGTCTTTCATTTATATCCTATCCCTATATACGATGAAAGAACAGGTTTACATCATATGCTATCGTTCACTCAAAAATATCTTGCAAAGAATGATGATTCTTTAATGTTTATTCCGATCAAAGACTTAAGTGCGTGTAAACCGTTAGCCACTATTAAGAAACTGTGTTCCGAACTATACGCATATCCTATTAACACAAACGCGTTATGTGAAGCTCAACTTCTAAAGAATGTCCAGAAGGTACCCGACAACTGTAAAAGCTCACTAATATTTACTCAAGGATACAACGTTCAAAAACTAGAGAACCCAATACATGGCTTATAATTACTTCTGAACCCATAAGTGTTACAGTGAATTGCGCTCAAACAAACCCAAAAACTTTTACAATCTCCCTCAACTCCATATTGACTCTTCAATCAGAGTGTAGTGCGTTTATAGGAATTACAAAAGTTCAAGATGGATGCAGTGCCAGAAAAAATTATAATTCCTGAACTTCAGCCCCTAAAGCTGAACACACTTAATGTAGAAGAATTAGACGTAGCAAATCACAAATTGGAACAATATTCTAGAGACCTCGATGGTCTCATAAACCAGCCGTTTGTAACCAAAAACATCTCTTGGTTTACCTATACAACCATAGCTGCTCTCATGATCATAGCGGCACTCATCACTTTCCAAGCTTTCAAAAAGAGGATGGTAAAACCTCTAAAGGACTGCAATCCTGACCAGACTTCAGTACCTCAGCCAAGACTCAAATTCTTCCCCAAGTTTAGGCCTATTTTGAAAACAGAACAAAGCTTAGAGACGCAAGTTTAGGTATACCCTTTATGTTCTGTAAAAACACCTATTTTAATATTGATTTATATTATTAACCTTTTTATTTTTTTACACAGTATTTTTTATTCACATTTCCTTTTACTTTATATTTTATTTTGATATGTTTAGGTTAAGCATTTAATTATTACTCGTATTATTTTATTTATTGCTCATTTATTTTTACATGTTTTGATTTTATTTTACAAATTGATTTTTGATTTTTACCTATTACTTTATTTTAATCATATTTCGTTTTATACACTTATTAGGTACTTATTATGTATACCATTCAAACATCATTTTATAGTATTTTATGTTTCTGTTCCTAAAAGTTGATGTTATAGCATCAACTTTTAATATGTAAGGGGAGTTGTTATATGCAAAATATATCAGCACTTAGTTCACACAGTCGAGAAGTCAACGGAATTTAAAGCGTACGTGACTTCTCAGGGATATCAAATTTCATCTCGAATTATATGCAAACAACTTCCTGGAAACCTACAGGAGTCCGTTTACCCAGTAAAATCGCTGACTTGCATCAGCACTTTTGCCAATGTTATAAAAGCAACTGAAAACGTTCTCGTGTTGTCATTCAAATATTATCGTTTATAGTATTAAGTTATTCAAGTAGTTTAACTATTTTAATTGTTCAATTTTAATTTTGTATGTTTCTAAATAAATATATTTTTTTAAAAAGTGAATTGAATCAAAGTGAATATATATATATATATATATATATATATATATATATATATATATATATATATATATATTCAAAAAATCCAAAAGTTTCAAAGTCTTCTTCTGACTTCATTGTCAGTGGCATTAAATCTGAATCAAATATAAATTGATAACTTTCAATTTTCATGACATAACTCAGAACTTTTTGTTTGTTTTTAGACATACACGGCAGCACAAAAGATTCCAATGATCATACATAACAATGGACTGCTTTCATTTTAGTAAAACTTGAAAGATTTGTCATCAGAATTTGTGTGTGGCACTCCTATGGTTGACTTTGTTGAAAGAAGCATTCTCCAAAAACGCTGTCTCAGATTTCTGTTGATTCAGTGATCCTATTAACTTCATAAAGGACAACCTAGAAAAACTTTATGAACTATCTCGATTTATAAAAAAAGGTAGATGATGATTATTAATATTCTCCTTAAGGATAGATACTCTTTTAATTTTCGTCTTCTAATGCGTTCTTTGTGTGGTTTTGTATTATCAAATTGTATTTTATGGGTTAGCTCCCAAGCATGTTCACAAATTTTACATTTTCAAATTTACCTTTCTTTATGTAAATTAAGTAGAGGAACTCCCTTGTTTGGATCTATCTTTTTATTTTTAAACAGTTGTATTAGCTCATCATTGCGGCAGTTGTTAAAAGCTTTTGTAGAATTTGCCTTGTTAATATGCGTGGGTCAAATCTTGTAACTGAATTTTAAACCAGTTATTCCTAAACCGATTGACTTCAAGTTTTGCATACACCATTGTGACATTCTAAATCCAAAATGGTGGACTTCAAAAAAGGCGGATCAATTATATTGTATATACCCCCATGAGATGAGAAGTTAAGCACAACTGAAATATTTAACAAAAAGCAAACGTTCAGATATTATATCTTTTAAATATGATTTAATAATAGTTATATAGCTCCGAAGACTATTTGCTAGACAGTTAATATATTCCACCCCGGGAATAGTTTAGCTGTTATATCTTTATCGAGCTGGAAGCTTTACGCATTTTGCTTGATCTACAGCATGAGTTACTTCATCTTCGGTGATAACGGGGCCATCAGACTGGCACTGACTTTTTCAGCTATTCCTTGTCTCGGGTGTTAGAATAATTCTAACCATATTTTTAGTTCCCCTTAATCTCAGAATTTATTTCACTCTTTTTGTTTAGAAGGGGCGTGACAACTATTCATAGTTTTCACGCCCCTAGTTGCTTAATATTTTTATATAAATTATGAATTATTTGTTATTGTATTTCCATTTCCATATGCGTACCTTTATACGCATTCTAAAGAGGTTGAGATTGTGATTACAATAATAGATAATGCACACGTAAACCTTGCTGAACTGTTTTTATTTACCATCCTGACTTTTGTGGCAAATTAATAACTGGATTTTCTAATACCGGAACATGTCACAATTTTTACTGATTTTGCATCAGCGAGAATTGATCACTACTATATAGACAATTATTCATAAAAGTTGTCCACATTTGTATACGATCGATACAAAAAAAGAATAAATCAAACCATTCTCTTCATTACCTTATGAGGTGGGTTGACTTGTGTTTGCATAGACTGCATAAATACGCAAATTCTTAATAAGAATCAGAAGGAAGAACATTCAAGGTACACATAACAACAATCTTATTGTTAGTGTTTAATATTTTCATTTGAAACGCTTTGTTATATTTACGTAATCATAGAAAGTTCGTGCTCGTTGATGACATGGTAAAAATTCTGATAATTGGTTTTATAACTTTCGTGGAGAATTTTTAGAAATTTACATAACAGAAGAACGTAGTTTGAGGTCTCATTCGCCATTTTAACTTAACATTTCATATTTGCTTGGAATTCGCCTAAAAAGCTACTGCTGACAATCATGATAATCATTTAGAACAAATTGTCACTACACTTTGCTAACAGGAAATGAGCATCATATGATTCAAAGTATGACTTTGACAATATACTTTCACCAGTCATAGCAAAGTGGATAATGGGCCTTTGTTTGCTCTTTCTTGATCAGTTGAGGACGAACTAATTGAAAAATTGTCTAACGACATAAGCGGTGCAATGTATCATATAATTGTTTCCGGACACTAAAACATTAAAGGGTGAGTCAAACTTCCACAAAAAAATATAACAAACGTTTTGGGAAAATAAAAATTTAAGAGGCCTTAAAATTTAACAAAACGGTTAAAAGGGCAATACACTCTTAGGTACTCCCAAATACATTGTTTATCGAGATAAATAAAATACATGGGCAATTAAAAGTATACCAAATAAACAAAATAAAAATGTAATAAATAGTGCAAGTATCTTTTTAGTTATAAAACAAATGTGTCTTTATTAATCAGTTTAGGAGCACTCTTTTGAGAACAAACGGAAAAAAGGATGGAACTTTTTACAGTGGGTTATGGGACTTCTCACAGTCCAAATGTCTCCAGGTTTTGTACCTTCACTAAACCTAGTTTAATAACTATAGTTTCAGAAAATAATTAAAATAATTTATATTTAAAAAAGAACCGACTTCAACTGGCTTAAAATAAAAACCGTTTAGAAACAGTGTGCAATTAATCACTATTTTTGACATATATTCTTTTCTTATCTGATTTAAGGTACAACTCTATTGATTATTTTAGCGTATTCTTATTTCTCTCTCTCTCTCTCTCTCTCTCTCTCTCTCTCTCTCTCTCTCTCCTTCTCTCTCTTTCTAATTTGTATTTTTTTATATTTTTCACATATTTATTAATTTTTTTATTTAATATAGTAATTGGACCACTTTCAAGTGTAACTCGAATTCACCCTACATTGCAACTACTCTATATATATTTCTGTGTATTGGTCACCCAATATACATTATTAATCTCCTCCACCCTATTCACTGTGTCTATTTTTGTATTGTTTACATCACCCTGTATACCTATAATTTTACTTACTATAAGCAACTACTTATGTTCCACACTGTATAACATTTTTTAACCACCCTATATAAGTAGAATTCCACTCCACCTTATATTTCAACCATTCTGTATATGCAACTGCTTTTAACTTTTATGAACTCTCCGCCCTATAACTCAAATATTCTTACTGCATACGCTTATTTAACAATTTTTTAACGTTTTTTGATATATTCTGTATAACTATAGTTTTACTTCACTCTTATGGCAACCACCTTGTATATTTTCTTCGAGGTGTCTTTCTTTTGGTACGCAAGACATATATATATATATATATATATATATATATATATATATATATAGTTTTTTTTGGGGTTTTGCTCCAATAAAATTACCAGGTTACTTTAGAATCAAATATATTTTGTTTTAGGAACGTTTCGCTAGTATATTTTCCAGCTTCTTCAGCCTATCTACAAATTATCAAATAAAGGACATACATTAGAAACAAGTTTTACAATCCAAAAAAGTCAAACAACAAAAAAATATTTGTCAAAAACAGTAAAAAACACACTGGGTACAAAATTAACAGAACAAAACTATCAAAATTGTATATAGATATTTACCAAAAAATGATGATTACAATAACCGTAACATCTTGCCTACAGTGCAAGGTGAAAATATGAAAAGCCGAGATAGCATGTTATTTTAAGGTTAGTCGGTAAAAAGTCAGAACTGTCAGACAGAAAACGTTTTACTATTTATTCACAGAACAAGAAAAAACTCAAAGAACTGCTAGTGATCTCGGCTTCTTCATCGTTCTTAACAATATATACACACACACACACATATATATATATATATATATATATATATATATATATATATATATACATATATAACCACACATATACAAGCACACATAGGCGCAAGTACATGTGTACCCATATACAGATACCACCACATGTCAGATGAAAATAATACGTCTCAGAAAAAACAATGTAAAACCTAAAAAATAAGTGGAAAACAGAGAAGTCCTTAAATCGTGAAATCAAAAATATGAAAAATTTAAAAAAGGGGGAAATTGTAAAATACATCTTTAACAACACCTGATTTGTTTTCAATAATCAGTTTTACAGACAATGCTTTGGCACCCCTATGGGGTCGAAAATTTCACCTATTATAGCACAGTTTGTCATGGATGACCTGTTGGAATGTTGTACATCTAAATTAGGATTCCAACCCCCCTTTTCATACAAATATGTAGATGACATCATTACTGCTGTTCCATCTAACACTGAAGACCCTATACTTCATATCTTTAATAGTTGCAATAATTTCATCCAATTCACTGTAGAAAAGGAAACCAATAATAGTGTTCCTTTTCTAGACACTTTGGTTATCAGAGGGGAAAACCAAGTTCTTTTACTTGATTGGTATCAAAAACGATCCAATTCAAATAGGTTGATGAATTTTTATAGTTACCACAACTACAATATTAAAAAAAAACTAATTTTGGGTCAGAAAAATAGAATAGTTAATATCTGCCATCCTACCCTTAGGGTAAAGAATCTTAATATTCTAGCTTTACAACTACTGACTAATTCTTATCCAAAAAAAAAATTAATGAACTGTTGTTCACTACTCACTTGGAATTAAAAGATAACACTATCTCTAATAATGTAATCAATGGAAGCAATTTTGACTCTGATTCCCAGGGGACTTTCAGGTTTGCTTCACTCCCATATATTCGAGAACTTACACCAAAGCTATGTAAAATTTTACAACCGATTAACAGATTGAAGATTTCCGTAAAGCCTGTTAAAAGACTTGGTAATATTTTCTCCAAAATTAAAGATAAAGTAGAATCAAAAAATAGATCAAACGTCATTTATAAAATCAGTTGCTCAAATTGTCCACTTCAATATGTAGGGCAAACAAAAAACATCTCAAAGACCGCCTTGTTTCCCACAAAAGCGATATCAGGAATAAAAAAGCTTCGTGTGCTCTAGCTAAACACCACATAGAAGAAGGACATCTACCGGCATTTGATGATGTTGAAATTTTAGACACAAGCATTAATTTGTTTAAAAGAAACTTGACGTACATTTTCCAGTGTGATAACTGCATGAACAAAAGAACGGAACTGGGGTGGTTTAACTTTAGATTTCCTGGTTTTTTCACTTCCCCTTTTTTTAAATTGTTCATATTTTTGATTTCACGATTTAAGGACTTCTCTGTTTTTCACTTATTTTTTAGGTTTTACATTGTTTTTTCTGAGACGTATTATTTTCATCTGACATGTAGTGGTATCTGTATATGGGTACACATGTACTTGTGCCTATGTGTGCATGTATATGTGTGGTTATATATGAATATATATGTGTATATATTGTTAAGAACGATGAAGAAGCCGAGACCACTAGCAGTTCTTTGAGTTTTTTCTTGTTCTGTGAATAAATAGTAAAACGTTTTCTGTCTGACAGTTCTGACTTTTTACCGACTAACCTTAAAATAACATGCTATCTCGGCTTTTCACGTTTTCACCTTGCACTGCAGCCAAGATGTTACGGTTATTGTAATCATCATTTTTTGGTAAATATCTATATACAATTTTGTTAGTTTTGTTCTGTTAATTTTGTACCCAGTGTGTTTTTTACTGTTCTTGACTAATATTTTTTTGTTGTTTGACTTTTTTGGATTGTAAAACTTGTTTCTAATGTATGTCCTTTATTTGATAATTTGTAGATAGGCTGAAGAAGCTGGAAAATATACTAGCGAAACGTCCCTAAAACAAAATATATTTGATTCTAAAGTAACCTGGTAATTTTATTGGAGCAAAACCCAAAAAAACTATCTATATTGTAATATCTCTCCAAAGAAGAAAATTTTGAACTTAAATATATGTATTGTTTCTGACAGGTGAAGTAACTTGAAAATTTTATCGTAACATTCTGTCCTAGGAGTTACGGGAGAATTAGAAGGAACGGCTCCAGATTCGGAATCTCTTTGTGCTAGTTTCCCTGAAAATCCTAGATGTCGGTCTTATATCTCGCGTCTACAAACCACCTTGTATATGCAACTACTTATATGCAACCCAATACAACATTTTTTGAACCACCCTGTATATATTTTATTCTATTCCAATTTATATTTTCAACCATCCTATATATCCCTATGTACCACTTAAAGTCATATTTATTTATAAGATTTTTTAAACCTACCTGTATAACTCTAATTTTACTTCGCCCTATATTTCAACTGCACACATTGCTTGCTGCTTCAATTTCAATGCACGCACACATACTCACCTACCAATATATACCGTATAGAAAAGATCGATCATATAACAATTTTTCTTTTCGATACACCAATGGAATATTTTGTGTCATTTCAGTCGACTGCAAGCCCCGTAAATAAAAACCATTACAAACACCCTGTACGATACACTTTCATGGCATATCTTGACATTTAAGCTAGATATTTATGATGATAATTTGACATTTACATTGATGTTTACCATTTTTGCACATATTTTTCCGAAAAACGGTATGTTTTATGTTATAGAAATTTATACGGATTCAAGCTGGAACTTCTCTTTGTAGAATACAATTTAAAATATTCATATTGATTGAGCCGTTTTAGAGAAAACAATGTAGATTCATTGAATTTAAATGTTTAATTACTTTTTTTCTGATTTTCTGGAATACCGCATATTTCACGTTATTGAAAATTATATGATACCTTGCTGTAATATTCCTTAATGCAATGCACTTTAAATCATCAAAATTGCCCAAACCGTTTTTAAATAATCACTGAGCAATATAAAAATAACGTACCGACGAATTGATAAATAAATGTAAAAGTATAAAAATATAATTTTTGGTGGATGGGTACATGCAGACAGACAGTTTGACACAGTATGAGAATGTCCAAACAGAAAATTTGTGTGGACCTGGGACAAACTCGTAGCAGCGACACCCGCAGCAGTTCAGTGGGTTAGCTCACTGGACATGATACAGATCTCTGCTTACTTAGTCACAGATAAATTTAAGGGAAAACTAAGAGATGCCAACAAATCGGAACTCGTGCTATATGTAAGATCGTTTCTGTGTGAGTCAGTCTCTGTGAATCTTCTAGATTTATTCTTTGTAATTATTATTTTGTGTGTAAATACCTAACAACTCTCGAAATGTGATTATTTCTTGTATTTTTTGACTAGGTACCTACACTATATACACCTACTTAAGTACATCTTGTGTAGTGTTACAACTTGTTACCTACCCACATAGCAAAATCTGTTGCAACAATATCATGAGAATGTCACAAATTCGCTGTAATGTCAAGAATATTATCAGATTGCACAAATATTTAATGTCCGCTAATATTTTATCATAGTTTTATTGCCAATAAAATTGCAGTAGTATTGCTACGATACACCTGCGATATTCCTGTGATATTAAATATTACCTCAATATTGAAGAAATATTACTTATTTATATATAACCCTGCAATATTTCTGCAATATAAGGAAATATTACTTATTTGTAGGTTATCATGTAAT
Source organism: Octodonta nipae (assembly GCA_034190945.1). Classification (NCBI taxonomy): domain Eukaryota; kingdom Metazoa; phylum Arthropoda; class Insecta; order Coleoptera; family Chrysomelidae; genus Octodonta; species Octodonta nipae. The sequence goes on along the minus strand of CM067216.1, from coordinate 61,921,003 downwards.
ATTTCTGCAATATTGATGATATTGTTTTCCCAAGAATTGCAATATTTCTGTAATATGTGTTTTCAACAGGTTTATTTTGAACTTTGTTTATAATTTTAAACTTTATATTCATGTAACAAAAATTGTTAAAATGCCTGTCATATTATTATATAATAATGGCGTCAAGAAAAGCCGCCATACTTTCAATGTGCCATTTGAATCCAAAAATAGAGTGGCTTTAAGAATTAGAATTTAACATTTGGAGACCTACTTGCATCATACTAGATTGTAGCTGTGAGATGTTTTTGTCTGTTTCGAAGTCACGAGTACTTTTTAAGATTAATTGTAGAAAACGTTTTTTTGTTACTCGTTCGATCCATGAAATTTTCAATATTCTTCTCTATAACGACATTTCAAAAGAATCTCAACGTGCCATGCTTCTTGTCTTTAGCGTTGTTCACTTAGCTCCATATAATTATGTGATCTTTACGTAACATTTTGTGTTTTTTTTTAATATATATTGGAGCAAGTATTGAGGGTGTATTTTATTAAATGAAACAAACAGAGTATTATTCAAATATATACCGTTTATTAATCATTAAATATCTCATGAAGTCACATTGAAATCACAAAAGGTGCGTATAAGTTTTAGAAAATTTGGCAAGAATGTGCATTTTATAAATATTTGAAAAAACACTTCTTCCTATTTAGTTTACCTTTAAAAGTTAAAAGTTAGTAATTTCTCTCTGCAAAGATAGAGTGTAAAATAATTATTGTCGTAGAGCAACTCAGAATATACAAAGTATGTAGTTGAGTTTGAAGAATATAAAAATGAAAAAGAATCAATTCAATTTTGTAACTGAAAACATAAGTGATTGCTTCAATTTGTGCTGAGTGTTCCTCAAAAATCCCAATTTTTTGATAGAACCCATTCCAAGTACAAGCAATAATTTTCACCAACAATGCTAGCACCAGAAATATAGTTTAAGTAGCTTTGACCTACCCTAAAGCGGCACCCGTTCAAAACATCACACAACTATAAATGTGTACAGGCTATTTAGTTTTAAAAGTTAAAATATTCACATTTGTACCATGCGAGTAGTCTGAAGATGTCAGTGGCAGATGAAACGTTAGGAAGAACAGATCAGGGCAAAATAGGGCGGAAAACCATAGTTTATCCAATCTTAACATTATTAAATGTTATTTTATATAAAAGAGCTCTGAATCTAATGGAATTGCGACTATTACTGATATCAAGAGATTTGATAGTAGTTATTGTAAATCTCAAACCAAAATGTGAAATTAGTCCATTAAAAAGTTACATTTGGGGTTGCAATTGTCAGAGGACGCAATTTTATTTCTTAGATATCTAGGGAAGGTTAGTGTAAACTTGAATCCAAGTTTGTTTATCTGATAAACTATAGGTCACACAAAAAATAATTTAACATAAATTTAAAAAGTTTGCAATGAAAATTATTCTTTGAAACACCATCTATAAAAATTGTCTGATGTAATTTTTTTTGGAAATGATTAGAAAAAAAGGTATGTCAACAAATAGAAATTTTATTCTCAAATTTTCATAGATTTTTGCCTATAACTTTTTTATTTATGGTTCTACGACTAAAAGTTACTTGGCAAAGGTTGTACATAATTTTATTTACAACAAAAAACGTTAAATCTTTTATTTGTGAGACCTATAGTTTGTCAGATAAACCATAAAAACCACTTGGACAACTTTTTCTAGGATGGTGGCAGTGGGACAAGGTTGCAATCCCACAAACTTGGATTTAATCCCCGCTTGATATCTAAAAAAATAATATTCCGTCCTCTGACAAAAGCGCGCTAAGCCGAAAAAATTGTAACATTTCAATAGACAGTTTTTATTTAATTATTCAAATCCGCAACCAGAACCCTGTATTCATCATTTACATACTGTATACTGTATCCAATCATCTTCACGAATGGACTTAGATCACATCTTTAGCAGTAGAAGTATTCATAGCCAGCATCCCCTCAACATCATCAGTATTCTTGGTTTTAGTTATATATTAGTTATTATTTAACCACTTAAGTGACAATGGTAAGTTTAGATCCTTGTTTGGCGATTTTTGTTTTTCCACTTGCGTTTCCGCTTCTAGCAACATAGAGTAATTGCATGAACTGCTAGTTAATATTGTAATATTGCTGATTGACAATTCTTTCTCTGTTGTTTACTAGACTCACTGTTTGACTTTCCTTTCTGATTTAAGTTTAATTAACTTTCATACAGTCTTGCTGCACTATTATCCTCCATTAGGTTTTTCATATTCATTTTTGTAGTCTTGTTGTCTTGTTGTTCACACATAGTAAGAGTCTCAAAAATTTGTATGAGTGGAACACTTTGAATCGACTTAACCAACGAAAAATTAAATTCAGTTCCTAGTGATGCTGTGTTCAGTTTCAGTTGATGACCTATTTCATAAAGCTAATTTTATTAAAATTTTCCGCTCTACCAAGACAGGCTGCTTCTGATTTGTTAGTGATTTTTATTGATAAATTCAAGATTTGCCAAATATTTGAGTATGTTTTTTTAAATTTGTAATCCAGTGTAATGAAATAAAATCGTTTTGTCCTTTCCAAAATTTCAGGCTACATTTTTTTGGTCTGTTCTACATTAAAAGTTCGTCAATGAGATTCTCGTTATTCGTATTTTTTCCTTTAACTCGTCTTTTATCTATCGATCGGAGATCTTTCAATTCTTTGCTAGCATTGAGGAGCACTATTTTTTTCAATTCTTCAACTCTTATTTTCCATTGCACCAGGGTACGACGTCTGCTACTGCATTTACACACATTTGACATATCTAAAACAGCAATAATAATATTTATGTTAAAGGAGCAAAATACAAATAATGCCAGCAAAGCCAGAAAAGTGCCCTACCAAGTCTTGACGGTATACCCGTTTTAATACCTTGAGGTAAACAGCTCGATAGAGTTACTACACCAGAGAGATATAGAAATTTACTATATTTATCGTATATTCAATATGGAAAATTGTTTAAAGACGTCACTTAGCTCAGGACCTCCGAAATTATCCTGCTGCAATAATTTTGGTCGCATTGAGCATGTCGGCAATCACCAGAGTACAAGGTATCACCTGATGACATTATCGCTGCGTAAGACAGAATTCATATCAAAGCAATTAAGCAACTAGCATCAGATGATATGCAAACACCAAATAGCGACACTTCATTATATTGAACTATTTTATAGAACTTTCATTATGAGTGTCTTATTTTGCGAACTGTCCTTTCAGGATGCATCAAAGCTACTTTTACCGAAATATAAACAAAATTATTATAGAAAACCAATAGCATAGTTTCAACAACTGTAAAACTTGTCTTAAAATCAATACCAAAAATATTCATACTTTAACGTTTTTTATATAAACTCTACAAATTTCCCTAATAAATCCTTAGATATTTACTTGCTTGAATTTAAAATGACGGTACTCATAAATATTAAGTAAAATAAAATTTGATAAATGAATGAATCTTAAACTCTCTCTAATTGGTAACATTACAAAACTTTTTTATTTCTATCAAGTAACAAACATTTCTCACTCTCAAAACTTTTGCTTAGAAACATTCCATTGCAAATCAAACATTCAGAAGATTTCACAAAAAACAGAGTCTTAGCATATGTTGTATAGTTAATATAAGTATCATCTTTTAAATATATAGGATATAAAATATATTATATATTTCTTAAGCTCAGAAAACAGAACTGCAATATCGTTAAATATCTTTAAATACTCCCTCGGTAGTATTTTCATTCAGTAAATAAATATGGCTGACATTTATTTACCCAACAATATGAGGTATTCATAAAAATACGACATATTTTATAATGATCTACTCTACATCGTTTTAGACTACATAATAACATAGCTCAGAGCAATGACAGTGGCAATATAGTTTTTTCGATCAATATTGCGTACCATACCTGATTTATATTTCGATTTTAATATTTGTTCTACGTTAATCACATTGGCAACATTGGCAACGAGATTTTTAAAACTCATAAAACCATAATTTAGAATCATTTAGGTAAAAATGTAAAAATAATAAAATAACATTTTAAATTTTTACACCTGGCGTTTTTAAATTATCATTTTCTTTAGCTGACATCAATATTTTACAATTACACTTTACACGTAGGCAACATACAATACAAGTAGATCTCTTATTAGGTATTTATATTTCACAATAATAATATCAAAGATAATCTTATTGTTTGAGACTAATAAAGTAATAAAAATTAATAAAAAAATCATGAGTCTAGACTGAAAGAATTGAACCTAAACTCTCGCCCCTAAAACCATTTCTCATAAATATTCAACTATTTACATAACAATATGGTAGAAGCTTATTTTCTTATTCATGCTCTTGTACTTATGTGTGTATATTTTACAATAACGCTGGTAACGTTACAATATTGCATGATTTGTCCTCCTGAACAGGTCTCGACTTTTTCGTAGTCGACAATCATAAATACCAACCCCAATACAGCCACTGTCAATCCAAATATTGCAACGCCAAAAGCGGGAAGTTTCTTCCTGCAGAATATGAAGCCTTCTTCCAGCTGTAAGTAACACATGGCCGGTAAGATGTACGCCAGGGGGACAGCTGCTAAAATACCCTAAAAAACAGATATCAGTCAATGGATATTCTTCGTTTCTAACCGACTTCAAAAAGGAGGTTCTCAATTCTTCAGTATATTTGTTTTTTTATGTGTGTTCAGCGTTTACTCGATATCAGCTGAAGGAGTTTGAATAGTTTAAACGGGACTCTGTTAGGGTGGGGTCGCGAAGTGATCACTTATACATAGATTTATCGTTTTTTAGAAAATTCGCCATACCGAAAAAGTTAATTAGAATTGAAAACTGCATCCAATTAAGCCATTACATCAATGATGCAAATGACAACTTTTTTCGGTATATCATTCAAATCAGAACTTATGATATGTTATGTGTATAGAAAACTAACAAATTTAACAGTTAATAACAACTTTTGGATGCCTTTTCAAAGTTGTTAATGGTATCGGTGGAGACATGGCGGGAAATAATATGTTTGTTTAATTAGTTTATCTATCTATAAATAAGCAAAGACAAAACGGTTCGGTACCATTTTCTCCTCTGTCCCTCAACCGATTTTTTTTACTTTAGTTTTATTAGCAGCTACCGACGACCTTCAGTGCAGAATGCTAAAATTAATTTATAATATTGGTTCACTTATTAAATAATAAAATATTTAAAAAATCATTATTTACATCCATGCTGTCAATGCCATACAGTGCCGCCAGATTGCTGGAAGAGAAAATCATAAGATGGGTTGAATCCAATGTTAAAGACTAACTAATTTAAATGTAAAATTAAAAGTTTTGGCCCTTCCCTGAAGTTATACTACATTGTAATGCTATTGAAATAGAACTGACGAGTTTTAGTTTGCAACTTTCATTGCATTGTAAATATGGTGTGTCAACTAAAATCAGAATTATGTTGCACCTACTCAATTTCTTTCTGATATTAATTTTAACGTTATACTTTTAGTCTTTCTTTTTGTTGGTTAATTTTCATATAAGTTAACTAAGATTACGACATATCGTGAAATTATGCATACATACACGATAAATAGGTAGATCTGGCAGCTATCTTTAGCAAATTTGATATAAATTTTGACGTTTCATTACTTTTTTAACGATTAGGTTAAACGTATTCAATTCAGTCAGAAAAGTATTTTCAAGATTTCAATTTGAATTCACAGAAAAAAATTGTCAAAAAATAGTTGTATTTAACTAATATTATTCAACAATATGTGGTTCGTATTTCTTTATATTTTCGATATAAAACTTAAATGGTCATGGGTTACTTGGTAGGTAAGTGTGTTTTAATTCACATTAATGAAAATACACTGAATCTTAAGATATTTGAAATTTTTTATACTGAACATTAATGTATTCTGACAATGTGGGTATCTTAATAGTTAATTTATTTTACATTACATGGTCCCATTGCTGCAAAGTTTTGACTAAGTTTTACTTAAAAGAAAAATATAATTGACATTTTAAAGATTTGTCTGAATATACGTTAGGTACATTTATTCTAGAGTAAAATATATTTTTATTCGACATATTTTTTCTATGAAATCTTACATTGCTGGTTTAAAGTTTGCAACCTAACAATAACCACTATAATAAAAACCACGGCGTAAACATATGTGCTAAATTGGTTCTCAAATGATAAACATGAAAGTGACTAGGTAACGCTCTTTCAGACCATGTGATGACCATCTTTTACTGTCCAGTGTTTGGAGTTACTTATAGTTCAATATGAAAATATTGAGTGTTGTAGATTATAGATTAGTATTGATTTTTCGGACAAATAAATAAAAAATAGTTTTTGTAATTTTTTATTGTCATTATTTTCTGTCATTAATATAATATTATTTTCACAATAGTTCAAAGGTATTGTGCAACAAATCATCAATCAGCGGGCAATAAAAATAACATTAAAGATTAGAATTTTGATTGGGTTGTTTGTCATCTCTATTTTTGAGATAGTTTGTGTGTAAATGACGGAAACTTTTGTATAGGACATATTTATGTCAAAATAATCCTACAATAATATACATAAATAAAAAATAATTTCCTGAAATATTTCTACAAAGTAATACAAATGAAATAATAGGGATAGCCAAGGCCTGTCCTCCTTATCTAATTTCGCCTCAACTCTATTTCTTATAGAGACAAAATTACATCAATAATGTATAAATTTAATGAATTAGGGTCGAATTTCGACCACTGGACGACCGCTAGTTTAGTTTAATCATCAAATTCAACCTTATCAAATGTAGTACGAAAAGTGATTTCTGTATTATGCCCTTAACTAGATTAAGTTAATAAGAAACTTTTGACATCATAGTTATTTTTTAACATCTCAGTGTCTTTTATAACTGAATTATTTTGCCTTTAAATTTTATTTCACAGTTTAGATTGCGATTAAACGGCCTACTTTTAATGCAATTCCCTGGCACTTTTGTCTTTCAAATCATTACGTAATTTAAAAATTCATTGTCTGTAATAACTGTCAACTTAAATTACACCTTCAATAAATTACTAGATGAGTGCACCTCTGTCACCAAGGTTTTTGCTGGAAATATTTTACAACAGCTAATTTCCAGACCGATTTAATTTTTAATAAATCAGAATGATTATCAATTAAATATTCTGGCGGTTTATTCTAAATATGTCAAGGACATTACACATAAATCAACTCTCGTATCGATACTATTAATATCGGCCGTCAGCTGGTGCCAGATTTTGGTACACCATTTTCTCGCTACTGCCTTCAAGGAGATTGAAAAGTGTGTTGTTGAATACAATAAAGCGAATTTTGCCAGAGAAGCGCGTGGCTATTATAGGGGAAAATCATTTTTCGAAAAAAAGATGATTTGCTTAGATTTTCAAGTTGATATCGAGAGTAGTAGACAAAAAAATGGCAAAGGTTTGCAAATGACCAAATAATATTAAGCATTATTTTTATTTTATGTTTTTTTGGGCAATAACACCACAATCGAAATAAAACGACGCATATTGATGGAAAACCAAACGTTTCAAAGTCTATTCTGACTTCGTTATCAATAGCTTTATATTTATTGATTTAAATTGCAAAATGAAAATTTGATTTATGACATTTAAATTGACATTAGAAAATTTGTTGTTTTTAGATATACAGGTAGCACAAAAATTTCTAAAAATCATGTTTTATAGTTAAACTTATGCCTATCGTATTTTGATACTTAGTTGCGGCATAGAATTCATTTAGTCAATATGGCGGAGGAGAGAAAATCTAAGCAAAATGTCTTTTTTTCGGAAAATTGAACCCGAGTTTTTCATATGTTAGCAACGGGGTTCTCTCTTATATTTGACCTTATTGAATTCAACAATAACACACAATTGTGGTTTATTCGTAGAAACCAGTTGTCAATAATTCAAACGTTTTAAAAAATTCTCCACGAATCGACTACTTTCACAGTTAACTGTCGAGGTAGCTGACTAACGGAAAATTTTTCATAGTGTTGGAATTATTGGAAACTGATCTGGACGAACAAATCTAATATATTTTTCAAGAACTAGGTTAATTAGTTCTTGATAAAGATATTAAAAATATTGGAACGCGTCGAACAGTTTTATAAAAAACTTAAAGTTGTAGAAATTTCGGTTAATTGTCATAATAATTTCCATAAAGTGTTGGCCAAGTCAGTTCAACTTATTTGCGGTTTCTGCATTCCCAGTATATTTAAGAAATTTTGTTATACTTTTCTGTTTTTAATTGTCAAATGAAGAATTTTTTTTGACAACCAGTCTCTTCAAGAGTTACTTACATTCAGTTCCAATACAACACCTAAGCAATAGGTAGTGATAGAAATAAAATATGTCACAGCAACAATACCAAGAGTGAGCAGGTAATGCATAACTTTGGAGATCGGCACATTAGGATCCCTTCCAAAAATTGAATGCTCTAAAACCTCTCTAGTTACAAAGCATTCGATAGGATACGTAAGCAGGATTTGCACACTAAACAGTAACCTGCTAATGTTCATCAGGTCGTCATCCCAGCAGTAGTTTTCTAGCAAGTCGCCTAAAACCAGAAATCAGTTAGAAATATTTGCTAAGCATATAATTAATTCAACGTGAGTGGATTGGATATTCAAAAAAAAAAAAAACAGTAAAATGCTAACGCATGAAGAATCTAAGTATGCAAACTTCTTATACAGAAACCAAATCAATCATATAGGTGTTTATTTAAATATAGTAAATTATTGAGCTTATAATTATCAAAAACTAAATATCCGAAACAACCTTCTCACCTTGTGAATATGCCCTGAAAGTTGTGTAGCCAGCGATTCCAAATAAAATGGCGACAATTAAACTTGTAACTATGGAGGCATGTGTAACTATTTCCCACTTTTTCTCTGAAGCTTCTTCTATTGATCCATATATTAAAAAAGTGTTGTGATGACACATGAAAGCTAGAAAGATAAAAACTGTGAGATCAAATTTATTGTGGTTTCTGTGATGTGTTCTGCTCATTGTAAATGTTAACATTAATCGCTTCGTATACAAGCACAAAACAGCTACATGGATTCCATAACTTTTTTTGTGCAAGGATAAAATAATTTAAAGGGCATAAAAATATAACAAAGTAGTTCATTGTTACCAATAATCTAGAACATTTTTTGATCAAATATTTACGGTTGCCCATTTCAGTAAATTAAGTCAACAAAAAAGTAATTTATTGTTATGGTTCACTATGTATTTCCGAGGTAATTGTGGGTAAAGTAAGTAAAATTTCAGTGGGATTTGGTATCAGAAATGGGATAAATATATTGTGGGTTCATAAATTCACAAATATTCACTTCCCCTTTCAACGTGTTTACTTTAAAAAAATCACTGTTTACAAACACAAGGAGTAGTCCTACAGCTGTTCACGTCTTTCTCTATCGATTCAATCACACACCGCAATTTTTTTCAAAGTATATTGAAGATCCTTATCGAGTTCGAATTTTTTCCACTTCCATCGAAATAACAGGATAGCCGCTCTGTTGCTCTTCATTTTTATTTCGGCCGATTTTTTATGTTTACTGTTGTTTTTACCGGAACGATTAATTTTATAACAACGTTCTTCGTGTTTTGGAAACCGTCATATGCATGTCCAGATAAAAGCTAAAAATAATTGCTTTGTACATGACAACCAAGATGCAACAGCCCCGATAACAAAAATAGTCAGTGATCTGCAAACCCATATCAAGAACAGGCAAACCAGAGAAATGAAATGGGGACCATCAGAGCAAAATGCTTCCGAGGCAGAGGAGTGCAGAATTACGCTTCCACAACAATCAACAACCAGTGATGGACAGAGGGCTAACGCTGACTAACAATCCACTAACTTCCCATCCGGGAATTATGAAAAGATGACAGCAGTCTAGGCATCAAGACCACCATCAATAGCAGAGCCATTGCTTTCATGTTCGACACCGTCAAGCCCAGAGTTTTGAAGTTAAAGTAGTGGAACCCGACAGCCAGCACAGTATGGCTCATGCAAATAGGTACCTAACCGACATGTTAGCTAGAGCCAGAAATGAAATAGCACTATGAATGAAATTGTTTCTTTAGGAGAGTTTATGGTGTAATTTGAAGAACAATGACATCAAAAGATGCAAAAAGACAAGCAATTCATTAGCAGATTCTTAGTTTCAAAAAATAAGATATCAAAAACTGTGAAAAAAAAGAGTATTTTTGCTTGTTTTATATAGAGCCGTATTCAAACAGTTGGCCAAACTGTAAAGTATGGTCGCACAAAGCCTGTAATGATGGAAACCATTTTCTACTACAATGTTTTTCATCATATCTCATTCAATAATTAAGTAGTTAATATTTGTCATGAGGTTAATATTTCTAATTTGTAATAAATTTAAGAATAATTGTTTTTATTGGCACACATTATGTGTAAGATAAAAAACAGGGATTTAAAGCTCCGTATAAGTTTTTATTTTATATTTTTCTTAATAGTTAGTTGAGTAGTGTATTTAATAATGAGAGAACAAAACAATATCGTAGAATTATGTGTGATTTGCTACCCATATTCCTAAGTTTCAATATAATTTTTGTTCTTATTTTACAACCAATTCCTAGGCGTTTCAACATAGATAGTTACTGATATTAGAGTTGCTTATTTAGTTTGAAAAATTTTTTTACAACTTAAATGATTCCTGAAATCATTTTTATTCTAAAAACGTTATTGGATTAAAAAATCTACAAAACAAATCAGGTTTCCCTGAACCTATTTTTGAGATTGTGAGCTATGTGGAGAAATACAAAATTTGTTTCAATCCTATAGGCTATGGGCTACACTACCGTTATGGCAAACTCTTTAAACTAGTATCGGAAGCAGTTAATATAACGGCTGCTTTGAATAGTAGTTGGCAGTTCATTATTTTTTAAGCAAAAATATTTGTTGAATAACCATTATATGCAGCAGTTTCCCTAATTCCTTCATAGCGAGAAGGTACGTTTTTGACAGTGAAAAGTCTAAAATATCTAAATATACTAGTATCTTCCCAAAATACTACAATTAGTTCGTAAAATTCCTATATCTACCCAAAAAATAAAAAAAAAACATTTTTTTATACTTTAAATAAATAGATAATTCTGCCACATATCTTATGCATGCCCTACATAAATATCTTTAGTCATTTTTTGCCTCAAGTTTGAATCTACCAATGAACCAATTAGTCAGTAACTGAGACATTCACCGTTGTCACTCCTGTTTAGCAAGTCTATTAAGCTATTTTGTTGTTAAGAGGTTACGTAAAAATCTTGTAGTTCTAATCTGTTCCGAGAAACAATGGCATTTGTAACCCATTTATGCTTCAGAATCATAGACGTAAATTTTAAAAATAACAAAATTCTGAAAGAGGAATAATTCGATACTATTTTGAAGTTAATTTTTACATTCTATAGTTGTAACTTTTTAATAAATACAGATCTCAAACTTTTAAAAGCGACAGGTTTGTAAATATCTTGTTTCTAATTTTCTAGGCTATAAATAATTTTAGCTCTTACCAATTTTTAGAAATAATGGCATCTATTGGTTAACAAGTTACTGGAGGAACTGTTGCAGTAACATGCACAATACGAATGCCGGTAATTATAATTTAAACAAGAAATTATGTAACTTACCAAATGCCATTATGCCAATTGCCGGTATGATGTCTTTATTTAAAAACCTCCAAGATTCAGGGTGCTCCGGACTGAAATAATAATTGACTAGTTTTATTTTGTTCAACCTTAAGTAAGAAAAGTCCGAATGATTGCAAATAAAAACAATATATAATATTAATTATAGATAACAATTTGTATTGCTAACTTTGTTCAATTAGCCCTTTGGTATTTCATAAAATGAGGTTGCAAGTTTCGAAAATCATAAATAGTACAATTTCAATCTGTAAGCTATATAATGCTACCATGAATAGGGAGAAGGTTGATTTGCATGCAAAGTTACTGTAAAGTTTGATGAATGAACTACCACATGGGAAATTGGGTAAAATAACTTGTCTAGGATTTAATTACATAGCCCGTTTAAGTGGATCACAATGGTAACATATTTATTACATCTCAATTCCATGGCACTGCATATTTGTATCAACGAAATACCAGGTAAAAGTCAAGTGGTAAAGCATAAAACCGTTCTAGTATGTTAAGTCGTCCTTATTTCTCTCAAAAGCTTTAGAACTTATATTTTCGGACGTAAATCATGAAGCAAATGTGAACATTTTATTAGCAATGCATTTATACCACCTGTTTAAAAAATCAGGTTATCATGGTCTTAGGTAAGTTGATAAAAAAAGTATTGGATGCAAACTTTGCTGAGTTTCATTTGTTTTACATTTGAGAACTACTTTCATAGGAGATATTCTTGTCCCCGTTAAACCTTAGATATATGTTTTCCGAATTACTAAAACCCTCCAAGATTAGAAAGGAAAAATGATATCCTACTGCAACGTTGACCTGCGATAAGATGGAAGTTATTCTCAATTAATTGGCTCAGAAAAAATGTTTTATTTTAATGTGCGTGAACAACTTCCCAAATTAAAAAATCTCTTGAGAATTCACCTGGCAATTTGTAAGACGTTTACGTTCAAGGATCCAAAGACTTGAAAGATATAACATCTAAAGATGTTAGAAAAAGGTTATATTTATGGCCGTTTTCATTATTAGGTTAATAATGGCAAACTTAGCAATTGCAGTTTTGTTTATTAAAACATAAGGCCCTATTTCATCTATACTAAATTAGTCAATCAATTTTTAACAGTGTACAAGTACACCTTCATCATCTAGAAATGAATAAAAAATAATTTTAAGCAATCAAAATGGCCAAAATCCTAATTAATGAATGAACCCTTATCATACAACGTGGTATAGAAAAATTAGGTTATTTAAAAACTCAGAGTGTGTTAAGTAACGCCCACCATAGGCTAGATTAAAATTGATGATACATTATAATTTCTGACTACAAAGTAAGTATTTTAATAAACGTAATTTGAGTAATTCCAGGTAAATTCATTAATTTCAAGAAATGAACCAAGTTAAATATGGTTCAATCACAATATTTCAAGTACCAAACTCGTAGTTCCCTAGCACCCACCACATTGATAAACTCTACAGTGTAGATTTCAGAAAAATGGAAGGCTCTTAAATGACGAAATGGTTGCAGCACAAGCTCCAGTAGAAATTTGCTCTTAATGTAACACGTTATAACATAGTTAATATATATATAGTACTTACACAACTTTTGAAAGAGATCCCATTCTCAAAAAAATCGAAAACAAAATAAAAGCGATGCAAACCAGACTAACGAAAGAGACTTTCGCCAGTTTTGCGACATCTCTGTACAAGCACAAGGGTACGGTGACAAATATCGTTGCTATAAGAACAATTATTTCTCTTTTGGCAAAAAGGGAGTCCGGCTCTATTCCAGTCAGTCTTATTATTACTTTTGTCACAGTGTCGCCAACTACTATATTATAGGAAACCATAGCTGAAACAAAACAATATTTATTCGTAAGTCATTTTAATATAGAGGTTTTTTGCCGTACCTATGAATGGGTATATAAATTGCAACAGTCCCAACAATATGTAACCAAATCTACCAAAGGCAGCTTCCATTATACCCTGATAAGAAAATTTCCCGCTAATGTGTCCACTTCGAACCATTAAAATTAAGGAATAGTCGGTTACGTAGGCTACGAATACCAGAAGCAACATTCCAAAACCGAACCCGGCTTCATGTAATGCATACGGTATCCCTGAAGAATAAAACATAAACTGACTCATTTTATTTACAAAAAATAACAATAACAATGACAAACAGTTACTTCAATATAAACCTCGGGCTAAGTGCATACCCTTGTAGTACTTCCACATTTGAAGTTATTAGAAGCTATTCTGTTGGTCTCTGTGAAAGCCTTAACCAACTTTACTGTGTGAAAAAAATGGCAACAATATTTTTAAAATAAAGATAACGTTTTACCTATAACTCCACTGCCCAAAATAGAATTAATAAAATTGAAACTGGCCCATGGCAATGTGTTTGTTCTCTCATTTTCTTCATCCTAAACAAAAGGGTGGTCAATTATAATTTTTTTTCATATCTCAAGTACTTACTGTAATCAGTTGTTTCATATCATCAAAAGCGTGTTCATTGGAATCAAAACTACTTCCCTGTAAAAAATTTCGAAGGTAAGAAGTAAAATGATAATATAGATATAGATAGATATCTATATATAAATAGGGAAAGACAAAACGATTAGGTACCATTTTCTCCTCTGTCTCTCAAACCGATTTTCTTCATTTTTGTTTTGTTTAGTAGCTACTGACGACCTTCAGTGCAGAATACTAATATTAATTTATAATATTGGTTCATTCATTAAATAAAATATAATAAAAATTCAATATTAACGTCCAAACTGTCAACGCAATTTGATCTGTGGTGCCGCCGCCTCCAGACGGTCAAAACTCAAAACATTGAGTAATTATATATGAAGGGAGCGATCGTTTGATATATTCTTAGAGCATTTACTCCTGGAAGTGGCATGCAAGCGTTGTTATTGTTTAGCGATAAAATAGTCAATGTAGTAGAGCATTGATTTTTCGACGCCTTGCAGTAACTTTCATATTAAATATTCTGTTTTTAATGTCAATTTAATTATTTGATTAATATATTATTATCACAACCTTCCCAAAGGTGTTATGTAAAAAAGTGTCAGACAGCGGACAATATAGAGAATGTAATAAATATTTAAGTTCTCCTAGTGTTGTTGGTCCTCTCTTTTCTTTAATATTCCTGAACTTGATTGAAATCTGAAATGACGAAAACTTTTAGGTTGCAAAGAACAATCTTCCAATTATTATATCGAATATTTTGCCAGGTTCCAGCCAAAAATTTGAGGGGTCATTCATTTGTCAAAAATATTTCGAATACCGATATTTGATTACATTTTTATTTTCTTTTTATTTCAATAGATTTGTCAATATGAGTGAACAATTTTGGTCATTACATCTACTTCTCCGATTTCTCCACAACTCTGTTTCTTATAAAAATATAATTTTTATAATTCAATTAAATAAGGTCGAATTTCGACCACTGGGCGACCACTAGTTAATTTAAATTTTTGTCTCGTATGTCTAAGAAGAAAAATCTTT
Source organism: Octodonta nipae (assembly GCA_034190945.1). Taxonomy (NCBI): domain Eukaryota; kingdom Metazoa; phylum Arthropoda; class Insecta; order Coleoptera; family Chrysomelidae; genus Octodonta; species Octodonta nipae. The sequence continues at coordinate 61,905,722 of CM067216.1, read as the reverse complement.
ACAACAATATTCATGTTAATAAGAAATTAAGTATTTAAATGAAATAGAAAATATCTAAGTACATTATTCAATTTCATGTACTTTTTTTGGTAGTATGTCCTTGCTTTGCTTTAGGTATGTTTTCAAAGAGAAACCTTAAGGTGCGTCCTCACGACCGTCTAATCTGCACCTGCTGCCACCAACGTTCATAATAGTGACGGTATAATCTACCAGTTTGAGGGCAACTTAGAATACGATGCTCAAATAATTTGTTACTTTAAACTTGCTTGTGGCTGGACTTATGGTGTATTTGCGTGAAAACGCAACAGAAAAATTGCAACATAACATCTAGTTCATAATTACGTTTATCTTTTTTGTCATAACGTCCTCTGTTACCGCTTTCCTTCTTGAGGTGACTAAAACTACTGAAAAATTAAGCAAGTATTGTACCAAATAAGAAGGTTTTTATTATAAATTTAGTATTATTTGAAAATAGATTTCAGTGATTATACTGCTGTATAAAAGTCTTGTGTAATGAAGCTTAAAGATGTGGATGAATGTTGTGAAAAACTTAAAGAATCACATTCTTGATCAAAACTACCACTATTTAGATAATTGCGGCATTCTACAGGTACAGACCTGGCTTAACTTCCGGCTTGAACTCACATACAATAACAGTCTCATATGGTCAGTTATTAGTTTTATTAATAATATAGAGTTGGTTATTCCAAATAATAAAGTCTAGATTTTGACTTGAAGGTTGTACAAAAAAAATATAGAGATTTCTGGCACATATCGAATGAATATTTTAATAACTCTTTGAAAATAAGCGTAATATTAAAAGTAGTACTCGGGATTTTAATATTGATACAAGAAACATAGATTTAGTTAGCCAAGAACACCTAACAGATTGTTTAGAAAGTGGATTTGCATCAGCGTTTCAAACAACAACAATATGTTTGTTAAGCTAAGCTCTTGGAACTTTACAACCTACAAGCTAACCAATCTCTTGGCTGATCATTATCCTTTTATTTTTATAGTTGAAATTAAAATCGAGGATAATTCCAAACATAAACGGTTTATTGAGTACAGAAAAACTCGAACTGCTTTAATAGGCTCTAAAACTGATTGGAATCCTCTATAGACAATAAATGATCCCAATATAGCATTGAAATCACTCTTAAATGTCATAAATCAATGCAGTTGTCAGGTCAGGAATACCAACAAATGTAGGAAAGAGATTTGGACATAATACCACAATAACCTCTTTTATCTTGAGGATAAACCAAAAATAAATACATGTTCTAACAATACCAAAAAATTATGTAATATTATTAATAAAACTTGGTAGAAATAAATCCAGAAATAATAGAATTAATTTATTTATAACGAAACAGGATATAGCTGAAGCTCTCAACACGGTCAAACACAAGTTATTGCTTGATAAACTCTATTACTATGGTCTAACAGCAGACGCTCATAAGCTATTGATTAGCTACAGGGGCGGAGTAAGGCCTAGGCAACCTAAGCACGTGCCTAGGGCCCGAAAATTAGGTAACTCTAAACGCAAAGCCTGCGTCATGACTGAAAAATATACCCGGAATTACAATGTTGCATAGGGCCTCCTTTGGTCTTAGTCTGCCATTGGTTAGCTATCTTGGAAATAGGCTTCACCGTATAAAAATTATCAATATAATTTATATTAAAAACAGAACCGACTTCAACTGACTGAAAATGAAAACCCTCTCACTTTCCCCTCCCTCTTTCCCTCTCTCTCTTTCTCCGTCTCTCTCTCTCTAATTAGTATTTTTTTTTTATTTTTTTACCTTTTTTATGTGATTTATTAATTGCACCACTTTCTATAAATGTGACTCAAATTCACACTATATGGCAAACACCCTGTGTATGTTTCTGTACAACTATAATTCAACTCCACACGATGTTGCAACCGTCCTGTATAAGTATGAATCCTCTCCACCTTTTTGCCTTCTGTTTTTCTATTTTTTAAATCACCCTGTATATTTATAATTTTACTTCACCCCATATGTCAAGTAAAAGGAAATACTTATGTTCCACGCTGTATAACATTTTTTTAACCACCCTAAATAACTATAATTCCACTTCACCTTATATTTCAACCATTCTGTATATGCAACTGCTTCTAACTATATATATATATATATATATATATATATATATATATATATATATATATATATATATATAAAAGAAGCAGAGCAGACTCAAAATTCAGTTCAGTTACCTAGTGACTCTTGGGGAGTAGGCAGATTGTGGCCCCGAGTTCGATCTAGACTCAGAAACTCTTTTTCACTTTTGTCTCTTGATAATGGCTCCAAAGCAGGAGTCGAAACGTCGAGTATATAATAAATTCAGACGCAGTTCTCACCCGGAACCTAGCCTTGTTCATAGTAATGACCGCGGAAGCCTCTCAGAACATTTCATTCGCCTCTACGGGGAGGATTTCTTTCAACTGACTAAAACATACAGCAAACTTCTCATTCGAAAATCTCTGCTTCTTTGTGATCTCGTTTTCCTTAAATCTTGCAGAACCCACAACATCATTCCGAACCCTTTCAAACTAAAACATCATACCTTTTCACGTTCAATTTCCAGTATTCTTAACAAAGCAAGTTTCGCCCTATTACGAAATTCCATCCATTCAATCAGACATCAACTTGACCAAACCAACCGAAATTTGTATCATTGTTACTCGCCATTACATATTTTCAACCCTCATCCAATTCTGTGGGACAATTTTGATCGCATTTCGAGCGATAAAGCGGCACACTTGGCTCAAAAGAAAACAGTGACTCAAAAACATAAACTAACAGGACTTATTACAAAACAAAAACCTGCTGTCACCTCACTCCCTCAGACGACTGTCGACAAAGAGAGACTGTCGACAAAGAGAGAGGGTTTTCATTTTCAGTCAGTTGAAGTCGGTTCTGTTTTTAATATAAATTATATTGTTAATTTTTATACGGTGAAGCCTATTTCCAAGATAGCTAACCAATGGCAGACTAAGACTAAAGCAGGCCCTATGCAACATTGTATTGTAATTCCGGGTATATTTTTCTGACTTCTCCTTAGACTCTACCAGTTTACACGTCCTATCCAAAGGTTTCAATTTTGCAGTGATGCCAAAAACTATCCCAACTGAAAGAATCATTTCTCAAGTTGAGGTAGCTTTGGTTGAACTAGCAGATATTGAGGCTGAAGATACTCGTCAGGACATTGCTAGAATACTCCGCACATCAAAGCCACCAAAATCAAACCTAACTTCCAACGAAAGACATGCATTAAAACAACTACGTGACAACGGTGACATAACTATTCCTCCAGCGACTGTTCTTCTCAACACTAAGGACTATATTCACAAGATGAAATATCTCCTCCACACTCCAGACTACGAAAAAATTAACAATAATCCGACTACTTACTTAGAGAAAAAGACCAAGGAAATCATCAACACAACACATCTTCCTCTTGACGTCAAAAAGACCATCATTCCTCGTGAAAAATCTTCTAAAATTCCCAAAATTTACGGTCCACCAAGATTCATAAGCTGGACATTCCTCTTAGGCCCATTGTCAGTTCGGTACAATCCCCGACTCATGAATTAGCCCGGTACTTAGCCAAAACCCTTCAACCTCTAGCCGAACAAGCATCCTCGTACGTAAAGAACTCTTCTTCCTTTCTAGATATATTAGGCGCTTATAGAATTTCAGAAAATGATATCCTGGTTAGCTTCAATGTTGTATCTCTTTTCTCTAATGTCCCCATTTCAGAAACGTTAGATATTCTAAAAACTAAACACAATATCTCTTCTGATAATCAAACTGGTACAGCACTGTTCTTCTAACACATATTTTTCATTTCAAGACACTCTGTTCAAACAAGTACGTAGGGCCCCGATGGGTTCACCTCTTCTTCCAGTGCTTGCTAACATTTTCATGGAACAAATAGAAACCCAGGCCCTAAACTCGTCTAATTTAAAACCTTCCAGCTGGCTTAGATATGTTGATGATACTTTTGTCATTTGGCCTGATGGCAGAGAGTCGTTAGACTTCTTTCTACAACACCTCAATGGTATACATTCTAACATTGAATTTACAATGGAAATCGCATCCGATTCTGCGCTCCCGTTTCTTGATGTCCTCATAACAAAAACCAGCCATGGCACATTCTCACATACAGGAAACCAACCCACACCCATCGATAATTAAATGCCCAATCACATCATCACCCTGCCCAATTAAGTTCTGTAATGAAATCTTTGGCCCTTAGATCTATTCGCCTAACAGACATTGACAATAGACAAAACGAACTTAATAAACTTCAACAAATCCTTCGACAAAACGGTTATCATCCAGACCACATTGCACGCATATTTCGTCAATCGGAACAACCCTCGAGTACACCAACCCCATCAGAAACAGACCAACAACACCCGAAAGCCTTCCTTCCGTACATTCGAGGAGTCACTGACAAAATAGCACGAATCCTACACCGACATCAAATAAAGACGGTCTTCAACACTAGTCAAACTATAGCGAACTTAACCGGGAACCCTAAGGATAAAGTACCTAAAGAGGATCGGGGAGTTTATGAAATTCCATGTCGCGATTGCCCACAAAGCTACATCGGTCGTACAAATAGGTGCGTCAACCATCGAGTATATGAACATTCTTTGTCAGTTCGCAAAAAGATCCGACTTCCGCTCTCGCGCATCATAATATCCAAACAGGACACTCTATCAACTTCGAGGGCAGTAGGACTATCATATCTCTTAACTCCCTCAGTGCATCTACTATTCGCGAAGCAATAGAAATAGAGAAAAGACCCCTCTGTCTAAACCGACGCGATGACAGCTCTCGCCTTTCCACAGCATGGACCTCCGTAATTGCCAGATTAAACAAAACAGACACGCCCACCAAGACCCAACCAATCAAAACACAGCCTCATCACGTGACATCCCCTTCTAACCCAGCGCTAACTGTAAATAAAAGAAGCAGAGCAGACTCAGATTCAGTTCAGTTACCTAGTGACTCTTGGGGAGTAGGCAGATTGAGTCCCCGAGTTCGATCTAGACTCTGAAACCCTTTCTCACTTTTGTATCTTGATAATGGCTCCAAAGCAGGAGTCGAAACGAACGAACCTAGCCTTGTTCATATATATATATATATATATATATATATATATATATATATATATATATATATATATATATATATATATATATATATATATATAGGTTTCGGGTGAGAACCGCGTCTGAATTTATTATATACTCGACGTTTCGACTCCTGCTTTGGAGCCATTATCAAGAGACAAAAGTGAAAAAGAGTTTCTGAGTCTAGATCGAACTCGGGGCCACAATCTGCCTACTCCCCAATAGTCACTAGGTAACTGAACTGAATTTTGAGTCTGCTCTGCTTCTATATATATATATATATATATATATATATATATATATTAAAAGTTAGAAGCAGTTGCATATACAGAATGGTTGAAATATAAGGTGAAGTGGAATTATAGTTATTTAGGGTGGTTAAAAAAATGTTATACAGCGTGGAACATAAGTATTTCCTTTTACTTGACATATGGGGCGAAGTAAAATTATAAATATAAGGGTGATTTAAACAATAGAAAAACAGAAGGCAAAAAGGTGGAGAGGATTCATACTTATACAGGACGGTTGCAACATCGTGTGGAGTTGAATTATAGTTGTACAGAAACATATACAGGGTGTTTGCCATATAGTGTGAATTTGAGTCACATTTATAGAAAGTGGTGCAATTAATAAATCAAATAAAAAAGGTAAAAAAATAGAAAAAAATACTAATTAGAGAGAGAGAGAGAGAGACGGAGAAAGAGAGAGAGAGGGAAAGAGGGAGGGGAAAGAGAGAGGGTTTTCATTTTCAGTCAGTTGAAGTCGGTTCTGTTTTTAATATAAATTATATTGTTAATTTTTATACGGTGAAGCCTATTTCCAAGATAGCTAACCAATGGCAGACTAAGACTAAAGCAGGCCCTATGCAACATTGTAATTCCGGGTATATTTTTCAGTCATGACGCATGCTTTGCGTTTAGAGTTACCTAATTTTCGTGCCCTAGGCACGTGCTTAGGTTGTCTAGGCCTTACTCCGCCCCTGTAGCTAATCAATAGCTTATGAGCGTCTGCTGTTAGACCATAGTAATAGAGTTTATCAAGCAATAGCTTGTGTTTGACCGTGTTGAGAGCTTCAGCTATATCCTGTTTCATTGATTTATGACATTTAAGAGTGATTTCAATGCTATATTGGGTTCATTTATGGTCTATAGAGGATTCCAGTTTTAGAGCCTATTAAAGCAGTTCGAGTTTTTCTGTACTCAATAAACCGTTTATGTTTGGAATTATCCTCGATTTTAATTTCAACTATAAAAATAAAAGGATAATGATTAGCCAAAAGATTGGCTAGCTTGTAGGTTGTAAAGTTCCAAGAGCTTAGCTTAACAAACATATTGTTGTTGTTTGAAACGCTGATGCAAATCCACTTTCTAAACAATCTGTTAGGTGTTCTTGGCTAACTAAATCTATGTTTCTTGTATCAATAATAAAATCCCGAGTATTACTTTTTATATTACGCTTATTTTCAAAGAGTTATTAAAATATTCATTCGATATGTGCCAGAAATCTCTATATTTTTTTTGTACAACCTTCAAGTCAAAATCTAGACTTTATTATTTGGGATAACTAACTCTATTTTATTAATAAAACTAATAACTGACCATATGAGACAAAGCAGGAGTCGAAACGTCGAGTATATAATAAATTCAGACGCGGTTCTCACCCGGAACCTAGCCTTGTTCATATATATATATATATATATATATATATATATATATATATATATATATATATATATATATCATTTTGATCCCTGTAGAACTTCAATTCTATTCTACCTTATATTTTCAACCATCCTATATATGCTTATGTACCTCTCAATATCACATTTATTTGTAACATTTTTTGAACCCACCTGTATAACTCTAATTTTACTTCTCCCTATATTTCAACTGCGCGGATTGCTTGCTGCTTGAATTTCAATGTACGCTCGCACACACGAACACCTACCAACGTATACCTTACAGAAAAGATCGCTCACATAACAAGTTTTTTATTTGATACACTAATGGAATATTTTTTGCCATTTCACACAACTGCAAGCCCCGTAAAATGAAAACCGTTACAAACACCCTGTATGATAAACTTTCATGGCATATCTTGATATTTAAACTAGATATTTATCATGAAAATTTGACATTTACATTGATGTTTACCGTTTTTTTACACATATCTTTTCCGATTTTCAGAAAAACATTATGTTTTACGTTATAGAAAATTATACGGAATCAAGCTGGAACTCGTCTTTGTAAAATACAATTTAAAATATTCGTATTAATTAATTAATTAATTGAGAAACAGTGTAGATTCATTAAAATTCACTGAAGTGTAGTCCTTTAATTACTGTTTTTTTCTGATTTTCTGGAAACCTTATAGCTCCCGTTATAAAAAATGATATGGTACCTTCCTGTAATATTCCTTCATATGATGCATACATAAAAAACATGCTAACGAATTGATAAGCTCCTTCTTTTTAGAAGTCTGTTAATAACCAATGAGTTAAATTAAAACAAGAGTTCCACAAGGAACAGTTTTAGGTCCCCTGCTTTTCTTTCTCTATGTGAATCATATCCTGAAATCTTTCCCGGAGGACGTGATATTAAAAAACTGGGCTAAAGTAAAACTTTATATGAACAATTATCTCATAGAAGTGGCTCCCTATCAATAAGCGGACCCTAAATGTGGATAAACATTTGGAAACTACTGTAATATTATTTCAAAAGAAACAGATAAACAATCTAGCAAATTCCATTTGTGTTCGTGTCAGGGGCGGATCCAGCGACTAGCTTCGGGGGGATCAGGTACGTCAGGGGGTATCTCGTACAAAATTTATCTAAATAGACGGGGGGCTTCTGTAGGTTTCGAAAACATTGTATTTGCTGGGTTGTTGTTTTAAAAATAGCTTTAACTCGCAAAAATGTCTTTATTTTAAGCTTGACGATGTAAAAATTACTTTCTGATCTTGAAGCTCTCAGAGGGGGCTATCTGTATCTGTATTTCTGTTAATTAAACATGTTTCCGAATTGCAGGTAATGAAGTTCAAACGACAAGTATACTACGGACAATTATAATTACGCCTTAACAAATTGTTTCAGTTTTTAAACAAAACTAACACTGTCGTAACTTTTTAAGGCTTTGATTTATTTATACAATTCGAAAAAACAACAATAATAAGGTTTTCCTTACTTTTTCATTATCAAGACCGAAATGGGAAATAAGTTTTGAATGATTTATTTTGTATTGTGTAGATTTTACAATGAATTTTAAAACAATCGCATTTTAGAATATTACACGATATACCACAAGCCCAATTTAAAAAATTGGGAGTGGAACTGTCAGTGGAAAGAATTTGATGTATAGGGATGACATTGTTTCGTTACATAATGTGAATTATTAATCTAAAATTGACGAATTTCGAGATTTTTTATTAATACATATATCTGAAATAATGATTCTATTCAATTTTGTTGTTTCGCACTGAATATAATGTTGGAGAAAATTAAAAAATAAACCGAAAATGAATTGGTTTCAGAGATTTTTAACCGCTTAATTTTTACGTATTAATAAATTATTTAGATATTATTGTTTGCCACTCAATGATAGCATTCGTTTCACCAAGAAAATCAATTGAAAAGCAATTAAATGCTTGCTTTGAGTAAGCATTTATCAAGCACTTAATCATCATAAATAACTACCCACTTACCCTGTCTTCAGAAAAATTCGGTCTGGTAGATTCCAGTATATAACTCTTCTCATTGTAAGTGCCCGTGGAAACCATTTTGTCGAAATACAATAAACAAATGAAATCTTCCTCAGTTCCAAAACATTCAGCACTTCTTCAATAGATAGACACTTTTATTTTAAATTTTAAAAGCACCATAGAAAAAGAAACATATTGTTAGTTAGTCTCGTGGAGAAAGGATTGAGAGAGAACAGGACGGAAGAGATGATTCAACTTCTATGAATGAAAAGCAAAGGGATTTACTGTAGTAAAATATTGATTAAGCAGCGTGGGAAACATGCGCTGGGCAAATCCTGATGTGCTTTAGTATACGGGGATGAAGACGTTCATTAGTAGCTCCACCTTCACAGCTACGCATAGGTAATGAGGTGAACAAATGAATGTAGTAAGCGTGGGAGAGGGACCTGCAAAGGGCAGAGGTTCTAATTAATTAAGGCAGCAAAAGACGGCATTATCATCAGGATGTAAATTAATTTTGCACTGTTGATGAAAATTCGTTATGGTTAGAGATAAGCTAGAAACTTTCCGGTGTTAACTGAAAGCTTGGGAACGTTTAATGGCTACAACAAAAGAGTAATTTACAGAAATTCTACAAATAGAAAGATATAGAAAGTCGTTTAGATTAACGTTTGTCTGGTTGTTTCAAGACTATTGCCTTTCCATTAGTTTCGTGACGACATATCTTTATACATACAGGGTGATCTCAAAATCGAGTTACTTCAACATAGTGATACATAACACTGTATGACACAGTAGGTGCCGAGCCTCAGATCGAAGCATTAACGAAATATAAAACTACACCTGCTCGCTTTTGCTCGACACCGTTTAAATTAGTAATATTTTTATTTCGTATTAAATAATGTACCTATTCCTAAATTTACAAATTAAACATTGTAAAATATCATTTATTTATTGTTTATGTATAGTCATATAGTGTGTCTGAGTTATATAGATCGCCAACTATCAACTCCAGCTCGTTTACGTGTTATTACGTGTTATATGGCACCTGTGCCGTTAAACGTGCGTGTGTTGAATAAAGTGTGCTGCAACGCTGCAACCCACTAATTGATACTGTGCCCTGTGATAGCCGAAAGGAAGACTCGAGATTGAGTGCCAAAAAAGTGCACTATCTCGCTCGGCAAGCTTGAATTTGTGATCTAATCTTTTGTCTTTAATTAAATATATACAATAACATTAAATTTAAATGACTCGTGTTCTATAAAATTAATATATCACTGAATGTTAGGCTTAAGACAACCCATATTTCGAGTATTCCTAAATGTCGTTGCCTGTATTTAAGGCATGTAGTCTAATAGTAGAGTTTTCGTAATTCGGAATTTGTGTTTGTTTATAAGGTACTAGCCGTTACCCGCGGTTTCACCCGCGTAAGGAATGTTCAAGCTTTCGCAAAATGGAATAATTTATGAAACATATGGATTATCCTAAATAAAAATTTTTCTTTCTTATATTGTTTGAACCACCCTACTTAACTATAAATCCACCAATCCCTAATATATTTCATCCAAACTCCAAGTACTTATGGGCGACCCTATATAACAATTTTATTCGACATGTTTTTTAATCACCTTGAATAACTGTAACACTACTTATATTGCATCCATCCTGTATATGCTGCTGTTTATTTGTCACCCAATATAACTTTTTGTACAAGTGACTATAACTCTTCTCTACCCTATATTTCAGCTAAGCAACTGCTTATGGTCTACGCTGTATAACAATTTTTTCTGATATTTTTTGAACCACCTTTTAAAGTACATTTTCACTTTAACCTATATTATTTTAATCGCCCTTTATATGCAGCTTTTTCTAACATTATGTTAAACACACTCTAATACTATAATCTTGCTTCTCCCCATATTTCAGATATTCCATATACCCTATATAACAATTATTTTTTAACTTTTTTAGATCCACCCTGATGGAAATGCCGATGGAACCCTTAGTGTGTCACAAATTTAAAAACACTGTTTTGCACCCTAACACTAAACTTTTATTTAAACACTCACCCATACTGCAACTGGTTATTGGCCATCCCATATAACAATTTTATAAAACATTTTTTTTAACTTTCGTCTACATTAAAACCATCCTGTATTCACTGCTGCCAATTTGTCAAACATTACAAAGTATTTTTCAACCACCCTGTATAACCATACTTTTACTCTACAAAATATTTCAACCACCCTGTTGTGCATCTGCTTAGGGGCCACCAAATATAACATTTTTTAAACACTTCCCTACAATTCTGATCCGTTTACTATCTTATATATGCAACTGCTTATGGACTACGCTATACAATTATTTTGTGTGAACTATAATTTTACTTCGGTCCATGCTTCAGGTATTACATATATGCAACAACTCATGTTCTATCCTGCAAAAAAAATTATCCAACCTGTTTAAATATAGTTCTACTCCACCCGTTATTTCAACCATCTTGTATATGCAAATACTTGTCGGTCACCCAGTATAACTTTTTTTGAACCACCCTGTATTACTATAAATCTATCAATGCCCAATAATTTCACCAAAACCGCAACTGCTTATTGGGCACCGTATATAACAATTTTTTTCAGCATGTTTTTGAATCACCTTGTGTGTATTACAACTACTCTGTATACGCTACTGCTTATTTGTAACCAATATAACATTTTTTAAATAATTAACCATAACACTTCTCCACCCTATATTTCAACTATCCTATTTTTGCAACTTATTATGAACTACGCTATTTCACAATTTTTCCTCATATTTTTTCAAAGACATTATAAAGTATAATTTCACTCAACACTTCATTTAAACCACCCTTCCTTTACACGTTTTTCTAACCTTGTTTGAATCACACTGTATAAATATGCAACTGCTATATAACAAAAATTTTCTAGCATTTTTTACCCACCCTATATAATTATAACTCCACGTTACCCTATATTTAAACCTTTTATATGCATCTACTTATTTGCCATCCTGTATCCTTAGATTCCCACCCCACCCTATATTTCAACCAACCGGCAAATGGAAAAGCTTGTAGATCATTACATTATTTATTTTTTAAACCCACCTGTATAGATGTAATTATACTCGGCGACATATTTCACCCATCCTATATATGCAACTGCTTGTGGATATAAAACAAGTTTTTAACCACAACATAAACTAAACTATATTTCCACTACATCTTATATTTCAAACACACTGTATAAACAACTGCTTCTAAGATTTCTTCAACCCATTTTATAACTATAATAATCTTATGAACATAATTCAAAGATCCTAGCTGCTTACCAAACACATTTTTTTAGATTTTATATCCAAACTGTATAAATATCCTACCCGCTTTTTTACCACTTGGTATATGGAACTGTTTATGACCCACTCAGTTAACTTTTTTAGACAACCGCGTATAACTAATTCTACTCTCCCTTATTTCAACCACATTATATATATGCAGCTGCTTATAGGACACCAAATATAACTTTTTTTTAATTTTTTAAATCCATTTAATTCTACTCCGCTCTAAGTTTCCTATATGCAGAACACCCTGTAAAAGTAAGCTCGTTATATCAGTTGATTTTTGTTAAATCTAAATATGTTGCACTGGCACATTCCGAATTTTGAATAAAAGCTAAGCTGATCGCAGTATCTAATATTTTGTGCGTGCGGTGGAACCAATTAAGTAATTGTATTACCCAACATGGTAGAAGTTTTTTCGCTATATCTACCGTTTCTGTCAATTTAGGGAGATAAAATGTCTACCAGATTTTAAGTCAATCTATAGGCTTTGCAACAAAAAAAATCAGCAAAATCAGTTCAGTAGTTCTTACGTGATGCCCGAACAAACAAACAAACAGACAAACTTACAATTTTATAATAGTATAGATACAATAGGGCAAGGAGAGAGTTTAAACATACTGTACGCGAATGTATGTGTTTTGTTAACTTATACTGTGCCTGGAAATACAAATGAGAGTAATAAAACTGGGTTATAATAATCGTTAATTGTCAACTCTTTTATTATTTTATATGGCACAATTGCGCCATAACTGATACACTGAGCCGTTAGTGTGTCAGTACTCCAAAATCTCAAGTGTTACCCATCACTACTTCAACAGTTTGTAGAATTCGTAAAAAGTGTCGATCTACCAAAAATTGGTTACATGAAAATTACAGAATGTGAAAGTTATAAATATTGATAAATTATAAGCTCCAATTATAGACAATAAAATTGGTGAATTATTTACAAAATTTGAAATGCGTAAATGTAAATGTAACTAAATACTACGGGGTATGGCTTCTGTTTTTCTGTAATAAATGCAACATCAGGCCTCATTGCATATCAGCTCAAATAGAAGTTCCAATACGACTAGAACAATTTTATTCCTACCCTATTATTAAAAGGCATTTCAACACGAAAACTATCCCGGTTTTCAGGGCTGTTTTGCCGTTGATGGTTGGAAGTTCTTCCAAACCTTTCATCTGCAACTAAGACAAACACGAGGATAGGTGGTAGCTAGACTGCTAGCGTGGAAAATGACCATCGAGCATTGAGGAAATAGTATTCATTCCGATGTGTCGGACAATGATGTGTGCGGATTTGCCGGTGGAAATCAAAGGGTGGAGCCTGAAAGCCCCATTGATGGTTTTGCTTTCTGGCATCGTTGAGTGAGATTATATTCAATTGAGTCTTAGACCTTCTCGTTTTTCTATGAAAATCGTTGTGATATTGATAAATTTCTATGGCTTCCAGCTACAGGTAAAAGTGTTAGTTGATAGTACATCAGTATGTTGGAACTGTATAACGCAGTCCATGTTTTGCGACTGCCGAATGTTCAGGTGGTAACAATCGGCAGTTTCGTCAATGATCCGAAATACGAGTGTTGACAATCTGCTGGGTTGTACTTATATATACAGCACAACATGAACGAGATATCCTGTAAACTCGTAATGTTGACTGGTATCGGAGTATGTGAGGAAGTTGTTGAGTGTATTTTTAATATATGGCAAGAGAGATAGCCCTAAACTTTCAAGTGATTGTTGATATTTTTTCAGATTAGATTAGTGTCTTGATTTTAAAGACCTATTTATCTTTTCGACGGAGTAACCATTCGCCAGCAATGCACGATCTAAATAGAGTAATTATTCTTTTAGAGAACGTGGTTCACTGATTCTGGACGCTCGATCCAGTAGTCTTGATTACTGACATTCACGATTTATGTGAGTAGGTTTCCTATATACATTGTAGTCAACTGTTCCACCATACTAAATGTATTTAGGTAGTCAAGGAGGCCACGTTTAAACTTATGAAGTAGATCATTTCCTCAACAGCCCCGTTTGAAAAGAAAAAAACACTCAAGCCATGCAAAGACTATATCTTTAGAACAAATTTTCAGCAAATGTTAAGACAGACAAAGTAAATGGCATAGTTCTTGGTCCTTACTTCTTGTAAAATCGACTGACAGCTGTAAATTATTTAGACCATCTGCCAGGCTTGTAAGAATATGTCTCTTTAAATGTGAGACAAAATAGGTGTATCTAACGATTTGCGATTTATTTCTGTGGAGACATGTACAAGAATGAGTTTTAGTTAGTTAGTAGTGAATTGTACCCCAGATGAATTAAGAGGTCCACACCAGGAAACCGTGCTCCACAAGAATTCTGAAGAAGCCAAAAAATCGATTATACTACAAGTAGCAACATATAACTATCGAACATAATCAAATCAAGATACAATTGTATAGTTAGAACCAAAGGCAACAAAATTAAAATACGCCGGAAGCTATAGTTCCTCCTCTTATAATTGGTGTTCTATCGAGTACGCCGCTTTTGAATTTCTCTCCGTTTTTTAGGGTTCCGTATATACAATATACGGATACCCTTATAATATCACTCAGGATTTCTGCCTCTATCACATCACAGCAATTTTCTCCTAAACCACTGGACGGAAGAGGTTGAAATTCGGTATCAATGTATAGTTTGGTTACCCGATCCGGAAAACATATCGTAAAAGAAAAAAATTTAATTTAGGGGTACTTCTGGGGGGGAAAACTAAAAAAATCGACCGTTCCTCCCCCTGATCCCCGAAACTACTGAGCCTAAAATTTAAAAAAAATAGGAAATATAGAACGTTGCCTGAACTTTACAGAAAAAATAAGGAGAAACCGTTAATATTAATTTGGGGGGGGGCAACTTATAGAATTAAATAAAAATTTAAAATTAAAAAATTTCAAACGCATTATGTAATATATCAAATGAAAGGTCTCATTCTGAGGAACACAAATATATTTTTTTTATATTTAAAAAAAATATATTTAAAAAGATATTAACGAAAATATACCAAAATTTACCCATCCCCCCCTTATCTCCGAAACTATAAAACGTAAAGTATTGAAAAAAATTAGTGGTATAGGTTCTCACCTGAAGCTTACTGGAAAAATAAGGAGAAACCTCTACTTTTAATTTTGGGGCAAATTACAGAATTAAATGGAAAATATAAAATTAAAATTGTTACTAACCCATCATGTTATATATCAAATGAAAGGGCTCATTACGACGAAAACTAATATATTTTTTCATATTTTTAAAATAAATTAATTAAAAGATATTAACAAAAATATAAAAAAATTTACCCATTCCCCCCTCCCCTTATCTCCGAAATCATAAGCTGGAAAATTTTGAAAAAAATGGAGGTATAGCCCCTCACCTGAACTTTACTGGAAAAATAAGGAAAACCCCCTAATATTCATTTTGGAGGGCAAATTATAGAATTAAATGGAAAATATAAAATTAAAATTGTTTCTAACCCATCATGTTATATATCAAATGAAAGGGCTCATGATGAAGAAAACAAATATATTTTTTTCATATTTTTAAAATAAATAAATTAAAACATATTAACAAAAATATAAAAAATGTTACCCATTCCCCCCTTATCACCGAAACCATAAGCTGAAAAATTATGAAAAAATGGAAGTATAGCCCCTCACCAGAACTTTACTGGAAAAATAAGGAGAATTATAGAATTAAATGGAAAATAAAAAATTATAATTGTTTGGCCCCCAAATAATAGAATTAAACGGAAAATAAATTATTAGAAAACCCGCATAGTAATTTTAGGGACAAATTATACAATTAAATGGAAAATAAAGATTCAATTTTCAAACGCATCATGTAATATATCAGATAAAAGGCTCATTATGTGAATTACAAATATATCATATTTTTAAATCATTTGTTTAAAAGATATTAACAAAAATATTAAACATCGACTTAATTAGAAACTACACTATTTAAATTTTGAAAAATATATTTTTAGATTTAATAATTTATAATTTAAAACTTGACCTATTTTGCCCTTTATCTTCGAATCTACAGAGCCTCAAAACTCAGACAGTAGATTATAAAAGACTTCTCTGAAAGTTTATTAGTAAAATAAAACTCTAATGTTAATTTTTGGGGGCCAAATTAGAAAATTAAATACATATGTATTCTGATAAATATCAAACGAATCCTGAAGCAGATAAGATGAAAAGTCTTTGTGTGGAAAATCAAAGTGTATATTTTTGATAAATTTAAAATGCTTCCTTTAAAAGATATAAGGGTAAATATAAGAAAATGCACTCATTTCCTGCTTGTCTGAAACTGGAATATTAGAATCTTGTAGGTGGTACGGAACCCTAAGTATGCGAGTCCAACTCGCACTTGACCAAATTATTTTTGTTGTATTTAACTTGACAATTCTAATAATTAACATTTCCAATCTATTGTTTTGAATTTATTAAAAATGGGTTATTATACAAAAGAATTGTATTGTTATTGTTAAAGCACTTTTTGGCACACGAATTTGGCAAGAGTTTTCCGTGGAGCGTTCGAAAATTTAAATAAATGAAATCACTATTGGAAGATTTATTAAAAGTTTGGATAAAACAGTTCGGTTGTTACCAAAGTAACTAAGCAGGGACATCATCCTGTGTTGTGGGCCAAAAAACAATGTCTGTGAAAGTATTGATGAGAATTCAAGAACTATAACGCCTCATCGTTGTCAACAATTGAACCTTAACAGAAACAATTTTGTTAATAACCGTAATTCTCGAATTTGGGGTAGTAATTCTTGTATTATCCATATAAAATCGTTACCTCCATCAATAGGGAATGTATGGTGCGGGTTATCAGCTGGAGGTGTAATAGGACCGTTCGGTTTTGATAATGGAACTGGCTAAGATGTAATTGTGAATGAAATACAATATCATGTTATAATATCAACATTTTCTGGGATCAATTAGACCTGAGTAGTTATTGGCAATGTCTTTCAAATGAGTTCTCATTTGCCATAAGGTTCTTTTTAAAATTAGTGGCCACAGTGGTCCTGTAACGTCATCTACCTCTTACTGTTTCTTCGGCTGTTACCACTAGTAGAGAAATCTACTATTTTCACCTTTTATTTATTTATTTATTTATTTATTTATTAACATCTACGGGTAACCCCATTTACATAAAGTACAAAACAAAAAATTTAAAGAAAATAACAATATAACTAAGACTAAATCTAAATCTAAAAACACAAAACACACAAAAAGCGTATAAATATAAATTTAAACAAAATACAAAATATAACAGTATTACTTAAAATTAAAAAAAGCAAAACTAACGACAGCATTAAATAATAAAGTACAACCAGCGCTTGATTACCCTGATGGAGTTGTTAAACAGATCAATATGTGAGGAGTTCTGATTGCCTGTACGTAATACCCTAGTCATTGCTGAACAGAATCCATAGTTAGTTCTGTGAAATGGCACATTGAAGAGTTCTGAAGAACGAGATCTCATAGTTGTATTCAAGGATATTCTGTCAAGTAAGCAAGGGCAGTCAAGTTCACCTGACAACAACTTGAATAGGAAACAAATGTCAGCTATGTTACGCCGATTTTGCAAAGGTTGTAAATGCATTTGTGCTAAAATATCCCTATATTGATAATTGTCCCTGTTCAAGCCCATTTTAAATGCAACTATACGAAGAAATTTATTTTGAACTTTCTCAATATTATCTATATGCGTGTTATAGTGAGGGTTCCATATGACAGAACAGTACTCCAGAATAGATCGTACTAGAGAACAATATAATAAACGAATCGTATTATGAGAAAATGTTTTAGATGAACGATTGATAAAAACCCAAAACCTTGTAACTCTTGGAAACAACTAGATCAATGTGTCTACGAAAAGTAAGAGAATTATCGAAAACAACACCAAGGTCACGAATTTCACTTACTCGCTGTATCGTTTGTGAATTAATAGCGTATGAACTGATTATAGGTTGTGAAATTTTTGCAAAAGTAATAATAAAACATTTATTGATATTCAGGTCAAGATCATGGCTAATACACCAGGCAAATAAAGAGTTTAAATCGGATTGGAGTAACGTAGCATCATTGCAAGTTGCAATTTCTTTAAACAGTTTGAAATCGTCAGCATACATTAAGATATTACAATGATTAATAATTTTGCCAATGTCATTAATAAATAAATTAAAAAGAAATGGCCCCGCGTGAGAGCCCTGTGGAACTCCTGAAGACACACTTATAATTCTGGAAATAATGCCCCCCACTTTAACATAATGGAATCGGTCTGAGAGATAACTCTTTGTCCATTCTAAAAGTGGCCCATAAAATCCTAGAGCTTGAAGTTTGGCCAATAGTATTCTATGGTTAACTCTATCAAACGCTTTAGCGAAATCCGTATAAACAGAGTCAACTTGTAGTCTATTCTCCAAAGTTTTTACTAATGACTCGTAGACGGCCAAATTGGTTAAAGTAGATCTACCCGGAAGAAATCCATGCTGTTCGTTAACAAAAATGTGTTTAAATTGCCATGATAAGAATTGAGAGAAAAAGTAGTCCAATAATTTCGGGATCTCCGATTGCATACATACAGCTCGGTAATTCTCAATATTTTCTTTAGATCCACCTTTATGGATTGGCCTCAGGTAGCTATGTTTCCAAAAACTGGGAAACTTTCCGGAAGACAGTGACAAGTTAAAAATTGTTTTCAGAGGAAGCGCTAGAGTGTAGACACAGTTTATTAAAAAATGCGATGGAATACCATCAGGGCCACACGAGAGCTTTATCCGAAGTTCATTAATTCTGCCAATGATGTCTGCCACAGTTACACAAAAGGAAGACAAGTTAACAGAGTTTTCAAAATGAAAATGAGGCACATTAATGTTCTGATCCAATTTAAAAACCGTTGAAAAGTAGGTAGCAAAAAGACCTGCCGTTTCCTCAGCCCGATTGCTTATTTCGTCCTTATAAAACATGGAATTCGGAAGATTAAAAGACTTTTTCATGCCATTAATATACCCCCAAAAACTTCTTGGATTGTGATTTAAAGTATTTTCAATATTATTAATGTACAATCTGTAACAATTATTAGTGACATCTTTACAAATGCCTCTGATATGCGAAAAAACCAAATAATCATCATAACTATTAGTTGACTTAAACTTTTTATGCGCAGCCTTCTTTTCAGCTACCAGATGACGCAGCTGACTAGAAAACCAAGCAGGATATGGGGAAGATTTAAATCGTTTAACAGGCACGTGTAAATTAATAGCCGAATACAATTTATCATAAAAATAAGCCACAGCTGAGTCAATATCCCAGTCGGACAACGGTTCCCAATTACAACTAGCAAGAAAGTTGTTGATAGCGAAATAATCCGCTTGTTTAAAGTCGTAATAAAAATCTTCATAAATTAAACTATTGCTAACACAATTAGAAGACAATAAAATATCAATAGGTGTATGGTTAATGGAGGATGGAAGTACATAATCGTCCGACTTGTATGTGCATAAACTAAAATCATTAGTAAAGACTAAATCTAGAGTCCTACCTCTTGCATTTAGCACAAAATTCTTTTGAAAAAGCCTATGAAATCCAAAGCAGTTTGCCAATAAAGTGGCCGAATAGTTATTTCCATTATCTATAGTTACTCCAAAATTATCGTTATTCCAAGTAACATCGGGAAGGTTATAATCTCCACATAAAACTAACTTAGCATCAGGGTAACAAGACAAAATAAACTCCACAGATCTACAATGGTCCTCATAAAGGCTGTAGTCTGAGCGCGGAGGGATGTAACAAACACCCAATATAATCAACATTTTACGCTCTTTCAGCAAAACAAAAATTTGATTACAAGAAGTTAGTTCACACTGCACTAATGATGAGTTGATATTTTTCCGCACGGCTATAAGAACTCCACCTCCACGACTCAAAGAATTCCTTTTAATTTTCTTTAATATAAGTTGAACCGTTTAAAAGATACAAGGGGAACAGGGGACTTTTGATTGGAACTGTATCGGAAGACACATCTTCATGCTATAACAATGCAAAAAATATAATATAATAAATATATTTGGAACGAAAGGATAGCATAAAAAGGTATGTCCCTACACCATGGTTTTTGCCCAACCCCCCGCCCCCTAAAGAAAGTGATGAAAAATGCTGCTGATACTCCCTTGCTTAAGAATAATCAAGCATAAAAAAGTGTATAGAGAACATACTGTATGGTCGGGTTTCCATTGTCTTAAATTTGCATTTTTATCTATGAAAAAAATGTATTAACATGTTGAACTAATCTACTTATCAGGATGTATAAAAATTATCTTTGTGTGCACAGTAATTCCGCAACAAAATAAGATAACATATATGACTAAACTGTTCAAACAATTTCTCATTACTGCTACCATTACTATAATAAAAGTTGATAAGAACAAAATCGCTAATATATGAGTACAATTAGTGAAAAACTAATTCAGTTTGTTGTAACTTCCCAAAATGATTAATGTTTTGAAGTATGCAATCATTTGGACTATCAGTATTTTCTTGACAGATCAGGTATAACCATTTATTGTACTTAAGGTTCTTTACAAATTTTTTTATTAGGTATACAAAAATTTGCTATTGTTGTTTGTAGTTACCAAGATGTGATGGGTTGTCAACAAATTTAACAGAATGTTACCAAACTTTATCTCCCGAAGATGAAAGTGAGACCAGTACTTGGACGAACTTCCAAGACAAATTGCAAAAATATTCAGGTCTAAATTCAGATAATTACATAATAAATGTGGCTTGTGCGAATAGTACATGTGTAATAAATAAAGATGGCTCAGCTGTTTGGGAAGCTAGGTTAGTATTTACTTAACACGTTAAGCGCCATTTGTATCCTTTTGGATACAAGTAACCTTGATCATTTGGGCCACCAATATCCAAACGGATACAAAGGACTACTTTTACTTTAGGCTGGCTGAATTCAAACAGATGCAACGTGTTCGTTTAAATGTATAGGGGACTTATAAGGCATGGGCCGTTGGTCCAAAATTTGGTTTTGACCTGAGAATTTTTTTGGGATATTAAAATAATAATTTTTGAACAAAATATATGTTATATTTGAATTAAATAACACAATATTTTTTCTAAGTGCTTTTACAAATAAAATTTATAAAAACTCACATTTTTTTAAATTACTTCTCATTTATGGGTAATAAAAAACATTTCAAACAATAAAATTTTTCAGAAAAAATTACATTTGTAGCGAGTTTGTGAAGATTTAGTTTGGGCATATTTCCAATCATGACTGTTTTTTAGTCTTTCATAGCAAGCCGAACATCTCCTTTTCTGATTATCAAATCGATACAAGTGGCTAAAAACGTTAATTCATGTATCCATTTGAATACAAGAAGTTTTTTATGAAAAAACAAAAAATTTAATACATAAATTATATAAAAACAGTTAAAAAGAGCATTTTTCATAAATGTTTACTAAGTTTACACAGTGGCCCACAGCGATTATTTTTTTTAACATGGTGGCGCTTAACGTGTTAAGCCGTTTAGTTTTGATTTTAGTTTAATGTATTTTTTCGTAACAGTAAAATATACAAAATCATCAAAATCAGTATTTTGAAGAAGTTTAGTAAAATGAAAACAATAAAATGTATTATTTTATTGTCATAACACTAAATTAGCACAGTATAAATTCTTACTGAACTTTATTAATGGTTTCCTGTGAAATTTCATTTATTTCTTCTTATCTTATTCGATCTTTTAAATCGTTTGTGTTGTTGAGTTTACTTTTAAACACTACATTTTTTAGATGACTTCATAAAAATAAATCTAATTGGAGTTATTCACTTAAGTTGGAATGAAAAATGCCATCAAAATTTCTAGATAAGTTGGTCATTAAAAAAATAGGCTGATTTCATTTCAAACAATTCCTTCGCAAACATTAACTTTCTGTGGATATTGCGTGTGATGCTCTCTTATCCATCCATTTATGATTTTCTTTTGCCCAATATCTACAATTCTGAATATTTAGATAAATTCTATTATGGGATCAGGGTCGCCATGTAATAGTTCTTCGAGACTTTATGAGCAGCCGTAAAAGGAACGTCATAATCACTACCTATTTGTTGTTGCCTAAACTTTTGTTTCAATTTTGCTTATTGTGGTTTGAGTTACAAATCGTTTTGGATATATTTTTTTTGTTAAACGTTGCATATACCTCTTGCTATTTCGCATCGTGTCCACCAATTAATATAATAATGTGTGTTTAAAAAAGAACCGACTTCAGCTGACTTAAAATAAAAACAGTTTACATACTCTGTGCAATCAATCACTATTTTCAGACATATATTTTTTTATCTGTTTTAATTAAGGTACAATTCAATTGAAAATTTTAGCTTATTCTTGTCTCTCTCTCTCTCTCTCTTCTCTCTCTCTCTCTCGCTCTCTCTCTCTCTCTCTCTCTCTCTCTCTCTCTCTTATTTGTATATTATTTGGACCACTTTCTATAAATGTAACTATTCCACGCTATATTGCATCCACACTCTATATGCTTCTGTGTACTGGTCACTCCTATATAACTTATTGGTCTATCATTTTCTGCATCACCATGTGCAACTATAATTCAACACAACACAATATTACAACGGTCCTGATATCTTTAAAACCACCATGTATAAGTACCAGTCTTCTTCACACTATTGACTCTTTCTATTTGTCTATTGTTTAAATTATTCCTGTATACCAATGATTTCACTTCGCCCCATATGTCTAGTATTCCATTTATGCAACAGCTCATGCTCTACCCTTTATAACAAAATTCACCTTTTTGAACCACATTTTATGACTATAAATTTACTCTACCATTTATTTCAATCACCCGGTATATGCAACTGCTTTTAAAATTTTTTAACCCATGTTAATACCCCGTCCAACTTCCTACAATTCAAATATCCGCTAACTGCTTAAGCTTATATCACAGATTTTGATACACCCTCAATAACAATAATTTTACCCCACCCTTACTTCAAACACCTTGTCTAAGCAACTACTTATGTTCCAAACTATAACTGTTTTAAACCGCCCTATATAACTGTAATTATACTCCACCTTATATTTCAACCATCCTGTATACTCAACTGCTTCTGGCAATTTTTAAACCCTTTTGTATAACTGTAATTATTCTCCGTTCTATAACGCAAATATCTACTCTGTATAACTATAGTTTTGCTCCACTCTTATTTCAACCACCTTGTATACTCAACTACTTATGTGCTACCCAATACCATATTTTTAGAACCACCCTGTATAACTAATTCAAATCCAACTTTCAACCATCCTATGTATACAACTGCTTATGTACCACCTAATATTACATGCACGCACGCACACACCTTCAACTGTATTCCACACAGAAGAGATCGCCGGTATAAATTTTCGTTTTAATAAGCTAATGGAATATTTTCTGCAATTTCACGCGACTGTAACTGAACTTCCTCTCTAAAATAAACTTACTTCAAAAGCATCAAAATGAATATCATTACAAACACCCTGTACAACATACTTTCATGGCATATCTTGACATTTAAACTGATGAAAAAACTGATGAAAATTTGACATTTACCATGATGTGCATATATTTTTTCGATTTTCAGAAAAATGGTATATTTTACGTTATTGAAAAATGTACGGAATCAAGCTGAAACATATCTTTGTATAGTACAATTTATAATTTTCAAATTGCGTGAGCAGTTTTAGACAAAACAGTGAAAATTCATTGAAAATCGCTGAAATCTAGTCCCTTATTTACTTTCTTTTCTGATTTTCTAGAAAACCGTAAATCTCCTGTTATAGACAACTATATGGGACCTTTCTGCAATGTTCCTTAATATAATGTAGTTTAAATCATAAAAATTACCCAAGTCGTTATTAAATAATCGCTGGTCATACATAAAAAAAAAGACGAATTGATAACCTCCTCCTTTTTGGAAGTCGGTTAAAAACTTCATTTGTTTTATAGATAAACGCATTTTTTAACTTGAATAAGCAAATTATAATAATAATAACGATAATACCTTCAGAAGTGTCTCTATCATTACTAATTGTTAATAAGTATCCTACTGATTATTAAACACTCTTTTACATTTGACAAGTTTTTACATTAGGATTGATTTTAATTAGACCAGGGCTGAAACCTTTGAAAGCGATCTGAGGGAGAAGGGGGTGTGTTTTTAGGGTTTTTCTCGATTTCCAGTGAAACTGCAAGTCCTATGGAAAAAAGTTAAATAGCAAAGTTGTAGGTAATAAAGCGATCTACAACTTTTGTATTTACACGTTTTTAACATAACCTCAAAATGTATGTGAAAAATTCAAATTACCAAGTTTTTGGTTTTTTATTTTCATCTTTAACATGTCTCTCACCAGCATTAAGTAACATATTTATGGAAAAATTTGAACAACAAGTAATTTTATCAAAAGAAAATAAACTTTGATTTGGTGGCGTTACGTTGACGACATTTTCGTAACTTGACGAACTAGATAAATTATTAAATGACGTAAATAACAAAGAACCAACTATCAAATTCACCCTAGAAATTGAACAAAATAACAAACTTGCCTAGACATATTAATAACAAAAACAGAATCTTCATTCGAAACAGAAGTTTCTAACAGATACCTAAATTTCAATTCAAATCATCCGAGTTCAGTCATGAAAGGTGTTATTAAGTCATTATATGATAATAAATTCAACAAAGAAAAAATAATTATAAAAACTGTTCTCACTAGAAACAACTACCCCACAAAATTTATCAACAAAGAATTAAAGAGACTTGAACAGAGAATAAACCTTCCGAATCAACACTGAACTTCTCTTATAAACACTGCTACTCAGGACAACCACATTACAGTTACAACTATACCATACATACAGGGTCAGTCAGAAAGATTGAAAAGAGTGGGCAACAATTTGATGTTAAAACACCATTCCAAAGAAGAAACACGCTGAAATCGCTAATATCAAAAACAAAACTCAGAATTCAAAAAACTGCTTATACAAGATTCCTTGCAAATGCAATAAATTTTATATTGGAGAATCATCGAGACCATTAAACGTACGAATAAATAAACATAAACATAAAAAAAAGAAAAATCGAAAATCTGTGAACATGCTTGGGACCTAGGCCATAAAATACAATTAGACAATTCAACTATACTTCACAAAGAACAACATAACACAAAACGAAAAATAAAAGAGTCTGCCTTAATTCTTTTGAAAGAAGATTGTATCGCTTCTACTTCTGTAGAATTCAATCGTATCTGGTTACCGACAATTAAGGAAAAAATTCTTAATGGTCATATCCTTTTGAACAACCCAGTATCGGGATAGTTCATAAGGCTTTTTCTAGGTTTTCCCTTATGACGTTACTGGGATCACTGAAACAGCTGAATTCTTTGATCGCATTTTTGGTGAATCTTATAACAAAGTCGTACCTAGGAACGCCACTTATAAATTCTAAAGACATCTCTTTCAAATTGTTCCAACTTGAAAGCTGTTTAGCCATAACACATGATCTTTAGAATTTTTTGTGTTACCTGTATATATAAAAACAACAATTTTTTTTTCTTATGTCAATTTAAATGTCATAAATCAAACTTTCTTTTAGAAATTTACCTTTTCAGTACATATAAACCATTGACAATGAAGTCAGAATCGACTTCGAAACGTTTGGTTTTTTTCGTTCAATATACAGCTTTTTATTTCATTTGTGGTGTTATTCACAAGTAAACATAAAAATAATCAAGAATATGCCACAAATAACATTTAGAAGACAATCTTTAACTAATATAATATAAAATAATAAATTCAGGAAATTTGAGGTAAACACAAAACACACTGTATTTATAGCCCAGGGTTCGAAATTAAAAAAAATAATAGGACGATTCCCATTGGAAAAGGAAGAGATTAAAAAAAACGAAACGAGTTAAATGGCAAAGTATAACTGGTAACCGCCGTTAAATAGATTTGGTTTTAAAAATTTTACCTTATATGTTTCTGGACAATATATCTTGTACCCTGCGGCAATGGTAAATAACAAAATATAGATTAGCAGACAACAAATAAAATAAAACCAAAATTCTCGCATTGTTTTGAAATAAACTGTTTCTTTTTTAGAGCTCATCTGTACTCCCTTAATATGTTATTTACAACTCCAGAAGCCGACAATTCTACTACCATCGATGGTTGTCTCTGTAATAATGAACTTGTTGACAATTTCAATAACTGTATGGAAACAGTTAGAACCAGAATGTTGAAACAATTGGACTCAGTTTTTTTGCCATATTTGACACAATTAATAGAAAAAGATAACTGTTTAAATTTCGCTCAAAACTGTTTAACTTAACATTAAAGTATTAGATTAATGTATATTTCTTATAAGCAAAACAATGGCGTAGCTAAGACTGGTTCTCTAGATTGCTCTATTTTTCCATTTCAGACATTAATGTGCCACTATGTCGACTAGCCCTGGCCGTCTAAGCTATGCCGCTGATACAATAAAGGTAATAATATACATGTATATATATATATATATATATATATATATATATATATATATATATATTAGTCTTGTCATTGCCTAATAACTAAATTAACACATTTTATTGGTTTCAGGAATTGTTTAATAAAAATATTACTTTCAATGCCTAATAAGTGCTATCAAATCTTACAATTTAAATTTGTGCAAATATTCACATAACAGAATATGAAAATAACACTTCGGATTTGTAGCCATGATGATTAATTTTGAGAAACTGTATTGTTAAATTCGGACGTATGTACCTACTATTTCCAAAAACAATTTTATACCGCTAGTCTTTAGACGGCACACCTAGCCTTTGTAGACTACAAAAAAGCCTTTTCTCGAATGAACCGATATAAACTTTGGCATATAATGGAGATATCCTTTTCAGTTAATAAGCTTAATACAAAACTAGACATAAATACTAAAAACATTATTGACACTGGTAAAGACATTACTAAAGAAATTAGAACAAATTAAGGTGTTACAGAAAGATGTACTCTACACTCCTACACTATTTATTATATACCAAGATGACTTCGTGATAGAATGGAAGGAAACCGCACCTTCTGGAATAAAGGTCCAAGGATTTTCTTAATACAATGTAATTTATACATACAAAAAACACAGAAGATGACTTAGAATTGGCAATACACCAATAAACTTACTATGTGCAGGTTATAATCTGAAAACATGTATCCGGATAACGAAGACTATGACGTTTCTGGGAAATGATCCGATTCGAACGAAAATTGTTAAGAAAAATTTTCAAAACAATTTGTGGAACCATCAGAAGAACATACAAGGGAAAAACGTTAAAAAAACTGAAAAAATCTTACAAACTTATGGCAATTGCCATACTATTATATGGATCGAAAAGGCGCCAATAAAAGAAGACCACAGTTGTGCCCTTGAATAAGAAATGAATACATTAGACACAACTAATGGGGCAAGAAATAACTGAATTAACAAGAAACTACAATATTAGATGAAAAGAACTTGTAATAAGAATGTTTAGAAAACGAATATTCCAAAAATGCTTCATTATAATTCTGCAGGACCTTAAAGTATCGGCAGACCAAGAAGAAGATGGTGAAATCAGAATAGGCAAACTGTCTAATTCTGGAAAGATAGAGGAAGAAGAAGAAGTTCAAAACACTAACCAGTGCCATAGAGTCTGCACATGACATCACATCTATGTTTGTCTATAGTAACACTGAACACTAAGTGATAATACAATTTTAAATATGAATTCTAATGTATCTACATAAAGGGTATATTTTCCCTTACTGCGAAATGTAAGATATTCTGAGGGTATGCTGACAGAAAAGAGCAGTGAACGGGAACGTACGTAGCGAACTAGTTAGTATTTTTATGGCAAAAGAAACTACTATCTGTGGTCCAAGGAGTCGCCTACAATAGCTCGCCTATGTGCACATAATATAGTACTTCAGTTACCTCGTACCCGTTTAGTATTCTCTCTTCATGAATTTATTAATCACAAACGAAATGTTGGAGGTTATAATTATCACAGACAAACAACAAAAGGGACGCCGCGAGACGAGTATAAACCGATATTCCAACATTCATCAAGCTTGTGAATATGATTGAAATTAAAGTTTTTATTAGTCTTGTGTATTTTTCGGGTGGGAAGAAATCCAACCATAAACATATTTTAGGACTTAAGCCGATGATGAAGAAGATAATGATATTTCCACCCCACTATGAATGCTCCCCGATTCCTGTTTATTTCGTATTGCTTGAGGTTTGATCGGATTGCTACAAGAGACACTAGAAGCGCAAAAGACAAATTTTCTACAGTGAAGGAAATATTGGATTTTTTAGCTCAAACGTACAAAAGTACTACTGGTGCTTGTGGTACCAAAAACGTATTTGATAGTGATTGTAGAAAAACGAATTACTTTGTTTTATATCACTAATTTATTTATTTATTTAATGAATAAACATAAAACCGTGACTAGTTTGGACAATACTATGTCATTTGCAAACGGAAACAAATTCTTGTATTCAACAGTTGGTATGTGTTGAATTCTCGGAACGAACATAAATATGGCATTTTTGTGTACAAGAATATTGAAATAGAAACAAAGTGGTAAGCTGATTAAGAAAATTTAAATATATAATTTTTGATTATTAGTTACTTAAAAATTTCAAATAGGATGTTGTTTTGAAACTCTACCTGCTCGTTAAGTAGTAAATTGCAAGAAACTGAATTATTATGGCTTTTGTAAATTTCTATATTCTCAAGTGTTTCAATAAATGGCTTAAAATTGTTATAGTGAATGATCTCTGTTTCTTGTAAATCAGGAATTGTATGCTCTGTAATAAGAAAATGATTAGCAAATGTTGAGTCAAGTTTTATTTATTCTAAAGGAACGTAAGTGTTCAAGATATCGAATATTGTAATTTCTACAGGTCATACCAAGGTAAAAGCTATTGGACTCTGAACATTTTAGTTTATATACTCCAGATTTCGAGAACTTATGATTTATTTTATCTTTGGCGTTAAAAATGGTTTGACAATTTGGATTGGGATCTAAAACTAACTAATATTAAGCTTCGACAAAAGTTTCGCTATTCTCTCACTTGTGGTTCTAAAATAAGTATCTTTGATATTTGGATAGATTAAATTTTGAGCAATTTGACTTTCTTTCCGGGAACTAAGTTTATTAATTAACTTGTGGTTACAACCATTATTAATGACTATGCTCTTGATGATATCCAGTTCGTTCTTCAAATCTGTTTTGGAAAGGGGTAATGTAAGAGCTCTATGTATCATCGATTTGTATGCTGCTAGTTTGTGTGAGTGTGGACTAAAATATGAATTTGGGATAATGTGTCTGTGAATGTTGGTTTTCTGAATACACTGAACATGATTTTATTATGTTTATTGATGAGGTTAAGGTCAAGATAATGGATAGATGAGTTACTTTCAGTTTCCAGAGTAAACTTGATATTAGGATGTAAACTATTAAGGAATGATAGGAAAGTGTTAAGTTGTCTCTTTGTGCCTGTGAAGTAAGCTAAAATGTCGTCGACATACCTATACCAGAATAAACTATGTTTTTGATAAGCTCAGAGGATATTATGTTTTTTTCTAAATCAGACATGAAAAGATCAGCCAGTAATATGCTAAGGGGTGAACCCATTGCCAAACCTGATTTTTGCTGATACATTGTTGAATGTACAATAATTTTGGCTCAGGCACAAAAGTATGACCTATATAGAAATTTCAATATTCGATATCTTGACACGTTAGGTTCCTTTTACATGAAATAAAACTGACTTAACATTTGCTAATCATTTTCTTGCAGGGCATACATTTCCTAAATTACAAGAAACAGAGATCATTTACTATAACAATTTTAAGCCATTTATTGAAACACTTCTGAATATAGAAATTTACAAAAGCCATAATAATTCCGTTTCTTGTAACTTACTACTTAACGAGCAGTTAGAGTTTGAAGAGAAAAATTTGAAATTTTTAAGTAACTAATAATCAAAAATGATATATTTAAATTTTCTTAATCAGTTTACAGTTACACCATGCATAAATACAAATATTCCTTACGATAGTTGGTGTATGCCATTGGAACTAGGTAATGTAATGAAAGCAAAACACTGACATTAAATTGAAGGTAATTTGAAGCAAAACAAACACCCAGTTCCTCTAGAATTTACTAAAAATAACAGACAAATATAATATTTTGTATATTTAAACACAATGAAAATATAACCCATTGTACCTAAAAAATTGGATTGTAGTATTGCTTTCCACAGTGCATCAGATCAGAATCATGACGAGAAAACAAATAAATCTGACGTCATTAAAGCTATAAATATCATAAAGCAGGTGTAGATACCTTAGATTAGCTTTGTGCTAATTATATGATTACAAGAAGAACACACCTCTGGCCGATTGCAATATTTTACACTATATTAAATATAAGGGGCATCAGTGCTATGACAATAAAACATTTGATCCCGTAAACTATACATTCCGACGACATATATTTAAAATCTTGGAATGGATTTAATAAAACTACATAGCTCTCTCTCTCTCTCTCATGAACTAAGGGTCGCCTTTCGCTATATGGAGCTTCTATTGAAACCAGATTCCCGAGACAGTCTAGATAGATGAACAACGACGAAAATCAACGAACCAAGAACACGACCAGAAGCGATGAAATGAAGAAAAGCTAAATGTTGCTAGATCAGGATCTAAGAACCGAATCAAATACACATTAGGTATATGAATAACATAATAAAATAAGGGCATATAAAATGGAAGACACCAGACCACCCCCCAATTAAGACTGAAACCTTAACACTGAAATAAACAAGAAGAAAAATATTCCATGTTTTAATCACCTAATAAATAAATAAGTAAATAAATTTGCTCTCTATTGATCGGGGTACCAAATTATTTGAGTTTTATCATAAACGAGAATACTGCAGGCAAGAACTTAGAAAAAAACATTTAAGAATGTGAAAACTGAACACTTTGCTGATGTAGTACAAATAAAAAGCGCATTGGACTGTTTCATGATAAGATTTTATTCCGTACACTTCAATTTCTCAAAAGAAGGGGACATGGATTCGGACACGTTTTTGAAAAATTGAATATTCCTACAGATCTTATCCTAGGGAAATTATACAAATCAGTGGAAACTGCTTCAGGTTTTCAAAAGATATAATGTAAAGTAGTTCTATAAAATTATTTCAATAAATTTCAATTAGATATTTAAATAGTCTGGAATATTGGTACGTGTGGGGTCCTTACCACCTTTTATTTCCCTATTATCAAGAATGTTAAATACTGAAATCAACTAAATCTCTAATTTTCATTATGTTAACATATTTTAGGATAGAACAAACATGATATTATTGATTAACTTCTTTAGCAAAGTAATATCTCATGTCAATTTTGTACCAATTCAAAAAAAAAAGAGTAAAGAGAATAGAAGAGTGACAAAACCATAAGTCAGCATGAAGTGTAACAAACTATTATTGTTCAAAAACCAGCAATTTTGAATAATGTCTCAGGCTGTATTAACTAAAAGGACTGCTAGGGATGGATGTCATTGAAAGTTGAAAAACGGAGATCTGAATGTAGAAACACTAATAACTTTCCAAAAATTTATAAGTACAAGTAATACGAACTGTGTGATACTTGAAAGAAACAAATATATAGTGACAAAGTAAATGCAGGCTCAACTTTGCTGTTTGAAAGACTCATTCTATTCGAATAGAGATCTAGGATCAAGTCTTAACATTAATTCTTTTATACGGAACGAAAATTTATGCAAGCCAGAAACTTGTACAACATAAAATTAAATTCTAGAGAAAATACAAAAATCTTAAAAAAATCGTTGCTTTTGAATATCAAACTCCTATTTTATTTAAAATTCAGCCTGGTACATAGAAAGTATTTAAAATAATAGCACATATAAAAAATAAATATAATATTAAAACAAAACTTACCTAAATATTAGAAACAAACGTAGTAAAACCTTTGCTAAATAGCCCTTTAAAAGGCAGCTAGCAGTCAAATATACGCCAGATACCCTTTAAGGAGCCCTGTAGCAGAAGGTGTTTAAAAATAATATGCCTCATTTGCTGTTTGCTGAAATTCACAACAAAAAATCCTACTATGGCAAAAAATATATCGATATTCATTTTGTTTATCACCTGCTATAAATTGATAATACTCTCAAAATTTTTGAACATTAGAAAAGAATAACATAAAGACTTACGTTATGTAGATATCAGCAACAAACTTAACTCACACGAATTTAAATTACAATAAGCCTACAAAAATGTCGTTATGTCTTATTTATATTTGTTGCGGTGTCCAGAAACGGAAATATGGCGTATGTGATAAGAGAAAAATGTTTCGGTGTTGACCGCAACAAAAAGATACTGAAATGGGATTAACCACCAATGCAAAGCACTTGCGAAATAATATTTTACATGAAGAGTTTGTATACATTATAAAAAGTATTGCTTTTGTCTTCAGAATTGTAATATAATCTTCAAAATAAAACAAAAATATTGAGAATAATGAATATAACGACTTCAAGTAAATAACTTTCAAAAAATTAACCGAGTACACTACATAATAACATTAATGACAGCAAGAAACAAAAACAACTCAAAAGAAAAAATATTATATGTATTATACAACTGTATTTGAACTTGTCATAAATACCTATATTCACATCAATACAAACAGCTGTATAAATTAAAAAGTAGGTATATATTATTAATTAATACATCGATTTATTAAATGCTATGTTAGACATAAATATTTTGGGCTTAGCATAAACTCAATTTTATTGTACGTATAATATGTGTTTGTTTAAAATATTCAAAAATTTTTTTTAATTTTCAGAGTCATTATTGTTATTATCGATTAATTTTTTAAATTATTTGTTATTTAAAAATATATTTATTTTACAAATATTAGTGATATAATGGCCTACTTGGATGTAGTTTTCAATTAAAATTAACTTCGTTTAATTTGTTGAAAATAAGGGTAGGTACTTTTGACCAACCTCGTATACAATTCAGATGTAAATCTTTTTATGAACAACAACATTTTCTTAGTAATAATAAGAAAGTGCTCCATATATAATTATGTAGGCACACTGTAGCGACAGACGAATTTAAAACTTCTACATACTGAAAATGTTGTCTTCAATACTAGAAATTTCCCTGAAATGTCATAAAGGTCCATCATAATACCAATGTATAAGCGAGGTGGCAAAAAATGGACGATAGCTTGCTAATAGCTTGGAATTAAATAATGTAATTAGTAAAATGTGGATTTAAGGAAAATTGTAGTATATAGAATGCGCTATGTAGAGTCACGGAAAAAAATATTAAAAACTTGAACAAAGGCCATAAAGATCATAGGTATTTTTTCTGGACCTACAAAAAGCATTCGATACGGTGGAATACTCGGTTTTATTTAAGCGTTTAGAGAACACTGGGGTGAGAGGAGTACCAATAAACTTGATTAAATCTTATTTAGATAGAAGAGCACATCATAGAAAAATTTTAAATGTAAAAAGAGGAAGTCTGGAATGGAGGTGGGGGTTCCACAGGGAACAGTGTTGTCGACAGTACCTTTTAATATTTATATAAAGTGTTTCACTATGCAGATGACACAGCTATTGTAAATTATGGAGAGAATTGGGAAATTGCAAGAACAAAAGCGGACGTGGCTATACAGAGAATAAAAAGGAGGTTAGATTGCTTTCAATTAATGTCGAAAAAAAACAAATTTCTTGCTTTTGCTATGACATCTAGAAATTTATCTGAATTTCAAAGTTGAATTGTGCTTGTAATCTATTTAAAGAAACAAAACCAACGATTAAATACCTGGGAATATATATTGATCAAAAGCTCAATTGGAAAAAGAACATTGATTATGTCACCGCAAAATAAGAAAAAACATTTGTAAATTTTATGAAATAAGAAACATCTTTACGTTAAAAACTTTAAAAATGATAGTGATAATATGATGAATGTTACTTTCTATTGCTAAATAAATAAATAAATCTTTTATGAAATGGCTCAGTTAACCTTTATTTTCATTTATTTTCATCCCATTTTCAATTAATTTTATTTTAGAAGTGTAATCTTTTAATTAAGACAATCTCAAAATTAGTACATAATTGACGGAATTCTGAAGTATAAAACATGCAAAAAATACGAACAAATTAAGAATCTTTTCTTTTTTAAGTCGGTAATAAAACGCAATACCTATACACTAATTAAGAACTAATTGTGCCTTCACAATTGGTGATTGCCTACATATTTTTGTCAATATATTCTATTTTATCAAATTCTAATTCGCTTTCACCAAAAATTATGTAATTGCATCTAGTAAGTTTTAGAAAAATCCAATTTCCCCCCTCCCCAAAAAAACCCAACGTTATAAATAATTATAAATATAGCAATATCAGATATTAATATAATTCGGTCAGGTGAAAATTGGACTCGCATACCAAGGATTCTGTATCACCTTTGCGATTTATTATAATGGAGGTAAATCATAATATATATTTTTCGACTTGTTATGCAAGCACGGAATGAGCCGATTTTCTTATATTTTCCATTACTTTTAAACTAAGTTATTAAAAAACACTTTCATTTCTCTCAATGAATATCTATTTGATCTGCTACATGATGGGAGTGATTTTTATAAAATTATTTATTTAATTTTCTAATTTTTGCTCAAAAAAATTGCGTTTATAAAATCACTTGTGAATGTAATAAATTCTATATTGGAGAAACCTCTAGACCTCTAAATGTTCGAATAAACGACAGTTTGAAAAATACAAAATGTGTGAACATGCTTGGGACCTTGGTCATAAAATACAGTTATATTATACAAAGAAGAACACAACATCAAAAGAAAACTTAAAGAGTCTGCTTTAATTTTGTTAAAGGAAATCGATTGTATCTCTACTACCTCCGAAGAATTCAATCGTTTCTGGGTTGTCGATGATTAAGGAAGAAATTGCTAATGGTCATGTCCTTGTGAACAACCCAATATCGGGATAGTTCATAAGGTTTTTCCTTATGATTTTAATGGGATCACTGAATTAATAAAATTCTTTGATCGTACTTTTGGCGAATGCACTATCGTATAACAAAGTCGGACCTAGAAGCGCCACATAAAATTCTGAAGATCACCCCTTTCAAATTCTTCCAATTTAAACGGAACTTTATTATTATATGATCTTTCTGTGCTACCGTGTATATTATCAAATAAAATTCCCTTAGTTACGTCAGACGTCAAATAATAAATATCGTCAAACATTTTATTCTACATTTTAGAATTGTGCCTTTTATCATAGTTTCTTAGCCACTGACAACGGGGTCTAAGCTAGTCCCCGAAACGTTTAGAAATATGCAGCAATTGTCCTGACTTGTGGTGTTATTTCCCAAAAAGTGCTTAAACATAAGAATTTTTGTTTAATTTTACCAATAAACTTTCAGTGAAGCCCTTTACAATGTTTTTGTCTGAATGTCAGTAGTATTTGAGATATAAAAGTGAGAATGTGTTCTTTTAAACAAATGATTTAAAAATAGAAGTAAAATGTATTTGCTATTTTTATAACGATGGCTTTCATTTGATACATCTGAAAAGAATTAATATTTAATTATTAATAATGATCCCTCCAGTTTTTTCCGCAGCTTAAGCTCAGTTGTTTCGGAGATAAAGGAGGGAAAGGGAAAGAAACAAATCAATTATCAACAACATTTCATTGTATTGCTTAAGAACTATAGCTTCGAAAAATATTTTCACTTAAGTTGCAACATTTTCCAAAATTACTATAAATGTCGGAATTTCTTTGTTGATCCCTTAATTTTTTCCATTAGCATATTTGGGAATTTGTAACTGTTCTCGTAATATGGTATGAAATTCTTACAAAGGTAAATGTTGCAAGCAAAATCTGAAAAAATACATATAGATGCATGCATACAACACCTCAATACATTCGCTTGCTAATTATCGGAAAATGGTTTCCAATCATCATTGGGAACAGAGACACATCTGAGGAAAATAATATTGACAGAAAGTTCAAAGCTGTGAGAAGGAGGCGTAAATGAAGGAATTTTGTTCTGTCGGATAGATTTTGTTCTATTTTTATGGCAAGGCCGAAAATGTGGGAAATTAAAACCTTACCAATAAAGCAATTCAAACAAGCCGTAAAACTGTTTTTAATAAAAGCTAGTTGCTACTCTGTTGCCAATTATTTTGAATTAAATTTTGACAAAAAAATTTTCAAATTGTAAAAATTGTTAGTCATATATTGTTATTATTATTAATTTGTCTTTCGTTTATTATAATGTATTTTGCTTTTTACACTTTTTTTGTTATATATGTGTATGTATGTGTGTTTATATATATATATATGTATATATTTTATTATTTGACGAATGTAAAACTTTTGTATATCACATGAATAAACATATCTTTATCTTTATCTTTATGATCCATAAATGTGGGCATAAGCTGCCAACCAAGATTTGAGGCACTTACACATCATGAGAAGATATCTGGTTTAAGTATATTTTAAGTAGTGTTAGTATACCCCAAATCAAACAAAAAACTCTAGATCTTTTAAAAAATAATTTGGTCAAGTGCGAGTGGGACTCGCATACTAAATGTTCCGTAACACCTTCAAGATTTCATACAATGTAGGTGAATCAAAGTATATATTTGTCTAATATTCCAGTTTAATAAGAGAAGTAGGGAATGAGTGAATTTTCTTATATTTACCCAAATTTATTTTAAACGAAGCATTTTAAATTTTGTAAAAAATATACACTTTAATTTCTCACATATAACCTTTTATCTGCTACATGATTCGCTGGATTTTTATAAAAATATGTATTTAAGTTTCTAATTTTGGCCCCAAATCTAACATTAGAGTTTTATCTTACTAATAAACTTTCATAGATGATATACTTATATATACAGATATATATCCACATATTTAGAACATATCATTCAACGTATAACAGCCGTTTCGAACCAGGAGTTCTCGTCAGATACGCTTCCTTGAATGACAAGTTCTAAAGTGAAATACTTGGATGTATTACACATCAGTAAGACAACAGTCAGTGTATTGAACCTAATAGATGTCGGGGACATCTACCGTCTAGTGAGTAATTTAAGTATATGAAGGCATACTATGCTATAACATATACCATACTCAAGAGTATATACTATATATACGATATATATATATATTTATATATATATATATATATATATATATATATACATATGTATATATATTTGAAAACAAGTTGGCACGGACGGAACTATGTGTAGCTCTCTTGATGGTCCGGGTGTTCGTCCACAGAACCACGTCATCGGTACAATTTGCGACAACGCAATGGTGTCACCCAATCAAAACAAACGGCACCGCCCCCTCAACGCAATCGGAGGCGGGGCAAAGAAATAGGATGGGAGTCGGGAGATAGCATAAATAGCGGCGCGCACATATCGGAGCTCACTTCCACTTCAGACGCCACGGAGAGCAGAAGAGGAAAAGCCTTATGAAAATGCCAAGTGAGATTTTGGCGAAACGTCAGGCGACCGTTCCTTTACAGGGACAAAACTTTCAACGGACGAACACCCGGACCATCAAGAGAGCTACATATATATATATATATATATATATATATATATATATATATATATATATATATATATATATATATATATATATTTATTTACTAGTACACCATCCATAGGCCAAATCAAGGATGGGCATTTAAGTTAGTGTACATGGAAAATTATAAAGTTACATACATAAAAATCAAATACTATGTACAACAACTTACAATATACACTGCTAAAAATACGAGAGAGGACATTACAAGAAAAATGAAATTTCTCCTTAATACATTGAAATGATTAAGAATCAAGGCCCTGGAGCATTTGCCTCTTAATCATTCCAATATTCCCATTAAACAAATCAATATCTGACGGTAATTCATTATAATTGTAAAACATATTGAAAAGCGGAGAATTTTGTAGTAGATTTGTTCTGGGCGTTACCATGTAAAAAAGTGGGGGAAAGCGAGTTCTGATGTTAGGAACATTAAACGAGATTTGACTTAATAAACTTGGACAGTCCAACTTGTTGTTTAAGAACTTATGCAAAGTAACTAATGAGTAGTATTTCCTACGTGTTGCTAAATCCATTAACTGAAATCGTTGCAGTAACGTATCATTAGATATACCAAGATGTGGATACACCCCGTCAGTTCTAAACCACAGATATTTAACGTATTTATTATTGATGTTTTCAACAGCATTAGTATATGTTTCGTATTCAGGATTCCAGATAATGGAGGCATACTCGAGTTTAGAACGTACAAAAGCATTAAACAAAGTAGTTAAGGTGCTAGTTCTGGAGAAGTGACGCCCATTCCGTTTTACAAACCCCAAATTTCGATACGGCTCCTTCTGAATAATGTTGATATGCTGAGCAAAATTTAGTTTTGAATCAAAAGTGATTCCTAAATCATTATATGTAACACACCTGTTAATGAGGTTCCCATTAATGTTATACCGATATTCAATTGAAATTGATTTCCTCGTGAAGGTCATATGATTACACTTGGAAATATTCAAAGGGAGCCTATTTTCTATACACCAATGTGAAAGACTATTAATATCTTCTTGTAATACTCTTCATCATAAATTGAATTATATAGTTTTAGATCATCTGCATATAGTAATGATTTACACTTTAAAATATCAACAATGTCATTAATAAATATATCAAAGAACAACGGACCAAGAACAGAACCCTGTGGTACACCAGATGTAGCTTGAAAATTGAATGACTCGAAACCATAATAATCAACTCTTAAATTGCGATTAGTGAGATTGTAAAAAAATAAGAAATGATGAAGTGAAACCAAGCTTCGATAATTTGCTCAATAAGATACCATGGTCCAGTCGATCAAAAGCTTTAGAAAAATCTGTATATATTACTTCCACTTGGCCACCAGCATCTAGTATCTCAGCAATATATTGCGTTAAACATAATAGATTTGTAGTTGTAGATCTACCTGGATAGAATCCATGTTGTTCTACGCTGATGCACGGCTTTACGTGTGCAAATATGAATTCATACAAAACATTTTCAAATACCTTGCTAAAATTGTTAAGAATTGTAATCGGCCTATAATTTTCAATATATGTTTTGTCTCCTTTCTTCCATATTGGACAAACTTTAGAATATTTCCACAGAACCGGAAAAGTTCTACTACCTAAAGATAAGTTAAATAAAAATGCAAGCGGTTTGACTAATACGGACGCACAGTCTTTTACCAAGAAAGTAGGTATGCCGTCTGGACCCCTAGTGGTTTTTGGTTTTAATCGGCGAAGGGCTTGTAGTACATTGTTATCAGAAACGGATGGTATCGTGCAACTATTATAATTAGTACAAGGCAGAAGGTCCACATCTGTTTAAGAAGATCTAATAAATGCCCACTGAAAAAAGTTAGCAAATGAATTTATTATATTCTGTGGATTATCTAATGAAGTAGTTCCATAATTCATTGAATTTAGTATACAGGGGTTAGTTTTCCGTGAGTCAATGTAGCTCCAAAAATATATAGGATTACTAGATAATTTTTGTTCAATGTTTCGCATGTAGTTTTGATGACTAATTGCAATATCTTTTTTAATTTTAGCACGCAAAATACCAAAATCATTGTAAACATCCATATCAAATGCACGCTTATACCGAGAAAAAAGACGGGCTTTAGTTTTAATACTTCTAACTATTTCATTAGTATACCATGGCGGATAGTTTAAATTAAATCTAGGTACTGTTTTCGGAACACTTTTATCAAAAACTGAATCTAATTTTGAATAAAATGAGTCACACGCTGCATTTATATTTGTACAGTTAACTAAGTCATTCCAATCAATATTGCTTATATCTGCATACAGTGTATGAAGGTTAGCCTTCCTAAAATTGTACGATGGCTTATTGTTAGTTACAAAGTTGTTGCAAGACTTAGCTACAGATATAGTTAAATGTGTAATGGAGGATGGTACTGATCTTCTGGAACAATAGGATCTACTGAACGATGTACAGTTGCATTAAAGTTACTTAAGATTAAATCAAGTAACCGACCATTATTGTTTAGTACCTCATTATATTGCCTTAAGTTCATAAATGCTGAAAAACGTTCAAGGGTAGAAACATAGCTGTTTCCAAATGTAACATCAGAATGACTTTGGTAATACTGTGGTATATTGAAATCTCCCAAAATAAGTAAGTCATCTTCGCTATTATTTAATTGGGATATAAAGTCGTACAAAAATTCATAGGTATCGAGGCTTAACTGTGGAGGAAAATAAACTACAATTAGATATACTCTTCTATTTTTTGAAATAGAAACTCTTACGCCAAGCATATCCACATCAGGTATAACAGATGACAACTTAGATAAATCAATGACCTCTACACAGTATTTGTTTTTAATTGCAAGCAATACACCCCCTCCCTTTTTTGTTTTAGTAGTTTCAAAGTCACGATCAGAACGAAATAGCTGATAGTTTGCATGAAATATTTCAGAGTCGTAAACCGATGACTACACTTATAGCATATTTTAAATACAACGGCATCGTAAACAGGACAGACATCAAAGTTCACAAAAACATTGTGGAGTTCTAGAACTTTTGCTTGATATATGTTGTTATTCTTCTTAGTTGGCCAAATCTTTATAACATTACATACATTAGTACTTTGCACGGTGCTATTCTGATACTTCAAAAATGTAATTAATTCGTCGGGTGGGTACTGTTCTATCATACCTGGAATCCTTATCCTCGGGTTCCGCTCTTAACTTCCTTAACCTCATAGCTGTTCGATAATTTTAAGTTGGCCACCTCCTTGAATTTTAATACATCAGTAGCATTGCTGCATCTTATTAGTATATATATATATATATATATATATATATATATATATATATATATATATATATATAGTATATACTATATATATACTATAGTACATACTCAAGACATCTATTAGGTTCAATCCACTGACTGTTGTCTTACTGATGTGTATTACATCCAAGTATTTCACTTTAGAACTTGTCATTCAAGGAAGCGTATCTGACGAGAACTCCTGGTTCGAAACGGCTGTTATACGTTGAATGATATAGTTCTAAATATGTGGATATATATCTGTATATATATATATATATATATATATATATATATATATATATATTTACTTTTGTGTTTTTATATAAAACACTCGAACCATCTGTCAAGAGTATGGTATATGTTATAGCATAGTATGCCTTCATATACTTAAATTACTCACTAGACGGTAGATGTCACCGACATCTATTAGGTTCAATACACTGACTATAATATACTTCCTGAATTTTAGTCTCACTAGATTTGAAGATAAAGGGGAAAATGGGTGAAATTTTAACTAGTAAATTATTAAATCTTTTAGACAAAATTATTTAAAAATACAAATAAAATATATTTTTCAAATTTTAGTTTGTGTAGTTTTTGAGATAAAGGGGGAATAAGTCGATGTTTGATATTTTTGTAAATATCTCTTAAGCAAATAATTTAAAAAATATGAAAAAAAAATATATTTGTATTTCTCATAATGAGCCATTTTATTTGATATATTACATGACGAGTTTGAATTTATTTATTAATTTCTATTTAATTATATAATTAGCCCTCAAAATTAATATTAGGGTTTTCTACTAATTTTTCTTATAAAGTTTAAGTGAGGCCTTGTACCCTTAATTATTTTGAAAATTTTAGGTAGTATGGTTTCAGAAATAAAACGGGAAATGATAATTTTTTATATATTTTTGTTAATATCTTGCAAACAATTAATTTTAGAAATATGAAAAATATATATTTGTACTCCTCATAATGAGCCCTTTCATTTGATGTATTGCATGATGCTTTCAAAAAAAAATTAATTTATTTTTTTATTAATTTATTTTAAAAATCTGATAAAAAATATATTTGTATTCCTCATAATGAATCCTTTGATTTGATATATTTATTGCTGTAATTTGCCCCACAAAATTAACGTTAGGAGTTTCATCTTATTTTTCCAGTAAAGTTCAGGTGAGGTCCTATATCCCTCATTTTTTAGGGGGGGACTATGAACAAAACATATTTGTATTCACCATAATGTGCCCTTTGATTCCATATATTACAATCCGGCGTGATATTATAAGGGTATCCGTATACTGCATATACGGAACCCTACAATTATAAGGCTTTTTTTACTTATTTTCGACGTTTTACCTTAACTGTTATTCCTCAATATACTAGCACTCATACCGTTTACCGTACGTATAGACGTAACAATTATTGCGACCACACTTGTGGCATACACTTCTACAGATAGGAGTTATTCGATGTTAAATACTTTCATTTGAGGAATAAGATCAGCCTTATTTCAAGGGCTGAAAGCAGATTTTCCACTTGACCATCGTGAACATTTTCAAATGTCAGCGTGTAAAATAAAACTCTGAATTTATTTATTTTTAACAATGCATTTTAATGATCGAGTTGCTGATAAAGATGATGATATTGTAAACATTTTTAATGTAAATTTGATAATATTTATCGAAATCTCGATCTAAACAACATTCCCTTGTCATTTAATATAAACGATTGTATTTATAGTATCACTTTTTCAAGTGATGACCTTGAAATATTTATAAAAGATCTTGATAACTTTCATAGTCATGGTCCTGACTCCTGACAATATGTAGCATCTAATAATGAAACAATCCTGTGATAGTATTAAATTGTGGTTAACTAAGTTTTACAACGCTTGCATTAGCTTAGATATTTATCCTAATTCATGGAAATTATTAGTGATATGCGAAATCGA
Organism: Octodonta nipae; assembly: GCA_034190945.1. Lineage (NCBI taxonomy): Eukaryota > Metazoa > Arthropoda > Insecta > Coleoptera > Chrysomelidae > Octodonta > Octodonta nipae. The sequence continues at coordinate 61,862,407 of CM067216.1, read as the reverse complement.
TTATCAAAAATCGATTAATAGATTATTAAAATAATCAACCGCAGTCGATTACAATTTGAATAATCGATTATAATCGACTAGCCGTTACACGCGGGTTCATCCGCGTGCGGAATTTTCAAGCCTTCGCAAAAAATTACTTATGAAACATATGGGTTATCCTATATAAAATTTTTTTAACTTGTTTGAACCACCCTATTTAACCATAAATCCACCAATCCCGAATATATTTCACCCAAACTGCAAGTACTTATGGACCACCCAATATAACAATTTTATTCGACATTTTTTTGAATCACCTTGAATAACTGTAACTCTACTTCACCCTATATTGCAACCATCCTGTATGCTGCTGTTTATTTGTCACCCAATATTACTTTTTGAACACCTGACTATAACTCTTCTATAGCCTATATTTCAGCTATGCAACTGCTAATGGTCTACGCTGTATACTATTATACATGATATTTTTTGAACGACCGTTTAAAGTAAAATTTCTCTTTACTCTAGAATTTAATCAACCTTTATATGCAGCTTTTTCTCACATTGTGTTAAACACACTCTAAAACTATAATCTTGCTTCTCCCCATATTTCAGATATTCCATATAGTAGAATCCAACTGTTTATGGTCTATCCTATATAACTTTTTTTTTCAACTTTTTTTATCTATCCTAACAGAAATGAGTGAGTCACAAATATAAAAACACAGTTTTGCATCCTAATACCAAACTTTTATTTAAACCCTCACCCAAACTGCAACTGCTTATTGGTCACCCTATATAAAAATTTTATTAAAAAAAAAAATAATAAAAAAATAACCGCTTTGTATGACTATCTCTACTTCCATCTACATTAAAACCATCCTGTATACACCGCCGCCAATTTGTCAATCATTATAACTTATTTTTGAACCCCCCTCTATAACTATAATTTTACTCTACAAAATATTTCAACCACCCTGTATGTACATTTGCTTAGGGGCAACCAAATATAAAATTTTTAATTACTTCTAATCACACTGTATGAACTATAATTTTACTTCGATCCATGTTTCAGATATTGCATATGTGCAAGAGCTCATGTTCTATCCTACAAAAAAAATTATCCAACCTGTTTGTCTATAAATCTGCTCCACCCGCTATTTCAACCACCTTGTATTTGCAACTACTTATCGGCCACCTAGTATAACATTTTTTCTACCACCCTGTATAATCCATCAATGCCAAATATATTTCACCGAAATCGCAACTGCTTATGGGGCACCGAAAATAAAAATTTTGTTCAAAATGTTTTTGAATCACCTTGTATGTATTACAACTACCTTGTATACGCTACTGATTATTGATCAACCTATATAACATTTTTTAAATAATTATCATAACACTTCTTCACCCTATGTTTCAACTATCCTAAATTTGCAACTTATTATGAACTACCCTATTTCACATTTTTTCCTTATATTTTTTCAAGATATATTAAAGTATAATTTCTCTCCACACTTCATTTAAACCACCCTTTATTTACAACTTTTTCTAAACTTGTTTGAATGACACTGTATAACTATAACTTTACTGAGCACCATATTTCAGGTACTCTATATATGCTAGTGCTATATAACAACATTTTTCTAGCATTTTTTACCCACCCTGTATAATTCTAACTGTAAGCAACAACCTTTTATATGCAACTTTAACCCATTCCATAACTATAGTATCTATAGTCCTAACTGCTTACCTAAGACATTTTTTTAAGTTTTCTTTATTCACTGTATAAATAGTCTACCCTTTTTCAACCACTTGGTATATGGAACTGTTTATGGCCCACTCAATATAACTTTTTGGAGCACCCTGTATAACTAATTCCACTCCCTCTTATTTCCACCACATCGTATATATCCAGCTGCTTATAGGACACCAAATATAAGTTTTTTTAGATTTTTTAAATCCATGTAATTCTACTCCGCTCTAAGTTTCCTATATACAGAACACCATGTAAAATTACGCTTGATATATGTTGATTTTTGTTAACTCGAAACATGTTACATTTGCGCGTTCCGAATTTTCAATAAAAGCTAAGCTGATGCCAGTATCTAATATTTTGTGCGTGCGTTGGAACCAATTGAGTAATTGAATTACCCAACATGGTAGAAGTTTTTTCGCTGTATCTACCGTTTCTATCAATTTAGAGAGATAAAATGTCTACCAGATTTTAAGTCAAACTATAGGCTTCGCAACAAAAAAAGAATCAGCAAAATCAGTTAAGTAGTTCTTACGTGATGCCCGAACAAACAAACAAACAAACAGACACACTTACAATTTTATAATAGTATAGATTATCAAAATATTCTACCATACTACCAATTTCTTTGTTTTATTTTGTTGATCATGGTTTAGCTTGGCAACCCTGTCATTGCAAAAAGGGAATCCCTTGGTATTATTTATGAACAGTATGAATCTCTCCATCAGGTTCGTTGTTTGACGCCAGTAGTTAATTTGAAGAATGAACCGACTACTCCAAAAACAGTTATATTCCATAATATTCCTTAATTCATGTTTACCCCGAAAAATTTAACTCATTTTCGGATATAAAATTCAACAGCATTTCGTTTATATTGTCACTCAGTAACAGTTTGTACCTAGAGAATAATTGCTAAGATTTTAACAACAAACTTGTAGAAGTACTAAAATACTACTTTTTAATTTTTTTTTTTGTTTATATAATTAAAAGCAATAAAAGTATCATAATGCCTTCTACAGAAAAAGTTGTAGAGAATCAGAAATCATTCTTAATAAGCGTTTATGCATCTTGATTGGATCATATTTCATTGTGAAAATTAAAAAAACTTGTCAAACGTGTTTATTTTTCAAAAATGGATAACTTTGTGATAACTGATACTGGAACATTAATCATCCTCAAAACGATAGTTTATGATGTTAAGTTTATATACTCGGGATAACTATTAAATAAGCTGTTTTTGAAAAATTTAAATTTAATAATTTTGATAAACATTTTGCACATCCCATCATATTAACGAGACTAGTCTGATCGTGATATACTAAAGAAGAAATTTGAAAGTTCATAAATTCGACTTCAACTTGTCTATCTTGGATTTTGGATGTCCGGAACTTGGTTTAAAAAAAAATAGTAAATATTGCATTAAAAGTACGAGTATGCCAGCCAGTGGTGCACTGACAATAGATGTCAAGGCTCATAGACGGATCTAGCATTCTCTTGAAGTGTGATTTACAAAGTCGGTTTAGGTAGTTTCTTAAAAATATCTTTTAGCAAAATGAGAAAGATCTTCATGAAATAAATAATAGTAGAATTTAATCGAGTAATAATCGATTACAGATAGATTACTCTTATATGCATAACGATTAATCGATTAGTGAAATAATCGAATCGGCACATCACTAGAAATTATCATACATTACACCTGTGCATAAGGGTGGTAAAGCCTCGGATATCAACAATTATCGCCCAATTAATAAATATAGTATTTTTGCAAAAATGCTAAATAAACTGGTTTTCAACTAAATGTATGGATATGTTGCAAAGTTTATTATCTCGGAACAGCACGGATTTCGCAAACTATTACCAAGCTCTCTGTATATCATGACTATCTAGCTTCTAATACGTTTAATAGAACCGTTATAGATTCTACATATACAGACCTACCCAAAAGTTTTGATCTCGTTAACATGGGTTTGAGGCTCATTGTTGAGCTGGTTTAGGACATTCCTGATCGGTCGTCAACAGATTGTAAAAATTAACAGCTTTAAATTAGTTCCTATCAATATTGCATCAGGTCTATTGCTCTTGTCTCTATTTATAAATGACAATTACAATCAGCAAGAGTTAGGACTGACTTACTGTTTGCGTTTAAAATTTTAACTAATTGTATTAACTGTCCTGAACTACTATCTAAATTTGATATTCCTGTTCCCTTCAAATTGGCCAGGAAAAGTCAGTTATTTGAAAATTCCATTAATTCGGTTGGGACAAAAACAAATTATTATTGCTAGTCTGTCTAAACTTTGGAATGATAATATTGGCTGGTTTAAGTTTAACAAATACTCATATTTAGCTATTAAGAAATTATCGAAAGTAGTATTTAGATATTAATAATCATCTAATTATTATGTATTGTTGTATAATTGTACTTTTGATAGTTATTTAGAACTGTATCTGATTTATTGGTTTATGGGGCTTCCCGTTGATATAAATTGATATAAATAAATAAATAAACTGTGGCATTTCTCGTGTTATCAAAAAACACTTACTTTGCACAAAGGAAAGGTGTCTGTCAAAGATTGACCGTCTCTAGCTGTGTCCTTCGAAATAAGCTGCCATTAGTATTTCGTGGCGAGGGTATTTACAAACAGAGGTTTTAGTTCGGAAATCTTCGATAAGAATTCAAACCGAGTATTTCCGTTTTCGCTGCTCTTATCTGACCAAAACACACCACAAGCTGTCCATGATCATTTATCAGTCGAACACTTGTGAATGTATTTATTACGTTTAACCGTAAAAATGTTAGATAACATTCAAACGATACGCAATTACTGCGAAAAGTATTTCTGTTTCGAAACCAATGAATGGCTAAATTATGAGAATAATTTAGTCCAGTGCGAGTTGGACTCGCATACTAAGGGTTCCGTATCACCTTCAAAATTCTAATATACCAGTTTCAGACAAACAGAGAATGAGTGCATTTTCTTATATTTACCCTAACATTTTTTAAAGGAAGTGTTTTAAATTTATAAAAAATTATCACTTTTATTTCCCACACATAGACTATTTATTTTATTTGCTACATTATTGGCTTGATTTTTATCAAAATATGTATTTAATTTTCTAATTTGGTCCCCAAAATTAACATTAGAGTTTTATTTTCCTAATAAACTTTCAGGGAAGCCTTTTATAATCTACTGTCTGAATTTTAGACTCTATAGATTGGAATTTAAATGGAAAAATAGGTCATGTTTTAAATAATAAATTATTAAATATTTTAGATAACTTATTTAAAAATACAAACAAAATATATTTTTCAAAATTTTAGATAGTTTAGTTTCTAAAGTGGGAATTAAGTCGATGTTTAATATTTTTGTTAATATCTTTTAAACAAGTGATTTAAAAATATGTTAAGTATACTTGTAATTTACATATTGAGCCTTATATTTGATATATTACACGATGCATTTGAAAATTTCATTTTCCATTTATTTCTACTAAATTTTCTTATAAATTTCAAGTGAGCCCCAGTACCCCTAATTATTTTCAAAAGTTTAGGTAGTATAGTTTCGGAAATAAAGTGGGAAATGAGAATTTTATGTATATTTATGTTAATATCTTGTAAACAATTAATTTTTGAAATATGAAAAATATATATTTGTATTCCTCATAAGCCCTTTCATTTGATGTTTTGCATGACACCTTAATTTTTTTTCGTTTAATTCTATAATTTGGCCCCCAAAATTAATATTAGGGATTTCTTCATATTTTTCATGTAAACAAAAATTTTTAGTTCTTACAATTTGGGGAATAAAGGGGGGAATGGGTATTTTTTTACATTTTTGTTAATAAATTTTAAAATATTCATTTTAAGAATATGAAAAATATATTTGTATCGTCATAATGAGCCCTTTGATTTATATATTTATATTTCATGATGCGTTAGAAATAAATTTAATTTTATGTTTTCCATTTACTGTTATAATTTGTCCCCTAAAATTAATAATAGGGGTTTCTCCTTCTTTTTCCAGTAAAGTTCAGCTGAGATCCTATTTCCCAATTTTTTTTCAAATTTTTATGGATTTTAGTTTCGGAGATAAGCTAGGGGGAATGGGTAACAGTTTTTACATTTTTGTTAATATCTTTTAAATAATTTATTTTAAAAATATGAAAAAAATATGTTTGTATTTTTCATAATGAGCCCTTTGATTTGATATATTACGTGATGCGTTAGAAACAATTTTAATTTTATATTTTTTATTTAATTCTATAATTTGCCACCAAAATTAATATTAGGGGTTTCTGCCTATTTTCCGGCAAAATTTAGCTGAGGCCCTATATCTCTATTTTTTTTCAAAATTTTACAGCTTATAGTTTCAGAGATAAGACAGGGGGAAGGGGTATTTTTTTATATTTTTATTAATATCTTTAAAATAATTTATTTTAAAAATATGAAAAAAAAATATATTTGTTTTCGCCATAATGAGCCCTTTCATTTGATATAATACATAATGGGTTAGAAACAATTTGAATTTTATATTTTCCATTTAATTCTGTAATTTGCCCCCCCAAAATTAACAGTAGAGGTTTCTCCTTATTTTTCCGGTAAAATTCAGGAGACGCCTTATATCTCTCGTGGTCGATTTTTTAGGTTTTCATTTACGATAGGTGCTCCTGATCGGATCAGCAAACTATACACTGATACCAAATTTCAACCTTTTCCTTCCAGTAGTTTAGGAGAAAATTGCTGTGATGTGAAAGAGGAAGAAATCCGGAGTGATATTATAAGGGTATCCGTATATCTGTATATTGTATATGCGAAACCCTAAAAATTACCAGCAGAAAAAAAAGGGTGTTTATTTCAACCCCTACTTTTATTGCAAGGCTTACAATTTTTCAGTAATTTTGGGACAAGTCTTTCGTTAAAATAAAATCTTTGAACATATTTGTGCACGGTGTTTTAAATACATTTGCCAACACTCGGCTACAAAATTATCCAAAAATTAGAAAAATCTTCATATAAACGTTTTTAAGACATTTAAAAATTGACACATTTTTATTAATTAATTAAAAATATATTATCAAATAATGAAAATTATCAGAATGACCATAGAAGTCATGTAATCTACCACTCAAAGATTTTCTCACTAGGTTACATAGACGATGATTTTCCTTAATTCGTGGGATTCCTTAATGTGTTCATTGCATTATTTGTTCTTTTGTATGAAAAACACTTTCTTTCAATTAGTTCCAGAAATAAATATCGAACGAGTTCATATCAGGTGAACGAGGTGGCCAACCAACGATCTCTTCAATGCAAAGAAATCAACCTCAACAAATCTTTATCGATAAAACTTAAATAGGTTTCGTAGTGCAGCCTTTTAGGTGAAACAACTTGCACAATTATTTCGTTATTAATAATGTCAGCCCATAAATTGTTGGAAAATTGCTATTGTGAGTTAGCTACTCTCAATAAATTTGGATTCTCGAAGGTAATAATTTGTATTGTGTCTATAATTTCCTTAAACACCATAGGCAAAATTTATTCCTGAGGACAAAATCCCTAGTCAATAAATCTTGAAGCTGTAAAGTGTTAAAAAAGCAATTGTTGTTCATGTCTTTAACATAGAGGACCTTCATATCTACCACTCTTCCACTCCCTTATTCCACTTAGTCTTAGAGCCTGTTCTTCAGCGATGATCTGTCTATTATGTAAATGGCTCCATATTTTCCTTGGTCACCCTTGATTCAATTACACATATAACATGTTTTCCAAATAAATAGTGATTTATTAAATGTGAATAAATAAAATTTTTTGATTTGTTATATTCTTGATATTTTCAAATAAGACTCTACCTATATTCTCGTTTTTTATATAGCTGTAGGCATAGTTACAATAATATCTTTTAAACAAATTATTTTACCAATATGTTTTATATTCTTCATAACGAGCCCTTTCATTTGATATTTAATTTTATAATTTGTATCTCACAATTAAAATTTTTACTTTGCTTTTTCTGTAAACTTTGGATAAGACGCTTTGTATTCCTGATGGGTTGAGAAAAATATGTACTGATACCAAGATCCAACAATTTTCGACCAGTAGTTTTGGAGATAATAAATTGTATCAGACGGGTAGAAGGAAGAGTGATTAAAGCTTCCAACAGAAGTAATTTTTTCAGGCTCGACCAAGTTTTATAAATTATTGTGCTGAAACCTATTTAACCGATTTCAGTCAAATTTGGTATTTTGTGTTGTTATTTCATATAGTCTTTCTTGTTTAAATATCAAGGCCCTAAGTTTAATCTAAGTGTTCGAAAACAACGCCCTGAGAGGATAATTTGTTTATCAAATTTTATTGGTTTTTGTTATTTAACAACAAAGTTATTGCATTCCCACCTTTGGTACCAATTCAGTCCCTCCAAGGCACGCTAAGAGTGCCTTTAGGGGAAAATTCACTAAACCCCAGATATCCTAGATATCAAAAGGGTTTAGCTCTGTGGGAGCCCTTGCCAGATTTTCAGGCTCGTGGTTGGAGTCGTGGCGGCAATTTCCCATGAATTTCCTGACCGTCCGGGCTGTTCCTAACAGGACGACTTTTTGCATTTGTTTGTAAAGATGTTCGTCCAGACCTAGGTATTTTAAATTGTTTAATAGATGTTTTGGGACTAGTCCTGTCGTTGACATAACAATTGGTACAGTTCGTGTGTTGTTCATGTGCCACTGAGTCTTTATTTGAAATTCCAAATCTCTATATTTGGTTATTTTCTCAGCCTGCTTGATATTTATATTATTGTTGTTTGGAATTGCTATGTCAATTAAAGTTGTTTTCCGAGAGACTGTATCTACCAAAACTATATCTGGTCTATTGTGAGCAACAGTTCGATCGGTCAGTATCGTGCGGTTGTTATTTTCTAAAACAGTTTCTGGTTTGTATTTATAGTATGGTAATCTTACCGACTGTGATAATTCAAGTTTCAGTGCTAGTTCCTGGTCAAGTATTTTTGCCACAGCATCGTGTCTTTCTTTGTATTCAGTTGCAGCGAACGCTTGACAACCTCCTGTGATATGCTGGATAGGTTCAGATGTTTGGCAACCGTACCTGCATTTGTCGTTGGTAATAGAAGGGTCTTTAACGATGTACTTTAGGTAGTTCTAAGTTGGAATTACTTGATCTTGGATTACCAGTATAAAGCCTTCCGTTTCAGGAAACATATGGCCAGAGATCAACCAGTAGCTCGACGCTGCACTGTCGACATAATCTTCTTCAGCAGTTTCTGATCTGTGGTCTGATGGTGTAATTGGACATGTTGTTGTGTCAGTCGCAGTGGTGTTGAGTCATCAACTTGGCACGTGCCAGACGTACATGACTGTGTGTAGATCAGAAAATTCTGCAAGTTTCTGGAAATGACTACGCAAAACGGAAATTTGTTGATGTAATAGTTTGCTTAGATCTTAGTTGTACGTTCGACAGAGCTCTTTGGATGGTGATTTTGAGCTTTAGTTAGTAAAACTCGAACTTTTCGTTGTAATTGTTCAATGTCAGTCTTGCACCAATTAACTATACCGAAAGAGTAACTGAGCACTGAACACGCATAGGTGTTAATAGCCTGAAACAGATTTTTACTGTGTAGTTTGGTTTTCAACAGTCGTCTTACCCTTCCATAAAACTCTGCTGTTAGGTCCTTTTTAATAGTCAAGTGATCAATACGTTGAGCCTGCTTTATTCCAAGGTATTTATAAGTATGACCTTCCCCCATAGATTCAATTGAGGTGCCATCTCCTATTTCGAAGTGCCCCTGCTGTATTTTGCCTTTAACTATATTAATAATTCGGCATTTGTCTAGGCCAAATTTCATATGGATGTCACTAGAGAACCCTCCTACTATTTTAAGCATAAAATGCAGCTGTTGTTTCGTAGTTACATTATTACTATTATCATTACTATTAACTAATTAAATCGCCTATACTCAAAAACGATCAACTTTGGAGAGAAATCGCAAAAGACCTTTGTTGTTCAGAATGACCCAAATAAGTTGATTTTTTGAATGTATTAAAAAAAATCTTTAAATAATTTCTCGACAAGATTACCGCCCGGCAACCTTCGGATTTGTTTTTACGAGTTCTTTTCTATGTGGGCATTAAGCTCTAAGAAATGTACTAGATATTTTTTTCGATACTTTTACGGGTACGATACTTTTTTTTGATACTACTCATGAGAACAGTGTCGATACTTTTTATTCGATATCGTGTCCCTACTTATTATACAAGCAAATTTTTTTTCTGAACATATGGTGTAAAACAAGATTAGACAGTATATTTATTATATGCGAAAATAAATAAAAATAATTACATGTACCTTATACTGCTGCCTCATGGAATCCACGAAATTTACACGCTGATAAAAAAAGAATAACTAATTATCCTGCTAACTAACTTTCAATTTCACTCCGTCACACACACTGAATAAAATTTCATTTTACATAGCCCTGTTCCATAAGGAACTTTTCGACTTGACAACAACACATTGAAAAAAAAAACAGAAAATATTGTTGGGTAAGTGTATATACTATATATTTTATTCAGATGTTCTTAGCCACTTTGATGCACTACATGTGTGCTGAAAAAGGAGAGATATGACAAAATGTGATACGATATTACCGCATATGTACAGTAACAGATCTAACACATGGTGATGATGACTTTTTATATAAAAAAATAAACCATTAGAATTCCACGTAGATGTTCGGAAAATATTATATCACGAGTGTTATTCAAACCGTGTTCCTTGTAGAAATTTTTAAATATACAAGGTAAGTTAATAGTTGGTAGGTTTTGTTAAAGAAAATATACTGCTGAATCTATCAAAAGCTTTCAACTAGAGCTTGGAACAGTCAGATGGAATAAATTCGATAAGAAATAAAGGAGAGCTTGTATTTTTAAATGCGCATTTTTTCAACAAAAAAAAATTATATAGGGTGTGCCATGTGACAGTGTCCAATACAAACTTTCTTATTTTAACTGAAAGCCCCTTATTTATTTTTTGGATTCTCCAGAAAATTCTAGACATTATTCATGTACAATGTCCTACACCTATCTTCAACTGTTTTGGGAAATATTGTGTTTTCAGATTTATTACAAAAATTAATATTCGAAAAAGAAAATTTTATTTCACAAATTCGCTATATTACCCTCAATACAGCTCTTGATATTGAGATAGTAAGCAAAAACCATTCCTCCGTTCCTTTTTATTGATATGAAATAAAAGTTTTGTTTATTTTCGTCAAAACTCATAGCCTTAGCATCTTGTCTGCACAAAATAACCATTCTGCAAATGATTGGCTATGGAGATAACACACGGACACAAATGGAAGTTTCTCGATTATTTCACGAAAATTTTCCAAATTTGCCCCCTGTATCCCAAGGAATAAATAGCAAAACGCAAAAGCAGTTTCGCTAGCTTGGTCATGTAAGACAGATAAAAAAAGTACCTGCCAATGCTTTAAGTGATAATACTAAATTGGATATTATGCTTGAGTTTTAAGAAAACCCACATTATTCTGGTCGAAAAACAGCCCCACTGTTCAGCGTTAGCCACACATCAATTTTTCGAGTATTAAAGGAAATATAAAATGATGCCGACTCAGGAGCTCATAGAAAACGATTTCGATAGGAGAACGTATTTCTGTGAACAAATGATGGTAAGGTTAGATAACAGTGTGATCCAATTAGAAGATGTTTTGTTTCGTTTTCGTAGGTCACTTTTTGATTGATGGCAACTTGAATGGAGATAAATATTTAGAACTGCTCCAAAATAATGTCGTGCCAACTTTGACAAACTTATATCCTGATTCAGTAAACCCACAAGTTCCTGCCAATACAATATGGTTTCAGCAAGATGGAGCACCGCCCCACCACGAAATCAATGTCCGCCAGTACCTGAACCAATTTTTTCGAAATCGATGGATTGGGAGGCGCGGATCGATAGATTTGACGCGATTGGACTTTTTTTGTGGGGATATGTCAATAGTACTCAATACAAAACTAACCCCTCAACTTAGATGAGCTAAAAAGACGAATCACGCTGGCGATTAGATCAGTCATGTCTGAGATGTTGAGACATTTCTATACCAGATTAGCATGTTGTAAAATAAAATAATTTTCTTTTCTAATGTTGATTTTTGTAATAAATCTGAAAACACTTAATATTTCCGAAACAGTTGAAGATAGGTGTAGGACATTGTACATGAATTATGTCCAGAGAATCCAAAAAATAAATAATATACAGGAGCTTGCATTTAAAATAAAAAAGTTGGTACTGGCCACTGTCACATGACACAACCTATATATTATTTGTTGAAAAAATGCACATTTAAAAATACAAATCCACGTGTCCAAGCGTTTTTCCCAACAGGGGGATAAGAGAGGGAGAGAGAGAGAGAGAGAGAGAGAGAAATACTATTGAAATTAATTAATATATTGAAAAAACCACACCATATTGTTTCTACTAGATTAGAAATGCTTGCAAAAAATTGTAATCTTTACATCGACTGACTATGCTGTTATAAACACATTACCTTCAACCATTTTTTGCTTTCACCAAATAAAAATGATGTTCCTCATATGTTTCTAGTACAATTCTGCTTCATATTATTAAGCTCTTGTATAATATTCTCTGTTTGTTCCTCCCTGTCCTAGCTTAAGATCCATTTGTTTAAAATTGTTAATTTTTTTCTTATTAACTGCTTTAAAGCTGCACTCAGGTTGAGTACATACTCATAGGTTTGGGTTTTATTAATTTGGATTATTTTCATAGTGTTATTTAGAGAATACAATGTACTTAAGTGTGCTGGAAAATTTGAAATAATTACATAAAAGATGGGAGAAGAAATACAATTAGGAAATATAAAATTCAATTGTTACCGAGAGTCAGCATGAAATTTAATAATAATACTATTTGTAATAAGTCCGTAAAGTAGCAATTACATTAATTTATTCGTTATCGAATTATTATTAAGGTAAGTATTTAAGAATCGAGTGACTACCCAATTTCTCATTCATATTACAAAAAAATAGGGGACAAATCTTGTGTAAATTGTGAGAAGTGAAGCGTATCATATAATGTATCAAATAAAAGTGCTCGCCATCAGATTTAAAAAAATACAGAATATAGGGCCTTCCTTGAAGTTTAAAGAAAAAGGTAATCATAGCGTTTATTCTGGGGTACAAATTAGGTACAATTCTATTGATTATTTTCGCGTAGTCTCTCTCTCTCTCTCTCTCTCTCTCTCTCTCTCTCTCTCTCTCTCTCTCTCTCTCTCTCTCTCTCTCTCTCTCTCTCTCTCTCTCTCTCTCTCTCTCTCTCTCTCTCTCTCTCTCTCTCTCTCTCTCTCTCTCTCTCTCTCTCTCTCTCTCTCTCTCTCTCTCTCTCTCTCTCTCTCTCTCTCTCTCTCTCTCTCTCTCTCTCTCTCTCTCTCTCTCTCTCTCTCTCTCTCTCTCTCTCTCTCTCTCTCTCTCTCTCTCTCTCTCTCTCTCTCTCTCTCTCTCTCTCTCTCTCTCTCTCTCTCTCTCTCTCTCTCTCTCTCTCTCTCTCTCTCTCTCTCTCTCTCTCTCTCTCTCTCTCTCTCTCTCTCTCTCTCTCTCTCTCTCTCTCTCTCTCTCTCTCTCTCTCTCTCTCTCTCTCTCTCTCTCTCTCTCTCTCTCTCTCTCTCTCTCTCTCTCTCTCTCTCTCTCTCTCTCTCTCTCTCTCTCTCTCTCTCTCTCTCTCTCTCTCTCTCTCTCTCTCTCTCTCTCTCTCTCTCTCTCTCTCTCTCTCTCTCTCTCTCTCTCTCTCTCTCTCTCTCTCTCTCTCTCTCTCTCTCTCTCTCTCTCTCTCTCTCTCTCTCTCTCTCTCTCTCTCTCTCTCTCTCTCTCTCTCTCTCTCTCTCTCTCTCTCTCTCTCTCTCTCTCTCTCTCTCTCTCTCTCTCTCTCTCTCTCTCTCTCTCTCTCTCTCTCTCTCTCTCTCTCTCTCTCTCTCTCTCTCTCTCTCTCTCTCTCTCTCTCTCTCTCTCTCTCTCTCTCTCTCTCTCTCTCTCTCTCTCTCTCTCTCTCTCTCTCTCTCTCTCTCTCTCTCTCTCTCTCTCTCTCTCTCTCTCTCTCTCTCTCTCTCTCTCTCTCTCTCTCTCTCTCTCTCTCTCTCTCTCTCTCTCTCTCTCTCTCTCTCTCTCTCTCTCTAATTCAATGTTTATTACAACCACCCTGTATATGCTTCTGTGTATTGGTCCCCCAATATAACTTCATTTTCTGAACCACCCTATTTTAAGATTCAACTCCAACTGCCTTGATATCTTTAAAACCACCCTGTATAAGTATAAATCATCTGCACAATATTGACTGTTTCTATTTTTCTATTGTTTAAATTATACCTGTAATACCTATATACCTATAATTATACTTTGCCCCATACTTCAAGTATTCTATATATGCAACTACTCATGCTCTACCCTATATAACAAAATTTTTTGATACACATTTTATAACTGTAATTTTACTCCACTATTTATTACCACCACCTAATATATGCAACTGCTGCTAACATTTTTTCAGCCCCGCGCCCTATAACTTAAATATCCTTACTGCATATACATATTTAAAAAAAGTTTAACGTTTTTTAATCCACTCTGTATAACTATAGTTTTACGCCACTTTTATTTCAACCACCTATATACACAACTACTTATGTGCCACCCAATACAACATTTTTTGAACCAGCCTGTATAAATTCTATTATTCCTTATATTTCAACCATCCTATATATGCAACTGCTTATGTACCACCCAATATCTAACATTTTTTGAACCTATTTCTATAACTATATTATACCCCGCCCTATCATTCAAATATCCTAACTGCGTATGCTAATATAACAAATTTTTGATACACCCTGAATGACAATACTTTTACTCCACCCTTACTTCAACCACCCTGCATAACTATAATTAAACTCCACCTTAAATTTCAACTATCCTGTATGTTCAACTCCTAAAATTTTTGAACCGTTCTGTATAACCGTAATTATACTCCACCCTATAATGCAAATATCCCTACTGCATTTGCTTATTTAATTTCTTTTTTAACGTTTTTTGATCCACTCTTATTTCAATCAACTTGTATACGCAACTTAGCTGCCACCAAATACAATATTTTTTGAAACACCCTGTTTAACTATAATTCAATTCCACCTTATACATCAACTATCTTATACTTGCAACTGCTTATATAATACCCAATATCACATGTAATATTTTTAGAATTTCACTCGACTGTAAGCCCCGCAACATAATTTCATTTCAAAAAGAAACTGACTTCAAATGAATCAAAATGAAATCCGTTACAAACACCCTGTACGATATACTTCCATGGCATATCTTGACAATTAAGCTAGATTTTTATGATGAAAATTTGACATTTACATTAATGTTTGTCGTTTTTTGCACATATGTTTCGGATTTTCAGAAAAATATGTTATATTTAAAGCTCGTGTTTCACTGAAATCCGCCAAACAAGAAAACAATCCTGTTTTACGTTTCAGCAGGACTTAAATGATATTAACCGGATTATAGTAAAGCTAAATGGGTAGCTTAGTTACCTTATATGTTCAACATGCTTTGAATATTGCAGCATAAAGCATCATTATAAACAAAAAAAATATGTACCACTATATCATTAATGTTTCAACAAATTTGTGAAGATTACCTGTGGGAGTCCCGCAGGACTTAGTCTTCAGGCTTTTTCATTAGAACGTCCTAAGAATGAAACCTAATGCCTTCGTTGATGATCTGTACGAAACAACTCGTGAAAACGCCAATGTTGTGGTCAGTGCTACTATAGACTGATTATTTGAAAACTTAAATACGTAAAAATTACCTTATATCGCCGGGGATCATCTAGTTGGAATTATGTTGAACTTAAATGGTCTCACCTACTTCAAATGCCAATTCAATTATGGTATAACAAAACATGTCTTCTTATTAGGCCGCCCAAGTTATAGCGATTGACCTAAAATAATAGAAACTTGACCTCAATAAAGAAAACAAAGAGGAAAAATCACAATTATTGAAAGATAACCATATGGAATTTCCTGGAGAAAAAGTAGTCTGAACAAGTGCGAAGTATGTAGTATGTCGGAAGATACTAATCACCTTATTTTGAGGTGTATCATATACATCTTGAAGAAAATTGAAACTGAAACTAGACTAAATTTTAATATCACTCCAGACAACATCGTGGATTCTAGTACTACCAATCAGCAGTGAGAACGTCTTCAGCACAATACATATATGAGTGCAGGAGATTATAAAAAGAAAAGTGACCACTGACAAGATGGAAAAAGTCAACAATGAATCAATTTCAGTTATAAAGAGCCGTAATCTGTGAACAGTGACAGGCAGTACCTAAGTAAGCGATACCAATTCCCGATATGCTATGATTTTAGTGACCTTTCTTTACAACTCGCACACAATGTTGATAGGATTTAACATTACTGCACCAGGTCCGCAAATGATTTCTATCTTAAAAGTAAGACACTGTAGGAACAAGACTTTACAAACTTTCCGACGACCAGAAACATAGACGCTATAAACTCGGATGATAAAAGAGTTATTATTACAGAGTCTAGAGAAATACAATATAGGCCTATAAATGAATATTAAACCACTTCTGTCTTTTACTAGATATTTGCGACTTTATTGATAAGTAAAATATTTACACAAATATTGTGAACATGCAGGCTTCGGTTACATAAGAGTAGATATTGATTACATTGTACACTATTACTACTCTTAACTGGGTATTGAACTCTAATTGCATTTGGTGTATAATTGATTATTATACAACAAAAATTCTATCCACAAGATGGCAATTAATTTTTACAATAGATGTGAACCTTTGGTGTTTTAAATAAGCCAGTTTTGTACCTAAAACCCTAACCTTTATTTTTCACACTCCACGCCGTTTCGACAACCATGTTGCCATCTTTTTGGAGTACCTAAATTAAATCTGCATACAACTTGGTTCCGAAAGTATGGTCTCGAAAATTCACAACCTGGCAAAAACAAAACACACTATTGTTTCAGCGACGGAAATTAGCTAGCAATCCGAAGTGTTTGTTGGATTTAGTTCATAAATTTCAAGAAACTGGAAGTGTGTGCTATAAAATTATCAAAACTCATAGAGTTTTAACTGAAGCTGCACAGGTTGAGATTTTAGGTCATTTTACCAAGGATCTTCAAACATACACACCAAAATCTCCAGGTTTACAAATATTTCCGTCGGCTCTGTGCATAAAACAAAATACAGTTTTAACAACAGCTTGCTGAGGATGATTATGACAGAAGGTTCGATTTGTGCTAATTAATGACTCAAAGGGCAAATGCAGATCCTAATTTTATTAAAATATTTGTTTTTCTGACGAAGCAGGTTTTTTAATGGATTTCTCAATAATAAACATATTAGGATACTAGGACAATACCAATCCACAAGTGTTTCGAGAATAGCACAACCAACATCCTCAGAAAATCAACGCATGGGCTGAAATTCTCGGAAATAAAATTATTGGTCCTTTATTCGTGGGAGAAAATTTAAATGGGGAATTGTATTTGGTCTTATTAGAAAATGTGATAAATCCCCTTATAAACAAATCTTTAGAAAACCAAATAGATCCAGATGGAACGTTGTTGCTAGACGAAGAAAACCTATTTACATTATGCCTTGCCTATACCAAATTGGCTTAATAAGACATTTCCAGACAAATGCATTGGAAGAAAGGGCCCTATAGAATGGCCAGCAAAATCACCCGCCTTAACGTCCCTTTTTTGGGATAATCTAAAAACGGTGGTGTGTACAACTCAATTTCGCGATATTCCTGAACTTAGACGTAGAATAGTGGAGGAGTGTGAGCGCATTACACCAGAAACACTTCAAAAAGTGCGGGAGAAATTCGAGCTGCAACTTCACCATTATCTTACCAATAATGGCGGACATTTTGAACATCTAATTTAAGTGCAAGGTAATTCTAACGCTAATAGAATATTAATAATAATGTAAATACTAATTATTTTAGGAGATGGCACGTCAATTGAATCTATGGGGGAAGGTCATACTTATAAATACCTTGGAATAAAGCAGGCTCAACGTATTGATCACATGACTATGAAAAAGGACCTAACAGCAGAGTTTTATAGAAGGTTAAGACGACTGTTGAAAACCAAACTACACAGTAAAAATCTGTTTCAGGCTATTAACACCTATGCGTGTTCAGTGCTCAGTTACTCTTTCGGTATAGTTAATTGGTGCAAGACTAACATTGAACAAGTACAACGAAAAGTTCGAGTTTTACTAACTAAAGCTCACCATCCAAAGAGCTCTGTCGAACGTACAACTTTGCCACGGTATGAAGGAGGAAAAGAATTGGCAGATCTAAGTAAACTATTAGATCAAAAAAATTCTATTTTGCCTAGTCATTTCCAGAAACTCGCAAAATTTTCTGATCTACATAGAGTCATGTGCCAGGTTGATGACTCAACACCACTGCGACTGACACAACAACATGTCCAATTACACCACCAGACCACAGATCAGAAACTGCTGAAATGGAAAGAGAAGCCCCTTCATGGAAGACATATAAATGACGTCAACCAAGATTATGTCGACAGTGCAGCGTCGAAATACTGGTTGATCTCTGATCATATGTTCCCTAAAACGGAAGGCTTTATATTGGCAATTCAAGATCAAGTAATTCCAACTAAGAACTACCTAAAGTACATCGTTAAAGACCCTTCTATTAACAACGATAGATGCAGGTACGGTTGCCAAACATCTGAATCTATCCAGCATATCACAGGAGGTTGTCAAGCGTTCGCTGCAACTGCATACAAAGAACGACACGATGCTGTTGCAAAAATACTTCACTAGGAACTAGCACTGAAACATGTATTATCACAGTCGGTAAAATTACCATACTATAAATACAAACCAGAATCTGTTTTAGAAAATATCAACTACAAGCTGTACTGGGACCGCACGGTACTGACCGATCGGTCTGTTGCTCACAATAGACCAGATATAGTTTTGGTAGATAAAGTCTCTTGGAAGACAACTTTAATTGACATAGCAATTCCTAACAACAATAATATAAATATCAAGCAGGCTGAGAAAATAACCAAATATAGAGATTTGGAATTTCAAATAAAGACTCAGTGGAACATTAACAACACACGAACTGTACCAATTGTTATGTCAACGACAGGACTAGTTCCAAAACATCTATTAAACAATCTAAAATACCTCGGTCTGGACGAACATCTTTACAAACAAATGCAAAAAGCCGTCTTGTTAGGGACAGCCCGGACGGTCAGGAAATTCATGGGAAACTGCCGCCACGACTCCAACCACGGGCCTGAAAACCGGGCAAGGGCTCCCACAGAGCTAAACCCTTTTGATATCTAGGATATCTGGGGTTTAGTGAATTTTCCCCTAAAGGTACTCATAGCGTGCCTTAGAGGGAGTGTGATGCCATACATTGTATAGTCAAGTCGGGATTATTTTAATTTTAAAGTTTAAAATGACATTACTCCGTAAAAAATAATCTGATTTTAAACAATGATGTGTCAAAAGATGGGCAAAAAGAGACCTTTAAACACATGACACCCTTTTGAATTTAAACTTGTAGTGATATTGACCCCTGCTTTGGGGGTTGAAACTACAGGGTGACCGATACGTCTAAAATGTGTCCCCACATAAGCATAAACTAAGGTGTTTTTTTCTTTTTTTTTTAAGATATTTTAATAGTTATTTTAAGTGGCTAGTTTTGAAATGAAGGCCCTATATATTCTTGACTAATGACAGGCTTGTTCCAACCCCAGATCATACAAAGAGATGTTCCAACCGGACGAATAGCCGATACACGATCTTATGAGGAAGATTCACGGAACATCAACCGCATGATAGCCCCACTGCATATAAGGGTACATTGGCCGCCATGTATCAGGATTTTGTATGTGTGGCGGCCATTGTACCCATATTGTACCCTTATATGCAGTGGCGCCTTCATGCGGTTGACGTTCCGTGAATCTTCCTCATACCATACCTGTTAAGCGCTTAGAGCTTGTACCTTTTGGAGAGAGCCTGCAGTGCACAAATGTCGTGGTAAGACAAAAGAAAGAGAGGGCAATAGAGACAGTAAAAGGCTATTTCACTCGGTTGGCAGCTGCTTCCAATGAA
The DNA here is from genome assembly GCA_034190945.1 of Octodonta nipae. Lineage (NCBI taxonomy): Eukaryota > Metazoa > Arthropoda > Insecta > Coleoptera > Chrysomelidae > Octodonta > Octodonta nipae. The sequence continues at coordinate 61,842,416 of CM067216.1, read as the reverse complement.
ATACGATCAGCATGCTGTTCATTAACTGCTTGTTGACTGCTTCCACTTACCAAGTGAAATAGCCTGTTACTATGTCTATTGGCCCTTCTGTCTAGCCTTGCTACGATTTTGTGCATAGCAGGCTATCTCCGGAAGGTACACGCTCTAGGGTTAAGCGACTGACGACACGACATAATGGTTGGTTTAAGAAATATTTTTGGGTTGACTCCTGTGAATATTGGGGGTATTAGTTGAGATAGAGTAATATAGGGCTGTCACAATGCAATTTTACAGTACTACAAGTATAAATAAAGTTGTATTGTTATTATTTAAAAATATTTGTTAATTTGATTGTCAATGGCTGTTTTCCAGTTAGCAGAGCACAAGTGATTTTGAGCCGCACAGTGCGGCAATTTTTAGGACGTTAATTGGAACATGGTTGTTTTAAAACCAACCGGTAGAGTACACTGATCACCATAAGGTTAAAAGTGTATTACTCATAAGTTATCAATTGACGTTTATGTGTACGTAAATTATTTACAGAATAATTCAATAATGGTTGTTTTCCAATTACTAGAGCACAAAGTGTTTTTCTGTCGCCCTGTACCGTAATTTTCGGGCGTTAATTGGAACATACTTCATGTTTTATGATAAAGTTTTATGTTTACTTGGTAAACCTACATAAAACATCCCAAAGGCACAGTTATTTCTTGTGCTCATTTGTGCGAGCTAGTGCTGTAATTGGAACTCTCAGTGCTAGCACTGTGCCGCACTGTGCTCAATTGTGCGCTAATTGGAAAACAGGGAATATTGCCAATATAGGTAATTATTAATCAAATAAATTTTTGCGGACCAGTGTGTTTTCAAACCATCCTCGCGTAACGCCACCAAATAGTCGAATTTTTCAGATTGGAACAGATTTAATATTTGACACATTGACATAACCTCTGTTCTTTATGATAAATTTTCAATTTGAATAATCTACTGAAATTATTTGTACAGTTCACAAGATTTCTTCTTTTTTTTTAAATAATGGTGAAATATTAACCACTGAATAATTTATGTTAATAACTTGAAACCAGGTAGTTGAGTTGTCAATTTTAATATAATTTGTATATTCATATTACAATGTACACTTCCACCCTCGCATATTTCAAAAATATCAATAAACTACAATCATTTTCGATAGCCCTGAATAGATCTATTCGAAATGTTTCAACAGCCGAAACGTTAGAACCAGTAAACATGTCTTATGCAACATATGAAAGTACAACAGCTCCAAATAATACCAGTCCCTTAATAATAATGCATGGTTTGTTTGGCTCAAAATCAAATTGGAAAAGTCTTTGTAAGGCAATACAAAAGAAATCAGATCCACCAAGAAAAATCATAGCTGTGGATGCAAGGAATCATGGTGAAAGTTCACACAGTGAAAATCACACTTATGCTCATATGGCTGCTGATATTAGAGTCCTGTATGATCAGCTGGGTATTGAAAAAGCAGTCCTGTTGGGGCACTCAATGGGAGGAAGAGCTGTGATGTTGTTTACCCTTAAATATGTGAGTAATGTGAATATTTAATTTTTAAATAAAAAGAATGCTATAACTTTCTGGCATACTCAGTGTTTCTACAATGAGGTGATGGGACACCCCAAAACTAAAAAGTCTATAAAATAAATAAAACAGTTTTTAGTGAATATATTTCCTTTATATGGACTTTTGCACTTAATGCACCTGGTTTAGCTTTTGTGAGAAAAAAAACACAATGCGCTGGTGACTGATACAGGATGCTCTACAGTCATGAATTTTTTGAGGATAGTCAAGCTTCTTTTGTACACCTTCTCAAAGTTTACCTTTGTAGGCATTCTTCCAAATGTTCATGTACAAGCTTTAGTCCTAATTCTTTTCAACAAGTGTGATGCAACTGTATTCAGTATTGTCATTTGTTTTTGATCATTACACAAGAACCCCATTTAGCAATCCATTGAAAGTGCACTTTGGCCACTGTTTGGTTTTTCAGGAAGCTCAACGTCATTATTGTTGTCTTGAGAGTCATGGGGCATGGATATATAATAATAATAATAGATCGTCTTTATTCAACAAATTATAATCATAATTTGCACTGGAGAGGCCTAATAAGCAACTGGTAATCTATGTGTGCTTAACTTCTTTTTAAAAGGTAACGCTACCACACATGAAGGTTACTAGTTATGTATCAGTTATGTGTTGAGTAGGAACAGACCTATTACTTTAAGAGACAGCCACTTACCTGTAAAAATGTCAAGAAAAATAAAAAATCTTGGGTCAAACAGGATTTAATGTAATCAAGTTTACCCTTAAAAAACTAATTCCTAATCTTACAGCTTAGTATAAATTGGCTAAAAAAACTTTCTTAGATTTCATACATCTCAAAATAAACAAGACCTAAATCTTATATTAGAAATGAAAATGAAAAAAATTGTCTGTGAAACCGTTAAATTTTTGGGAATGAATTTAAATCAGATCATGAGTTGGAGCACACTGTGACTCTTTGTGCTTTAAACTGCAGGGGTTACGGATTGTGCTTTATAATTTGCAGTTTTAATAGTCAGCACTCATCCAAGTATACCATGCATATCTAGAATACCATCTCCAGAGGAAATGTTTTGGGGAACTTCCACTGCATCACAATCAGCCTTTATAGCACATAAAACGAATTTTAAAGTGTTTCCTTGGTATTTCCCAAAATACATCATACAAAACTAAATTTAAGCAATCAAATATATTAACCAAGATGGGTACAATTATACTAGAGGCAAACCTACTAATTTTTCTAAATAGAAATTAATGTATAAAAAACAATGTTTCAAGGTCTAAATCTCGTTTTCAATGGTATGAATACAAATTGAAAAAATTTAAAAATTAAGAGGATCCGCAATGACAGATGTCGACAATTTGACATTGATTTCTATATTTGTCATTGTGAATCCTCTTAATTTTATAATTTTTTCAAATTTTTTCTTCAGTTTGTATTCATACCATTGAAAACGTCTGATTTAGACCTTGAAACGTTTGCACTTTTGAAATATATATACAGACTTTCAAGTGTATGTTGTAGTTATTCCCAAAGAACTCAGAAAAAATAAAATCCAGAGATGCCACAATTATCATTCAGAAAACGATTGTAGTTTATGTTAATAATAAAGGACCAACAATCATTTTCATAATGAAAACGAAATTTTGAGCACAGATTTCTATAGAAATGTGACTGACACAAACAGATATATGAAATAACTATATGTTAATTTTATAAACAAAATAATAAATAAAATGTCTTGTAATTTAACAGTAAACATCACATTCAAAGTCATTTCAACAAATAGTTGTCATCTTTGTGTAAACCAAATTAATTTGGCTAGCATTTTTTTTAAACAAAAGCAATTATTCATTAATCCTTGACATTTTAACCTAAGATATGAGTATGTATTCTATAAGAAATTGTTGTCAGGAAAGAAAAGTGAAGTGAATAACCAAAACTACTCAGAATGATGATATTGTCATTTTGACAATTTTTCCAAGGACTAAATTTACTAAAGAAAGATGAAATTATTTCATTGTAAATTCTCTGTGCACCTTATGTATACAAAATAAATACCTACTGGCGTACATTAGTGAGAAGTATTTGATAAATCAATGATGTTTGCAGCCTGAACTTGTTGAGAAACTAGTAGTTGTCGACATATCACCCGTAACGACTAGCACGAGTTTGAGTAGCATGCCGGAAATCTTCAGAGCTTTGGAAACTGTCAATTTGCCGGTAGACGTGGGAATGTCTCAGGCCAGAGCTGCTGTCGACAGTCAGTTATCGAAATCCATTTCCGATCAATCGCTACGAGCTTTCCTCCTGACGAACCTCATCCAGAAAAATACTGGCAGGTGTTTATGCAGCATTCTCTCATAAACTGATTTATTTTATTGATGCTCCTTTGCAGCTACGACTGGAGGGTGAATTTGGCGGCTTTGTTGTTCAATTTCAATAGCATTGCGAGGTTTCCGTTGATCAGCGATTTGCACTACAAGGGTCCAGTGCTATTCTTGGGTGGAGGGAAATCCGATTATATACAGTAAGTTCAAAACAATTATTAATTGTTCCGAGATTTAGCTATTTGGTGGGAGTTGTTTTCTCCAAGTTCAGACATATCTCATTGAAAAAAAACAATGAAATTGCACCTTTTCAGAAATCTAATATTTAAAAATCAATGTTTGTATTTTATATGAACCGATCTATGCAGTTCATCCGATTGCGATAAAACTTTGTAAACTTATTGCTTACATTTGAGCAAAGATTATTGGCGTTGTACAATTAACTTACAGTAGGAGGGCGCGCTTGTCGCTACCAGAAACAGAACAAATACTACGAAGCTACCGAAAATCACTAGGCAAGGTAGTCGAAGACACTGTGAACACGGGACGGAACTGAATAAGAAATACCAGAACAATACCTTCCAGGGTAGCTAGTTTATCATGAAGTATTCAGGATGTGACAAGAAGAGTTTTAATTACAAGTTTATAAAGATGCACTTATAGATGAGGCACTTCTGGTTATACCGGAAGTGGATACCAACTCGTTTATTTTGAATAGAAAAGTATTTTTTTATTCTATTTTTGAATCCTTGTATAATATACCTAAAATTTATAATTTTTCATTTTTTTCTTATGTTACGAGAAAAACGCTGCCCCAAATAAAGCAAGATATTCCTATTACCAAAAACGCGACTGACCTAAAATCTGGTACAGCGAGTTATAATGCTTTCCTGGAAGTTTTTGATGCGCTCAATTCAAATCTGGATGCAGAATTACTCTATCACGTCAGAATCTTGAGATATCCTAACCTATAAGTGCAAATAAACACCGGTTATGCCCATATATATATATATATATATATATATATATATATATATATATATATATATAGACGACAGGTTTTTTTCACAAATAATACAGCTTCTTAAAGTATAAGTTTTTGAGTTTGCTCAAATATATTTTTTTGCTATGGTAGAGTGATTTTAAATTGATAAATTTGCTAATTTTTCCTATAGCCTTAAACCCCTCTCAGCTGAACCCAGAGTCACGAAACGTGGACGTGATGATCATGATGTTTTTTCAATGTTTTTTTTTAATTTGTGATCTCTATCCTATCTACGTTATTTCAGTGATTTTTCAGCTACAGGGAAATTAGTAAATTCATGAACAGCGTAAGGAGTTACTTTCAACTATAACATATTAGATATTACCAAAAATATTTTAATTAAATTTTAATCTACATATGGTATTAACAAAGTCTTGCCAAGAAATAGCCCTGTATAATTTATTGTTCAAAAACACCAAAAATGTATGTATTTACAAAAATATGTTATAGAAGAAATAAAATGAAATATGCTAATTACATTATATTAAACTGTACTAACAGTACCTACTAATATACTAGATTTAGGCGTACCCATTGTTTCTATTCTCAATCAAATAGTATATACCTAGTTCTATAGTCCTATGCAAATTAAAAATATAGTTCTATAATACTTTTCTGTTAATTATGGCATACAATTTCTATAGAAATAAAATTTGATAATGCAAAAAAAATAAATGAATTAATTTTCAACATATTGCGGCAACCAACAATGCAGTTTGCGGTTCATCTCATTTTTTGTCATGGACTCCAGATTTTTTTCATTTATGAATTATTAACTTTTGCTATAACTTCCTGTACTCTACTGAAAAATAAAGTACCAAAATAACTTCCAGACCTGAATAAAATGTTAACAGTTTTAATGCAACTCATGAGGTTCGGTAATATTCAGCGCAAAATCTGCCTATGAAAGCTCCGTCAAAATCAAACTAGTCGTTTCAAAAATTATTCCAAATAAACAGAAAATTTTACTAACATGTTTTTGGCTTTTAGTACAATGCGACAATATCCGTATGGTTAGATGCAAACAGTTATTAGGGAATCATATGCAGATTCTTTCATTTTATTATAGATGTATTAGATTTCTTTGAGTGTTTAGCTACTTGTTGAAAAGTCAAATAAACCGTTGCTTTAATCTTCACTTAGTCAATGAAAATATTAATTTTAGCTTTAAGTTATCTTACATTGTTTAAATACATTTGTTTTTTTTTTAATTGTGAATTTTCGAAAATATTGGAATTCCAGTAATAATTTTCAGAATATTTATATGATGAAAAACACCTCATATATAGAAAGTCCGTTGACAGATAAATTCCATAAATATGTGTCATCTTTAACGTCATCCACTTCGTCACATTATCATTACATCCAAATTCCAGTTAAAAAACACACATTTACCACTAAATGCTTCATAGTGTTCACCAATACCTAATAGCGGCGAAATTATTTAAAAAACAGCTCTATAATATCCCATCAAGATGGAAATCGAGCAAGATAAAAAGTGCAGCTTACCTTCCTAACGACGAAAATCTCGACTTGTCCTACGCCTCATACCAATCCACCGACAGTTTTTGCAAAGTTAACCGAGAACCTACACCCATGTTGATTCTCCACGGCTTGTTGGCTTCGAAGAACAACTGGAACAGCATGAGCAAGAAATTGCATGGCGCCAAAATGTGCAAAGTGATCGCCATTGATGCGAGAAACCACGGCGAGTCCCCTCATTCGATTCATCATACTTATGATCATTTGGTGGTGGATTTGAGGGAGTTCGTGGACAAGATGAATTTGAAATCTGTGAATTTGGTGGGCCATTCAATGGGCGGCAGGACTGCCATGTTGTTTGCTTTGAAATATGTAAGGTACTTTATTATAAAAGCGAGCTTGCATTAATTGTTACAAGACCTTAAAAAGGGGGAAGGGCCTTGGTAGAATCTCACCAAATTTCATTTAAATGTGGGGAAGTCAAAAATTTGACATCAAATGTGTAATTTGGGGAATATACATTATTATAACACATAATTGTATTACAAAATAAATGGCCCGAGCATAGAAAGTTTTAAATATTCAAAACCTGTAGCTAGCGGGGATTTAGGGGGTTCAACCCCCTCGAAATCAATCTGGACATCTTCCAAAAAATTTTGCTAGACTAATCAACCCCTCCCTCAAAAAAAAATTCTGGTGACAAGCTTGTAAATATGGTATATGCTTGGAATTCCCTGATTTGAAACATGTGCCACAAAAGTGTTGAATTTAATTCTTGCAGTGAGATATTCATAAAGTCTGCAACTCATAGCCGATGCTATTGTTCACCATGAATCTGTATCAAAACTTTTACAACACCTATGTCAAGCCTATATTTCACATATACCTACTAAATTAAATTCGTTTAATGCAACTTAAAACTACTTTCATTCATTTCCCCATCTAATATTACAAGTAAATTAACGCTTAGGTAGTTAGAGACATGAAGTAAAATATTTTTTAATATCTGCATTTGTATAAGAAACATTTAATTTTCTCTGAACAAAAATTGGTACTTTTTAATTTTCCGAGGTTTGTACGCTTTTCAAATCCTCGGGTAGAGGCGTAGGCCGACATTTGTCGTTGTCTTCTCGAAAACACTTTTGAACGATCTTAATGCCAAAATAATTGATAATCGGTTTATCTATTTTTCTTTTTTTATCCATTATTAACACAGGAGGGGTATTAAGCCCAACGTTTTTCTATACTTTAGATAATTTTGTTATAGAACACATTATCAGTTGCGGCTATAGATCCATCAGAGGAGCCAAATCTCTTTCTCTGTAACATCATTTTGGGATCTGCGAATAGGTAACATAGGGTCAGATCTGGTGTACAAGGGGAGGAGGGTATGGTAGCAATTCGAATTGTAAATCACTCAATTTCACCATCATCTTCATTGACTTCAGTCTTTATCAGTCTTTTTATACTTGATTGCGTCCTCCAAGTGATCCAATAACGCGGTATGGTAGTCGCTATTGATCTTCTGGCCCTTCAGAAGAATGTCGATTAACAAAATTCCGGGCTTCTCCCCATTTACTGATGCTGTCAACTTATCTGTTGACTGTGGTATCTTCGGACGCTTTGGCCATGTCTCTTCCTCTCGGCTGACGCTCTGTTTGATACCTGCAGATAGTGATCTAGTGATGAATCCATGTTTAAATAATGTACCTATGCAAAAAATATATTTTTTTCGTGTGAGCAAAGGATGCACCCACTTGGGAAAAGTTTGTTTTTCATAGCCAAATTCTTATACACAATATTGAACACTGTCACTCTTGATATCTTTAGGATGTTAGCTATCTCTAGCAACTTCACTTTACAATCAGATATAACAATTTTCAGACTTTCTTGGATGTGTATCTACCTAATTGGTCGATTTGGGCGCGTTTAAAATCAGTTCACTATCGGCGAATAGTTGTTTTAGATGGGCACTTTTCTCGGTTACACTGTCCAAGCCATTGCTAAGTTTTTCCGGTATTTTTTCTCATTGTGTTTGATTAACACAAGTAACCCGTTTTTATTGATCATTTAAAGAAAAACAAATCTATCGCAACTTAATCTTCAATTTGCCGACTACTGTTTCGGTTCAGTACTTGTCATGGAATTTTTATACGTATCTTTTGAAGATTGGTATTACCGAAAACAAAAGGACAAGGTATTGACAGCCTCATCTGTATATCCCATGACTTAAAGACTCATGTAATATCAAGTTGCCATATTTCCAATGATTTCGCAGTCTTTCCTCTTGTTGTTTAGAGTTTTATTACTTCTCTCGTTTCTCATTGTTAAAAAGAAATCGTTTTTTCATATCGTCACCAGGATCATCCGCCCATCTGACAATTGCCAAAAATATTTAGAAAGGAAAACATGTCGGCGTTGGTACTGATCTAGATCCAGTTTCTTTGTGAACTAGTGATAATGGCCCTTCTCCTAGCTTTATGTTATTCTTTGTCCTATTGATCACACAGATTATTCAAGGACCTTCTCAACAATCATTCCAAAGTTACTAATTTTCCTTTATGGTTCAATGAAACTATTTTTGCAATATAAATTGGGTGAATACAATATATATTTTATTTGTATTAGTCACTTCAAAAATATTATTTTTTAGTGTCATACATTGAAAAAAATGTAAGAAATGAAGTGTGTATAATCAAAAACCAAAATAGAGATTTTGCAGGGAAATCTTGTATTCAAACTGCTTGTTCGTAATGTTACCATTTTTAGTAGTTAGTACAAAATTATTTGACGTATTGCAGTGACGCATTCTTGGCATTTAAATAAGAACACTGATATAAAAACTTAACAACAAGCACCCAGTGAAACGAGGAGTAAACATCAATGATTTTTCTTACTCATGATTGGTCTCTTTCTTTGAGAAAACTTTGTTATAGAGTCCAGTATCAAATTAAACCTCTGTTTCGATCAATCTTTAAGTGTAGATTTTTTCCTCAAATTTAATGTTCAACAAAAAAAACCCATCAAAATCGGTTCATAATCGGTGAAACTATCTTAACAATATACAAAAAAAATCTACTGAATTGCAAAATTACGTTGCTACTTAACTAACGACCAAATTTTTTTCTGTGTTGTCTTTTTCATGTCTTCCAAATTCTTTATATTATACTTGGCTCTCTGCCAGGCTTTATCCGCTCTATTATTTACTCTTTGTAATGTACAGACGTTCCGTATCATACCATGGTTCGTGCTATTTTATTTAGTTTAATTGTATCCATACTATATGCGACTTTAATCAGTTTTGTTCCTCCTTTTTCTTCCAGCCAAAACTAGTTGAAAAATTAATAGTAGTTGACGCCTCACCTATAAGTACGAGCCCTAGCGTAAAGAAACTTCCCAATCTCCTGAAACTCCTTCAAAACCTCAAACTGCCCCAAAAAATGACATTGCACGAAGCTAGGAAAGCAACATCAGAAATTTTGTTTCCCATGATCAAGAACAAAGGAGTGCTGACGTTTATGATGACGAATCTTGTACAAAAAAGTGATGGCAGGTATGGAAGAGTCCGTATCAGGAACTCAGGTCTTCTGAATATACATTGCATCTTTTGGATATCTGTTGTTTAGTATTGACGTCATATGAGCTTCAATTATCCTCATCCAGAAAGTGTGGAAGAAAGGAAACTACATGTAACAACGATTAAAAGATGCAATTTATTTTCGGATCTATTCCAATAAAGTATATTATTGCATTTGAAAACATTTTCTTTTGGCATATCCAGTTACGCGTGGAGATTCAACCTCAAGGCACTTGCAGACAATGTCGATGATATTTTGTCGTTTCCTGATGTACATAACAGTTCTTATAAAGGCCCTGTGTTGTTTATTGGAGGAAGTAAATCGGATCACATTCAGTAAGTCTAAACAAGTTCGATCCTAGTATAAGGACTTGAATTCAGGTTAGGTATAGAGCATCTGGCATAGCAAAAAAAAGATGTGGCACTTCTCTGCCACTATTTTCGAGAAAAGAAAACGTTAAATTTGCTATATATTGGCTATTAGACGTCGTCGACAATAAGAGACCAGGTCGCTCATTGTTTGTAAAGAGACTAGAAATAGTCTAGATGCAGTTTATAAAAAAAGCAAACCAGAGCTTTTGTCACTGATGTTGACTATTTCGCGGATATTGAAACCAATAATAGTTAACATATTTACAAAATTCCATATTTAGATTCTGAGTGACTTTGAGGAGTTGCTTCTGTATTAAGAAAAGTCCTCGATTCCACAACTGTTTTGCAAATTATAAGTAGCTAGTTTCCGGTCTTGACTGAATGGAAACCAAACTTGCATTCCGTTTGCCGTACCTAGACTAGGCGCTTACAGTGCACTACAATTACTGCTACTTTTATATCATTGATATACCGGGTACCGGGTGGAGCATTTACCTTGAGACAAGTTAATATCTCGAATGGATATCAATTTTATTTAGAAAAAAATTTAGAGTAGTCTGGAAAGAAAAATACCTTTTTTGACACGAAGTGTTTTTTTAAATTTTAGCCATACCTTTTTTTATTGATCGAATGACATTATTTCCAAAAAATTGTAAAGATTCACGTGGGCTGTCAAAGGGTTTACGTTACTACTTACAATCTGGAGAGAAAATAGTTGTATGGTTCCAACTTGCCCGATTGTGGGCCTTTTAATCCATTCAAGTTTTGCAGTAGTAACAGCTTGCATGTTGGGTAAGACTCCACTCTGGGCAATTGTTGCACCAGGCAACAACTTACTCAATTCTTCGTCGTGTCTAAATGCAAGTTATAATAAATGTCCATAATGCTACTATAGATATACTGGTGTCCCGGTATGGTTGAGTTCGGCATAATTTCCTTTTCTCAACAAACAGTATTTTGGCCAGAAATAAGCCATAAATGGCTTGGAGTGTTTTATTTTCAGACAGAGACATATCTGGCCTGAATTCCTTTGTATTTAATAAAGTTTCAGACAAACTTTTTAGGGCTTCAAGTGATACGATGGCTAGTATTAGTGAAGCTGTAATGTATATTGTAATATGGACCATTTGAAGGCCACCAGGCCACCTGAAATCTTACAACCTTTATCTAAAACTTTTTTCGAAATAATGTAAATTGAGATATTACCTTTAACGATTTTGGAATAAAATCAAGTATAATATAGAGATGTAAAAACAGTTTTGCACCCTAACACCAAACCTTTATTTAAACACTCAACGCCGCGCCGTTTCAACAACTCGTAAGTCGTCATCATCAAGTTGTTGAAACGGCGTTGAGTGTTTAAAATAAAGGTTTGGTGTTAGGGTGCAATACTGTGTTTTTACATTTGTGACACACCAAAGGTTCCACATCATTTCCATTATAATATAGAGTATAACATTGTATTGCATTAAAATATTAAATTCCCTAATATGACATTATTCAAATCGTTGAAATCTCGACTAATTATTTTTGTAATTCAGTTATATGACATACATAAATAATTAATCGAGATTTCAACCAGTTAAGGGAAGTGCTCATGATGACTACAAATAATATATTGTCTTGTGTTCAGTGGATTATACAATCTCAAAAAGATATTGTAATATAGAGTACCCTACTGGGTAAATTCTGAATCGAAACCGATCCTTCATATTGAAAACAGGAATTCTCCTTTACCTCTTAATAAGATACAAACAGTCGAGTTAGATAGGCCGCGGGAAGGTAGCGAAGGTAAATACAAGAAAATTGACAATCCTGATTCCGAGTTTTTATCCGTTTCAAGTGGAATTTAATTATGTGATATTAAACTTGAATTTGCCTGTGCATAATCTGAACTACTTAGATGTAGATTACAATAATGGAACTTTTTGGCCCTAGGTATAAAAATATTGTGTACGCCGAATGGCTGAGTCTAATAAGACTTTCTTGTCCAGGTTTTCTGCAGTTCATTTAATAAATTTTGAAGAGGGTGGCTGCCACACCCTGAATTCAAGCTCTTATTTGTACCAACATTTGGTGATCGTTAATTCAGCAGTGTAGCATTTCCCACATTTCATGTAGACTTATAATATTGAAATTAAGTGGACTATAATTTTACACTTAGGTGATGGTTGGAGGCAAAAGCGATTTAAAAGTATTTTAGTGTACGTGTATTTATATTTAATGGTAATTATAATGAATAAGTACTAAGTTGACTTACGAAAAGAGTTGGGGGCTTGTGTCAAATGTCCAGAGCGATCACCAATTAATATTTCCGTCTCAAATGTGCACCCCGCATAAATCGACCGTAAAGGTTCGCTCAGTTCAATATATGCAATACTCTCTTCGAGGTGTCAAAAAAAATCAATATGTAATATTGTTCTGTCCAATTTATTGTCCAGGAAAAAAGGTAAATGAAAGAATTTAGGGATTTAAATCATTATCTAATTTGAATAATCAACAGTTATATAATCAGTCCAATGCACTGAGTACCTAAACTTATATATCCCGCAAATAAACATAGTTATACAATTATCATTAAATGATAACCAAGACGAAACATCCAGCCTTAATGTACTTTTATTGTTGTAGTTATTTTATATTCTATTGCTAGCCATAATTCAGGAAATTTTTACAGAAAAAACGAAATTAATGACTTCATTTATGTACATAACGGATATTTAAAAATTTGGCCAATACTTGATTTATATACCCCATTCCTTTCAATAGAATTTTATTATTTCTAACACAATTATTCTTAATTTTCAGAAAAAGTGACTATCCCAAAATCTTAGAACTCTTTCCAAATGCAGAATTGAAATATATTGATGGGGCAGGCCACTGGTTGCATAGCGAGAAACCTGAAGAATTCCTTAAACTAACCATAGATTTTTTAAACAAAAAGATCAACAGCAAAAGTAGTTAATGAAAGGTACTTTTAAGAAAGTTTCCAAAACAATTAGTTATAAATAAATTTAATATATTCATAGTACATTATTAAAATGTTGACTTTTTTGTTGTTTTGAAATTTACAGAATAAAGGTTTCCAAAAAGGTGTCTAAATAATTTTAATATAGAATTAAAAAAATTATTTCCTTTTCGCCAAAGAACGGAAAGTAATAAATTATATTGTAGTTTTCATATAATTGATCAGTAAACTTTATTTTCCATGCTTTTGTAAGTTTCTTCAATCTGAATTGACAGAACCTCCAGGTCTTTTAATTAGCCTTGCTTGTTTTTTAGCTATTTATAACATAGTTTCTAGATATTTTAACATAAAATTTCATTATTAAGATTTAGTTTGCTCATATCCAATCTACAAATGGTGAAAATTATCGTGCAAGTCAATAACAGAAACCTGCCTAATGTAAACGCATTTATGATCCTTATATTGTTCAAAATTTTTATATCGCTGAACTCAAAAATGTCAAAATAATGTTGAGAAAATTTTGGAAATATATTGTAGTATTTGTAGGTTAAGTTGATTACTCAAATAGTCATATTCTTCGATTTTCTAGTAATTGTTCCTTTGCAAAGTTTTTATTGTGACTTACAATATTTCGTTTAATTATTGTCTAAACAAGACGTTTATGTGTTTACATAGAGTAAATGTTTCGCACTCAAGCCGACAAATGTCCTATTAATTTCTGAATGTAGAAAGAATCTCTATGAAGCGGAACGTTTGTTTAATGATTGGTACCCAAATCGTACTATATTGAGGGCTTATTTGAGGGAGATTGTTCAGAAATTTGAAGCAACAGATAGTGTTTAAAGATGCCAAACGTTGGCCAACAGTTAGTGATGATAAAAAAATACATAATTAAACAAATGGTAGCAAACCCTAATTCCTCTACAGCTAAAGTTGAGTCTATCTGTGAAGTTAGAGAAAGAACAGTATGTAGGATGTTGGTAAAGTATAAAGTTACTTTTTCCCTTAATGGAAATGTCAACACCTAAAATGTACGGTAATGGAACAAATCCGCGCATCTTTTGTGAAAAACCCTCAATTTCCAGAAGAAGTGAATGTTTGAGCACGCATTTTGGGAAACAACATAGTTGTTGGTGAGGTGTATCCAGTGCGTAACTATATGTACAGTGTGTCCGGTTATGGACTAGCGATAATCTAAATACATGTAAAGCAACTATTTTAATACACAAATACACTATATACTAGGGCTCAATACCCCACCCCGTCATATGGCAGCCATTTTGTTTTTTTGATGACCCATTCTCTACGTGTGAACAAAAACGTTTATATCTCTTAAAGTTTTGGTCTTACTGAGATAAAAATAGGCTTATTCGACGGACAATAAAACTGTCTATCAACAACATTTCAAAACAAAGTGTTAACGATTTCTTAACTTTTGAAAAAAAGATGAAATGCAAAAAAAGGGTAAAAAAATTATGCAAATCAACAAATTATTGCAATTCAATGCAAAAGTAGTCCCGATTACCTTTCATTTTTTTTTCACTAAATCGAAAGTTTTTGAGTTAAGCTTATTTATTATTTTTTTATTTTATTATTTCATAACTGTATGTTTATTACTTTAGGAGTTATTGTTGTTTGAACATAGCGTATGCGCAAGCACAAAAGACCTTTAATAAGTGACATCTGACATTAGCTGCGTGCTGTCCGTGAAAAGGCTAGTAATGCTATTCGCGACTAGCAGGAGTAAGCGAAATGGAACATATTGACTCTACCTGCAAAGAACTTACAGGATAAAGACTAGTTACGTTAGTTGTACCTTGCCCTGCCTTGTGATCCCTACTTTTACTTACCGTCCGTGCTGTTTACGTTCTGTATTAGTGATTATCTTGTGATATGAATATGGCAAATCGTCAATATTCAACGCAACATATTGCTGACATACACTTCGTTTATGATTTCAGCAAGTAATGTGGTTTTAATGTTTACCTACCTGTTTAAGGTCCCGACAAAGGTCTTTTGTGCTTGCGCATACGCTATGTTCAAACAACAATAACTCCTAAATTAATAAACATACAGTTGTGAATTTAATGTTGTATTGTAGCTTAACTCAAAAACTTTCGATTTAGTGAAAAAAATGAAAGGTTATCGGGACTACTTTTGCATTGATTTGCAATAGTTTGTTGATTTGCATAATTTGTTTACCTCTTTTAGTACGAGAGCCCACGACCAAAATTTTTGTCTCATAGCAATACGGCCAAAACCGCATCAAATACCAAAATACCAATATCAGACATTTTCCGCGTAGCGTTTGATCTGACCAAAATTGTCAAAGAATTTTACCGAACTGCATCATAGCAATATGTCTGATTTGCAGACTGTAGTTGAATGATAGTTTTGAGATATCGGAAACATATTTTTCAGACGTTAGTGGTGTAGCGCAAACCCGTAAAATCACTTAAGAAAATTAAAAATGAGACAAAAAAAATGTCTCATAGCAATACGTCTGAAAATCGTTTTTATTAGTAAATTTTGGTTATTTGATGCGACATGTTTGTTTTTCAGACGGAAATGTGAACGCATTAAATTTTGAGACCGTTTTGAAAATGTTAACAAATTTTACCGATCGGTGTCATAGCAATATGTCTGAAAATTGTTGGACATGATAAAATAAGTTGTCCACATGTGCAAAAAATTTATATCAGACAAATTAAGTGTAGCACCTTCTCTATCAGACAACTTTTCGATACTCAGATATCATTTAAAAATCGTATTGAGACATCTTGAATTCTCTGTTACAAACCAATGAATACGTTGCGACCCTGAATTTATTAAATGAAAATTAACAAAGAATTTACCCGAAACCGTAACATTGAAGTTGAAGGACTGAAATAAATCGCACAAAAGGAAATGATGAAGTTGAAAAAAAAAACGGTTTATTCAAAGTTACAAAATATACTCGTATTCAATCGCTGTCGGATTCGGAATCGTCGTCTTCGAAATCACTCTCGACGTCGCTCGGGAGATCTTCAACGTCCTCTTCTGTAAAATAAACATCGTTAGTAACAATCACGAACTTATTTATGAAATTAACAGCAAAAGCCATGTAAACTGTACCTGTTGTGGATGATGATTTGTCGTCCAAAATAACGTTGCTCAACTCAGGTAGTTGGTTGCCAGAGAACAGCATTACCTCGAGAAGCTTATAAAGTAATAGAATCTTCTTGCAATTTTTTTCGGATGATCCGGTGATAGTTATGCTGTACACCGCAATTTCTTTGAGGTGTCTGCAAATATGTACAGTAAGTGGCTCATTTTCTGTATATATCTTCATAAAAATATTACAAAATGTGATTAAAATGATAAAGTACTGTTACAGAATAGAAGCGGGAGACAATTTCGAGTATACGGAATATTAAATATGCTCCAAAATAAATATTATCGTGAAAATAAAATCAACTTAATTTAAAATAACAAATAAGATTCATTCTTACCTCGCTCTGGATGTCGATGCACCGTCATCAAAAACATTACTGACGACATTGTCGTGAGAAATATTTGAATCCTTCGGAATCCTCACAGCCGTGAAATTTTTGTAGCACGCCGAATGGTATCCTATGTCCGTGTCGACACCACGTGGCAACTCGATTTCGGAGTAAATCGATTTCCTGCTTACTCTCTGTTTTTACTCGGCCACTTCTTTGCACTTTTTCAGCGTCTCTTCGGTAAATTTTTTCCCTTTCTCAATCGTTGTTTCTTTACAAAACACACAACTCAGGTCCGACATTTTACACCACCACAACCGCACAACGCATGACAACTAAGTGAGCGTCGTTCAAACGTTTGGAGCAGCTGCCGAGTGAGCTGTATAATAGTAAGAAAGGGGCAGGAGCGTAACAAGCGCTGAGGCTGTTGAAATTAAATACTGATTGATTTGATAGTTTTGGTTTTATTTAAAGCACACTTGAGTAACTTTTACAAAAGAAAGAAGTAATGACATCTGTCATCTGTCAAAGTACATATAATAGACAAGGGAGATTCTTGAATATCTATGAAGGCTGTAAATTTAGAAAAACATTTAACAGAGGCGTCGGCCAGGCGACTCCGAAACGTTATTTTCGTTTTTGGGTGTATATGCTACACTTAAAGTGTCTGAAAACAGGTTTTTGGTAATCCTGGCAGCAATACGAAAAGTTAAAAAAAAAAATTATCCGTATTGCTATAATACAGGTCGGCTAAATTTGTTGACATTTTCAAAAATGCGCTCAGGCTATATGCTACGCGCAAAATGTCTGAAAACTAACTTTTTCGTAATACAATTATAAAATCTATGTACATTTTCACTATCAGACGTATTGCTATAATACCGACTGCCTTTTTTTTGACACAGCAAAAATGGCCTCCCACGCAGTTGCTACACTTTCGACCGTTACTACACACCTAGTCGGGTTCAGAATCATACAATCTAACGATTTTATAGGGTTTTGGTCGTGGGCTCTAAATCTATTTTATTGCATTTTATCTTTTTTTCAAAAGTTAAGAAAACGTTAACACTTTGTTTTGAAATGTTGTTGATAGACAGTTTTATTGTCCGTCGAATAAGCCTATTTTTATCTCAGTAAGACCAAAACTTTAAGAGATATGAACGTTTTTGTTCACACGTAGAGAGAAAAAACAAAATGGCTGCCATATGGCGGGGTGGGATATTGAGCTCTAGTATATAGTGTAATTGTGTATTAAAATAGTTGCTTTACATGTATTTAGATTATCGCTAGTTCATAACCGGACACACTGTATACACCCACTGGCAATTTGGAAATCACATTTCGACAAGATGGTGCTCTTGGACATTATTAAAGTGCATGATAATCGTGAGATGAACCGCGAGGTCCCAGAGAATGGCCAGCTCGGTCACCGGACCTGACACCATTGATTTTTTCTGTGGGGGGTACTTGAAATCCAACGTGTACTCTACGAAACTCAACAATATTAAGGTTTTAATACAACGAATTATTGAGTAAAGCAGAGCAATTTCAACTGACACAAGCGAACGAGTACAAGACTTGCTATAGGAATTCGTTTAATTAGTGTTATCGTGTAATAATAATTTTAGTATTTAATTTATCCAAAAAATGGGGGTAAACCCAAACAAAATTAATATGCCTGAGTGGGTATTGTCAATACCTTTCAAATGAGCTACCACTTGCAATAAGATCCTAGTTAGAATTAGTGGCTATAGTGGACCTGTGACGTCATCTATTAGTGTTACGATTAGTAGTAACATTTTGTTATAAAATAAAAATTCGAAAAACCATTTAAACCTCTTTCAACTTGATATTTGGTTGCTAGCCCACGTCACACCATCGTTTTAGGCCAGCCGCAAAATGGGACCCAGCTTTGTGAGGCGAGTGACGGCGAGAATTTGTAAATACGCGACTGCGATATCTGGTAATGTGACGTGACGCAGATAACACTCACGGTGACCTGCGGAACGCAGTGTTCATGCCGCAATTTGTCAGCGTGTGCTCAAAGCGTTTAAAAATGTAAGAAAAATTAATGAAGGTAGTGCGAATTCGTCATATTGTATATGATACAAGCCTGAAGACTATCTGAGGTCCGAGGACTCCAATTCTGAAAACAAATAATCAATACATGCAGTAATCACCATACTTGACACAATGAACTGCGTCTCATTTTTCGACTGGTTTTAGGCGGGTGCGTCGAAAATCAGATCTCCAGTAAATATGAATATGGCGTACTTATAATGGTATACAATTTAAAAAATTACCGTATTTTAGTCAAAGGCCAGCATATACTAAAGGACCGAACGTTGAAGGGTTGCTTTATCAGTAGTGCGACCAAATTTTTGCAGTCAATTTCGTGATAGTTTCATGGCGGTCAGAAACTCTAGGGACAAACTTTACCTTGGTGGAAATATTTTTCTAAACACTTGAAAAATCTTCATTAACTCTACGTACGACCTTTTCGTGGCAATATGAATTTTCTAGAGTTATTAAGTTTTATTGGCAGTTTTTTGGATTTCTCACACAAAAAGTCTTATACAGAATTATGAACCGTTTAAGAGTTTTCTGAGAATATATTTTCACCATGTTTTCCACTATTTGATATCTACCCATCACTGCAAAATATTAGGCCTACCTCTTTTATTAGTGAAGTAAGCCATACGGTCATCATAAGCGTTGGGCCAATTTTATACATTGTAATTTTTCTTCTTTGCTTACTATTTACCATTTGTAAAACTTCCTTGTTACAAATTTTCAGTGTTTTGAATACATTTGTCCTAAATAAGGCTAAATATATTGGTTTATACATTAGTATTGTATATTATTCCTTTTTAAAGAGGTTAAAGAAAACTATTCTATGATAAAAAAATGAATTTTAATATATACGTCATTTTGACCAAAAATATACAAATTTTCAATAAACTTTAAATTTCACGAAGAATATATATATTACAATACAATAACTTACGAGTTCAATTTATTTTTAGTTTGTACATTCAATAACTGAAAAAACAAATGAAACGCAACCGAACCTCAACAATGCACCGTGGTTCAGTATCGCCGTACCTTCCCAACCTTTCTTCAATTCTTCAGGAGTCGGCACGCAGCAACAGTCAGATCTGCAACGGAACAACGAATAAGACGTATTTAGTAATGAGAACCACATACATTGGCATAATTGCATAATTTTAAAGACAACAAAACTAACAAAGGACCATCATATTAAAACACAAAGAGGATTTTATATGATACGTAATACTCGATAACTGCAGCTTCTTGAATGACTGTCAACTTCCAGCGCCTTTTACCTTTGACTTAAGGAGTCTGCCCACTATACCGTACCATACCATGATACTGCTATGAAAACAACACTGAAACTGTTCGACGACGTTCTGTGCTCATATGCATCCTGTATAATGTCTGCAAATCGGAAAAAATTGTCCTAGAAAGAGGGACAATTTTTTGGTCCGGGGGGAATAAGCAAATTTATATAAAGGTTTAATGGCTCATGGCAGGTTTTTCAGGTTCAGGGGGGGGGGGGGGGTAGATAGATTAGTGAGGTATAGGCCCTAGTGCAAGTGTGTCTGTTTAGAGCTCTAAGCAATAGCTTGACATCACCTGACTGCACAAACAACCACCAATCAGAAGCGGGGTTAGACACGAGTCAGATACATCTACTTGGTTTTTTGTTTCTCTCACTGTGCGTTACGTTTTTCTCGGGGCCTGATGTACTCTCTCTCTCTCTATATATATATATATATATATATATATATATATATGTTCTATATATTATATAGCTATGAGAATGAATTTATGAATATCGACGTTTCGATATATAGTATCAGATATATCAATCTGCCTACTCCCCAAGAGTCACTAGGTAACTGAACTGAACAGTTCAGTTACCTGAGGCCCCGAGTTCGATCTAGACTCTGAAACTCTTTTTCACTTTTGTCTCTTGATAATGGCTCCAAAGCAGGAGTCGAAACGTCGAGTATTCAATAAATTCAGACGCGGTTCTCACCCGGAACCTAGCTTAGTTCATATATATATATATATATATATATATATATATATATATATATATATATATATATAAGTATTATCTCTATCGTCACCACCGGCAAAATATTCCCGTCTACAATTTTTGACGCTCCGGCTCTGTGCAGGTATGGTACTCAATACAAACATTTTTTGCCTGACACGTTTCTAGCACGGTCATAGTGTGGTATGGTATGGTGGGCAGAGTCCTTTATGGCCATATTCCCAACTGTCCATTTTAGTTTAGTATGATATATCTGCCAATCAGAAAAGTTACCTCAAAAAATTGCCATACATGCACAATGAACAGAAGCTCCTTGCTGGTGTATTGTTTTTTCACGGTACCCCATTTAAATTTCCTGGTCAGAAGATGGTCCAATTATGTGAACACCAAAAATACCAATCAATGTTAATATTTGAGGATGTTGAGAATGAACGTACAAATTATAATAGTTCACATATTACTTCACAAAACTGTAAGCAGGCGGTCATTATCAACTTCCTTTATTTCTTGGAAAAAATGAATTTTATATTTTATTTTAGATATGCTCATGTTCGTCAGACATTTTTCTCATACTTTATGAAGGGATCATACAAACTTTACCTATATTGTTGGACAATAAATAATTCAAAATTAAAAAAATATATATCACTTTAAATTTAATATACAGTGTGTTTGTAAGTTAACATTCTTAAGGAAACAGCTTTTTCTGTATATTTTACGGAGGCAGTTTTTATTACAGGTGATTAATTTTGAAGATTCATTTTTAGTTATATACAGTGCGAGTAGGTATGGATCTTAAGGTCAAAAAGAAAACAGTATATTGAACATTTTCAAAAAAGTAAATATCATCCTTATATAGTACGGCTAATACACGAATTTGCTGAAACCGACTTTGTCGTGGGGAAGTGAATTCTGGAAGTATACGATGAACCCAAACAGACAAAACACTCGCTATTCGTGCATTGAACATTCACAATGGATGCAGTGATAAGAGACATTAAAACGAGTGGTCGTAACTAGGCTTGGGTCGTTGGTGAATGAGTCGTTCAGAACGAACGACTCCTCTACATGTGCCACGAATGAGCGGCACAGTTTAGTCAAATAGCTCGTTCAGTTCGCCATTAAAAGAGTCATTCAGCTCGAGCGAGTCGAGAGTCATAGGATGTGCTGAACATTCAACGTTCAATCTTTCGACCGGCACAGTCACCTCGGCTCGGAGCAGTGGAGAGAAAAGAGCCGTCAGTCGTCTGGTTTATGAGATGAAGGGTATTATTTTAAATTTAGTCGGAAGGTTTTATTTTCAACGAATCCATGAATAGGTATTTAAAATTTGTATTATCACAGGCAGGTTATAAGTAAGCATAATAATTTTATTTGTTTTGAGAGTTTAGAACGTTTACATTTTCATGTTTAGAGTTTTTTCTTATTTTAGTTACCAAAATATAAAATTTTTGTATTTACGTAACTTAATGATCTGCAAAACTTTAATATTAATTTGAGCAGTAAACTACACAAGTAGAGACATTATATAAACCCGCCTAAGGCTAAACGGCTGTGTTTTAAGAGATCGTTCAAATGAACGACTCATTGTAAACGACTCGTTTTGGTGAGCTGAACGAAATGAGCCGGCTCACTAAAAAGAGTCACTTATGACGCTAGTCGTAACTAACTTTGTCTAAGCTCGCTTCTGATTGGAGCTATTGTTTGCAGCTCTAGACAGAGACAGATACGTCCACTCGGATTCCTTTCGCTCTCATCCAACTCTATGGGTGAAGATCACAAAAAATCAATGTTTGGGGTGGTAGGTATTGAGTGCATTCCTAGTTAAGCATAAATTGCGTAAACTACATAGAACGTCCCGATTTAACTAATGCTTTCGGATCGCTTTGACAACTCAGGATTGTAGTAGACGTACTAAAATCTTAGCGCCTTTGGGACGCTCTGAATGCTTCTATTTAGCCTTTAAGCAGTTGATGCGTTTATGCAGTCTGTGTGCCTTATATGTAATTCGGAATGATCTACTCCACCTCAGTCTGCAGATTTTATCAATTTCTTAAAAAATGAAACTTGTTGGATAGATTTTATCTCTTTAAGGTGCTAAAGGCCTATCTCCTGATTACATTGAAATTATGACTAAGATATGTAATTTAAGTACAGTATTTGAATAATAACACGGTATTTTAAATATCAGAAATTGTTTTGCGAGCTAGCCTGTTCATTTGGCATTCAAATAAAATATTGATAACAATGATACGGCTAATTGACATTACTAAAACTTCAGTACTTTTATGTACGTTTTTGGCAGAAAATAAAGGGTGGTCAATTCTATAACTTACATACATATGTAATTATCTTTTTACACGTAATTTCCTGTTTTAATGAACGAGAAAAATAAACGAAATTTCACAAAAGAGAATGTTGATACAAGCAATATATTATAATCATAAATCAATATTTTTCGTGCAAATTAATGAAGATATTAAAATTGCAAGTAATTGTTTGTCATTATTTGTCATGGCTCATGTTTCCAAAACACATAATGCACAGGAAACAGTTCCGAATATCTGAAGCATTTCAATCACATTTACAAAAAGGCATAACTCAGAATGCACCCATTGTGAGAAGTAGAATTATTGACCTATTATTTTGATCAGAATTTAATTATATCTGGATTTTTACAAAACACATTAATTCCTGATTTGATCCAGCCGTGCTCGATTTTCTAAACAGAAATTTTCCAGATCGATGGATAGGAAGAAGGGAATAGACCGCTCGATCACCAGATTTGAATCCTCTCGACTTTTTATGGTTTTATGTAAAATCGTCAATTGTAATTAAATTTTCCTGATTAAGGTTTGCATTTTCACCCCTCTGTTACTAAATTTATGGTATCTTGTGGTATCTGGAAACAGCTCAACAAGGGATGTCCGGAAAATAAAAAAAAAGCCTGTTTCATTAAACAAAAACGATTACCTACTACATCACTGAATAGAATAATGTAATTACTTACTTATCTAAGCAATCGATAGCGGCCATTTTGCATTCAACGTTACTAGTGATAGTTTTCTGTCCCGGCCTAGTAATTTTCCTTTTTTTATCGATTATCTCACGCACTTGCTTTTCCACGAGACCGCTTCTCTCGTCAGTAGAAACGTTGAGTTCGGGACGTTCCGTCGCCACGTTGTTCGAATACAAAATGTTGTTCACGAAAGTGCCGCTGTGAGAGTAATTCATCAGTTCGTAGTTTTGAGTGTACTGAAAATCGAAAATATTTACATTTGTATGTAGATAATCATTAAAAAGTGGTATATATATATATATATATATATATATATATATATGTTTTAGGTGGTTTCCGGGAATTCATCCGCGTAGTTGATAACTGATCCCTGCCGGGATCGATGGTAAAATGACGACGTTTCGGCAGAGTCACATCTGCCCTCTTCAGGTCGGTTCGCATAATTCTCGTAGCCTTCTGCTTTCGCTTCTAGTTACTCGAATACTAAGATTTTCTGAAGCGAGCGCGCTGTTATATAGTCGCGGCTCGGCGCCTATCGGTTGACACCGTGAACGGCTGCGTGTGATTGGCCCTTGGCGCTCAGTGGGCACGGCTCCATCTTGCTGATTTGTTATTTCTGGTTGAGTTGTTATTGGACGGGTACGGGCCGGTACGGTGTTTAATAGGATTTTCCAACAATTCGATAAGTTCTGAATTTCATTGCGTGCGTTTAGACTATGAGGTCTCTTCGCTATTTCAATTGCCTCTCTTACGAGTCTTGATTTCGGGTGTTCTATATTTGCCAGTACTCTGGTGTTCTCAAAGTCTATTCGGTGTGACATCGTGGTGGCGTGTTCCGCAATGGATGTTGTTTTTTCCTGCTTTCTTACAGCGTTCTGGTGTTCAACACGTCTAGCTTGAATTCTTCTATTAGTTTGCCCCACATAGGTTTCATGACAGTCTGCACATGGAATCTCGTACACTCCCTGTTGTTCTAAAGGGATCCTCGTCTTCGGAGTTCTCAACACCGTGCTTATTTTTCTGTCTCTGTTGAAAATAGTATCGATATTGTGTCTCCGTAGAATTCTTGCAATACTGTCCGTGGTCCCCTTGACATACGGTAAATAAGCCTTGGTTATTGGTGTCTCATGCTCCTCGTCTGTTTGTCTCGGTTTTGACTTTAGGGCTCTTTGAATATTTCGGTCTGTAAATCCGTTTTGTCTCAGAGCTGTTTTCAAACTGTCCATTTCCTGTTTGATGTTATCCTGGTCAGCTAGCCTTTGTGATCTGGTTACTAAAGTCTTGACGACGGCTTGTAGTTGGGCTGGGTGGTGATGAGAATTAGCATGAAGGTATCTGTTGGTGTGAGTTGCTTTCCTATATACCGTATGGCCAAGGGTTCCATCTTGCTTCCTATTTATGAGAACATCAAGGAATGGCAGTTGATTGTTGGCTTCAACCTCCATGGTAAATTTTATTTTGTGATGGATGCCATTAAGGTGATCTAAAAAAGTATTGAGGTGTTCCCTCCCATGAGGCCAAATCACAAATGTATCGTCCACATATCGCAACCACAAACTGGGTTTAAGAGTTGTTGTTCTTAGTGCCAACTCCTCAAAGTTCCCCATAAAAAGGTTCGCTATAACTGGTGAGAGTGGCGATCCCATTGGAGCTCCTTCCACTTGTTTGTATCGTTGGTTCTCGTAAACAAAATAGGTGTTCATCAGACAGTGCCTTGTTAAGTCTACAAGGTGTTGAGGTGGTTTGTATTTTTCTATTATGATATCCAAGGCTTCGTCGATAGGGATGTTGGTGAAAAGGGACACTACGTCAAAACTTACAAGAAGACACTCTGGTTGTAAGACCGTTTTTCTAAGAATTTCGATGAAATGTGTCGAATTTTTTACATGAGTCTGCCCCCTCTGCAAACGGTTGAAGTTGTTGGGCTAGGTATTTGGCTAGGTGTTGTGTTGGGGATCCAATGAGCTTACTATTGGCCTCAAAGGTGCACCTTCTTTATGTACTTTTGGCAACCCATAGAATTTCGGACATCTCGATGACTTTTCACGCGGAATGAGTGCAGTTGGAGATTTTTGTCGATCCTACTTGCTTGGATTTTGGCCTTGGTTGTTTTCTCTAGATAAGTTGTTGGGTCAGTAGTAATTTGTTTATGTGCTGGATCTTGTAGCAATATTTGAATTTTGTTTGAATAATCCGCTGTATCTAAAATTACAGTCGCATTTCCTTTATCAGCAGGTAGAATGACAATGTCCTTGTTGAGGCGCAGTTGTTTCAAGGCTATGGATAGGTTTCTTTTGGGTGGTTTCGACTTTCTTAGAACATGTGACACATCTTGTCTAATTATTTCAGCGGTGTTCGCATCTAATTTTGAAACTGCTGTTTCCACGCCACATATTATGCTCTCTGTTGGTATGTGAGAGGGAGCATAATATGTGGCGTGGAAAACAGCAGTTTCAAAATTAGATGCGAACACCGCTGAAATAATTAGACAAAATGTGTCACATGTTCTAAGAAAGTCTAAACCACCCAAAAGGAACCTATCTATAGAAGAAAATGAGGCCTTGAAACAACTGCGCCTCAACAAGGACATTGTCATTCTACCTGCTGATAAAGGAAATGCGACTGTAATTTTAGATACAGCGGATTATTCAAACAAAATTCAAATATTGCCACAAGATCCAGCATATAAACAAATTACCACTGACCCAACAACTTATCTAGAGAAAACAACCAAGGCCAAAATCCAAGCAAGTAGGGTCGACAAAAATCTCCAAGTGCAACTCATTCCGCGTGAAAAGTCATCGAGATGTCCGAAATTCTATGGGTTGCCAAAAGTACATAAAGAAGGTGCACCTTAGAGGCCAATAGTAAGCTCAGTTGGATCCCCAACACAACACCTAGCCAAATTCCTAGCCCAAGAACTTCAACCGTTTGCAGAGTGGGCAGACTCATATGTAAAAAATTCGACACATTTCATCGAAATTTTTAGAAAAACGGTCTTACAACCAGAGTGTCTTCTTGTAAGTTTTGACGTAGTGTCCCTTTTCACCAACATCCCTATCGACGAAGCCTTGGATATCATAATAGAAAAATACAAACCACCTCAACACCTTGTAGACTTAACAAGGCACTGTCTGATGAACACCTATTTTGTTTACGAGAACCAACGATACAAACAAGTAGAAGGAGCTCCAATGGGATCGCCACTCTCACCAGTTATAGCGAACCTTTTTATGGAGAACTTTGAGGAGTTGGCACTAAGAACAACAACTCTTAAACCCAGTTTGTGGTTGCGATATGTGGACGATACATTTGTGATTTGGCCTCATTAGGAGATCACCTTAATGGCATCCATCACAAAATAAAATTTACCATGGAGGTTGAAGCCAACAATCAACTGCCATTCCTTGATGTTCTCATAAATAGGAAGCAAGATGGAACCCTTGGCCATACGGTATATAGGAAAGCAACTCACACCAACAGATACCTTCATGCTAATTCTCATCACCACCCAGCCCAACTACAAGCCGTCGTCAAGACTTTAGTAACCAGATCACAAAGGCTAGCTGACCAGGATAACATCAAACAGGAAATGGACAGTTTGAAAACAGCTCTGAGACAAAACGGATTTACAGACCGAAATATTCAAAGAGCCCTAAAGTCAAAACCGAGACAAACAGACGAGGAGCATGAGACACCAATAACCAAGGCTTATTTACCGTATGTCAAGGGGACCACGGACAGTATTGCAAGAATTCTACGGAGACACAATATCGATACTATTTTCAACAGAGACAGAAAAATAAGCACGGTGTTGAGAACTCCGAAGACGAGGATCCCTTTAGAACAACAGGGAGTGTACGAGATTCCATGTGCAGACTGTCATGAAACCTATGTGGGGCAAACTAATAGAAGAATTCAAGCTAGACGTGTTGAACACCAGAACGCTGTAAGAAAGCAGGAAAAAACAACATCCATTGCGGAACACGCCACCACGATGTCACACCGAATAGACTTTGAGAACACCAGAGTACTGGCAAATATAGAACACCCGAAATCAAGACTCGTAAGAGAGGCAATTGAAATAGCGAAGAGACCTCATAGTCTAAACGCACGCAATGAAATTCAGAACTTATCGAATTGTTGGAAAATCCTATTAAACACCGTACCGGCCCGTACCCGTCCAATAACAACTCAACCGGAAATAACAAATCAGCAAGATGGAGCCGTGCCCACTGAGCGCCAAGGGCCAATCACACGCAGCCGTTCACGGTGTCAACCGATAGGCGCCGAGCAGCGACTATATAACAGCGCGCTCGCTTCAGAAAATCTTAGTTTTCGAGTAACTAGGAGCGAAAGCAGAAGGCTACGAGAATTATGCGAACCGACCTGAAGAGGGCAGATGTGACTCTGCCGAAACGTCATTTTACCATCGATCCAGGCAGGGATCAGTTATCATCTACGCGGATGAATTCCCGAAAACCACCTAAAACATTTAGTGCCCGCGAAAACTTAAAAACAAATATATATATATATATATATATATATATATATATATATATATATATATATATATATATATGTTTGTTTTTAAGTTCTAATAATAATAATATATTTATTTCCTTTTGACAGTTATAAACCATATGGAAAAAGCATGATATGCTTAAAATAGTAGAAGGGTTCTCTAATGACATCCATATGCAATTTGGCCTAGACAAATGCCGAATTATCAATATAGTGATAGTGAAAGCCAAAATACAGCAGGGGCCCTACGAAATGAGAGATGGCACCTCAATTGAATCCATGGAGGAGGGCCATACTTACAAATACCTTGGAATAAAGCAGGCTCAACGAATTGATCACTCCACCATGAAAAAGGACCTATCAACAGATTTCTATAGAAGGGTAAGACGACTGTTGAAAACTAAGATTAACAGTAAAAATCTGTTTCAGGCTATTAACACCTACGCGCGCTCAGTACTCAGTTACTCATTCGGAATAGTTAAATGGTGCAAGACTGACATTGAACAACTACAACGAAAAGTTCGAGTTCTACTAACAAAAGCTCAAAATCACCATCCAAAGAGCTCCGTCGAACGTACAACGTTGCCACGGTATGAAGGAGGAAGAGGATTGGCAGATATAGGGAAGTTACGTGATCAACAAATTTCCAATTTGCGTAATCATTTCCAGAAACTAGCAGAATTTTCTGATCTACACAGAGTCATATGTCAAGTTGATGACTCAACACCTCTGCGACTGACAGAACAAGTTCAAGTATACCACCAGACAACTGATCAGAAATTGCTCAAATGGAAAGAGAAGCCGCTTCATGGAAGGCATATAAATGACGTCAACCAAGATTATGTCGACAGTTCAGCGTCGAACTACTGGTTGATCTCTGGTCATATGTTTCCTGAAACGGAAGGCTTTATATTGGCAATCCAAGTTCAAGTAATTCCAACTAAGAACTATCTAAAGTACATCGTCAAAGACCCTTCTATCAACAACGGCAGATGCAGATATGGTTGCCAAACATCTGAATCTATCCAGCATATCACAGGAGGTTGCCAAGCGTACGCTGCAACTGAATACAAAGAACGACACGATGCTGTGGCAAAAATACTGCACCAGGAACTAGCGCTGAATCTCGAGCTATCACAGTCGGTAAGAACACCCTACTATATATACAAACCAGAATCTATTTTAGAAAATAACAACTACAAACTGTACTGGGACCGGACGATATTGACCGATCGGACTGTTGCTCACAATAGGCCAGATATAGTTTTGGTAGATAAAGTCTCTAGAAAAACAACCTTAATTGACATAGTAATCCCTAACAACAATAATATAAATATTAAGCAGGCTGAAAAAATAGCCAAATACAGGGATTTAGAATTTCAAATACAGAGACAATGGGACATGAACAATACTCGAACAGTACCAATTGTTTTGTCAACAACAGGAGTAGTCCCAAAACATCTATTAAAAAATTTGAAATACCTCGGTCTGGACGAACATCTTTACCAACTGATGCAAAAAGCCGTCCTGTTGGGAACAGGCCGGACGGTTAGAAAATTCATGGGGAACAACTGCAGCCACGACTCCAACCACGGGCCTGATAACCTGGCAAGGGCTCCCACAGAGCTAAACCCTTTTGATATGTAGTATATCTGGGGTTTAGTGAATTTTCCCCTAAGGGCACACTATGTGTGCCTTAGAGGGAGTGTGATGCCATACATTGTATGGTCAAGTCGATATATTTATTTCCTTTTGACAGTTATAAACCATATGGAAAAAGTCAGTTTTTTACATGGATACATGTTTCATAAAAGTACATACATTTGTGTAAAATTCTAAATATATAAATAAAATAAAGATATAAAACAGGAAACAGTGATTTTAATGCAGACTCATATGTTAATAAAGTCACTTATTTTATAAAATCACTTTTCAGTTAAAAATAATTTCAACTTGCGTTTAAATAAATGTCTAGTAGGAATCATTTTTAGTTCCACGGGAAGAGCATTATACATTCTAGGGGCCATGTGACTGGGAAAACGCTTTGTAATTTGAAGTTTTCCAAATGTAATAAAAAAATCATTTTGTCGTCTTGTATTAAAACTATATTGCTGTTTGTTTTTTACATACACGCAATCGTTGTTTGTAAATACTTGTAAACATAATTCTAATATGAGTAATGACGGAAATGTTAATACTCTTAGTTTCTTGAAAACGTCTCTACAAGAATCAAATTTTGACAGACCTTTCATTGATCTTAAAATCGTTTTTGGGCTATAAAAACATCATTAGCCGACGATGATAATCCCCAGAAAATAACACCGTATCGGAGTCTGCTTTCAACCTGTGCATAATAGAGCTTCAGCAATTGATCAGTCTCTAGTACATATCTTAGATTTCTTAGCTGATAGGAAATCGAATTTAACTTTGAAATCAAGTAATTACAGTGTGATTTTCAATTTAGATTGTGATCTATATGCCACCCAAGAAAGATAGTTTCATCTAAATTAGTTGAAATTATAGGAGATAGATTATTAACTTGAAATGACAACACATTACATTCTCGTTGATTATGATGAAATCTCAAAGCTTGTGTTTTTGAAGGGTTAAGATATAAATGATTAGCTGAAAACCATTCATTTAAAGAAAATAACGATTCATTACATTTATCTTGTAATAACGTGTCTGATGTATCAGATACGACTAATGAGGTATCATCAGCATGCATCGTGAAGCTTGCCGATATCGGAAGTAGATCTAGGTCGTTGATATAGATTAAATATATAAATATTGTTGTGAGCTGGACATCAATCATGTTGAAACCAGGTTCTTATAAACGCATCTTCAATTAGAGTAGCTCATAAAGCTGGCACAAACTGGTTTCGCAAGAGCGCTAGGTACCCTCTGTTCATTTAGGTTGTAGTCAAACAAATGGATTTCAGGAAATGATTAATAACTTTTTTATAGGGGTCTGATTAAAAAAGGTAGGTAATTCAATTACCAATGACCACCACGCCAAACTTGGTCTCTAGGCGTCTCTTCCACTTCGTGAGGCTTTTCCACAGCCCAAACATGAGTATTGTGCTTATTAAAAACTGCACAATTCGTAAACCTACTCTCATCGGACTACAAGACATGATTTACAGAATTGGATTTTCATTACACTTCCTAGTATATCACTCACAGAACTATTATGGGTTTGTATGGATGGTACTTTTATTTAAGTCTCTGTAACCTAGATTTTGACACACGAATTTCTCGTTTTACAGTTCTTAGTAATGCACGAGGGTTTCGTTGGGAGCTTGTAAAATGTTTCTGTAGCGATCTTCATTGTCAATATTTTATCGGCTAAGGATTGTTCGAAGGCCCCATAATTAATTAAATTAATTACGATTTTTCTCAATTGGGTTTTATGAATATGCCGTCGTTCGAGATACATCTCTAAATGACTTGCTGAGGTAATATGCTTCGAGAATTTGTGTGTCAGATTTATGATTTTAATGAGAGAAACGTCAAAGTTAAAGCCCTCCTTAAATGGAAAAAATGTGCTACTTATAAAAACAAATAAATCATGACGTCATTAGAAAAAAATAAGACCTAAATTTCCAAAATGTGATATTTCAATGATACTTTTTTACGCTCCGATATTTCCAAAACCATCTGACCGATCGTACATCTGAAGCCGGATATCGAATGTACTAAGATCTAAAACTTTCCCTATTTAACCTTTGTTGTAGGTAGAATAGAAGCCGAGGTACCTGTAAGCGAAAAGACGAATCTGGACCCATGGTATAAGTGCTTAAATTAGAGTAAACAAATTACTTTGGATTAATTCTTTGTAATGAAATTAGGCGCCAAGCATCCAAGTTCATGGGAACCAATTTATCTATATCTAATAGACAACAAATGTATCGACGTTCAATTAGTTGTGCCTCAACGAACGAATCTAGAGCCCCTATTTTTTTAATTTACGTTAATAACTTGCTAAATAACCATATAGATGGCGCTGTTGTGCCATACACTGAAGAATCTGCAATTTTTGCAATTACTTAACATTGCGGGATACACCCGAATTCGCACCTGAAACGGGTATCCACCTACCACTAGGCCACCAATTGCTCAGCTTCGTCTAATTCGGACGCGAGTTATAAGGATACATTTTTAGCATATTTCAACAAACCTATACGGAAATCTTAATAAAATGATTGAACTTGATAATTTCTACTTTTGAATTTGTTCCGTAAACGACAACTTAGATTAATAACCTGATAGGGACAAACTAATACTCTCCATTTTTTAAGAGATAAATTATGCAAAACTAATATTGCGATAAATTCACCTTCCGCCTGTTTAAGGTAGACGCAATAAACTAGTGTTTGACCATAAACTTTCCCTTAATTTGGAAAATTATCGAAGCTATGTAAAAAGCACATTTAAGAGGTTTTTTTTTCGACTTTTCATTGAAAACTAGTCTGATCGGGGGATTTTAAAAAACTGTTTTTTAGACCTTCTAATTCTTTCTTTACAAGTGGCCCATTGAAGATAACGCGATCCATTCAATACCTTCCACGATATACACAAAAAAACTAAAAATGTCTAATTTCTTAATATCATTATTGTTCAAAGAATAATACATAATGAACTGTTTTAATATTCTATGAATTGCCCTTTAGTGCGGAAAATTTGCTATATTTCTTTTGCATAATCATACCATTTTTTCTTTACTGAATGGGCTAATAGGCTAAAAGGGAAATAATACATTTGAAACCAAAGCAGTAAACCAATACTTATACAAAACTATGTAGGGGGTGTAGAAATACCCATCGTTTAATTAAAAAATAAAATGTTTGTTTAAAATCTCAAGTTTCGCAATGCATTTATTACAACTCACCTCATCAAAAAATATAACGGCGTGCCTGGGAGAAACATTATTGCAATGTCCGAATTTTTCCACATCCAAATCGTTGGCCGAACCTTTACCGATGTTTAAAACCCTATACCGCATGGCGACCGCTTCGGGAAATCTTGCCGAAACTGTCGGACGCAAACCCGTGTAACTGCCGTCGTGTCGGACTTCAGTCGGATCGACTTCCGTCGTTCTGATGTTATAGAAATGCTTGGAGACGACGGGACACACCATCGCCCTCGCACGTATCACAGGTTTCTGCTTGGTTTTCGGTTTCTTCGGGCTAGCAAATACCCTCGAAATTCTGTAAAAAATACGAAAATTTTTAATAAATAAATAGTGTCATAATATTTAATTTAAGCTACCCAAATAGGAACCCCACTAGAAATTAATCCTCTTCAATAAAAACTAATTTTGCGAATAAATAAACAGATAGTAAGAACAATTCGAATAAACATGCAGGCAAAGAGGTATTCCCAAACGTACGATTGCTGGTATAAAAACAAGTGTCGAGAAGTTGAAGTCTATTCCGGAATGAGATATTATACACGTTAGCAGCTTAGAATCTGAAATATTAAAAGGCTGACTTACAGGAGTTTCAGTAAATAGCAACGTAGCGATCATCTGACCGTTGTGAATCAGCGACATTGTTAAAAGTAAATATGTTATATGTGTGTGGTGGAACATATTGTGATTTATTTCCATATGAATAAAGGCAATCAATCATATTTGGTGTACAAATTTGTTTTTGAACCCACGGTGTTCGTACTAATAGTAATAAGTCATCATTTGCTTAATTATGTGGCAAAAATGCGAACAAGTCCGCAGTTAAGGGAGAGAACAATGAGACGGTGAAATGAAGACGTTGAGGTATTGAGTAAAATAACTATTGTGAAACTTTTTTGATAAAAAAACAAATTTTTTTGATAAATTGTCATTCGTTCTTTAACTGTTATGGTAATTCTAAAACCAAAATTTGAGTTTCATGTACGATTTTCTCAAGATGATATAAAAATGATTTGAAGAGTTCTTGTAATATTTTCAATAAAAAAATAGAAAATTTTAAATTATATTGAAAATTAAAAATAGGGAAAAATTAACCAATTTATTATGGGGATATTTATTTGTTTATAACAATTGTTTATTCTATAAATATTTTCAAAGTAAATAATTTCTTTCGAACTAGTAACAATGATTTTAAAAAATTGTAACTAAAGAAGTGTTGTCATAACAAATGCTTTTTTGGAACAACTTTTAAACATTGGGAATAAAAACTTAAAATACAGTTTTATATAGTTCTCAGTGATTATAAAATGAATTAATTGAAACATTAAAAACAAAATTTGATAGCTGTAGTATTTTTTTTTTTCGACTCCGATAAAGGAAAATCAAATTTAAACGGGGATTTTTTTATTAAACCCTTTGAAGAATGAACTGCAGAAGTAGAAATTGAGCGTTTTTAGTTTAAAAACCACAAGAGTTTTAACATAATTCCCAAATTGTAATAATTAGATTTACAAGAGAATAAGTAACTGACATATTGCAGATTACTACTCTGAGTATGATAATTTGAAGATAATGTTCCATCGTTTAATTGTTATAAAGAAACAGATTTATCATTAGAATAAAGTATTATCAAACAAAAAATGGCACTGGCACAAAGGCAATTTAATTTAAAATAAAAAACAACAAATCAAATACACATACAAGCTCTAAAGTAATCTAAACAGATATGAAATGTCAAAACTCAATATATGGTGGTGTAGCTGTATAAGTTGTTTCTCACTTAGTTATCATAAAGCTATAATTTCAATTTAAATTATAATAATAACTATAATTAATTTGTATGTAGTCTTTTTCTTCCACACCTAAAGATTAAACGCATTTTATTTGTTTTTGAATCAAAAAAGTTCTGTACCAACAATTTATTCTCCGCACCATGTGTTATTCATATAATCATTGAAATTTGGACTAAACCAGCATAAATGTATTAAAAACAATTTTCTAACAACTGTATCCTTTAGTGATTTACTAAAGTACATAAAGAAACGCATGTGATTGTCATTTTCAACTTCCAGTCATTTTATTTTCTCTACATTTGTATTCACAAACAGTATTTGGATATAGAAATTGGCCCTATTTTAAATATTTCTAAACAATTTTACCTGTCAATATCAGCAGGTGTGAGTAACTCGCTGGGCATCGGCATTTGGTGGAATTTCTCCCTAAACGCTGCAGAAAACAATGCTGTCGTAGTTGAGTTTGGATTATTTACTAATTGCTGTATCCTTTGATAAGCCAGAAAATTTATCAGACCACTGTCTAATTGCTTTAATTCTAATTCGACTGTAAAAGAAGATTTAAAAGATAATTTTAGTATAAATTCCAATTAATGTTTTAAAATAAGGAAATATAAAACTATTGTCTGAAAATTGCGTAATGTTTTAAATTTTCTTTTTACGATTATTGTTAGAAAAACACCTTGTAAAACATACCCGCAGGAACGTACTCTTAAATTTCTAAATACAGAAATAAAATGTAAATACTTTTTTAATGTTCTGTATGTATTCTGGATTATAATTAGAATGCTGGCTTATACACAGCATACAATATATGACAGACCCTTTATGTTCTCCCAAATTGTTTTCATCCTGCCGAAAAATATGATATTAGTAATTTTGTTTTTGCTAAAAGTAAGCTTTATCCTCAACATGCTTTCAAACGTCTATCTTTTCTTAAATATTTAAAAACATATTTAAAGTTACTCATAATATTTATTGTTATAAAATATTCTTTAATATCAGAAATATAGATAATTTGACAATTTGTATGAATAATCAAAAAAGTTGCTGACTTTGCACGCACGCATTTATCTCTAACAAGAACTTTTGAATCATCAATATACACATACAATGGTAAAACTTGATATACTTTACCTATATGTATTTTCAATAATTTAAATATTCCTATTAGAAAAAAAGTAAATTTTTCACTTCACTATGTCCTATGACAATAAGATCAGCAGTTCAACTGATATTTCCAATCATAGGCAACTAGATGGGTGTGACGTTTAATCTTGTCATTACAAAATGCTTAGCGGCAAATCAGATTATACAGGGTGATTTATAAGTCAAAGTTTGATCCACTTCACACTGGAGGTTTCTGGATATTATAGTGGTGACCATTATCAACCTTAATTGAAAGTTACCATTTCGTTAATTTTATTTATTAATTAGGTTCCAATTTCACGAAAGTGCTTTTAAATTGAGTGATAAAACAGTTTAAAAATGCTTGTTTCATTAAAAACATTAGAACATAAAATATTATATTTCGAGGAGCTATATTTTGGTTACAGGTTTGTGTTGATATTATATTACATTGTTTAAAAAAAACTATAAATAATTATATTTTCCTATAGTAAGTGCCGCTTTCAGCTTTATGAAATATCGAAGTTTGAGTACCTGTAATTAAAATGTAATAAATTTTAATTTTGTACCTGATACATTTTAGACTTCTTTAATAGCACTAATCTTTCCCGACTTAATGTTGCTCCTCTTCTTCTCCACTTCAAGGCATAATTATTCAGCCTTCATTGAAGTCATTTGCTCGACTTTAATTTAGTTGTTTATATAATATATGTTCGGTTCTTATATGGTCATTTCTTATTTGGTTTCTAAGGATGCCTTTAGTTTTTCTTAAAATTCGATTTCTGTTCTTTGTATTCTTTATGCAACGTTTATCGTCCAACTTTCACTGCCTTAAGTTATTAAAGGAACATTATTTTGTTGTCGCCTAACGTCTTACAATTTTTTGTTTTTGACCACTGACTCTACTTTTTACACCAATACTTCTGATATTTATTCTATTCTTATTTGTATTTCCAGAGTTTCGGAGCGTTTAATAGATCCTTATAGAATCTGGAGTTTCAGTATTTGCTTTCTTTCCGTTATTTTGAAGTTTCCTTCCGTTAATGAAATTATTGTTTCCGTTCTTCCAATGCGTTCTAGATGCTGTGGTTTTGTTAAATGACATGCAAATTAACATATTCCACGAAAAATGAGGTCATACCTAGAGTTTGAGACCTTTGGATTTTTAAATATACACTTCTTGTTCTTAGGTCTGGTGTTATTTACCAAAAGGCCATAAAAATAAATTGCCGGTCCAAGGAGTGATAATGGCATCCCAAAGAGCGTTGTTGTTTTTTGTTATCTTCTTTCTCCATTCATCATTTCCGCCTCTAATTCTGCCTCGTAATCAATAAATGGTTGGTTCTTTTTCTGTACATATAACCTTTTAATGGTTACCACATTGCCATTCTGTAAATAATCTTCCATTTCGTAAGATTTTCTTTTCATATCATATTAAGTAGATTTTTGTTGGCATGATCTACTCCACCCATTTATTGGTCGTAAAAGACAATTCTTCTTCTTCTCGTGTGCCCTGACAATTTATAAAGGCGTATTATACAAAAATGAGACTTTTATACAGTTTGTTAACGCTGTTCGGAAGGTTTTTTTTGACTGTTCTTAATGTACATATTGCAGCAATTTTTATATCTTAAAGTCACTCGACAGGAAATAACTCTTTCTATTTCAGGAATGGTTAAACACACATATTTGCTAACAAAGTGGTCAACAACTTAATCTAAAGATTTAATTTAATTTGTACATTTCATTCCAAGCAGGAGAAATTTTAGTTTCTTTCGATATTACTGCTATAATTTCTAATATTCCATACACAGATTTTTGAAATATTTGCCAGAAGTTTTTTTTATGGTCAAAAAAAAAACAATTTTATTTATTCAAATCATTGTGTATGAGTTAGGATTGTTTTCAGTTTGTACACAGGCACCATAGGTAAACTGAATGAGCCTCCATTATAACACCAAGAAACTATGAGTTCAAATCTAATTACTGTAATTTAAAATATTATTGAGAAACAATTTATATTTTGGGGAGATAAAAAAAGTATAGACTTTCAATCATTATGATAAGTTAATAATTTCAAGCAATTCGACTGTTATAAAAACATAATAACTCAGTTGAAATTCCACAATAATGAATAACTACCCAATTCCAAACATCCCATTATGCTGTTTTGGCATACTCTCTAGTTTGGAAATAAAGTAAACCTGAAAATGTGTTCTAATAAGATGTTAAAAACACTGAATTAAATAGGGCGGGTACACTGGTCATTAATATACATATAAAGATATAAATTCTGTGAAAATTGTACATAAAAGATGTTTCAATTTACTCTAGACTATAGCAACTTACCTGTCGAAAAAGACTTAGTGATTATTAAGCTTATTAATTAAAGACACATAGATGTACCTTAGTTTTGAGCAAGTGGTCCATTCCAATTTGGTGTTACAACTTTAGTTTCACACGCAAACATTAAATGACTGTATTTAACCCATAATCTTTCAAATTGTATATAAACATCTATTATTATTTCGCCTAGACATAAACGTATAAGTTATAAAAATCGTTTCTTAAGGTTAGTTATTTTATTCAACTGTTCCCTTTCAAAAAACTCGATTGTTCAAAGTAATAACTAAAAAGAAAATAACTTGTAATAATCATAATGTAAAATTGATTAAAAATCAATTAAAGTGGCGATCTATTATACTTCAGTATACAGGGTATTACAGCAAAGTTACAGGGGACATTGCATGAAACATTTCGTATATAAATGCATCATTGGCAATAGGGCGTATGGCCATGGAATACTTTCTAGAAAAATGTATTGTTAACTCATTGATTCTAAAAGACTACTATCTCCATTTATCAACTTACTTCCAGTAATTGAAAAAATTATTGAAATTTTAGTATATGAGCAGTTAGTGGAATATCTAAACAATAATAAGTTGTTGTTTGTCTGCCAATCTGGATTCAGGCATAATCATTAGACTGAGTCTGCATGCCAATTAGTATGTAATAAATGGAAAAAGGACATTGATGACGGCAATATTGTAGTTAGTGTTTTCGTAGATTTGAAAAGGGCATTCGAAACTATTAATAGGAAAAACTGTTGTCAAAATGTGAGGCTTACGGAATAAAAGGTGGAGTGCTTAAATGGGTGGCAAATTACCTTAGTGATAGGAAACAGAAAACAAAATTAGATGGTAGCTGTTCAGATGAAATCCGAACAAACTATGCAGTTCCTCAAGGCAGTGTACTAGGGCCGCTACTCTTCATTTTATATATAAATGATCTGCATTACTATCTCAAACATTCATTTATCAATCTTTTGTTGCTGATGATACATTAATTTCAGTCTCTGGTAAAAACTATAACAGCGTGGTTGAAGTCATGAATGAAGAGTTAAACATTCTTAACGGTTGGCTTATGACCAATAAACTGAAACTGAATGCTGAAAAAACCAAGTGTATGATACTGGGAAGCAAAATCAACTGCACTAGATTTAGCAAAGGGAATTTTTCAATATTGACTAACAATTCAGTAATTTCCTATGTCAATGAGATAAAATATGTCGGTATTATATTTGACCCACAACTAAATTTCAACAGGCATATAGACTTTTTATGTAACAAAATAGGTAAAAAAGTTGGATACTTTTACAGAATTTGTAGAAACTTGTCCTTATGGTGTAGGAAAATAGTATACAACACAATAATATTTCCACATTTTAACTACTGCATGTCAATATTACTCTCCTGCTCATCAGAACAAATTCATCGTTTGCAGCTACTACAGAATAAAGCAATGCGGATTGTACTCCGGTGTAGCAGGTCAACTGCAATAAACTATATGCTACTAAAACTTAAATTTTTAAATGTTAATCAGTTGATTCTGGAATCGGCTTTATTGCTCATTTTTTAAATTATAAATAAAAGTGCTCCTTCTTACCTGCAAGATTATCTTATTAAAAGGTCAGATATGCTTGATTACAATTTAAGATTCAATGATCAATTCTATATACAAGTCTTCAATACAAGTTGTATGGAAAAAACACTGTTCATTCGAGGGCTTAAAATATATAACGAGTTTCCACTTACAGTTAAGACATCACATAATATAAAAAGTTTTAAATCTAATCTAAGAAAAATGTATTTTAATTTATAGGTTATTATTGTTTATTCTGTTGATTGTCATATTTACTGAAGTATGTATGTACAGATTGTTATGTAGTAGTTTTTTAAGCTAAATAAAGTTCTATTCTATCCATTTTTTTATTGACACAATACAAAAAAACATGTGTGAATCTGTCAGTACAACAATATACGTTGCATCACTATCCCCAGCAGTTACTCTTGGGACCTTCATGGGTATGAAACGACTAGCGATTTGATGCAACCCTACACGAAAAATCCAAAGGAGTTAGATCAGGATCCACTGCCCCAGAAGTGAGGTGATCCTGCACAGTATGAGTAAAATGATACAAGCCACATTCTATTCAATATACTCATATAAACGTTTGCATTGTACAATTAATTATCCATGCATTGTGAGAATTGTGATCGTCCTATATGTGACTGTTTTGACAATCAAATCACCCCTTGGTACATCATCGGTAAATAAACAAATCGAACCAACACCCGTGGTTTGATCTTGCTCATCTAGTGAATATTTTGTAAAGTACTGTTCGTGAAGGACTCGCTACACCGTTTGTTGAGCAGCATTCATTCGAAGCGCTATTACAAGCATGCTGGTGGTAGGTAGTTCATTAATTTGATTATAAACTTCTTCTTCAAAAGACACACTGCAAGCCTTTGGGGGTCCGCTTCTTCCTTCTGCCTTATAAGCCTTAACCAACGATAAATTGACGCAAATGTTGCTCGGTCGAAAATTCAGAAGGTATGTTTTACATCTCATTACATCATAAATAAAATTCATGTTGACACACTCTTCAAACGTAAAGTCGATAATCTATCATAACTTAGCTGCGATCTACAAAAAATCAATTTTTAAAACCATAGTTTGAACATTTCTTGATAAGGGTGAAAATGAGTTTGTTTTGTATCATTTTAAATAAAAAAGTTGGGTTGTTTTTACAGCAAGAAATGTTCAACCCAATATAACCTAAAACCTTCTCAAGCTTGACAACACCTTTTTAGAACACCCTGTCTAAGAAATCACAGGATAGGGAGTAGATGTTATTTTAGAACGTTGCCAATTTATTGCTTTATATATGTATATGGATTTTTGTATGAGATTTAGATGTAACACTTTAAACAGGTATTAAATTGCCTCAGTAGATTTCATCTATTTGTCATTTATACTTGTAACAATTGACAGTATCAATAATATTATATAGTATTGCATTGCTTATTGAATAAATATAGATAGATATAAAAACAGACCACTTACTCTCTGGTGAACATCTTGTAACCATATCTGATATGAAATTGTGCTCCTTCTTGATGAGATCTCTCTCGAAATAGCCCCCATTTAACACCTCCGTTTTCACGTAACCGTTAACGGGTGGAATCGACGATATCACTCGCCAATCCGCCGATTCAGAGTACTCGCTACCTTCCTGATGATAATGTTCGCTAGCTTCATACTTTTTACTTCTATTTGGGTAGTAATCACAATTATTCCAGTCACTACTGTTACTGCCACATGTCACTTCTTCCCGGTCCTCGGAATCCTCGAAATGATTCGAATTGTCATCATCCACGTCGACAGCTTCGGGTTTCATTATTGGTTCTTGGGCATCAACTAACTGCTACAGATGATATCGCGTTAGAGACTGTTTTATTTATGTAACCAATAAAAGATGTTCATGCAATATATTAGCAGGCTTAAAGTGAGGAAAGATTCCCTTTTCTGAGTTTCACTACATTTAAAATTAATATAATTGTTAATAATTGTCAAAGTAGGAAAAAGTTCGAAGGAATATATTACTACATCGGGGATACCCAAAGGAAGGCACTCTCGGACTGTTTTTTGCTGTTTCAACAATAATTGCAGCAGGACCTGTTATCAAATGGTTCAGTAAACAAGATGTCACTTACTATCAAGAAATGTATGGTTGGAACTTCTTATATGAAAAGTTAAATTTAATTGAAGATTATATTGTTGGTGGTATCATCATTAAAAGAAAAACAGCAGTAAAAAAACTAAGTGTTAATTTTCAAATGTACTTTAATCAGCCGTATAATCACATAACTGACAGAGATAAGAAGTTCTAGGGTATGTGACACATAATAATAAAAAATTACAAATAAACAAAATGATAAAAATATGGAATGCTCTTGCAGAGGTAGTTCCAAAGAGGGGGATGGGGATGGGGAGTTCGTGAATGGATCTGCTCCTGTGCTCTAAAGAGACTTCATGTAGATTATGCATATGCTATATGGTCACCAACTGCCGACTCCAAAATAGTGAAAATAGTTCCGAAGAGATTCTTAAGATACTTACTTGTACCCAAGAAAAAAACAATGCACACATCCTTAGGTGGAATTATACAGATTTATATAGAATCATTCAAACCAGATTAAATATAAGAAGGCAGGTATTGTATGTCTACTAAATAGTAAATAACTGCAAATATAACAATAGTACAATCAATTTTATAAGCTTTGGAGGAACACAGATCAGGCTTAGAGCATTAACAAGTAACAACAAGGCTCTCGTAATTTCCTTTTTCAAACCAACAAGACATTTTGCTAGGATGTGTCATGTGTCTATATAAACAGTAATTGTTTTATTTAAATTAGTAACAAACTAATATTATTGTTTATCTGTTTACTAAGTTTTCTTTACAGCTTAATTTTCTATTTAATTGTAATTCTTTTTCACTTTTTCTTATTCAGTTATGTCTGTTTGAAAGTGCATTATGCCTTTATGTTATGTTGTCATCCCAACGTTTGAGTGGTAGGCTTAGACTTCTCCTCTTAGTGTTGATTTTTCTGTGGTTGTTGCAACTACTCTGCTTTCTTATATGATACTCTTTTTCTATTAAGTACCTTTTTAATTATTTTCTACAAGTTGCATTTTCTCCTTGTTCAATCTCTCAACATATTAATTTTTGTTAGTCATAGTAATGTCATTTAGCTCTGACATTTTTATCTGTAAATAATAATATAACCTACGTTCCATATCTATTCTTACAAGTAATTAGTGTGTAACCTGTGAAATACATTTTAAAAGTTAAACCAAATTTGTTTGAAATTTTATTAACTTAATAGGTTGCGGTAAAGATGTTAAGTGCAGCTGTACCTAGGACAGGACTAAAAATATCAAACAGAAATGTCGTTTTTGAATTTTGTTAACTGATGAAAATAATTATTATACAGCTCTATCTTTGAAATACATATATGAATATAAGAAGACAAACAACCACTAAGGTACATGCATTCATAAAAAAGAAAAACATACCAACAATTAGTAAATAATCTACTCCAAAAGTTCAACCTTCCCAGATCTAATTAAAATTATATCAATTGCTAAAGACAGAAGCAAATATACTAAAAAAACACTCATAAATCAGAGGATTCGATTACTTACGAAATTCAAGAAACAGTTAAAGCAAGAGGTATACTGTACAAGATTAAGAGAAAAAATACAACAAAGAAGTTGCAAGGAAATTTGCCAAAAATAAGGTGATTGATGAAGAAACAAATTACAATAACAGTTGCCAACAACAGATCTCGATATTTGGTTCCTACTACTGAAGCAGATATACTGCAAGTAATAAAGTATTTAAAATGGAAAACTGCACCAGGACATGACAATATTATTACTGAAGACCTAATCAACAAGAACTCCCAAAGTACATTACTTACCTTGCCCACAAGATGCTAGAGACTGGAATACTCCCTTAGGCACCGAAAGTATTATCGAAAGTACTACCAATATTCACCACAAGCATACATAACAGTAAAATTTCTGAAAAGTTGCTAAAAAGAAGGCTAGATGCCTTTAAAAAAGAACAGCAAGATATTTTTCACTATACTTGTGAAGCAGTAACAAACTATGTAAATGTTGTCCAATAGGAGATTGACAAGGGACGTATTTTATTAGTGTTTCTGTGGATTATTCCAAGGCATTTGATACAATTAGTCCTACAACAATACTTACGAAGCTAGAGCATTTTGGAGTGAGAACGGTTCCCAATCAGGTTATAAAAGCATACCTAGAAACCAGAACCCAATGTGCACAGTATTACAAGGAGTACCCCAAGGTTCGGTACTAGAATCCCTTCTGCATAACTCATATGTCCAGGACTACGAAGTTCTACCTCTATATGGCCAGCACTACTCATATGCAGATGATACTGTCTTGGGCTACTGAGGAAATGACATAAATTACTTATGATGATAATAAATGCAGATCTAAAAACTCCCCACTACTGGACTCAGCTCTTTGTCAACACAGATAAAACGGTCTAAATCAATTGTATATAAGTAAGAAACATATTCAATGTAAGAATAAGACACTTACCCAGGTATCAGAGATATACTACTTTGGATTACGGCTGGATAAAAACTAACGTGGCAAAAACGTCTTGATAATGTAAAATCAAAGACAATATATCATATAGTGT
This sequence comes from Octodonta nipae, assembly GCA_034190945.1. Taxonomy (NCBI): domain Eukaryota; kingdom Metazoa; phylum Arthropoda; class Insecta; order Coleoptera; family Chrysomelidae; genus Octodonta; species Octodonta nipae. The sequence goes on along the minus strand of CM067216.1, from coordinate 61,797,558 downwards.
TCTAAGAAGGTGTGGTGAATACCAAATTCAGTTTGCATTTATTAAGACTAGGTTGGAGTATTTAATAACAATACAATTATTAAATCTATATCAAATGCGAAAACAGCACAATGCATAGTGATATACCAAACAATAAACAACATCCAAAAATCTAATACAATTCTCCAAGTTAGAAATGAGACACACAACTAAACACTTGACAAGCAGAGATCTCCAAATAAATCAGCAAAGAAGCAACTCTGCCAAGACTAGTCCAGTCAACACAAATCTCCAGAAGAAATCAAATCAGATACAAGGATACACCTATCTTAAGAGAAAACTAAAAACAATTATAAAATAAAAAGTGATATTTTAATGTAATTCTTTGTAATTATAATTATACGCCAATCAGCGAGCTCGGTCGTTAACTCGGCGAACGTTCGATTGGAGTAGAATTTCTCAAACCGTTGGAATCGTTGGCACCTGGCTACTATCAACAAGCCTATTATCTCCCAAAAGCGAAGGAGATGATGTGACACAAGCATTGGAAAAAATAGCAAATGTCCTAAAAACCACCTCACAGACTGTTCTAGGATACAGATCTAACAATAAAAAGCAAAGATGGATTACCAATGAAACTCTACAACTCGTGGATGAACGTAGAAAAGCCAAAAATAACAAGGACAAATACAGAAACCTGCTCAGGCAGATAAGGTCGAAAATCAGGATTGCCAAAAACGAATGGCTCAAACAAAGAGTGCAGTGAAATAGAACTAAACGGTGACGAAAAACACAAAATAACTGGACCTTCTATTACGAAAGAAGCGATTGAAAAGGCTATACAAATTACGAAAAATTCAATAAAAAAGCCGCTGGATCGGATGAGATCCCATCCGAAATACTCAAACTTCTAGACGAGAGAGACATTGCAGTCCTTCTCAAGTTGTTTAACCAAATATACGACACTGGACACTATCCGGAGCAATGGTTATCTTCGACTCTTATCCCACTACCAAAGATCAGCGGACGAAAATGCGAGAACACAGACTGATTAGTCTCATGAGCCATTCCCTAAAAATATTTCTGAGAATAATACATCGGAGACTCTATAAACATTGTGAGGATTGCCTTAAGTGACTTACAGTTTGGATTCAGACAAATGTTAGACACCAGGGAAGCGCTAGTAGCGACGCAGGTATTAGTACAGACCAGCGAAAGAACGTATGTCTATGTTTTATAGACTACGAAAAAGCTTTCGATAGGGTTCAACACCATAAACTTATGCAGCTTCTCAGGAGACTTGATTTAGACCAGAAAGACATTCGATGTATCGAAAACTTATACTAGCACCAGTCAGCCCGGGTTAGATTAGCAAACGGCCTAACCAACCAAATCTGTATCCGTAGAGGAGTCCTTACTCTCGCCACTCTTGTTCAATATATACTCAGAGGCCCTCTTTAAGGAATCGGACAGGGAAATTAAGTGTAGAACGAATAAGCCAGAGGCGCATTACTGAAATTTAAAAAAGTCTTCACCTGTAGCGATTTCGACCTTGATCTTAGATTGAGATTGGTGGAATGCTACGTCTGGTCGGTGCTATTATATGGTGCCGAGAGTTGGACACTAAAAACAAATGATATAAACAAATTGGAAGTCCTCGAAATGTGGATATACCACAGAATACTTAAGACACCATGGACGACCAAAATAAAAAATGAGGACGTGCTCAGACGAATTAACAAAGAACGAGAACTCTTCAAGATTATAAAAAAAAGACTGCATACCTAGGTCACATCATGTGTAATCATAAGTACCAGCTCCTACAGTTAATTATCGAGGGCAAGATCGAGGGCAGAAGAGGGTTAGGACAGAAAAAATGTCGTGGCTGTGGAATATAAGACAGTGGACAGGCATGCGTGACATACAGACGTTGATCCACACAGCCAGAGATAGGGAAACCATGGAAAATGTGGTCGCTAACATCCTTTACCGGATAAGCAGAGAAGAAGTATAAGTAACAAACAATTGAATTTGAAAAAAATAAAAAAAATAATACTAATTTATTAATTATTTTATTATTATTAGGGACTTTTTGTTAGGGGAAATATAATTTTTTCTGACTAGTTTATTTTTGAGTTGGCAGCACCGGCAGATGGTTAATGCCTATTTTATACGTTTTCTCACGAAGTTGTACATCTGTTTCGGTAATAACTAAATATTTTCTCGATAGTTAACAAGCAGCAAGAATACAAAAAGATATTGCAAAATTAATAAAACATGTTAAAGAAAGGCTACCTTTAGGAGACAAATGTAAGTATTATAACAGGGAATTAAACAAAAAAATGGAAGACATTGACACAGAAAATAAGAGTTTAAGTAATTTTTAACTATTAACAAACAACAAAAAGAAAGAGGATGAAAATGATGACAGAAATTACATAGCCCATGTCAATTACATTAGAGCTACAACTGACAGAATAGGGACAATTCTACATAACCAAAACATTCGGATAACATACAAACCAAAGATAACAATTGGAAAATTGCTTGGGAACCAAAAGAGGAAAGAGCAATTAGATAACCATAGAGTTTAAAGCAGATGATGCGGTGACTCCCCAAAGCAAACAGACGTATATCGGTTCGCAGGGATGATCATAAAGTAAACAAAGAATAAACAGACCACCTGCACGTTTATTCCGACATGAACAAGAAACAAGGCATAAACAGACTTTAATAGTTGCAAAAAAACTGGCCAACATCCACAACTACAAAATTGGAACCATTAGATAAGCTATTGGGATTGAGACGCTCGGAACCCTCAATAAAAAAGACGAAGCTTTAAAATTATCACCTTTTTAGAAATCAGTAGTAATAAGTAGTAATATCACATTAATAGTGCAAAAAAGCAACAATAAACCTGAATAATCAGATTAGCGAAATTACCGACGAAATCCATAAACTCCATCAATTATCAAAAACCAATAACTGAGAGGAAACACCTATGAGATTTAATATTAATGAGGGGACAAATTTAGATACAGGACAAAAAATTCTTCAGTGACTTTTGGAAATAGTTTACAATGGTCTTATTTTGTCTTATAAACAAGAAAATTGTTAATAAAAGCATGCTTACATAATACATGAACATTCCCTAATAAAAAACATATATACTCCTTGTCGTAAATTTCTGATCAGCCGTGGGACTCTGATGAATAGAAAAGTATTGTAGAATCGAAAAATGACGTCATTTTGTCGTCATAAGGCATAACCGTCGTATAACGAGTTATAAGTGCGAACATTTCTAAAGTGACATCACTTTTCGATTCTACAAAAGTTTTCTATTGATCGGAGGCCAGGTTTCTCAGATTTTAATAACTTCATTTTTCAACTTCTGTTCTTTTACCAATTACAAGAAATTGTCTACTAACCTCAGCTTGTTTCCTCTTAGTGACAGATTCCAGTCTAAGAACATCACGCAATTTTGGCAGTAAACTAACGGGTTTTTGGTAGTGATATTTCACCATCTCTGGCACCTGAACTGTCTGCCGTCGAGGCAGGCGCGTTTTGATCCTGAACGGTGGATTTTTCCTGTGTACTTTTCGGAAAAACTCGAGTTTGATTGCATCTTGATCGACAAATCCGGTGAATTTATCCCACAATTTGACACGTTCTGTTGCAGAAATTGACGTCAAGAGTTTCGTATCCTATAAGAATAATAATTAAATTTGAAACAGGTGAAAAAAAATTATGTGATTCTCCACAAATTAGAAAAAAGTTATAACATCTCGTCAATGAAGTAATACCTACCAACCAATGTTCGACGTGTTGTGGGCACATCCACCTACCGGAAGGCGGTGAAGTCAAAGGAGGATTGAGGCAGTCCATGTGATAAAACAATTCGCAGAAATCACAGGAAATCAAGGGCGCTGCCCGGCAAGACTTGCGACACTCGGCGCATTTTTTAGCGGGCAGAGGAATTATGCCACCTGGTCCTTTTTCGTGATCTCTTATTTTTGTGCTTTTTCTTCCGATTTTTGAGTATGGTATTTCAACTAAAATAAATGTTTATAGCATTACTAATTTTCAATATGACTGAATTATTATAATATCTACTTCTTTTTACTCCCAAACTGAACACTTGTAAAGAACATTTTAATAAACATTTTAATAATTTAAAGAGGTTGAATATCCCTGGCGAGAGATAAGAGTTCACAATAGGTTCGTTCCTTCAGCCTAGATAACCGATACACAACGGTCGCACAAGAAAAATAGCGTTCCTTCAAAACAATAACCGTTTAGTGAACGGTTCAGTTTCGTGTTCCAAGTGACACGGCGATTGATTCGCAATCAGTTAATGTACGGTAATTTCGATCACCGACTTCAGGGTAGAATCGGTGGTGCAGCCACCGACTGGTACATGGATCGAGTTGCGCAATACACGGTTCATGTACCGATGCATTAAGCAATTGCCGATCAGTCGAAAATCGGTTGAAGGAACGAACCTTATTAATACACTTTGAGAACATTGCTTCCATGAGAAATAAAGGGATTAAGATTGATAAGAAATTAACGAAAATCGTATTTAATATTAGACAAACTGGTTTACTAATATTAAACAGGCCTATCTGTGGTTGTAAAAAACCATTAGTGCAAAGGGAATAATTTTTAGACCTCTTGTGTCGCAAAATAAATTTTGTCGATTTTTCATAATCAGCCTTGTAGGAACTAGCAGAAAATTTACCAATTTGCTGTTTATTAGTGAATTTACTCATTTAGATTGAATTTAATGAGATATTGAAACAATTACATACTACATATTTATTTGAATGTGCTTACAAAAAATGGGAAGGAAGGATGTAAAAATGAATATTGTAAAACTGTCAAACGTATAATTTCTATTTTACATGCCATTAAAATCTTACTGAAAACGCGGTTAGAACCAGATCTTGAAATGTTTGGTTTTTTTAATATACAGGTTTTCTTCTAAAGTGTGGTGTTATTTTGCAACATAAAATATTTAAAAAAGTAAATTAGTATTTTTATATTTCTAATAAATTGATTAACCATATGAGTGTAGCCAACAAAATCCAAAAAGACAACATAAATGTTTTTCAAGGTTTTTAAATGAAAGTGTTTTAGTACTGAATTTACCATTCAAATTTCAATTTGACATTTTTTATGTAGCCATGAGAACTGTGCTTTGGGGTGTATTTCACAAGTCATCTATTCATTAGTGCAAACAAAACACATCCATTTAAATTGATGAAGGGTTCCAAAACTCTTAAAAAAAAAACGACCCCGCACAAATTATCTTATGGCTTTGGTTTCTCCTCAAATTACCTGGCCTTGTACACCAGTCAATAGAGATATAAATAATAATTTATAAGTCATAACTGAAATAATTTTAATAGCAAGCTCGGAGAAGTAAATTATTTGAACCTTAAAAAACACAAAAAATAGGGGATGTTTTCGTTTTTTGCTTATAGTGTAAAAAGTAATGATCTGTTCATAATGCCGTCAATAGAAAAATTGTAGAGAATCGGAAAATCTTCAATATGAATGTTTATAAATTTTGATAGCAGCATTTTTCATAAAGAAAAGCTGGAAAAATTGATGTAAAGTGAGTGATTTTAAAAACTTGAGATTAATAACGCTGAAGATCGATATAGTTTGTTAAGTAGATCTCGCAAAATTGCAATTTAAATAATTTGTAGAAATATTTTGCAGGACATATCGTATTTACAACGATAGTTCGATAGCGATATGCAAAATATATTTTGAAAGCTTATAAAATGCACTTCACTTCGTATATCTTGAATTTTTGTGTAGTGCCGTAAAATCTATTTACACTGATTTTGAAATTTCGCTTGAACGATGGACCCGCCGATGTTTTTACAGTGGCGGATACAGTCAGTCATTTGACTAATATCAGTAAACTGTATACAGGTAATCATTAACTAGATAAACCAATGAAAAAATAGACCAATATAAGCAGGTAATAGTTATGTAAATAAAAACATTATAAACTGCTGAGAAAAAACATATAATCATACAATTTATCATAATTTGCATCTTGTGCCCCCACCTTAATAAAATTCTAGATCCGTCCATGTGCCTTGACAGCTTTTGTCGCAGATTCGTACATTTAATGCAATGTTTACTATTAATATAAACCAATTTCTCGGCATTATAGCAAAAAACCAAGATAGACAAATTGAAGTGAATGTGCAAAATAGCTCCCTAAATTATTTAAATTCGAATTGTTCAAAAACTACTTATTCAATAGTTTCCATTGTGAGTCTATATAAACTTAATATCGTAAACTATCATTTTGACGATGCGTAATATTCCAGTATTAGTTACCAGAAAGTTATAAATTTTTGAAAAAAATCCACTCTTGACCAGTTTTTCTGAGTTTACTCAGTAAAAAATGATCCAATCAGGATGTATAAACACTTAATAAAAAGGATTTCTTATTCTCTACAACTTTCCTGTAGACAACATTACGATTCATCCATTATTTTTTATTATCTATATATAAATAGGCAAAGACAAAACGGTTAGGTACCATTTTCTGCTCTGGCTCTTTACCGATTTTCTTTATTTTTGTTTTGTTTAGTAGCAATTGACGACCTTCAGTGCAGAATACTTACATTTTTTTATATTGCTTCATTCATAAAATAAAATAAAAAGTTCATAATTTACGTCCAGTGTCAATGCCAAACAGTGCCGCCAGATTGCTTGGAGAGAAAATCGTAATGGTTTGACTCGAAAAACGAACTAAATTAAACCAAAATCTGAGAAAATTTGAAAAGTTTCGAAAGTTATTCCACGCTATTCAGATCTCACGCATAAAAATGTATATTATATGATAATAACCATTTATTTGGCATTCGCAAGTTTGAAACTTTCATTTCTTTCTAAATATGATTTTTCAACTAAAATTAGAACTGTGTATTGTGTGGCAACTGATCAATATGTTTCCGATAATATTTTATTATTTTAACATTATGCTTTTAATTTATATTTATTTTAAAGTCTAATAGTTTCATACAATTTAATTAAGATTATAAAGCTGATGAATATGAAAACAATTAGTGAGATTTCAGATAAATTGTTAGATCTGACATCATGGCAATAGGTAAATTAGTTAGTTAGTTCTCGGCCATCTTCGTTTTAACGAGTTTGATTATTTTGAATTCAGTTTGACACATCATAACATTGTAAGCCGTTAGGTTAATATATTATTTCAATTCAATGTGAGATTTATCAATGTATTATTTGAAAATTTTCAATTTCAATACACTTACAAAAATTGAGAACATAAAAAGTATTATTTAACATATTAACAGCAGGTGCATTGTATTTATATTTTTGATATAATACAGGAATAGTCATCGCTAACTTTGTATATTATATTGAAATTGTTGAGATTATACATAGTGTACTTTAAGGTGTACTAATCTGTAAGTACTTCTGTATAGAAGATCTTTATACTGCATGTTGATAGTTACTTATGAGTTGTTTTCTTGCATTTTCTTCTTAAAAATTGTAATCGTAATTGTGAAATATCTGAATAACCCGTAAAGCATTTTGGAAAAACAAAGTTTAAAAATATTATATTTAATATTAATTTATTATTTGATATAGCATTCCTGCAAAATCCTGCCTCTTAATACAGGGTGAATGAGTTTTAGCTAAAATGAACATATTGACATTTTAAATGTGTATTTTATTAAAAATCTATATATAAATACGCAAATGCAAAAGAGTTCGGTACCATTTCCTTCTGTTTGTGAACTAATTTTCTTGAGTTTTTTAATTGCTAACTGACGGCCTTTAGTGTTATTAATAAAAAAATGGAAACTTACGGCCAACATTTTCCGTCAATAACAGTTATTGCCCCATCTATTCCATAATAGCTGTACTAGCGGCATTAAACTGTTCATCGCTAGAGGACAAAATTATTTCATTTATTTTGTAATAATTCAAATCAAGGCTTTTTATAAATTCTTGATTTTTATTGACGTTTTGAATTCTCGAAGTATATTTGTATTGTTAATTTAGTCAATAATAGTATGATGTCATGAAAATTTGTATATTCTTTCTTAATCAGGAACAGAACGTTATTTGATTTTGCCTATTGAATATGCCTTAGCGTCGTACATGTACATTAACTGGAAGCGTAAGTCAACGAAACTGAAATTATTATCCTTTACGAAATATTTTTTTACTTAAATATAATGGTAGTGAACTATTTTGTATAAATTCACAAAAAGTGTATAATAGTAGAAAAAAATGGAAATATTCAAACTCATTTAGGTATATTATCTTCAAATTTTTAACAATGATTTTGGTCTAATTTCATATTTTGCGGGTTGTTATTATTTAAATCGCTTACTTCTACGAGTTTGCTGTTAAAATCGTAGCAATAATTATCTATAAACTGTTACTGACGTGATGATATATAAGAGAATTGCTGTTGAATTTTATGTCCGAAAAAGAGTTAAATTTTGCTCTATAAACTGGTGTATAAACTGGTCATGATGACCTGATAGCCTTAAAATGAACAGTTTTTTGAGATATCAAGGTGATAAGAAGTGACAATAGACCGTTTTCTTAATATCCATGAATTATATTAAGTTGAAAAGTGTGGAAAATTTATTAACTTCCAAGTGATCTTTAGGACATTTCAAGATGAAATATATTTTCAAACAGATTTGTGCAAATTAGGAATATGCTGAAAACTCTGCATGTTAATAATATAATAACTTAGGAATTAGGTAATATAAAACATGAGGAAAGCCATCAAATTTTAAAGTCTGAATTTGGTTCACTCCCTTTCAGTGTGTTTATGTATGTGTGGAGGTGTTTGTGTATGTTTTTACTTTAGTTTTTATCTTAGTATTGAAAAGAATTTATGTTACACATATGGGTTGGTTATAAACAATAGGGATCTGGAAAATAAACAGTTGACTGTGTCACATAGTTGTTAGGGTTCTGTAATGGTCATCTGTTTCAGCTTCTTTATTTGTTCTGAGTAAGACATGCATTCATTAGGTGCAAATTGGTAGTACACATGAGCAGTAATATACAAGGATTTTATGCAAATTATCCTGCACTGAGAATAAAAACTAAAACAAACAAAAAATAAAAGAAAAATGCTTTTTAAATATGGTTTTCTGTAACAACCAAAATCTGAAAAATTGTATTAAAAAATAACAAAAAAAGATGTACCAAGAATTTCTATGCACTACTAAATCTACTGTTTTTGTCAGCACCTCTTCAAGATGCCTGCCTGCACCTATACAAGATATCCTGCATATCCTTCAATAATACCATAAAACCATTCTAAAGTCTTAGAATGCCTACTGTGCAGGTCATTCTCACTCTAAGAGATAATCTGTATGTCAAAACACCTTTAAGATTCGCCGCCAGAACCAATCACTCCTGTTCTGAAAATAAGTTTAACCTTGAAGGTCATTTGCAACCCATCTCATAACCTACAACTTGATTTTCTAGAAGTTTACTGAAAGAGGTCATAACTTTTAATGTTAATATGACTCCTGGATATTGAGAAATAGTCAGTCTTATTAACCCCAATATCTCAAAAACTGTTCATTTTTAGACTTTGATCCTATGGAATCTTTTGATTAGGATAGATAATTTGAACAAAAATCAAAATCCATAATGTTTGTGTGGGGTCCTTGTGATATATTCTATTACCTTTATCAGTTCCAGGAAATATACAAGGTACACTCATACTCCTTGGCAACTCGAATTGTTTGGGATTCATGGCATTTGCTGCTTCTATAAGCATTTCCATTGGATTCATAGTTTTTGGCTTTTTAACAGCTACTTTGCTGTTAGATGAAGAAGAACTGGTACCAGAAACTGGAGTACTATTTGACCTTTTGTTCCGCAAAGATGGTGTCTGAGGCTGTTTTTTTGCATATATGCAAGCATGGCACAGCCATTCACCTTTGGGGATGTCTTGTTCTTCAAGTGGGGGGTCACTGAAAAGCAGATATTTATATTAATCTCAAAAAAAGTGCTGAGTTTTATAATAAATGTATTGATAAGTTTGCACATCTTTCAACTGTATTTCTGATTATGAGGTATTTTGCTTTCATTTGCTTTAGCACCATATTTAATAATCAGGCAAAGATAATTTTGAAAAAATATTAATATAATCTATTGGATCTGTTAGTTAGTTAAACCTTTTATCACTCATATATGAATGTGGTGTGCATCCTAAATTGTTTTTCCTTCATAATTTTTTGAGAGAGGGAGTATGAAAGCAGACATACCAGAGGTAAACAGAAAAACTTGAATACCTGATATATGATTTGTACTGCCAGTATACATGTCATTATTTTTTTGTAATTGAGTCACATCAACCACACAATGCATCAGATATATATGAAATAGATCATTCAATTCTGAAAAAAACATTGGCTGATGATCAGCTAAATGAATTTTAAATGGAAGAGCTACATAATAAAAAAAACAACTAATCACCCTCACTTAATATTATGACTTCATTGATAACTACTGTCTTCCCAGTAAGAGAAATAAGAATCTAATTACAGATCAAAAAATAGACTTGGTTAAGATCAAAATTTCTGACTGATGGTACCTGATGGGCTACTTGTATAATGCTAAGCTATACAACAAAAAGGCAAGTAATAAAGAGGAAAGTATTTAGTGCCAACACTATGTGTTTGCATCTAACAAAATTATTACATTTACAAATAACAACAAAACCCCTACTTTTCCTTGTTTTAAATATGTACATAAATAAAAAAGTGTGATTACATTTTTTCTTAAAAAGGCTCTTGTTCAGTAAATTGCATATGGTTGCCACTAGCCAAAATATAACCTTTCAGAATGACTAAAGTTTAGTGGCCGTATTATAGAAATAAATAAACCAACCTCTAAAAATACAAGGTCTTATTTATATCTAGTACCTTTATGATAATTTTTCTACAGTGTTTATTATTTTCTTTGTCTAGGAGTGTTGAGTAATAAATATATTTCCATGAACCATTATTTATATTTTTTAGATTGTGTTTGACAGATTTAAATAATGAAGATAAAAACACAACTTTTTAATTACTGGTCAAAATAATTTGATCAAGTGCGAGTTGGACTCCCATACTAAGGGTTCCGTACCACTTTCAAAATTCCCTTGATTTTTATAAGAATACATGTATTTAGTTTTCTAATTTGGCATCTAAAAATTAACATTAGAGTTTTATTTTACTAATAAACTTTCAGGGAAGCCTTTTATAATATACTGTCTGAATTTTGAGCCTCTATAGACTGGAAGATAAAGGGCAAAATAGGTCAAGTTTTAAATTATAAATTATTAAATCTGTTTTTGAAATTATTTTAAAATACAAATAAAATATATTTTTCAAAATTTAAATAGTGTAGTTTCTAAAATGGGAATTAAGTCAATGTTTAATATATTTGCTAATATCTTTTAAACAAATGATTTAAAAATATGATAAATTTGTAATTCACATAATGAGGCTTTTATTTATATTTTTAAAATTGAATTTTTATTTTCCATTTAATTGTATAATTTGTCCCTAAAGTAACTATGGAGGTTTTCTAATATTTTTTCTTATAAATTTCAAGTGAGCCCCAGTACCCCTAATTATTTTCAAAATTTTAGGTAGTATGGTTTCCGAAATAAAGCAAGAAATGAGAATTTTTTATATCTCTATGTTAATATCTTGTAAACAATTAATTTAAAAAAAAACATATATTTGTATTCCCCTTCATTTGATATATTGCATGATGTGTTAAAAAAATATTTTGTATTTTCCGTTTAATTCATTAATTTTGCCCCCAAATTATTAATTAATAATATTAGGGATTTCTTTGTATTTATCCTGTAAACAAAAAAAAATTAGGTCTTATAGTTTGAGGAATAAAGGCGGGAATGGGTAATTTTTTTAATAGATTTTAAAATATTTGTTTAAAAAAATATATTTGTATTGGTCTTAATGAGTCCTGTGATTTGATATATTACATGATCCATTAGAAACAAGTTTAATTTTTTATTTTCCATTTAATTCTATAATTTGCCCCCACCAATGAGTACTAGGGGTTTCTCTTTATTTTTCCAGTAAAGTTGAGGTGAGATGCTATACCTCTATTTTTTTTTCAAAATTTTACAGCTTATGGTTTCGGAGATAAGGGGGGGGGGAATGGGTAAATTTTTTAATATTTTTGTTAATTCATATTCTAATAAGAACTATAGAACATATCGTCTTCTGTCTAAATTCCCAGACAAAAGTCATCTTTCAACACATAAGCACAAAAATATATAAAAAAATATACATACCTGCAAGAATATAGTAACAAACTTAATAATAATAATAATCTCAACATAAGAAAATTGTCTTTCAGGCCTATCAAGCTATCTCAGCATGTAGCACACTATGTGTAAAGCCATTGCAGAGATATTTTTTTGGTAAATTGAAGTTTTAAATATAAATTGAAGTTTTAAATATAAATTGAAGAAAAATTAATATGTATGCCATCATCTCCTATTGTAAGATTGATAACTGTTGGTTAGGAAGTGAAATATATATTTTTTAACAAAGTAAAACATAATGTTTTTCAGGAAATCAGAAAAATAAATTCAATAATCCAAGACATTAATTAGTCACATAAACTTGTCACACAAATCTCTATTTATCATGAAATTGAAAAATGGAGATTTGTGTGAAAAGTTTATGTCACTGTAATGTTTTGGATTTCTGAATTTATTTTTCTAATTTCTGTATTTTATGTTGTTAATTTACTGTAACCCCCTTGTAACATCTTCAACATGGAGGGTGCAGTGGAAGACCCTCATATTTCCCTTATATAATGAATAGTTAATTTACAGAAAACAAAAGCTTGAAGAAATAATGTAGTTGAAATGTCAGTAACCTCTTAAATATATATGGTATAGCATTTCAATGAATTCTAATTAGATTATGAATATAACTAGAAAATACTGTTTTTTTGTTATAAAATTTCCAACAATAAAAATTATATCATAATCTAGAAGAACAAAAAAAGAAATGTATATATTGATTGTTAAAATAGTTTTTTGTAATATTTTTTACAAATTAATGAAAATTTATCCTTAAAAAAATAAAAATAAATACTCACTGACATCCCAGATGAAAACTTGAGGGGCATTTATCACAACATATCAGGTCACCACCTTCCCCACAAGCATCACAACTATCATGGTTATGACCTTTTCCTGGTCTCTTGAAATATGGATGTTCAGAAATTGTATTTTTTCCTTTTTCTTTATCATCATCACCTTCTGGTGGTGCAATCAAGGCTTGGATTTGCTGCAATTTAATAACAAAAGTGTATTGTCTTACCTTAACAAACCATTAAAACTGGGGTAACATATCAATACCCGAAAAGGTCTTAACCTTTGAAATGAATATGTATGATTATTTCACATATTCCACAGAATTATTGTAAAACATCAATGAAATCAATGAATATGTATAAGCAATATCCTACAATACAACCATGAGTTGCTCTACCATGCAAGCTGATTGCCTCCATTTTCTAGCCTCATTTTTGACCAAAATCTAAAAATTTTCTACTTACATCCATAAGACCTCCAGATGTATCTAGATCGTATTCTATTTTGGACATTGTGAAACGTCGAAATCGTCGTTGGCTTTTCCTACTCGAATTATACCAAATAATAGGACAAAATCTTAAATAGGCTCATAATTTTTCAACTCACTCCTTTTCAATTACTAAATATAACAACATAAATAGCTACTATAAAAATATTTACAACTTAGAAATAAATATTTCACAATTTAAAAAATATCTGAAACTATCTTTGAGTATTTTTTTCTTATATTCCACAGTAGTCTTCATAATTCATTTATTTACAAAAAAAAGTGTTTGACGTTTAGCTTTTGCTTTTAGTCGATCACGAAACGTTAGGGCCACCAAACCACAGATCAAACAAAAAGAACAACAAACTATACACAGAATATGAAATTCAATCGGATATTGAGTATACAGGTATGTACAGGTATTATACGTAGAGTGAATTAGGTATGGACGTTACTGTGGCTGTTTTCCAATTACCAGAGCACAAAGTGAATTTGTGCCGCACTGTGCTCAATTGTGCGCTAATTGGAAAACAGCGATCATATTTATGTATTATAAAATTTGAAATAATAACAATACAATGTTGGTTTATCGCAGTTCCCAATAGAGTGAAATAGTCTCTTTCCCTCACTATTGCCCTTGGCACGATATTAGTGCATTACAGCCGTGAGACTCTGAGGAATAGAAAAGTATGGTAAAATCGAAAAATGACGTCATTTTGTCGTCATAAGGCATAACCGTCGTATAACGATGATACGAGTTATGAGTGCGAACATTTCTAAAGTGACGTCACTTTTCGATTCAACAAAAGTTTTCTATTGATCGGAGTCCAGGGCCAGGCTACTTCCAGAAGGTGTACTCTCTAAGATTATTAACTACCCTGATAAATATGGAGTGGCATTATGTCTCTCTCTAGTGCTGCGACCAAGTCACTTGGCTGACACGATTCAGATTTTTTTTTCTCTTAGAGCCTGTACCTTCTAGATATAGGCTGTTTTCCAATTACCAGAGCACAAAGTGATTTTGTGTCGCACAGTGCGGCAATTTGGGGGCGTTAATTGGAACATGGTTTTTTTAAAACCAACCGGTAGAGTACACTGATCACCATAAGGTTAAAAGTGTATTACTCATAGATTGTCAATTGACGTTTATGTGTACGTAAATTATTTACAGAATAATTCAATAATTACTATTTTCCAATTACTAGAGCACAAAGTGTTTTTGTGTCGCCCTGTACCGTAATTTTCGGGCCTTAATTGGAAAATACTTCATGTTTTATGATAAAGTTTTATGTTTACTTAGTAAACTTACATAAAACATCCCAAAGGCACAGTTATTTCTTGTGCTCTGTTGTGTGAGACAGTACTGTAATTGGAACACTCAGTGCTAGCACTGTGCCGCAGCGATAGGCTGTTTTCCAATTACCAGAGCACAAAGTGATTTTGTGCCGCACAGTGCGGCAATTTTAGGACGTTAATTGGAAGATGTTTTTTTAAAACCAACCGGTAGAGTACACTGATCACCATAAGGTTAAAAGTGTATTACTCATAGATTATCAATTGACGTTTATGTGTACGTAAATTATTTACAGAATAATTCAATTCCAATTATTAGAGCCTAAAGTGTTTTTGTGTCACCCTGTATCGTAATTTTCGGGCGTTATTTGGAACATACTTCATGTTTTATGATAAAGTTTTATGTTGACTTGGTAAACCTACATAAAACATCCCAAAGGCACAGTTATTTCTTGTGCTCATTTGTGCGAGCCAGTGCTGTAATTGGAACACTCAGTACTAGCACTGTGCCGCACTGTGCTGAATTGTGCGCTAATTGGAAAACAGCGATAGCATGTCATGCACAAATGTCGTGGTAAGACTAAAGAAAGAGAGGGCAATAGTGACGGCAACAGGCTATTTCACTCGGTTGGGAGCTGGTTTCAATTATGGAGTGTAGAGTAAAAGGAGGACAAACTTATATGGGAATAAAACGGACGGTTTCAATTAAGAAAGTTCAAGAAATGACCAGAATGGCGCAAGTGTGACCACAGGGTATTTTAGGAAGTTAGGAATTGTCAACGGATTGAAACACACAAATCCTGCATTTAGAAGTGAAGCAGCTGAAAAAGTGGAATGATGAAATTATTAGTGAAGATCGTAAATAAAACGTAGAAAATCTGTTATGTAAACTTCTCTTTGTAAATGGTTGTTTCCGTTTTTAGTAATCTCTGCAAGTGATATGAGTTTATAGTAGGGGTTTTTGCGTATGGACTGTTAAGTAAAAGGAGGACACACTCTGTGTATTAAAAAGTGTCCACAAAAGGGTATCAATTTGGGGGCGCCACTGGGACGACGCGGTAATTTGTTCGTAGAATAATACTTAAAAGACAATTGGAAATTCTAACCTATACATTTTACAAATTACAACAGCAGATTATAATATGTTTTTTTTATAATGAAAAGTAAGTATTTCTAAAAATAAATGCTGTAAAGTTTTTATTTACTTGTTATAAATGTAGTATTATTGACATGATTAAATTGAAAATTATTTTGTTAGTTATATTCATGATACAAGAAATATAATATATTAATTATATCATGAGTTATATTCCCACAAAATATTCTATCCATATGATCTGCGAAATAAACCTACCAAAAATGTGTGGGTAAATAAGAAAAGATGGTTTTGTTACATGCCTGAGAGCTAACATTAAAACCAAAAACTGACAAGATTGGTTAATTATTAATAGGAAAGAAGAGTTTATGCAGTTAGAACAGAACCTGTCAAGAATTTTTTTTGAAAATGTGTTGTTAAGTAAGTACACATCCAAAAATGCAAATTTAAACATCATAGTTAAACAACCAGATTTAAAATGATTGGTAAAATTTGTATTTAATAGTAATAAATGTATTCAGTCAATGAAATACATTGTACATCGATAAAAATGACTTGCAAGCAAAATTTTATTTGTACATTTTTTTAGGAGTCAAGATAAATATCCTACACAAATTAAACTCTGACGAACCCATTATTATATAATTACTGAACTGATTATGGCATTGTCCATCGAGAACTTCAACAAACTTCTGAAGATATTTTTCCAGGGCCATTCACCAGGCGTACCTTTGCAAATATTTAAAATAGACGTACAGCAGAAAGATGCCAAAAATAGTCATTTAATTGTAGTTAATGGAGACAAGAAAAAATATATGGAAAACCAGTGTGTGAAAATGTTAGAATCATTGAAAAAGAAACTATTCTAACATAAAATGCAAGTGAAATTTGTTCCATAATGATAACAGAAGAGATAACTTAATTATAGCAGTTTATTCAGTGATGAAAAGAATTGTTAATTACCTTTTATCCAGAGAAAGGTGAACAAGGAACTAGAAACTCCAACTTTTTAAAATAAATATGTAATATGAACACAAGAATGTAAAAATAAATAATTTTTATTTACATCTAATTCACCAACATCTATTTGTTAATAAGTATAAAAATATTTCAGATATACAAATTTTTCCCATGTTTAACAGTTTCAAAAAGTTTTATAAGAAAATAACAATTATAAAATCACTCCGTTTTATAAAAAGTCAAAACTGGGGCACATGCTTATTAATTTATATCACAATTAACACACTATAAACTCATCACTTGCAAGATTACAAACAACGGAGACAACCATTTACAAAGAGAAGTTCACATAACAGATTTTCTACGTTTATTTTACGATTTTTACTAATAATTTTACATCATTCTCACTTTTTCAGCCGCTTCACTTCTAAATGTAGGATTTGTGTATTTCAATCCGTTGACAATTAACTTCATAACTGTTCATAACATTCATATATGGAGTGTTGAGTAAAAGGAGGACACACTCTGTGTATCAAAGGCTGTTTTCCAGTTAGCAGAGCACAAGTGATTTTGTGCCGCACAGTGCGGTAATTTTTAGGACGTTAATTGGAACATGGTTGTTTTAGAACCAACCGGTAGAGTACACTGATCACCATAAGGTTAAAAGTATATTACTCATAAGTTATCAATTTACGGTTATGTGTGCGTAAATTATTTACAGAATAATTCAATAATGGTTGTTTTCCAATTACTACAGCACAAAGTGTTTTTCTGTCGCCCTGTACCCTAATTTTCGGGCGTTAATTGGAACATACTTCATGTTTTATCATAAAGTTTTATGTTTACTTGGTAAACCTACATAAAACATCCCAAAGGCACAGTTATTTCTTGTGCTCATTTGTGCGAGCCAGTGCTGTAATTGGAACACTCAGTGCTAGCACTGTGCCGCACTGTGCTCAATTGTGCGCTAATTGGAAAACAGGGAAAGTGTCCACAAAAGGGTATCAATTTGAGGGCGCTACTGGGACGACGGGGTAATTTGTTCGTAGAATAACATTTAAAAGACAATTGAAAATTCTAACCTATACATTTTACAAACTACAACAGCAGATTATAATATGTTTTTTTTATAATGAAAAGTAAGTATTTCTAAAAATAAATGCTGTAAAGTTTTTATTTACTTGTTATAAATGTAGTATGTAGCATGTATTGACATGATTAAATTGAAAATTATTTTCAGTTAGTTATATTCCCACAAGATATTCTCTCCATATGATCTGCGAAATAAACCAACGAAAAATATGTGGGTAAATAAGAAAAGATGGTTTTGTTACATGCCTGAGAGCTAACATTAAAACCAAAAACTGACGCTCAAGATTGGTTAATTATTAATAGGAAAGAAGAGTTTATGCTGTTAGAACAGAACCTATCAAGAATTTTTTTGAAAATGTGTTGTAAAGTAAGTACACATCCAAAAATTGCCAATTTAAACATCATAGTTAAACAACCAGATTTAAAATGATTGGTAAAATTTGTATTTAATATTAATAAATGTATTCAGTTAATGAAATACATTGTACATAGATAAAAATGACTTGCAAGCAAAATTTTATTTGTACATTTTTTTAGGAGTCAAGATAAATATCCTACAGAAATTAAACTCTGAAAAACCCATTATTATATAATTACTAAACTGATTATGGCATTGTCCATCGAGAACTTCAACAAACTTCTGAAGATATTTTTCCAGGGCCATTCACCAGGAGTACCTTTGGAAATATTTAAAATAGACCTACACCAGAAAGATGCCAAAAATAGTCATTTAATTGTAATTAATGGAGACAAGAAAAAATATATGGATAACCAGTGTGTGAAAATGTTAGAATCATTGAAAAAAAACTATTTTAGCATAAAATGCAATTGAAATTTGTTCCATAATTATAACAGAAGAGATAACTTAATTATAGCAGTTACCTTTTATCCAGAGAAAGGTGAACAATGAACTAGAAACACCAACTTTTCAAAATAAATATGTAATATGAACACACAAATGTAAAAATAAATAATTTTTATTTAAATCTAATTCACCAACATCTCTTTGTTAATAAGTATAAAAATATTACAAATATACAAATTTTTCCCAATGTTTAACTGTTTCAAAAAGTTTTATAAAATAACAATTACAAAATCACTCCGTTTTATAAAAAGTCAAAACTGGGGCACACGCTTATTAATTTATATCACAATTAACACACTATAAACTCATCACTTGCAGAGATTACAAAAAACGGAGACAACCATTTACAAAGAGAAGTTCACATAACAGATTTTCTACGTTTTATTTACGATTTTTACTAATAATTTTACATCATTTTCACTTTTTCAGCCGCTTCACTTCTAAATGTAGGATTTGTGTATTTCAATCCGTTGACAATTAACTTCATAACATACCCTGTGGTCACACTTGCGCCATTCTGGTCATTTCTTGAACTTCTTATTTGAAACCGTCCGCTGGACACTTTTTCAGTTTTATTCCCATATAAGTTTGTCCTCCTTTCACTCTACACTCCATACATTCATACATACACTTGCGCCAATCTGGTCATTTCTTGAACTTCTTATTTGAAACCGTCCGCTGGACACTTTTTCAGTTTTATTCCCATATAAGTTTGTCCTCCTTTCACTCTACACTCCATATTTTTGCGGAAGCCGTTCTGAATCGATTCAGAATCGGTTCATTATTTTTAGTTCTATTTTTGTTCTGTCCCTAAATCGGATCACCGGAGTTCACTTGTGTTTTGTTTCATGTCATCTGTAAAAATCATTTTGTTGCTAATTTCTATGAGTTAAACGGTGCGCATGAACAATCTATAAATTTTTCGGAATTGAAAATATGTCCCGAATTTAAATTTTCAAATATATAGAAATTCCTTTTCAGTCAGCATTATTGTAAAATATTCGGATTATTTAATTTTTATATATTTGTCTAGAAATTTAACTTTAATGACTTCACAAAAGGGTATATAGACTATAATTATAGCTAAAAAAAGCTTTTAAAAATTACTGACCCTATAAATATTACTACCCTGAAAGTAGCCGACATCCGACAAAAAATCTGAGTATATTTTACTATTTGTTATACAGTATTTAACAAGGTACATATGGTGTAAAATTAAATTTTTTGCAAATGTAATGAAATGCACATCTTTATTTTGATAAAATCTAAATATTTATTTCTTTAAAATTTTTATTTTTGCATTTATTTCAAAAATATTAGGTGTTAAATTTATAGGTTCAATTTTTTTTTTTCGATATTTGTTATACAATATTTAGCAAAGCTACAAGGGCTGTAAAATAAAACTTTTTGCAAATGTAATAAAATGCACATCTTTATTTTCATAAAATCTAAATATGCATTTCTTTAAAATTTTGATTTTGGCATTTATTTCGAAAATATTTTGTGTTAAATTTTTAGGTTCATTTTTTTCGGTATTTGTTAAACAATATTCAGCAAGCTACATGGGCTGTAAAATTAAACTTTTTGTAAATGTAATGAAATGTAACTTTATTTTGATAAAATGTAAATTTCTTTAAAATTGCAATGTTTCATTTCTTTCAAAAAATATTCTATTTCACATTTTCAAGTATCCGACATTCAAATGAGCAAGTGCATGGGCTTTCAAACTTTCATTTTGAAAATTAACGAAATGCACCTGTTTAATTTCATAAAGTCTAAATGTGCATTTATACGTTTTTTATATCACAATTACATATAAAATAATCCATGCCAAATTCTAACATTCGGTAATATTTGGTAAGCTTCTATATCGGCTTAAAATTGCAATTGTTTTTGCCCCATTTCACATTCACTTAAAAATATGCTATATTAAATTCTGATATAACTGCATTTTGATGTTAAGGAAAATACTTATCTGGACTAAAATTTATTCTCAATGAAAATTACCCCACCTCTTTATTTAATCTTTATGTGCATTGGTATATAATTTTATATCATTTATAAATTAGTTTGTAAACAGTTGTTAGAATAGAATAGAATAGAATAGAATAGACATTCAATAAAAAAGTTCTGAAAATGTAAGATATACAAGCTAGTGCTTGATATATCTACGGTCTTTATTAAAAATTAAAATCCTCTCTATTTAGAAAATTTTAAATTCTATTATTTAAAAAAATAATTTATAGAAAAGGATATTTTCACCCAATGAACAGTATTTTAGAGGAAAACATTTTTTAAAAAATTAACGGACTTCCAAGTATAACTAAAAAGTTGAAAAAATTATAACGAAATAAATTCTAGACAGTAAACAACACATTCAATGTGGTTAGGTCCCTACACACAAAGTAAAAAATTTAAACATAAAATGTGCTCATTCTGTACAAATTAATAACCTACCTATCTAGTATATTTTTTATTTATGTTACAGAAATTAAACTCTGAAAAACCCATTATTATAATTATAAACGATTTGGCATTTCCATCGAGAACTTCAACAAACTTCTGAAGATATTTTTCCAGGGCCATCACCAGGAGTACTTTGGAAATATTTAAAATAACCTCAGCAGAAAGATGCCAAAAATAGTCATTTAATTGTAATTAATGGAACAAGAAAAAATATATGGATAACCAGTGTGTGAAAATGTTAGAATCATTGAAAAAAAACTATTTTAGCATAAAATGCAATTGAATTTGTTCCATAATGATAACAGAAGGATAACTTAATTATAGCAGTTACCTTTTATCCAGAGAAAGGTGAACAATGAATAGAAACACCAACTTTTCAAAATAAATATGTAATATGAACACACAAATGTAAAAATAAATAATTTTATTTAAATCTAATTCACCAAACTATTTGTTTGTATAAAAAAACAAAAACAAATTTTTATGTTTAATGTTTCAAAAGACCTCTTATTAATTTTTCACAATTAACACACTTAAACTCATACTTGCAAGATTACAAAAAACGGAGACAACCATTTACAAAGAGAAGTTCACATAACAGATTTTCTACGTTTTATTTACGATTTTTACTAATACTTTTTGAAATTTCACATTCACTTAAAAATATGCTATATTAAATTCTGATATAACTGCATTTTGATGTTAAGGAAAATACTTATCTGGACTAAAATTTCATTTACTTCAACTGAAAATTACCCCAACCTCTTTATTCTAATCTTTATGTGCATTGGTATATAATTTTATATGCATTTATAAATTAGTTTGTAAACAGTTGTTAGAATAGAATAGAATAGAATAGAATTCCAATTAAAAAAGTTCTGAAAATGTAATGATATACAAAGCTAGTAGCTTGATATATCTACGTGTCTTTATTAAAAATTATAATCCTCTCTATTTAGAAAATTTTAAATTCTATTATTTAAAAAAATAATTTATAGAAAAGGATATTTTCACCCAATGAACAGTATTTTAGAGGAAAACATTTTTTAAAAAATGTAACGGACTTCCAAGTATAACTAAAAAGTTGAAAATAATTATAACGAAATATAATTCTAGACAGTAAACAACACATTCAATGTGGTTAGGTCCCTACACACAAAGTAAAAAATTTAAACATTAAAATGTGCTCATTCTGTACAAATTAATAACCTACCTATCTAGTATATTTTTTATTTATGTTAAACCAGTCAACAACATATTTGAAGTTACTTAACTTGCAGCAAATCATAGAAGATTATAATACATTTCAATGATTTAATTTTGGTCAGTTCTGTCAATTAATTTGAAAATTGATTATTTTTGTATTTATTATGACACTTCTAGTACCTATATTATATACTTCTAAAAATCCATCAGTTCTCATCACTAAACAAACTGTAGTCCAATATCTTCGTTAATTAAAAATATTATTTATGAAAAAATACTATTTTAAGTTCTAACAGGAATTAGTAATAAAACTGGAACAATTTTATTTCTTCTACATTAATTAAAAATAATTTACTGAAGTAATTTTGGCCATTTCCACTTATCTCCAACTCACGAAGTATAGCTCCAACTGCTAAATTCAAATTCAAACGAAAGCTGAGCTAAACATACTTCGATAGACTTCGGAGAGCCGAGTGGGTTAGAAATCAGGTCGCAGGGCATAAATTTTAGAGCTTTTACGTATATATGCTCTAAGGTATAATCGAACTAAAAATCCTTGCTTCAGAGCAAGAACCATTTGAATCGATTCAGAACGAATAACTGCTTACCGCGAACACCGAACTCAAGACTACTGTAACTCAGATCACAAAATTTTATAACAATAGATTTGGTTCACAATACAATTCTACGTTGCTATTGTTACCGGCTGTTATCCTCTATAGGACGATGTTTTATTTGGGATTCGTTCACTTAGTTCTAAATCGGTTCATTTTCAGTAATTTTGTTCCGCGAACGGCGTTTTCAGAAAATTACGGTAATATTAGCTGTTTTCGCGGTAACGATCCGTTATCGATCCAGGATTGAGCGCTTGCGCACACTCATTCTCGGCGTTCGTGGTAACAGAATTTCGAATTCCAGATGGGAAATCCAGTGTTCGCGGAGCTCAAAGGATGCATCTTGGATCGATTCAGGAGGAGTGAAATGAATCCGCTGACGTGAGGAAGAACGAAGAGTTCGAACATGCGCATTTTGAGTATTTTTTAAACACTTTTATATTTCTGTGACTTTGAAGCTTTATACCAAAGTACAGAAACGTTGAATTTGGAATCCATTCCTCTTTGTATGATCTGTAATCGATTCGACTAATTGTATTCATATTTGTCGGATTGTTTGATATGTGTTAGCTAGCTTGTGTCTTGTGTTAACAACCTCTTTTATTTAAAGTAATAGTTGCGTTGTATATAAATACAAAATCTGCTTTTTCGAATTAAGTACTACTACAGTGTCGTTGTATTACAGTTCTAAAATTGTTCGTGGTGCAGAGGAGTCTAGTACGTGTTCGTAACTGCACTTGCGCATAAAGCAGATCCGGGATTCTTCACGCATCCATTCTGGATGCATCCTGAATCGACACCGCGAAAACAGCTATTGCCGTTGAACCGTTTCAGAACTGTTACCGAGAAAACCCCTAGTGTGTTAATTGTGATATAAATTAATAAGCATGTGCCCCAGTTTTGACTTTTTATAAAATGGAGTGATTTTATAATTGTTATCTTGTTATAAAACTTTTTGAAACAGTTAAACATTGGAAAAAATTTGTATATTTGTAATATTTTTATACTTATTAACAAACAGATGTTGGTGAATTAGATGTAAATAAAAATTATTTATTTTTACATTCTTGTGTTCATATTACATATTTATTTTGAAAAGTGTCCATTTACAAAGTTGGTGTTTCTAGTTCCATGTTCACCTCTCTCTGGATAAAAGGTAAATAACAATTCTTTTCACCACTGAATAAACTGCTATAATTAAGTTATCTATTCTGTTATTATTATGGAACAAATTTTATTCTAGAATAGTTTCTTTTTCAAGGATTCTAACATTTTCACACTAGTTTTCCATATATTTTTTCTTGTCTAATTGGACAAAAAACTCCATTAACTACAATTAAATGACTATTTTTGGCAACTTTCTGCTGTAGTTGAATTTTAAATATTACCAAAGATACGCCTGGTGAATGCCCCTGGAAAAATATCTTCAGAAGTTTATTGAAGTTCTCGAGTTTATGAACAATGCCATAATCAGTTTAGTAATTATATAATAATGGGTTCTTAGAGTTTAATTTATGTAGGATATTTATCTTGAAATTTGCAAATAAAATTTTGCTTGTAAGTCATTTTTATCTATGTACAAGGTATTTCATTGACTTAACACTTTATTAATGTTAAATATAAATCTGGTTGTTGAACTGTTATGGTTAAATTTGCATTTTTTGGATGTGAATTTCTTCACATTAACCTAATTTTATCCACTTCGTAGAAAACTGACTTAAATACAAGGGTACTCATTTTACTACACGTAGGTTTGTTCGTAGAAAACATTTTTACGAACACTCATATTAATGTAATTGTTTAAAAATAGTTTTAATAAAAAAATGGAAAGGTGTTGTGCTGTTCATGATTGCCTAGTGGCTCGAAAGGCTGGGTATATTCAAAGTTCCGAAAGTGAGTAACCTAAAAATAATATTAAACATCAGTGTTGTTAATAAATATTGTATTGTATACACTAGTGTATTTGTCAAATCCTTTTATTTATAACTAATACGATTAATAAATAATATATTTGTGTCCTATTATCCTACTCAAACCTCCATAGTTTCAATGAATAGTTTGAGGAGGATTAAAGACCTGGAACGCAACCGCATGAGGTGGCGCACTGCATACAAGGGTACATTTTTTTCGAGCAGTTGTCAGACCATTGGCATGTAAATACAATGGTTTTTTGCTGGAAAAAAATGACAGAACTTGAGACTTACCCACTAGAAATTTTCGAATATGAAAAGACCTATGGCCGCCACATATACAAAATTCCAGTGATATGTAGGTTGTCATATCACTGACAAAATTCTTATGCATGGCGGCCATTGTACCCTTATATGCAGTGGCGCCATCATACGGTTAACGTTCCGTGAATCTCCCTCATACGCCGTGTTTTCCAATTAGCGCACAATTGAGCACAGTGCGGCACAGTGCAGGCACCGAGTGTTCCAATTACAGCACTAGCTCGCACAAATGAGCACAAGAAATAACTGTGCCTTTGGGATGTTTTATGTAGGTTTACCAAGTAAACATAAAACTTTATCATAAAACATGAAGTATGATCCAATTAACGCCCGAAAATTACGCTACAGGGCGTCACAAAAAAACTTTGATCTCTTATAATTGGAATTGAATTATTCTGTAAATAATTTACTTACACATAAACGTCAATTGATAACCTATAAGTAATACACTTTTAACCTTATGGTGATTAGTGTACTCTACCGGTTGGTTTTAAAACAACCATGTTCCAATTAACGTCCTAAAAATTGCCGCACTGTGCGGTACAAAATCACTTGTGCTCTGCTAACTGGAAAACAGCCACGATCAGCATGTTGTTCATTGGTTGCTTCCATCCACCAAGTGAAATAGCCTGTTACTGGCTATCTCTTGAAGGTCAAATGCTCTACATTTTTCTTGGGGCCTAAAGTACTCTATTAGCATGTAAGTATTACCTCTATGGGAAATTCACATTTTCAGATTTTTGACTTTTGAAGTTTGCAGTAGTGTTATTTTTATCTTGTATGATCTGTGGTGGTATTCATTAGAGAACAATTTACGTCAATGTTGTCACTTATCAGTCAAGTTTGAGAATAAAAATCTCAAAATTTCGTTGTTTCACTGAAATTTTAATAACAGCAAAAATTTTTCCAGCATTAATGCCACGTAAAATTATAACAAAAATATTGGACTACGATTTTCATCAGTAATAATGGCCAGAGATTACGATCATTTATTTAAATTACTTATAATAGGGGACAGTGGTGAGTACAAAATCAAAACTGTGGGCGGGGTAAAATTCCAATTTATCTAAACAAAATTTCATTAATAAATATTTTTGTTTATAGTAGAAGCTTATTATTGCTGAAATGTTTAGATTAATTGGTTGGATTGATGCAACAAATGTTTTTTTATAATGTTTTTAGGTGTCGGAAAAAGTTCTCTGTTGTTGAGATTTTCAGATAACACTTTCACAGGAAGCTACATTACGACGATAGGTGTTGACTTTAAAATTAAAACTGTGACTGTGAACAATCAAAAAGTGAAATTACAAATTTGGGATACTGCTGGTCAGGAGAGGTTTAGAACTATAACTAGCACTTATTATAGAGGAACACATGGTGTTATAGTTGTATATGATGTTACAAATGGTGAAAGTTTTGCGAATGTCAAGAGGTGGTTGCATGAAATTGAGCAGAACTGTGATCTAGTGAATAAAGTATTAGGTATGTACATTTTTTACATCTTTATATATGTAAACCTGCAGAATGCAATTCTATACAAAGTAATTCAAGAAATCATTGAAATTGATCAATTATCTGGTCACTTCTTTTTATAAATACATGTATATATACGATTTGTAAATTGACTGTTGATCATAATTTTTTAATAAAATTTTACTCATAAACCCAAACAATTGTATTGAAAACAAGTTTTTTCATTTGTTGTAAAGAAACACTTGTTATTTCAGTGTAAATCTTCATTTTATTTTACAACTGTAATTGTGTTTTCTTCAAAATTCACATTAATACATACCCATATTATTGAAGTCTATAAGCCAGTATGTAGACACTATAGTGACTATTAGACAATATGTAGTTAGTTATTTTTTGGTAATTTGACATTTCTAATAGTTTCATTAATGAACATTGAAAATTATACTATCTGACATCACTTTGACCTTTTTTATGCAACTTTTGTAGGTAAGAAAGTGTCATCATCTTATTTAAAGTTATAAAGAAAGTGACATTTATAAAAAAGTACTGGTTTACAATTGGTTGTTTGAATTACACATCCCTATAAGAAAAAAACTGATTACTTTGGTATGAGTTTCAATCTATTTTTGTGGATACCTCTGAGACAGATAATTGCTTTACACTACTTGAACTATGCTGTTAACAATTAATATTAGTAATTATTCCATTATATTGAACTTAAATTAATGTTAATGTTTTAATCCAACTTTGATATTGCCTACCAATCTATGTAAACAATGTTTTGTAGACTAACACCAAACCTTTATTTCTTACACTCAATACCATTTCAACAGCCAAGCTGTTATCTTTGTGGAGTAAAACAAAACTTATCTATTGTGCAATAAGGTTTGTTTAAAGAATTGTTGATTTTCATTGTTGTTTACTATGTCTTTACTACACTATTAGATTATCTTTGGAGGTGTGTTAAAAGCTAAGTTTCAAATTATGTCTATTTAGCAGAACCACATAGCCAGTTTTTATAAGATGCAGACTGCTGTCATATGTATATATATTATCAGGTGGTTTCCAGGAAATCAACCCTGTAGTTCCCAGGTTCCTAACCTGGGGAAAATTACCCCCACAGTTGTAAAACTTATATTTTGCGGTGGTAGCAATGAGCTGGTTGTTGTAGCAATGAGCTGGTTGTTGTCTCAAACGCCGAATTTTGAAAATGACAAGTCTGAGCACAGCGTCTGTAGCGCCGACTTCTCCGATCTTCTCGTCACTGAGTGAGCGCCCCCTCCCCTCGCCAGCCGCTATCACCCAGGCAACTGGCGTAGGGATGAAACAACATGAGTAAATACAAGTACATACAAAATACTTTTCTCAGATACCAAGTACTTTTAGTATCAATACTTTGTAATTAAGTATCGAGTAGGTATCGGTCAAAAGCAATGAGTAACTATACTCGCTGCTCAAAATACTTTACTCACTGGTCAAAAGTACTCATATACCTATGTGAATGTCACTATTTCATTTAAAAATTGATAAAAAATTGCATTCTTAAATGTTTAGGGCATACATACACCTTCTGGAGGTAGCCTGCAGTAAAGAAATGTCATGCCACGGCTAGAAAAAGAGGGCAATAGAGACTCGAGAGTATAGAGGCTATTTCACTTGATTGGCAGGTGGAGCGAATGAGCTTATTGGATGGAGTTCTCAATCGAGGGAAATAACCTCTTACCCTTTATATTGCCATCTCTTTCTAGCGTTGCCACGATTGTTTTCGTTCGGTCGGTGTTAACATTTTAATTTTTTGACTGATTGAAAATGGGGCCTCTGAATTCTAATGTGTTACAACATTTTACAGAAAACGATGGCAAAATCGCAAGTTGCAAAAAATGCTTTAAAACCGTTCGGTTTTGTGGCATAAGCATTTAAAAAGTCATTCTGATTCGATACGAGTAAGTATCGATACTTGACGACCGATACGGTATCGAGTAAAAGTATCGACACCTTGGTGGTATCGTTTCATCCCTAAACTGGCGCAATCAAAACCCTAGCCGGAAGCCACTTAAAAACATACTAAAAAAAAGCCAGAAATCAAATCAATGTGGAACATGATTTGAGATGCACTTAAAGTGAAACAAAACATAACATTATCAAACTTGTAAATGGGAAGCAGTACCAACCTTCACACTAAAAATTATAAATTTTGTTTTATGTTTTCTGAGTTTTTATGTTTAATAAAGTGTCTTATGTATTTGTATTAACAAATATTGAGTTCATTGTTTAGAGGAGGAGTAAAATATGTGACCCTAGTTAGGTCATAAGGGTAACAGATCTAAAAAGGTTAAGAACCAGGGGTATATTTGATAACTGATCGCTGCCAGGATCGGTGGTATATTGACGATGTTTCGGCAAAGTCACATCTGCCCTCATCAGTTTGGTTTGCATAATTCTCATATCCATCTGCTTATGCTTATAGATGGTCGAATACTACGATTCTAAGATCTACAGTAGCCAGCGCGCTGTTATATAGTCGGGGTTCGGCGGTTATCGGATTGTCTCATGAGCAGCTGGCTGTGATTGGCCTGCTGCTTACTGATTGGTCAGTTCCGGTTGAGGTGAGGATTAGGTCGGGTCGGTACGGTGTTTAATAGAATTTTCCATGAATTTGTTAAGTTCTTGATTTCCATATGTGCGTTTAGACTGTGGGGCCTTTTTGCGATCTCAATTGCCTCTCTTACCAGTCTCGATTTTGGGTGTTATATATTGGTCAGCACTGTCGAACAACCGAAATTGAGATTGCCCCGTTCTATAGCAATCTCTACCTGAAATGACCAATCAGCAAGCGGGAGGCGTGGCCACTGAGCACCAAGGGCCGATCGTACTCAGCCGTTCACGGGACCAACCGATAACCGCGACTATATATCAGCGCGTCGACTACTATAGAATGCAGATCATAGTAAGAGAGAAAACTAACTAATAGGATGTTAATGTACTCTAAATAGTTTTTTATTTTAACCACCTGCCTAATTTTAGAATTGTTCATTGAACTTTGATAAATTATATACTGGTATCAATATTAAATAGTGTAAATAGGTTCAACATTTTTTAATATAAACGGTTTTCTTGTTAATTTTCAGTTGGAAATAAAAATGACACACCCGAACGTAAAGTAG
Source organism: Octodonta nipae (assembly GCA_034190945.1). Lineage (NCBI taxonomy): Eukaryota > Metazoa > Arthropoda > Insecta > Coleoptera > Chrysomelidae > Octodonta > Octodonta nipae. Next base: position 61,767,458 of record CM067216.1, on the reverse strand, counting down.
TTCTTACGGAAGACGCTCAGCGTTTTGCTGACACCATGAACATCCAGTTATTCGAGACGTCGGCCAAAGACAACATCAACGTCGAAGAAATGTTCATGGCCATCACACGATTGGTTCTGCAATCGAAACTGGATAGACAAACTGTCGTACCGAATGACACCGTAAACTTAAGAAAAACTAATAAACAAGGCAAAAAAAGTAAATGTTGTTAGCGACTTTATTTCATTTCAATGTGTAAGTGTTCTTTTGTTTTGTTAAAACAGTTATGTATCTTTGTATGGTCATCAACATTGCCTCAGATATCTTTCAAATGAGTTTTTATTCCTATATAAATTATTTATTGGGATGATTGTTTTAAAATGCCCTGTACATAACCAGATCTATATGTAAAATTGTATAAATTAGATATAATATATATATATATATATATATATAAATATACATACAATCTTTCCGTTATTTTTAAATTGTGAGCTCTGTCTTTAAACCCTGCCAAAATATCGTGTCAAAATTGTGCAGAATATTATGTTGGCAACTTGGCGCCGTTTGTAGGAATCAATCACGTTTAAATGTCGTAATTTGGGTTTATGACAAAAAAGAGAACACAAAGAGTGCAATTTGTTCTGTTATTTTGCAAATACTGTGTGAATTTTGATGTGTAAGGTTCTAGACTCAAGAATGTAATCACTCAGGTAAAGTATTTGAAAAATGACAGAAACTTTATATACCACAACAGTTTTGGGACTGAGAAAATGTATATAGAAACTCAGTATATTATGTAGCAAATACCAATATGGTAATGGCACACTTCTTATGTAAATTTCATTTATATGAAGGTCAGGTTAATCTCAGTGCTTAGCCTAGAGAAAAGAAAATACACAGACAGCAACATTGATCAACATTATTTAGAAAGTCAGTCTTTTGTACTTTGCTGATATAGCTTTTTCTATCTGGTGGATGAAATTTGTTACTTTTTTTGGGGTACAATAGTTCATTCCGACAACCAGTCATATAATGTTTATGCACTTATTGGGAATAAGACCTCAAGTTTTGAAAATGCTGTATATTTCCAAACGTTTCGGGATCTTGGTCAGACCCCATTTTCACGGAAATTTACAGCATGTTCATGGCATTGTACAGCATTTTCATGTATTATGTTATTCCCAATAAGTCTATAAACATTAAGTAAACATGTCACAATTTAGGAAATAACCAAAGGTAGTAGTTGCTCAAATTAGACTTTTTAAGATCTTTAATTCCACATGGAATTTTGGCACTAGAAGGTGTTTAAACAAATTGTAACGACCTATTTTGTGATTATAGTCAGGCAACTAAAATATTGCTGGCGTCACTCTACACACCCAGATCACAAAGTAAGAAACATTGACATTTAAATATTAAATTATCCTCAATGTTTTTTTACAGCACTGATAGTCATTTTGGTGTTCACTCTGGTTATCTACAATATTTTAAAATTATTAAAAGGTCTTCCAAAGTGTGCTTGTGTATAAGCTAGTAATGTTGTTAAGGGTGTAAAAAGTTCCCTAGGCTGCAGACAAATCTGAATACCTATTAATAATTAGTCATTCTTTTGTTTTTGTATCAGCATAGGCTCTTTGCAATTCATTTTGATTTTCAAAAATATGTTAATACTTTTCTTATTTCAATTTGGAAATGACAAAAATAGTTTATTTAATAGAACCAATATATTCCAATTTAAATGCAGCATTTTTGTCACTTCCATGAACGTTTTTTAACGACTTGAGCCTTTAGCGAACATAACATGTGTTCAAAGTGTGTGGTGTATTATCCAAAAACATTACAGCTTTTTTCTTTTTAGATTGTGTGAATTTTCAAAGAGAACTAAATCATTCCTAAAACGATGTTTTAGCTTGGCAATATGTAAATTGTATTTTTTCAAATATAATAGAATTTATTTATTGTTCTAATACATTGATGGTACTCTACTCCTTAGATGATATTTAATTTACCTAATTGTCTTTTTTATGCAAACATTTCTATGGAATTTTATAATACAGCATATCAATATTTTTAATAGAATAATTGACAATATTTTCAAAGAATATTTATAGATGGTGCATTTATATCTTTATTTTAATTGCAAAGTGTTACAGATATATGTGTAATTTGTTTATAATAAAATAAAATGTATAGTTGTTGTGGATAATTCTTCTTTTAGTTTTGATATATTGTTAAAAGTGTTAACATTTGATCTGTTAAATGATGTGTTCTATATAAAGTAATACTTTAAGTCAACTTTTAAAAATGCAAACTGGCTAAGAAAAAATATAATGTAATACTTTCTCTTCTAAATTCATGGCAAAGTATAGATAAAAAACCTAATGGTAATTGTACAGTTTTTGCTGGGCATTACAAATTATATATAAAATTGAGTTTAGAATGTGCATTGATGTCTGATTCTTAATTGCTATTCCTTCATATTAGTAGTAGTTATATAATTCAGGACTTGTACATTGAATCTCTACTACTTGTATCTACATTATTTTGGTTTCCTTCTTTTTAATCAACTTCCAAAAAGGTGGAAGTTATCAATTTGTCTCGCAACTTTTTTTTATGTATGACAAGCGATTACTCAAAAACGGCTTGGGCAATTTTGATGATTTAAACTACATTGTATTAAGGAACATTACAGAAAGGTCCCATATAACCATATAATTGTCTATAACTGAGACTTGCAGTTTTCTAGAAAATCAGAAAAAAAAAGTTAATAAGGGACTCGATTTCAGTGATTTTTTAATGAATCTTCACTGTTTTCTCTAAAACTGCTCACGCAATTTGAATATTATAAATTGTATTGTACAAAGATATGTTCCAGCTGTATTCCGTACATTTTTCTACAACGTAAAACATACCATTTTTCTAAAAATCGGAAAATATATGCACAAAAACTGTAAACATTATGTAAATGTCAAATTTTCCTCATAAATATCTATATATAAATAGGCAGACAAAACGATTAGGTACCATTTTCTCCTGTGTCTCTCAACCTATTTTTTTCATTTTTGTTTTGTTAAGTAGCTACTGACGACCTTCAGTGCAGAATGCTAATATTAATTTATAATATTGGTTCATTCATTAAATAAAATATAATAAAAATTCGTTATTTACGTCCATACTGTCAACGCCAAACAAATGACAGTGCCGCCGCCGCCACACGGTCAAAACTTAAATTCTTAGAGCATGTACTTCTGGAAGTGGCATTCAAGCGTTGTTCGTGTTTAGTGGTAAAATAGTCGATGTTTCGGACGCGTTGCAGTAACTTTCATATTAAATATTCTATTTTTAATGTGAATTTAATCATTTGATTAATATCTTATTATCACAACCTTCCCGAAGGTGTTGTGTAGAAAATTGTCAAACAGGGGGCAATAGAGAATGTATTAAATATTTAAGTTCTCCTAGGGTTGTTGGTCCTCTCTTTTTTTTAATATTCCTGAACTTGATTGAAACCGCAAAGAACAATCTTCCAATTATTATATCGAATAGTTTGCCAAGGGCGATTCCAGCCAAAAGTTTGGGGGGTCATTCATTTGTCAAAAAATATTTCGAATACCGATATTTGATTACATTTTTATTATTATTTTTTTTATAATTTGTCAATATGAGTGAACAATTGTCATTAAATCTACTTCTCCGATTTTCCACAATTCTGTTTCTTATAAAAATATACTGCTTACAATTTCATGAAATAGGGTCGAATTTCGACCACTGGGCGACCACTAGTCTAGTTTAAATGTCAAGATATGCCATGAAAGTAACACAGTAACAGTAACACAGGGTATTTGTAATGATTTTCATTTTGATGCTTTTGAAGTCAGTTTATTTTAGATAGGAAGTTAAGTTACAGTCACATCAAAATGCAGAAAATATTCCATTAGCTTATTAAACGAAAATTTGTTATTTTGATGATCTCATCTGTGTAGAATTCAGGTCCGTCTCAGATACATACACGAACGTTGAGTAGGTAGATTGTGTTTTTCATCATTTTTGTATTTCAGTGCTCCATTTACATATTGTTAGTTGCATTGTGTTTTCTCCTAAACACATGTACTGAATCTTTTCTAAGTTATATTATAAACCATCTTCATTGTTTGCACATATTACTTAATCATCTGCAAACTTTAATCTATTTGGAAGATGATCTTACTATTATTTTTTTCCAACTTGTTAAAGCTTTTGCGACATATATATGTTAAAGATGTTTGGGTAAATACTGCATTCAGGTCTCAGACCCTTTTTGATTGTAATGAACTCCTGATATTATATTTTACTGCAACTCCTGTGAGGGTTATCAACTACAAAAATGATGAACGTAGGTTTTCGTGGCCAGAGTCATAGCTCATTCTGCTTTTTCCGGACTTGGACCTTGTTATTTTTTCGAATAATTTATTCATATATCTGAAACCAGCATATAAACAAGGTTTTTCGACGTTTCGCCCACACTAATAAGGGGCTTTTTCAAGGATGAGAAAACAAAACAAATGTTACCTACCAGCGGCGACTCCATTCGTTTTGTCTTTTTCTCACAAACACACTTAGAAAATTCACTTTTTTAAACTAGTCACAATGATGCCCAAATTCATTGAATTCATCATTTTTGTGTATGGTCTTCAATTACCCTAGAACATCTTGATCAATTTTGATGATATAAACTAGTTTGGGTTAAGGAATGTCATGGAAGGGCTATATATAACATGAGATTTGTTTTCCATAAAATTAGAAAAAACAGTTGTTAAGTTAGATTCAGAGGTAATTCCGTACATTCTTCTATAATGTAAGACAACTGTAAATGTCATTAAATTTTGTTTATAAATATCTAAATTTAAATGTCCACAAATAATTATTGATCACACAGGTTATTTGCAAGTGTTTTCATTTCCAATATTTGAAGTGAGTTTTTTTTAAATAAATTATTACACCTAAATATTTCATTCACCAATAATTTAGTACTGCCTAAAGCAAATACTTGAGTATTGGTCAAGTTCTCTAAATATCCTTAATAAGCACATTTACTATGTCTTATATGTGTACTATTTTATTGATACATAATTTTTACTTGTTTCAAGAAATTACATTTTCACAAAATGATATTTTCTCATTATTCTAATTTATTAGACTTTGGAAAATTGTTGTATTTTCCTTAATTCTCTATAATTAAAGCATATTTCTTAGTTAAAAACATTTTATAGTATTTACAAAAGTGGTATTATTCCATAGCCGAGTTGAAATGAATTGAAATTAAAAAATATAATAAACAAAAATAGAGATGACTCAAATATATTTGTAACTATATATATATATATATATATATATATATATATATATATATATATATACAGGGTGTCCCATGGTTCTGGTCTCGGATGATTGCGCAGTTATGATAGAAGATAGAATTTTCAAAATTTAGGGGTATAACTTCTCGATTGGGATCTATCCAGCTAAAATATTTTCAAGGATGTACCACTTCCGGTTATAGCGGAAGTTGATACCAACTTGCTTATTTCAAATGGAACACCCTGTAAATTATTGTATTTCTGAATTCTACGAGTAATTTTAATACTAATTCATGTATAATACCCTATACTTAAATTCAGCCCTTTTCGAGTTATTCCAAAATCTTTTTTGAAATTCACATTTTAAGGCCTTCAGATAATTGCAAATTATACAACAACAAAGAGGAATTTAGGAAAACCATTCGTTGAGAGGGTAGAATAAATTTAGTGCTTCCAGAATCTGTGAAAAAAGTATAGACATTATCTACAGAGTGTGTACAAAAAAATCCCGAAAATTGAAATTCAAAATCTGGAAAAACTCAATTTTTTCAAATGGAAACCACTATTTTTTATATCATAATCAGATTGAGCATCGAAAATAAGAGGTACTTTGTGAATAAGTACCTATACGAAATTCTGATAGTTTTCGACTTATTAAAAAAAATAAAACATTTTCAGCATCTTTAATAAAAAGTAAGCTTAAGAACATAAGTTGGCCATGACGGTTGCTAAGGACTCTACGAAAATGTCATTTTAACAAATGTTCGAAATTCTTTTAATAAATCAATTTCAAATTTTATTTAATAGTTCGTAAATAATGGTTGCAAATGCATTTCTTTTTCTTAGTCTCATGTGAAAATTAACCAAAGGATTGATTCTCTGTTGCGATGTTAAAGAGTGCTATGAAATCATGACAAACAATATTACTAGTTAAAAATTATTATTATGTTATAATCATTTCAGTATATTCTTACGTCAGTTCAGAATCTTGATATAAATAATTATCCTTAAACAAAATTAATTTTACGAAAGAAGAAATGGTGGACATGACGTTGACATTCACCTAATGCAAATAGGTGAATGTCAACGTAATAGCTTGCTCGCGTCAAGAGTGTATTACACGCAATATCCAGATCGAAGGCATCCAACTGAAAAGGCATTTACAAAACTTTATGAAAAATTTGTTGATTCTGGAAATGTTTCTTATGGTAAACGTAATGTTCCAAATAGAGTAACTACTGAAGAAAACGAATTTATGATAATGCAATCTGTGATGGAAAATCCACTATGTAGCGTTAGAACTATAAGCTATTAGTAAAAGTGCCGTTCATAGGGTTATAAAGAGGTACAAGTTTCACCCCTATAAAATACAAATGCACCAAGAATTGCTTGATACAGATTATGAAAAAAGAGAAGAATTTTGTAATTGGTTTAGAGTTAAAATAAAAATGTCTTCGTAAATAGACACAATTTTCATTACTATTGTGATGAAAACCCGAAAGGTTTTAAAACAACATCTCAGACTAAATGGTCCTTAAACGTGTGGGCTGGTATTGTTGGGGGTAACGTTATTGGACCTTTCTTTTTTGATGGGACAATGAATGGAGCCAAATTCCTTGATTTCTTAAGAAACCAATTACAGCCGTTATTAGAATTCATTATGACAGAAGAGTTCGGCGATATTTAAATAGAAAGTTTAGTGATTGTTGGATTGGACGAAACGGATCAGTTGCTTGGCCTCCACGTTCACCTTGTTTAATCCCAATGGATTTTTTTCTCTGGGGTTACATAAAAGATATTGTGTATAAAGAGGAAGTAACGAGTAAAGAGAATATGAAAGAAAGAATAAGAAATGCATTTGCAATAATTGCACCAGAACTATTAAATAAAGTTCGTAATTCATTTATTAAAAGAATAAATAAGTGCTTAGAAGTGAACATTTGTTAAAATGACATTTTCGTAGAGTCCTAAGCAACCGTCATGGCCAATTTATGTTCTTAAGCTTACTTTTTATTAAAGATGCTGAAAATGTTTTATTTTTTTTAATAAGTCAAAAACTATCAGAATTTCGTATAGGTACTTATTCACAAAGTACCTCTTATTTTCGATGCTCAATCTGATTATGATATAAAAAATAGTGGTTTCGATTTGAAAAAATTGAGTTTTTCCAGATTTTGAATTTCAATTTTCGGGATTTTTTTGTACACACTCTGTAGATAATGTCCATACTTTTTTTCACAGATTCTGGAAGCACTAAGTTTATTCTACCCTCTCAACGAATGGTTTTTCTAAATTCCTCTTCGTTGTTGTATAATTTGCAATTATCTGAAGGCCTTAAAATGTGAATTTCAAAAAACATTTTGGAATAACTCGAAAAGGGCTGAATTTAAGTATAGGGTATTATACATGAATCAGTATTAAAATTACTCGTAGAATTCAGAAATACAATAATTTACAGGGTGTTCCATTTGAAATAAGCAAGTTGGTATCAACTTCCGGTATAACCGGAAGTGGTACATGCTTGAAAATATTTTAGCTGGATAGATCCCAATCGAGAAGTTATACCCCTAAATTTTGAAAATTCTATCTTCTATCATAACTGCGCAATCGTCCAAGACCAGAACCATGGGACACCCTGTATATATATCAATTTTCTTTAAATAGCAATAATGGAGTATTGATTATAGAATATTTTCTTTAAAGGGTTCTCTAAAATCTATCATTTTTACATTCAACTTTTAATGATTTTTATTCAAAATACAAATTTTTAAATTAATAAATGAAAAACATATATTCACAGTGTTTTTTACAAAATAAATGGAAAATCACAATTGTAGTAAATATGTTGAAATTTCTACCTCAACTTGGAGCTTCATTGTATATTTTAAAAATACTTCAGTCTCAAAACACAAAAAAAGATGGAGGTAGAGATGATCAATAGAAGTACACATACACACAATATTTACACAACTCTTCTAACTTCAAAGAATCTCTTCAAATAATAAACTTGTCCAACAGTCATCGCAACCAAAATTAATGCTTCAAAGAATGACCACATTACAACCCTTGAATTTGTACTTTCATTGATGCTGCGATGAATTCTGTCTCTCACTTGCATGTATTCTTGTTCTTGTTTCACTCCAGTTAAAGAAGCTGAAATGTAAAGTTTTAAAAATTGATTATAAGTAGTAAAGGTAAAGTGTAATTACCACTTAATTCCTTGATCATGTTCTCCAGATTATTATTAGTTTTTCCTTCATGATCTTCAGCTTTTGGAGCCTCCCCAATAGCCATATTGAACATCACAACTTTTGGGGTCATAGTTGACATTTTGTTTGAAAAGCAGTATGTGTATGGGCCTGACGTGTGTGCTGCAAAACTATATTTACCTGAACTTTCTCTTTCACCCTGATATATATTAACTCCATTGGGGCCTGTAATGCGGACATCTATATCTAGAAAACCTCCTTCTGCTATTTCAAACGTTAAACCTAAAAAGATTCAAATTTTATACTTAGTTTATTCATAATTTTAGTTTATTAGCCAACCTAATTTTGTGCCTGCTGCAACTCTTTCGAAAAAACATTGCTCTTCGTCTGCGTCAACTGTGATAAAATATGCTACACTTTCGTCAACTAAATATGAAATTAATAAAATAAATACTGTTAATTTATGCATTTTACCGTTTTTGAAAACAGATATGATGTATTCTCGGCCACGTATCTTAAAAAAATTGGAATTTCTAACCTATTTTACAGTTTTTTTGAGTGGTGTTTTTGTAGTCTGACAAGTATTTTGACAACTGACATTTAAAACCACCCATAGACTCATACTATCAGAGACTGGGTGATGGTATTATTCGCTTGAGCTAGTAAGAGATAGCATGAACAACGCCAATCATCTTGTCGTAAAAAAAAATGCTACCTAAGTATACTCATTAGGGATGTAACGAATGTCCGTTTTTTCACAGTCGCAAATACGAATATTCACTTTCATTATTCGCGAATACGAATGCGAATATCAGCATTTTAAATATGGTGCCACAAGTATGCAACACAAAGGCACATTCTGATCGCATTTTCAATTTGAACTGTTCGAAGTCATGGTAGGGAATGCAAAATTGACACCCGCGTACGCAGTTGATACTTTCGGCATTATAGGAGGCTCAGGGGGTTGTTTTCGAGCAAACAAATACACTGGAAAATTTAAAATTGGTCTTAATTCATAAAATAAAACAGAGTGGGTCATCAGTGTAGCTGCGAGCGAACTATAAAAATACAAAGACGAAAAAGTGAATGTACATTTATTATAAATTTTCGGCTTCGAAATGGAAAATAAATCAAAAAATAAGTAGATAGTAGCTGTAAACAGGCAAAAGCAAATAGTAGCATGACCTTTTTTCAGTAATAACAGTAACACTACATAATAACATATTTTCCGAAAACAGTAAAGTATTTTTTTGAATGAATAATATAAGAAAAATTCTTTAGTATTTGTTTCCATTATTGGAAATTAAAAAAAATGCTATTTGTTACATTTAGTATTTATTATTAGTAGTAAAACTATGGATGTCGGCAGATTATAAAAACAATTTATTAGTGGTTATGTATTTTTATAAATATTGATGGATAAATATGGATTCCCAAGTCATATACGCAGTGATCATTTTTTTGAGGAAACAAATCTCCATCCTACAAATCTCCTCAACTGAATAAAGGTTTAGTAGTTTACAGGTAAATAAATATATATAAAAAATATATCAGTTTTAAATACGTAAAATAGAGTGTGAAACCGACAGTATCATTAATTCAACTAACTTAATAAATTTCAATGTCAAAGAAAATAAAGAAATAATTATATGATAATATTGAACTATAAACATAATGATCCTGAATACAGGAGTGTAAACAACCGCCTTATAACATATTCTCAATATAAAAAATACCGCCAAAGATCTTATTGGTATTACTCCTGGTAGAGGAGGTTAGAGGACGAAAGTTAGACTTTCAATGACCTATCAATAGAATCAAGACTGCTTGATTAATTGGAAAATGGGACATTGTTTTGGCTGACAAAGGTCATTGATGCAAGTGGTAAATAATGCAAATCTTTGTGCCACCATTCTTAAAAATGATAACAAAAATTTCAGGGCAAGGAACCCAACAAATTTAGTCATGCAGCGATTGAGAACTCATCAAATATTAAATAAAATAATTAAAAATATATTTCATTGCCTAGATGAGATTATGCCCATATGTTATGTTTTACGTACAGCCTCCAATAATTTCAAATAAGAAATGTACAGAAACGACAATTAAGACATGATTCATTGTTATAGTAAATTGTATATACAGTGATGGGAAAATGTGTGGAACCAAGTAAATATCTCTGGAATTATTAGAGATAACAAAATGATATTTGGAAGGTGGATACTGCAGTAGATTGCCTATTTGTTTCCAAATTTTTTTACAATTTTGAACTTCCTGTTTTACCGGAAGTAATGTCTATTTTAAAATTTGCAATGAAACACCCTGTATAGTATTTTAATTTCTGATGAAACATTTTATTGCGAATACAAAAATATCGGGTGTGATATTGTTTACTTCAATACCTAGAGATATTAACAGAAAAGTAACTAAGGAAAGGAAAAATTCGATGGTAGCTAAACTCGGTTGAGATTTCATTTACGCCCGATATAAACAAACCGCTCGGTAAGGATTTGTATTTCTATTGGCCAATCGGTGGCATTATACCGTCACAGCCAACAGCACTGCTTGTTCCATAGTCGAATACACGTGCGTTTGTTTAAATCAGGTGCAAATTAAATCTGAATCAAGTTTAGTTTAGTCAATGAAATTCATTGCAGAAGTGACAGTAGTTGTCAAAATAAGTTATTAGTTTTTTTTATTTGAACGTAAAAAGATTGTATTGTTTTAATTTGATCGTAAAATGGCCGAATTAAGTGAAAGAGAAAGAATAGAAATATTAATGATGATTGGGTATGGGAAGAGGAAAAGGACGCATCAAGAAGTCTGTGACCTTTTTAACATTGTTCATCCGAATACACAAATATCCCGTTCAGTAGTGACGAAAACTTTGCGAAGGTACGACACAAGTGGAACAGTTAGCAATTTACCAAAAAGTGGACGGTTAAAAAGTGCAAGTAATGAAGGTGTAGCTCAAAATGTTGCTATATCTTTGGAAGAAAATACTCACTTATCCACTACTGACCTCGCCAATATGCATGGAATTAGCCGTCGTTCAGTAGGAAGGATATTAAAGCGAGAAAAATATCATCCATACAAAATTCGCCTCGTTCAAGAACTCTCCGAAGACGATTTCGACAGACGTTTGCAATTTTGTGAAACGATGATGGATATTTGTAACCGTGATAATAATTTTATAAGAAATGTGGTGTTTTCAGACGAGACTACATTTTGTTTAAAGGGTACGGTTAATCGACATAACTGCCGCTACTGGTCGCAAAGTAATTGGGTACAAGAGGCTGATACACAACATCCCCAAAAATTGAACGTTTGGGCCGGCATTTATAACAACAGAATCGTGGGACCCTTCTTCCTACAAGAAACTTAAAATGAGATAGGTATTTACAGCTCTTGGAGACACAAGTTATTCCGGCATTGGAGGTAAATGGACAATTACCAAATAATATCTGGTTTCAGCAGGATGGAGCACCACCCCATTACGCTCGCATTGTTCGAGATCATTTAGATAGGACATTTCATCACAGATGGATTGGAAGAAGGGGTACTTATGAATGGCCTGCACGAAGCCCCGACCTTAATCCACTAGACTATTTTCTGTGGGGTTACTTAAAGTCTAAGGTTTATGTTGATAGACCAAATAATTTGCAAGAATTAGCTGCAAGAATAACTCAAGACATCCAGAGAATTACACCAGAAGTAATAGCTAATGTTACTAGAGAATTTAAAAACCGACTTGCTTATTGTCAAGAAGTAAACGGTGCTCAGTTTGAACATCTAATACATTAAGTTTAGTTAAGTTAAGTTTCAATGTTTTGAAAATCACTTAGATTTAGTTAATAATTATGATTATGTATTTCTTTAATGGATATTAGATTTTTCCTTTCCTTAATTACTTTTCTGTTAATATCTCGGTAGGTATTGAAGTAAACAATATCAAACCCAATATTTTTGTATTCGCAATAAAATGTGTCATCAGAAACTAAAATACTATACAGGGTGTTTCATTGCAAATGTTAAAATCGACATTACTTCCGGTAAAACAGGAAGTTGAAAATTGTAAAAAAAAATGGAAACAAATAGGCAATCTACTGCAGTATCCACCTTCCAAATTTTATTTTGATATCTCTAATAATTCCAGAGATATTTGCTTGGTTCCACACATTTGCCCATCACTGTATACTCAAGCCATTGACAATTGTAATATTTTATAAGCCCTTGAAAAATGATTAATTACATAAAATTTTTGTAACATATCTTTAGATATTTTTATATCTAACGAACCATGTTTCATAACATCTGTTGTTTTAATCGACCTTTATATTACAAAAAATATATTGCTAATATAAGAATATCATTACTGTCAGTCTCATCCAAATTCATATTCTTGTTATTTTCGTTAATATTTTTAATTTTGCCAGTATTCAATACCGTATATAATTTTTTTCACTTTTTAGAATAACTAAATATTATTACATTTTTATTTAACATGAACTGTTTCCTCTTAAACTCCCTTCTAAACTATTCAAGGCCGTAGTAGGAAATTTTTTCGGGGTGGTATTCCGGGGGGGGGGTTGGATAATTTTTTTGATTGGTGATGGGTTGATTAAGACTGCAAAATGTATATTTTTGTTCATGTATTTCAAAAATATATAAAATTATATAAATATAAAAATATAAAATTTATTCCATGAAAAACATGATTAATTGGTTAAAATTGAATCTTGAAACAAAACATTCCAAAATTTTGGGGGGAGGTGAACCCCCCAGACGCCCCGCTGGCTACTGGCTTGAAACTATTATATCCTTCTGAAGACGCGAGATGCGGTACAAAATATTATATCCTTATAACTTTACTTATTTTGAATTATTAATAAGATAATTACAAACTGATAATAAGCGGTGAATAGAAAAGAATATATTTTATTATTTACAAGAATATTCCAACCATTAAGTCTGACTATGACAAACCAACTGAAACCAACTAATGAAGAAACCGGTACCCGTTCACCTATTTGATAACTGCTCAGAGGCTCTTTTAGTTTTACAGACGTTCGGGCGTTACAGTCACGCACACAGTGAATACCAATCATGTTGCAATAGAAATAATGATTTTGGTTTATTTTGGCTTCATCAAAAATTATATCATATATTGTAATTTGCAATTATACATTTATATTTTCCCTATAGCCCGGCAATATTTGGTCATACCACCCACCAGTTTATCTAGCGGAACAGTTTTTAGTGGGATTGCAATAGATTGCAAGGAGAAAAGGCATCAGAACTTTTATTAGCAAAATTTAATATTCCTCTACTCCAATTCAATTACTAAGTACTTAACGAACTTGACATTACTTAAGCTCAATCAGTAAACAAATTGTAAGGAATATTTTTTACAGCCTGTTTTAATTTCATTTCAAGATGAAATATTTAATGTTCGTGTTGGCATATATACAGGGTGTCTAATAGGTCGACGTTAAACCGAAACAGGGTGATAGGCCTAGTCATAGTAGTTATCAGAAAAATATGAAAAAATCTAACTTGCATATTTTAAAAATTATATGCATTTAGAAAAATCAGGCAAAATCTACACCCTGTGACTATCTTTTTTCCCTTCTGTTGATCTAAATTTTTACTTTTCTTAACTTCTTTTTTATGATTTAATACTGAATAGTGCTTATGTAAACCGTTCCTACTTGAAAAAAATGTAAGTTTTTGACCACACTAAGTATTCAAAATAAATACAAACTTAAGTATTGGGAAAAAATGTGGTTGAGAGATAACTTCAAAACTTTGCGCATTTAATAAAGATTCCAATATGGTATAACACTTGCTAGATTATTTCTTAAATTGAGGACAATTTATTTCTGTAATGACACCTTGTTTTGACTTTTTTTCTTAGAATTTCAGTGTAATCAAGGCTTTCCTCAACACCATAACCTCAAGATTGCACTTTGAAGGAGACAGAGGATTCATTTCACGAAGTGCGAGCGAGACAGAAAAATTCTATTTCAAGCAGTATTAGTAGTATTTGTTTCCATTTACATGGCTATGAATTTTGGATAAGTACTTAGTATCTTTTGAGAAAGCCAAATTTGATTTCGGCGAAACGTCAAGTGATTTTTCAACCGAATACAACAGACGAACGGATTTTACACCCGGAATAAATCATCATATCATATTCTTGTAGGAAATTAGATTCCCCACAAAAAAGCTCTCTTAGTAAATTTTTTGAAGATTATTAAGTTCGTTCTGTTTATTGTCAATATCTGTTAAGCGAATAGATCAAAGAGCCAAAGTCTTCATTACAGAACTCAATTGGGCAGGGTGATGGTGTGATTGGGCATTTAAGTATCAATTGGTATGGGTTGGTTTCCTATAGACGGTATGTGAGAATCTGCCATTGCTGGTTTTTGTTATGAGGACATTAAGAAACGGGAGCGAAGAATCGGACTCGATTTCCATTGTAAATTGAATGTTAGAATGTCTACCATTGAGGTGGCAGATATTCGTTAGAGTTCTTTCTCAACACTCAATAGTACACATTCTAACATTCAATTCACAATGGAAATCGAGTCCGATTCTTCTTAATGTCCTCATAACAAAAAACAGCAATGGCAAATTCTGACATACCGTCTATAGGAAACCAACCGATACCAATTGCAATGTGTTCGATGGCACATTCTATAGAGAATATTCAAAAAAAATTTATGAATTAGATGTTGCGGTTTTAGTTCAATGCTGGTTCAATGCAAGTATATAATTGACGAAGGACCTTTAGCGGAACAATCAATAAACACGTGCCGTCACATAAACGAATCACCAAATAAAAGTTATCACTAACCTTTAAGTCGAAGCTCTGGTGTTTTCTTGGTTCTTCTTTCTTCGGAGGCTAGCCCCGTAACAGCAGCAGTTTCTTAGAGCTTCGTCTGGACAACACGTTACACAAAAAATAGCGACGTAATGTTCATTGATTGAGCAAACAAAAATGCGGGTTTAACAACAAATGATGCGCTTTTGTAAACACAAAAGAAACAAAATAAAAGCGGTTTAGCGGTCGTTACGAACGAAGCTACTAACTCGCGGAATCGTAACGCAAAAAACAACAATAAGCGCCGTCTCTCCAGACGGGATCAAAGCGTGACCGAATAGTTCGGAGCGCAATACACAAAAAATCCCAAGCGTCCAAATAGCTAGGGATCCGAAACACGAATGTCAATACAGTCTATATTTTACACGCAAAAAAACACTTACAATTAGCATTAGCGCGACGGAATGTTTTAGAAAAGGTGCAGAAGTTTAAATATCAATGAAGTAATTCAATCAAATTGAACACAATACACTAAACAAATTGCGGGAACGCACCATTCCGCCAGCCTTGAATTACTTATTTCAAAACTAAGGGTCCACTGGCAGTGGACAAAGCTTTACAAGAGGTCGCTTCAAAGTACCACTTGCAGTTCTAACTGTAGCAACGCGTACAACACCATCACCTCCGAGATGTACGTCAATAATGCGCCCTAATGGCCAATTCAAAGGAGGTGAAGTGTCTTGCTTCAAAATAACAAGAGTACCTGGCTTAACAACCTCCGAGGGATCAGTCCATTTACTCCGTTGATGAAGAGTATGTAAATATTCTTGCGACCAACGTTTCCAGAATGCCTGATGCAAACGACTCAGTAACTGCCATCTGTTGAGACGATTAGATGGGACAGATAAGAAATCAGATTCAGGAGGTGCTGTTAAAGGTTCCATGGTAAGAAACATTCCAGGACTCAAGGCGGTAAGATCCGATGGATCGTTGCTACAAGGGGTTATAGGTCGCGAGTTTAAAACTGCTTCGACCTGTGCAAATACAGTAGAAAGTTCTTCGTAGGTTAGGATTTGATCTCCAACGACACGTCTTAAGTGAGCTTTAACACTACGAATTACTTTCTTTGCGGATAGAATCCAAAATCGTTGCTGCCAAAGAAATTGAACGGTTTGGATTCCTGCGTGAAGATTGGTGACATGACAATCTTCGACAATTAGATTAGTCAAACGACTTTTGCTTGGTAGCAGTGTGGGAAATTTAGTATCAAACGGCAATGGAGCATTAGCCAATCTACTACCAACTCTAAGAGTTCCCTGTTCATCAAGAAACGGCGAAAGTTTACGAAGCGATTTGGGCAAAAGTTTTCGTTCTCGAAGAAGGGAAATCTCTTTAGAAAAATATTGATCTTGAACATATCGAACAATGCGAAGCTGAGCCTGATATAACTCAGCAGCCAAAAATGATCCAGAGTACCTACGGTCTGGATTGCGAGCGTTATCAACAAAGCGACAAATATGAGCTATAATGCGGGTAATGCGATTAATAGAAGAATGTTCTTCTAACAAAGTACCAAATAAATTTGGTGAAGCGGTGACTTGAAGCGCCATTATACGGACTTCAGTCAAAACTAGCGGTGACATGCTTGAGTCTGAGCAAGCATGTGGCAAACAAGCGGTAATCAACAATTGTGGGCCTTTCCACCAAAGTATATTGCCTAATAACTCTGATGGCAAAGTGCCGCGGGAACCCAAGTCAGCGGGGTTATCACAAGATTGAATGTAAAACCAATGAGAAGAAGGAAATTTTTCCTGAATGTAAGCAACTCGATTACTGACAAATGTCTTCCAACGGTGCGGGGAAGAACTAAGCCATGAAAGGACTACCGTGGAATCTGACCAGCAACGAATCACCTTGAACAACAAACGACTATTGAATTGCTCATAAACATAATGAGCCAACTTAGCGGTAAGAACTGAAGCACACAGTTCCAATCTGGAAGTGACAAAGTTTTCAAAGGGGAAACTTTCGATTTAGACAACACAAAAAAACTTTGACGAAATCCAGATGCGGTTTCGAACACAAAATAAACAACAGCGGCATAACCTTTCTCAGAAGCATCACGAAATGTGTGAAGTTCAGAACTAGAAAAGTTTTCTATAGCAAGCAGGTGTGTGGCAAAACTAAATTCTGTAAGGTCAACAAAATAGCGATAATGTCTTGCTGCAATTTGGGACCGATAAACAAAAATCATTCAAAGATAACCGATGAGATATCTTAGCGGGTGTATTAAACACTACACGAAGTTTGGTTGTGCTACTATCAGGTTTCAAAACACAATGATGCGGTATGTAGTAACAATCAGAAGAAGTAGATGGATCGGGAACCAATTCCATATGATCCAGCTCCAAATACTCTTTGAGAAAATCACAATATTGTTTGTAGAGATTTGGTTGCTGTAGAAGACGTCTTTCTAAAGAGTAGAAACGTTGTACGGCGAGATTATACATTCCATCAAAAGCAGGAAGTGTATTTCGAAAAGGAAGAGGCACAACGAATCTACCTGAATCCAATCTCCTGCATCCCTCGGAAAGTATTTTTTCGCAGTCAAGATCATCATGGGACTGAACCAGTGCGGTAGGAACATCTTCAATTGTCCAGAACCTTTTGAGTGAATCATCTAATGATACTGCATCTTCAATTTGACAAAAAAGCGAAGTTGGGTTTATGACTGACTGAGAGTGAGAGTTAACAGAACTCGAAGACACTCTACCCATAAGGATGTAACCAAACACAGTGTTAATAGCATCAGGAACACCTTCCTTTCCCAGAAGACGTCCATCCAACAAAAGGTCAATACCGCCTGGGCTATTGAAACCAGGATCAGCAAGTTTCAAATTGGTTAGATATGCCATATTAGCCATGTTAATGGGCGCAACAGGCATATCATTGCAAATGCGGGGTAAAACAATAGTATCAACAACAAAATTGCACTCACGCTTTACTATAGAGCGAAGAGAAAGGGTAAGAGAGCCCTCAGCAGAGGGACTCTGCACAGAACCTAGCCCGTTGAGGTGAATCGAAGCGGCCATAGGTCGGAAGCCAAGGCGTTTCACAGCCTTGCTCGCAATGAATGATGTCATGCTACCAGAATCTAGCAGACATCGCAAAGTTTGATAAGAACCGTGCTTATCTAATACCTCAACTAACGCGGTAGATAACAACACATTTGAATTGTATGACAAAAGTCTGCGGTAGAGAAGTTTCGGGACTTTCAACAGTATTAATGGTACTGGATCCACCAGATGTGGAAGCCAGGTTTGCGGGGGGAGCACTAGATTCAGACCGAATGCCTGAATCACCACGATTTACAAAATGAAGCAATGTGTGATGGCGTTGTTCGCAGTTGCGGCAAGTGGATAAAGATTTACAGCGATTCGACTGATGAGAATCGGTCAAGCAATTAAAACAAAGTCTAAAATCTTTAACAAACTTAAACCGCGCGGATACTGATTTGTTCAAGAATTCAGAACATTTGTAAATCGCATGATCGGATTTACAAACTAAACAATTTCTATTCTTAGTGACAAACAAAGATGTAGTGAACCGGGAAGAATGTTGCTTTGAATTCAATGGTAACTTTTTGTCAACACTTTGCTTTGCCTTGCGGGATAATTCAACATGTTCAAAGGCATCACAATGCTTCGACAAAAAATCAACAACTTCCGAGAACGGTCACAGTACCATGGTAAAGTTCAAATTTAGCGGCTAAATTCTTTGGAACTCGTTTCAACATCATCTGAACGATACAAAAATCCCACTGATTTACTGGTAAACCCAAATTCTTCAGTGCTTTCAAATTATCACTGAAGTCATCCAATAACTTCCGAACCTCTGAAGGGCTATCTGAAGTTAGTTGGGGGAACTGTTCTAAAGCTGACCAATGAGACTCCGCGATTAAACGAGTTCGCTTGAATTTTTTCAAAAGTGTTTCATAAGCACTCACGTAATTGTTTTGTGTTAGTTTAAAATTCTTAATAGCCTCAAAAGCAGGCCCTTTTAAAGCTAACTGCAAATATTTGAACTTCTGCATAGCACTGAGTTTTTCATTATTGTGAATTAATGAATCAAACAAATCAATAAAAGTACCAAATTCCAATATGTCTCCACTAAATGAAGGCAAATCAATTCGCGGCAAAGCAACACTTTCCTGTTCCCGAGCTATATTTGGTGGCGTAGAATTCTGAACAGATTTCAGTTTAGCAAAAATAGACCTAATTGAATAAAACGATTTTTCAAATTTATTGCGAATGTCATCCTCAAAGTCAAAATCATCGTTTGCATCTGAAATTATTCCAACAATGGAATTGTGATGTTTAAAAAACTGGATTGAATCAACCATATCAATCATGCTAAAAAACAATTCAAGGTCGTCACCTCTTAAGGCTTTCTCGGCAGCAAAATAAATATCTTCTAATCTTTTAAACTCCGATTGTCGATGATTTTTAAATTTACGTAAATTTTCAGCGGTTTTTGACATCTTAACAATAAATTAAAATCACTGTAATGCCACTGAACAGATCTAACACGATAGAACGAAAACAAAATACTATTCCAAAAATGTACAATTTTTTACTGTTGAAGTAAAAAATATCTGACCAAATGTCAAATAAATTCAAAACAATTTAGCAAAATAACCAAACAAACAAAACGATCTCTTGTAAGTTTTTTTTTGCGGTAAAAGAAACATGCGAATTTATTTCTAACGGAATGACTGAATCCCGAACTTGTTTTCTCTTTTAACAAATAAAGAAACGAAAATTCAATGCGGTTTTCAACAATAATTGCAACGAAAAATCAATGTTTTGATCATTAAATTTTGCATGAAATTAACTCAAATGTATCCGGCCCGGAGTTGGACCAAATTATGTAATTTATTCGATAATCTTTGCACTAAATTAACTCAAATTGCATCCGGCTCGAAGTTGGACCAAATTATGTAATGTGTTCGATGGCACATTCCATAGAGAATATTCAAAAAAAATGTATGAATTAGATGTTGCGGTTTTAGTTCAATGCTTGTTCAATGCAAGTATATAATTGACGAAGGACCTTTAGCGGAACAATCAATAAACACGTGCCGTCACATAAACGAACCACCAAATAAAAGTTATCACTAACCTTTTATGACGAAGCTCTGGTGTTTTCTTGGGTCTTCTTTCTTCAGAGGCTAGCCCCGTAATAGCAGGAACAGTTTCTTAGAGCTTCGTCTGGACAACACGTTACACAAAAAAATAGCGACGTAATGTTCATTGATTGAGCAAACAAAAATGCGGGTTTAACAACAAATGATGCGCTTTTGTAAACACAAAAGAAACAAAATAAAAGCGGTTTAGCGGTCGTTACGAACGAAGCTACTAACTCGCGGAATCGTAACGCAAAAAACAACAATAAGCGCCGTCTCTCCAGACGGGATCAAAGCGTGACCGAATAGTTCGGAGCACAATACACAAAAAATCCCAAGCGTCCAAATAGCTAGGGATCCGAAACACGAATGTCAATACAGTCTATATTTTACACGCAAAAGAAACACTTACAATTAGCATTAGCGCGGCGGAATGTTTAGAAAAGGTGCAGAAGTTTAAATATCAATGAAGTAATTCAATCAAATTGAACACAATACACTAAACAAATTGCGGGAATGCACCACCAATCGATACTTAAATGCACAATCACACCATTACCCTGCCCAATTAAGTTCTGTAATGAAATCTTAGGCTCTTAGATCTATTGGCTTAACAGATATTGACAATAGACAAAACGAACTTAATAATCTTCAACAAATCCTTCGACAAAACGGTTATCATCTAGTCTAGAACATAAAAAAACAAGCAATTTTGTATGAAGGTTTACTGTAGTACCTAATTATAATAACAACAATATTAAGCATCTATAATTAACAATATTTTTTCTGTGTGAAACTACGGTGAAAACATTCACTAGGGCTGGTATTTCCTAATACTACTGTCTAAAGCATAATCAACGAAATTATCTATAGGCTTTATAATAAAAGGTATAGTGATCAAACCAATACCCGTCACTGTCCACTTCCGAACTGAACTTGGCATTTTGTTATTCAATTTTAATAAATAATTTGTCGTTGCACAAACACGGTTAATTGTAAAGCCTGGAATAGCAACAGAAGCCAAAAGTTGCCACACCAACGTGTCTGTTGTTGTGTAAGCCACTTTCTTTAAATGTTTTTCTTCGTTGACGTTTTTCTGTAAAAGTGTAAAACATGAATTTAATAAAAATAAAGAATAATTCAAATTATTTCTTAATATAAGATCTGGCCTACCACATATGAATAACTGATAAGCAATTGGTTACCCCTGTAACCGTAGTGAGGTCAATGGAATAGAAAATTACTTAAAAACAACAATACTTTTTTATTTTTTTATATTTGACAAATGTTTCGCCAAGTCTGGTTCATCAGAAATTGGAAACTTAATCAAGTGTTTTTTGTTTTTAACTAGTCTTAGAAATAAATTTTCATCAAGTGAAGACTGAATCAATCATCAATTTGAAAGGAATAGAACATGTCTGCAATTCGTTGTGTATCGATTATTCCACGAAGTGTACCTACCCGCTAGAACTGGGCTCAGAAATTACTTAAAAATGAATGGAATCTTGAATATTTTTATGTTTTCTTGGGAATAACACCACAATTAAAATAAAAAGTTGTATATTGAATGAAAAAAAAAAAAACATTTCTAAGCCGATTCTAACTTGTCAATGGCTTTTTTTTTCGTTGAATATACAGCTTTTATTTCAATTACAAATAACATTTAGAAG